>CM052800.1:62688455-62875360 GCA_028533885.1 Nasua narica | reverse complement strand
TTCTAATATTGTTGCATCTTATGCAACAGTATGGTATCATTTATCTCTTATGGTATCACTACATCTCAGTATGGTATCACTTATCACTTATGGTATCACTTATCTCTCAAATTCTTCCCTTGTGGTCCAACAGTTGTTTGTCTCTCTTTTTCTCAGCTTCTTTATTCTTTGTCATTTGGTCTTCTATGTCGCTAATTCTTTCTTCTGTCTCATTTATTCTAGCATTAAGAGCCTCATTTTTGTTTGAACCTCATTAATAGCTTTTTTGATTTCATCTTGGTTAGATTTTATTTCTTTTATTTCTCCCGAAAGGGATTTTATTTCTCCTGAAAGGGATTCTTTAATCTCTTCCATGCTTTTATCAAGCCCAGCTAGCACCTTGATAACTGTCATTTTGAACTCTATTTCAGACATATTACTAATGTCTGTATTAATTAGGTCTCTAGCCATTGGTTCTGTCTCTTGTTCTTTTTTTTGTGGTGAGTTTTTCTGCCTTGTCATTTTATCGAGCTAAGAATAGATGAGTGAGAGAGAAAAGTACTCTGGAGTTCCACAGTTCTCACTGATTGATGAACTTGGGCTTGGCTGGATATTCTCACTGATCTTCTGGGGAGGGGCCTTTTCAACTTGGTTCTCAGATGTCTTCGCCTGAGGCGGAATTGCCCCGCCCTTGCCCTGGGAGGGGCCAAGTAATTCACTCAGGTTCGCTCTTGGGAGTCTTTGTTCCCTTAGCACTTCCCATACCGCCTTGGAGGCCGGGAATGCAAATGGTGGCTCCCAGTCTCTGGCTGGAGTCCCTGAGCGCTGGAGTCCCTGCTCCTCAGCGCGCCCTCAGAGGAAAGTAGTCAATCACTCCTGTCTCCCAGGTCCCCGCCCAGGCTCCAAGCTCAGCCACCGGTGGCGGGGCATTTCTATCTCCGGCGCGTGGCCCCATCTGGAGTCTCCAAATCCAGCAGATTCCTGCTGCGTGCTCCCACGCCGCTCCACCCCGAGGAGGAAGGAGGGGGTCTCTCCAGAATGCCTTATGTGGTCCCCGCTCAAAGGGCTGCGGCCACGGTCTAGGGTAAGCCCCAGTTGAAAACACACTGCGCGGCTCTTTCTCTGCCGCCAGCTTCTCCACCCTGATATCTGGGAGCTCTGCTGCACTCAGAAACCCCTGGTCTCTTTGTGACCTCGCGGGTCCTGAAACCACTCTGTTCCCACGAGGGCTAAACCTCCTGTTTAGCCTCTGGAGCGATGTCCCTAAAAGATAAATTGTCCCTAAAGATAAATTGTTTATGTAAAATACATTCATTTATAACAAAATTATCATAAATTTAAGGAAAATAAAATTACAAAGTTAACATTTAGTAAATACTTATGGCAATTATAAGTTAAAACATTACATTTTTTTTCTAATAATCTATAGTCAGGATATTTTTCTTGGGTGTCCTTAATGATGTCAGATTGCCTTCCTCTTCTCTATGACTGTCTGTCTATAGAACAATCTCTATAAAATCAGTTTCTACATTTATAACACGTCTTCCTCCTTGGGCAAACAGTGTTATAATTTAACCTTAAATACTGCATCTACCAGAGGATTTTGTGGGGAAGAAACCAAATAATCCCCGAAAAGTTAAGAACACCAGAAGAAAAGGGAAATGAAGCTAATGGTAGGGAAGGCAAGAGAACACAATTTTGATCTAGTGAGTGGTACGGGAGATGGGACGGGAGGTGGGTACATGTGAGGTTGTGCCTATCTGAGTGGGAGATGTGATGGTGTTTAATCACTTCTGGACAAAGTCACGTCTTCTTATAGCCTTTCTACACTGCATTACAATTGTCTGTTGCTCTCCCACTTCCCCGCTGGATCAATCTAGACCTTCTTCAGATTCCCAGCTCTTCCGTGGTGCCTATACACAGTAAGGCCTCAATTCATGTTTGATTGAAATTCTATGATAAGACTGGTGAAACAACCTTGAGAGGGGAATGCTTCCTACATCCTCCTCCAGAAGGCCACCTATCCCCCAGGCAAGAGATTGGCAGCTATTTCTTTAAGAAACTGGACCACACAAGAGGAAGATGTGTAGAATCTGACATTTGGAGGGTCCAAAATGGAAGGATCTGAAGGTCCTCTGAAAAAACTACAGTGAACCAGCCCATGTCTCCAGAATTTCTGTTTGATTTTTTTAGAACTGGGGACACAGGATTGCCAAGAATTTGGAAAAATATGCCTCCTACATGGCAGATAAAGATGATAAACAATTTTTTAAAGACTAAAAATAAACAATAAACAGAGGAAAATAAAAACTTAAACTTTAATTGATATCCTCGGAGAGATAGGAAAATATTGCATACAAGAAACAAAGAGGATATTAACAACAGAGAACAAAATAGAGTTCTTAACAATCACAGATTAGATGGCAGGCATACAAAATTCTGTGAAAACTTTGGCAGGTGAAATTGAGGAAATAGCTAGAAAGAAGAACAAAAAGAGGAAAAAAATGGAAAATAAGGGAAACGTTTTTTTGTTTGTTTTTTAGTCTATCCAGCATGCTTAAAATCTGCCTAATAGGAAGCCAGAAAAATAAAGATATACTTAAAAATAAGAAAGGGAGGAATTTCAATACAACTAAAGAAGAAAGGTAACTAGAACTGATGGAAATAATTGTCCAAATTGAACAGACAACGTATATGTGAGTGTCCATATTGAAAGATTGCTACTAACAGTGAATGAGAAACAAAGTACGTGATCATGAAATTGCAAACCACTAAGGACAGAGATGATTCTAAACACTCCTGGAGAGAAAATCACTTCGCATTTAAAAGTTTGAGGAAGGACGCCTGGGTGACTCAGATGGTGAAGAATCTGCCTTCCGTTTGGGTGATGATCTCAGTCCTGGGATCAAGTCCCACATCGGGCTCCCTGCTCAGGCGGGAGCCTACTTCTTCCTCTCCTGCTCCCCCTGCTTGTGCTTTCTCTCTTTCTCGCTAACGGATAAATAAAATCTTTAAAAAATATATTAAAAAAATAAATAAATAAAATAGATTAAATAAATAAGATAAATAGATTTAATTAATTAATTAATTAATTAATTAAAAATAGAAGTTTGAGGAGATGAGGTGCCCAGGTGGCTCAGGTCGTGATCTCAGGGTGGTAGGATTGATCCCCACACTGGGCTCTGTATCAGTTGTAGAGTCTGCTGTCCCTCTTTCTCGTTCTCTCTCTCAAATAAATAACTAAATAAAACCTTTAAAAGAAAATTTGAGGAGATAATGGTATCACACTTAACAGCAACATTAGGGAGCTAAAAGACTAGAGAGTGATGCCCTCAAATTTCTGAGGAGATATAATTTTAAAGCTAGAGTTCTATAAGAAAATTATCAAGGAAATGTTGGGTAGAGGGAGACATTCTCAGAGAGGCAAGTTTGAAAATGTATATGCAAACAGAATTGAAAGCTTGTCAACCTGCTACACGGCCTTTCTCAGGAAGTAGCGAGAAGATACACTTCATCTAATTGACCAGTGCAGATTGGAGCAGGAGGCAGAGGAGTTCCAGGAAGGCTGTCTCCGTAACGTGATGGAGCTGGGGGTACAGGCTCACAAGAATACACTGAGTCCTTCTCTTTCCAACCCTGCAGTCAGTGGCATCACGACTAGTAGCTTGAAGTAGGTCATGTGTAAATCTGTATTTACACAATGAAAGAGGAAAAGCTAAACTTTAGAGTTCAGTTGCCCCTACCCCTCAAGGTGAGCTAGTTGTTAATCATTTACGAGCCCACTCCGGAATTTAGCAGATTTGCCGTTAAGTTGACAATGTGGAAATTTATAGTAAGAGGTATTTTACAAAGCTCTTGGGAATATGTGAAACTTTAGCCGTAATCTCAAAACTAAGCAAGTGGGAAAAAATGAGGTAGTTACTATCTCGAGGAAAAACAAAAAGTACACAATAAAAATAATATAGTTATAACGTTACTTACGTTACGCCAGAGCATTCTCTAGCTCAGCTATGAGCAAATTTTGCGTAATTGTAATAATGACAACTCTGAATATGGATGTAATCAAAATTGAAGCATCATTTTATCGGAGAGAAGAAAAGAGGGGAAAGGGTCTGTGAAGGGGAGCTAAAATCTTCACCTGTCATACTGGAAGTGGAGGCAGGCATGAGAATATCCTTCTCATATTTCTTTCTTTCTTTCTTTTTTAAGATTTTATTTATTTATTTGTTAGAGAGAGAGAGAGCACAAGCAGGGAGAGTGGCAGGGAGAGGAAGAAGCAGGCTCCCCACTGAGCAAGGAGCCTGATGATATGGGACTCAATCCCAAAACCCTGGGATCATGACCTGAGCCGAAGGCAGCTGCTTAACCGACTGAGCCACCCAGGCCTCCGCCTTCTCAGATTTCTAACTGCGGGGAACACACATATCTGTCCAATGGGCCCTGTCGCTGCACTTTGACATCCATCACTATATTTCTGCAGAGCCCATACTTCCCATGGACTGCTCCCAGCAGTGACTGGGAGAGAAAGGAGTATTAAGGTGAACTGGTTTCTGGGAGATAGGGGATTTCTCCAATGGGTGATAATGATTCAAAGAGTCCCCAAGGGCCTTGCTGACCTTTCCTTTGAATCGCTCTGCTCTATAAAGTGATTCCACCCAATCTCCCTCCTTTCCCTCTCTCTGACTTAGGGAGACCTGCAGAGCAGTCTGACAGCACTTCAGTTTTCCCTTGGTTCCCTCTCCATTTTTCCTTATAGGCATTGCCCTAATAAACTTCCCACTTTCCTGTCTGCCTCTTGGAGGGTCTGGACTAACACAGAAGTCAGTTAATAATACAAAGTTAATCAAAAGATGGCAGTATATGCCTTATTTTCCTAGAATATGCATGTAACTGTCAAAAGAAATACCTAAAAGAGGTGCTAAAGGGGCATACATTTTTAGAAGTCTTTAGTACTACTCAACTTTTTAATATGTGTGTATATATTAACTATTTTTAAGTAGATTGTTTTTGAAATGACAGACGACTGCTATAGACATTTCTTGCTTTAGATTATTGAGGGAAGCCAAGATTTTATCTTGGTTTTATCTACTGTACTTCTGGAAGATGATCAGTCCCTACAAGGACTCCTTGCACTTTCTTTTGGGCATTAGTGGGTTCAGGTTCATTCATTAAACTCCTTGCAAACAGCGCCACCAAGAGGGAGAAAAATTATCTACCATTGAAGGGCATGTGCTGAAATGAAAGCACTATTTGCAATGTCCTTGAGTTGTTCCTGTTTTTAATATATGTGGGACAATAATTTTTAGAGATGTTATTTTTTCCCTCCTCTCCTCCCTATTTTGGGTAGGCGAGTGCTTAGTATTACTTTGCCTTAGGATTTTCGCAAAGGCGATCAAAAGTGGTAGAAATCTTCAAGAAGTTTACTAGAACTTTTAAATAAAATCCTAGAGAGTAACTTTTCACACTTATACAAAATGTTTTATAGGCTATGACAGTTTATTAAAACATTATATTTTATTGTCTAATAACAATAATAACCCATCCACCATCTTCATGATCAAGATTATTTTCCCATGCTATGTTCACATCTTCATAAAAAAGTTACCTAATCCCAATCCTTTAAAGTTTTCACTGAGAATGTAGTGGGAAATTCTAGTTAAATTGATAGATTGAGACATAAACTTACCACCACACCTTTTCCTAATTTCTCTAAAATAGTACTTAAAGAATCTTTAAAAACTATAAAAGGACAGAATTTTTTTTTTAAGATTTTATTTATTTATTCATTTGACAGGGAGAGACACAGCGAGAGAGGGACCACAAGCAGGGGGAGTGGGAGAGAGAGAAGCAGGCTTCCCACTGAGCAGGGAACCCAATATGGGGCTTGATCCTAGGACCCTGAGATCACGACCTGAGCCAAAGGCAGACAGCTAACGATTGAGCCACCCAGGTGCCCCAAAAGGACAGATTTTTTTTTTAAAAGACTATAACAGAAAAGAGAATGTAGAAAGCAGATGTATGTGTGCTAAGTAATTTAGTAGAACAGAAAAAATCTGAAACCTAAAACCCCAGAAGGTAAACCAAAAAGAAGCAAACTAATTTTTGCACCTAACTTTTGAGTAAATTAAAGTAAAACAAGCAAACAAGTGTGATATCCTCAAGTCTTAAGATACTGTATAGGGCATAAGGTATTCTTAGAACAAGAAAAACATGCTAATTTATAAAAGGAATATTTTGAGGGGAGCTTGAGTGGCTCAGTTGGTTAAGCATCTGACTTGTTTCAGGTTGTGATCTTGGGGTCCTGGGTTCTAGCCCCAGTCAGTTTCAGCACTCAGCAGGGAGTCTGCTTGTCCCTCCTCCTCTTCCTCTGCCCCTCCCCACCACTTGTGCTCTCACTCATTTGCTCTCTATCTCAAATAAATAAATAAAATCTTAAACACACACACACACAGGTTTAGAAGGTAAAGCCAAGGCAATTTCACAAAAATTAAAAGAGAAACAAAGATCTAAAATAAAAGGAAGGACAGATAAGAAAACAAGAGAACCAGAAGAGTTCCAAATAATAAAAGAGAGGGAGGAAATTAACAAAAAATTATTACCAAAAATTCCCCTATTCATTTAGTCATGAATTCATTCATTCACATTTAGTAAGTACCTACTATGTGCCAGACCCTGGAGAACTCAGCAGTAAACAGTAAAGAAGTAAAATTCCTGATCTCGTTGACTTACTCAGAAATGAAGGTTATAACTCTTCAGATAAAAAGAACCCACTGAATATCATAGGCAATAAATTAAAAAATACTGGCAGTAAAGCACATCAACATGAATTTTCAGAACACCAGGACGATGAAAATCTCCTAAAATCTTCCAGAAAGAGAAAAAAAGTTATATACAAAATCTTGTGAATGAAAAAAATAGGCTTCTCAACATACACACAGGAACTGGAAGACAATGAAACAATGTTTTCATAATCCCAGAAGAAATTATTTTGTACTGAAAATTAAGTTCCGAGCCAAATCAACGTGAAGGTAGAATATAGTCATCTTCAAACATGACAAGTTTTCAAAACTTTATTTATCACATAGCTTTTATTGGGAAGCTACTTAGAAGGGGTTCTCCATACAGTGGAAAGTTAACTAAAAAAGACCTAAGATCTAGGGAACGGGGAATCCAACGCAAGAAAAAGGAAGTTCCAGGATGATAGTTGTGCATCAGACCTAGAGAGCAACCAATCCCAATTGGGACAGAGGGCCAAGGAGCTCCAGGGAGCAGAGGAGAGGTGTTGTGGGGGGAGATAGCTTACCAGATTCATGTGTGTAACTTAAGAGGACATTTACCCTGCTATCAAGCATTATGAATGAATGAGTAAAGGATGGATGAATAAAATAAGAATATGCTAAAAACAAAAAAGGCAATTTGGGGAGGTATAAGATAACTAATTGGTTGAAAGTAAGTAAGAATATGTAAAATCGAGGCGACCAGTTTGCTTAGTCGGTTGGGCGTCTGACTCTTGATTTCTGCTCAGGTCATGATCTCAGGGTTATGAGATGGAGCCCCTGTTGGGCTCTATGCTGAGCATGGAACCCACTTGAGATTTTCTCTCTCTCCCTTTCTGCTCCTCCCCTCCTTCATGCGCATGCTCTCTCTCTCTCTAAAATATATTTATATATACATATATATGTATGTATATAGATATATATGTAAAATTGGAGAAAAAATAGAGTAGATTTATTATCAAGAAATAAATAACTGTCAGCCCATTAAAATTGAGTAGATTTTTTTTTGAGTAGATTTTTTTTTGATGTTTCCCTTCCCTCAGGGGACATGCCTAGAAAAATTTTGCTACGGCCAGCATTAGAGACATTACTGTCTGTGCTCTCTTCTAGGATTTTTATGATTTCAGGTCTTACATTTATGTCCTTAATCCATCTTGAGTTTTTTAAAAGGTTTTATTTATTTATTTATCACAGATTGAGGGAGGGGAGAGAGAGAGAGCACAAACAGGGGAAGCAGCAGGCAGAGGAAGAAGCAGTCTCCCCACTGAGCAAGGAGCCCAATGCAGGACTCAATCCCACAAACCTGGGATCACGACCTGAGCCAAAGGCAGACCTTAATCAACTGAGTCACCCATTTTGAGTTTATTTTTGTGTGTGGTATAAGAAAGTGGCCCAGATTCATTCTTTTACCTGTAGCTGTCCAGTTTTCCCAACACCATTTGTTGAAGGGACTCTTTTTTCCATTACGTATTCTTGCCTCTTCTGTATTGAAACTACTTTTATTTACAAAATAAAAAGCTTCTGTACAGCAAAGGAAATAGTCAACAAAACTAAAAGACAACCTACTGAATGGGAGAAGATATTTGCAAATGACATATCCAATGAAGGGTTGATAACCAATATAGAAGATATTGTATATTAATACAGAGAACTTGTACAACTCAACACCACAAAACTCAGAAAATCCAATCAAAAAAAGGCCAGAAGACATGAACAGACATTTCTCCAAAGAAGACATACAGATGGCCAACAGACATATGAAAAACTGCTTAATATTGCTCATTATCAGGAAAATGTAAATCAACAATGAGATGTCACTTTACAGCTCTCAGAATGGCTAAAATAAAAATGCAAGAAACAAGGATGTGGAGAAAGGGGAACCCTCATGCACTGTTGGTGGGAATGCAGACTGGTGCAGCCACTCTGGAGAACAGTATGGAGGGTCCTGAAAAAGTTAAAAATAAAACTACCCTAAGATTCAGTAATCACTCTACTGGGTATTTACTCAAAAAATACAAAAACACTAATTCAAAGGGGTACATGCACCCCTGTGTTTATTGTAACGTTATTTACAATAGCCAAATTATGGAAGCAACCCACGTGTCCATCAATAGATGAATGGATAAAGAAGATGTGGTATATATAGACAATGGAATATTATTCAGCCAGAAATAAAAGAGTGAAATGTTGCCATTTGCAATGACGTGGGTGGAGCTAGAGAGTATAATGCTAAGTGAAGCAAGTCAGTCAGAGAAAGATAAATATCATATGATCTCACTCGTTTGTGGAATTTAAGAAACAACAAATGAACAAAGTGGGGGAGGGGACAGACTAAAAAACAGACTCTTGACTACAGAGAACAGATGGTTACCTGAGGGGAGGTGGTAGGGGGATGGGAGAAATAGGTGAAGGGGATTAAGAGTACACTTATTAGTATGAGCACTGAGTAATGTATAGAATTATTGAGTCACTATATTGTACACCTGAAACTTATATAACACTGTATGTTAACTGTACTGGAATTAAAAAAGAAGCAAACCAAAGAAACAAAACCCCCAAAACCCTCATAGATAGACACAGATCAGCCGGGATGATAGTGGTGGTGAGGGCGGGAGAAGAGGAGGACTTAGGCATTTTTTTTTTATTTTTTCTGCTAATTCCAACAATTGACACATCTTAAGGTCAGTGCCTATTAATTCCTGTTTTTCTTGATTTTGTGTTCACTCTTTACTACTTCTTGGTATGTCTAGAAAAAGTTAGTTTTGTGCAGAACATTGTGAATAATACATTGTTTAAAATTTTTTTTAAATAAGTAAATGTTGGGGCGCCTGGGTGGATCAGTGGGTGAAGCCTCTGCCTTCGGCTCAGGTCATGATCCCAGGGTCCTGGGATAGAGTCCCCCATCCGGCTCTCTGCTCAGCAGGGAGCCTGCTTCCCCCTCTCTCTCTGCCTGCCTCTCTGCCTACTTGTGATCTCTCTCTCTGTCAAATAAATAAATAATATCTTTTGAAAATAAGTAAGTAAGTAAGTAAGTAAATGTTTCTTCTGGTGAGGACGATGGTAGGGATGAGTGCGGAAGAGGATACTCCTTTTCGTTACCAGTCTTGTTAAAATCTGAGTACATATATTTCTCCAATAAAAATTTAAATTAAATTATAAAAATATAGTTAAAATTGATGCTACCTGGAACAGCTATCAAACAGTATATAATAAAATAGAAAAATGATTACTTGATAAATATATTTGACAAATTTTTAGAAGTGCTCTCTTCTGGCTACTTCAGGTAGTCACTGAATTTGAAGAAAGAGCAAAGGAATAAGTCATCCATGAAAATAAGTCCTGGTCCATTATCCTAGAACAAAGAGAAATCAGGTAACTACGCCTATTCTGTGAGCATTTCACAATGTGCAGAATTGTTGAATCACTACATTGTGCTCCGGCCTAATATAACATTGTCTGTCAACTATAATTCAATAATAAAAAATTTATTTTTATTTATTTATTTTTAAGTAGACTCCGCGCCCAATGTGGAACCTAATGCAGGGCTTGAACTCACAACCCTATGATCAGGACCTGAGCTGAGATCAAGAGTCAGATGCTTAACTGACTGAGCTACCCAGGCACTCCAATAGTAAAAAATGAAATGAAATGAAATGAAATGAAATGAAATGAAATGAAATGAAATGAAATGAAATGAAATGAAATAAAATGAAATAAAATAAAATAAAATAAAATAAAATAAAATAAAATAAAATAAAATAAAATAAAATAAAATAAAATAAAATAAAAATAAATCAGGAAAGGCAATTTAGGCAGTAGATCAACAACGGATCATTAAATAAACACAAAGTTCTGTTCTGCCTTCTGCTCTCCACCTCTCATTGTTCACGGAAGTCATGTTTGAAAGGGAACCCTGAGTCATTTTGCAGGAAGATTAGACTCATATTCTCCTTCCTTCCTAAAAGGAAGGTGGTATAAAGTTCTCAGTGTCTGAAGAAGTAAGAGGAAAAAAATATTAAATATTTGTAAAGTATTAAAAACAGGGAATAAAACTGGAAAAAGGAGAGAGAGCACAAGTGCGCTAGAAAAAATTTTATAACTTGGCAATTTTTGTTATTATTTAAACCTTGCGCAAATGACTCTGAAGTCTCATCTGAGACGGATTTAATACCAATGCAGGAAGGTAGCTCTGTAAATTCCCCATGCATTTAAAATAAAAAAAAAATATTCTGTAAGTTCTTTCATGTAAAGTGTAGCTAAACAAGTAAAAACAGAGATTCTCCAAGAAAGAGAAATAGTGGAATAAATAAAAGGACAAAACCTCCTATCCTCCCTTCAATGATTAGTGATACAGCAAAGATGAAAAAAATGCATTTCACTATAATCCATTCCTGGTCAGTTACCCATTAACAGTTTGTCGTCCCCTTCACCTACTAATCGTGCTTAATAATGTATATCAAATGGACTGGAGACTGGCTTTATAGCACAGAAGGGAAAACAACAACAGTGATTAAGTAGCCCCTTCTCCTCCCTCCTTCCTTTTGTTCTTCTTAGCTTCCTCCTTCTTTTCAAATGATCTGTTTAAATAGTGACAAGTGGATAAGCAGAATAAGAAATGGAGCGGTGAGTGCAGGGAGTATCTCAACTATGCTTTTCCCAGCAGTAAAGAGAAATTCTTTCATTACCCTGGCAGAGATCCTGCATCAAATTAGAGTCTTCAGGAAAGGAGATGCAAACAGAAAGCATTACCAAGTCAACAATATTTGGGTCAAAGGTGAAGTCATTCTCTGTCGATGGAGCCCTTAAAAATTATTCCACCTAGGGCTATTTGAAGCTATTTGGCAAAACAACTAAAAAAAGAAAAAAGAAAGAAGGACTACAAAAGCAAAGACAAAAAATTACCTCCTCCCAAAATATGGCCCTAAGTAGTTCTGGCCATAGCATGCCCTTTCCAAATCTATTTTTCTAGTTCATTGAAGTGGAAAAATCGAATTCACCGGAATTCCCTTCAGGGAAAGTGCTGTATTTGTGCAGAAGACAAGCCTTGTCGAACCTGTGTATGTTGGAAGCTCAGAAATGGAGAGCGTCTGAATGTGGGTAAGATGCCCTACGTAGGACAAGGGGATGGCTTTTGTGGTTGTTTCAGAAAAGGAAGAGAGGGAGACAGAGAGGAGGTAGACAGAGGATAACAAAAGCCCACGAGGTGACATCTCTTTAAGACTACCACCACCATTCCTCATGCAGATCTACTGGAAAAAATCATGAAAGGCTTGAGGTGAGTGAGTTGAAAGTGATGAAGGGACAGATTTCCTCTCCAGGATCTCCTGGGGGCCGATTGGAGATGCACCCGAAGGGAATGGAATGGTGAAGGCAGAGGAAAGCATGAGGGGTCAAATAAGTCAGTCAGAGAAGTCTGATGTCCTCTCTTTTTTGATGTCCCCCCCAGCCCTTATCTTACTTTACCTTCCTAAAAATGATTTTCAAAAGACTGAACGGCTTCCGTGGAACTGGTGATTAGGCACATATGGGGAACCCTGGTCTAGGCACCGGTTACTACAGACAATTTGAAAGAAAACAAGGATAGGATAGGAGGCTTTGGAGTTCTAAGCAGAACATACCACTGACATAATGAAAAAATGGCTATTAATATAAAATGTGCAGGGTCCAGCCCTGAGAACTGGCAGGGACTCGAAGGCATTAGCACATTTCTATTGGTGACAAAATGCTTGCCAGAATTCAAGAGAAAATTGCTACAACTCATATGCCTGCCAGTTTGGAGGCTATGCACCAATGGGAATTTGGAAAGGTCTCTACGTACGTGTCAATATTCAAAGGACTTTTGCTGTGAGAGATGGCAGGGAACATAATTTGGAAAACAGGGCCAGTTGGAAGACATTGCTCTCATAGCGATTTAAGCAAAAAAAATTATTGTAAAAAGTCCAGTTCCAAGGATCTCTTTCCCTCCCCGCCCAGGGTGAAATGGTATATCATTTCAGATTCAGAAGTGATATAGAGGTGACTCAGTCCCCCTTGTTCACTCTGGCCCCTGATAGCTGATTACACAAAGGTGTATAACCAATGGCTGTATAACCAATAAATGGTGTTCCTATATATAAGTCCTTCACTTAAGAAACCCCACACCTTGCAGATTTGATTCTTGGCTCTCTCTATATTTTCAGCAAAGAGATTAAGTCCTAACTTCTGGCCGCTCCTCTGGCATTCTGTCATAGCACCAGGATGTTGCTTCCTTTGCACAGATCTCTGGCAGGAGCACAGTTATTATCTTAGGTAAGGAAGGATTCCATACCCTTGCTCCTGGACCCAAGCCATAAAGAGAGGGCATTTAGACGAAAACCAATATTTATGGCCTTAGAGGCCCAAATAGCAGTGTTAAATAAACATATGCAATATGTAAGGTATGACAAGTCTTTCCCCAAGGTTCCAACACCTGAAAACATAAAAATCCGAGGCATGCACCTAAAACTAAAATGAGGGATACAAAATATTCTTGAATAGTCCCAACTTGTGCCTGGCAAGTATATTACTTGAATCCCAGCCTAATTTTTTTCTGTCCTTGAAATAGTTTCAGGATCATTTCCAAAAAGTCATTGCTATGGCAGGCCAGATGGAAAAAGGAAAAAAAAAAAAGAGAGAGAGATGAGAAGAAGGAAGCTGCCTTCATAATGTAGATTACAAAATCGAATCAGCTAAAGAGCAGTGATCTGAAAATGTCCTAATTTGCCTGACAATTTTATCATGTAAAGGGAGTGACTAGGGGGAATTGCTACTCTGTGGCAAACTGACCAACAGGGAGGAATTTGTTGTTGAAATGGAAATGACAAGAATTTCTGGAGAAAGTTACATGTCACTCAGGATCGGAAATCTACAGCATGAAGGATCAGGGTCTCAGGAAGTCCACAACTGCTATCTTCAAGTATTTGAAAAGCATCCATGTGGAAGAGAGACTTAGAATATATTGCTTAGCCCTAAGAAGTAGAACTAGGTCCGGGGTACCTGGGAGCCTCTTTTGGCTGAATGTCCAACTCTTGGTTTCAGCTCAGGTCATGATTTCATGGGTCATGGGATCAAGCTCCACGTTGGGCTCTGTGCTCAGGGGAAGTCAGCTTGAAGATTCTGTCCCTTTACCCTCCCCTCCTATGCACGCTCTCTCTCTCTCTCTCTCAAATAAATAAATAAATAAATATTTTTTAAAAAAAGTAGAACTAGGTACAATGAATAAAACTACAGGGTAATAGATTTCAGTTGTTATAAAGAAGTAAGTTTCAAATATACTCCTTACTATTTAAAGATTTGATAACTGTAATTATCAGAGCCACCTTCTGGGGGTTTGGTTTTGTTTTTAACCTCATATTACACAAAAGTAGAGAAGATTATTATTAAAGGCGGGGAGTTCTGTGTTGCTAGGGTGTCTCTAAGCTACGGCTGGAAAGCCCCTTGGTCAGAGTTGGTCCTGTGAGCCCTGGGAAGAGTATCAGTTAGATATTGCTGTAAAACAAACCACTCCAGAGTGCAATGGCTTAAAACAAAACTAATTTAAATCTGGGGGTCAGCACTTTGAGGTAAGTTAGCAGGACAATTCTCCTGATCATGGCTAAGTTCAGTCACGTGTCTAAGTTCAGTGACCTGCTGGGTCCACTGGGAACTGGGACATTGTTTGCTGTGACATTGAACCTGAAGCTGGCTAGCTTCCTGCAGCAGAGAGGAAGGTCCCAACAGAGCGAGAGGAAGTGTGCTAAGCACTAGCACACCATTGAGTCACAAGGTCAACCAAGATTCAAGAAGTGGGGAAAGAGACTTCACCTCTTCCCCGGAGGAGATAGAAAGTCATATTGAGAAGGGTTGCGGCACAGAGAGGATTGAAGGATTGTAGTCATTTTCGCTCTCTTGTATAGAAGTCACTCAAGGAATAATGTAACCAAATAAGATTGTAGAATGATCACCCTAACAGTAGGTTGAGAGCCATTGCTTCAACGTCCCTCAAATTATACTCTGGAAAACACACGTGTTACATACAGTATTCACTTTCCATGGTTCTGAAAGGCACACAATTCAGTTACCATGGGTTTAAGTTAAATGGCATCATTCGCCAACAACACAGTTCCATGCTCCGGTAGCAGGGTATAGTTACTGCCGGATTATATAAGGGATCAACTCCCTGCTTGTTCTTTAGTCCACAGATCACTGTGTAAAAAACAGATGTTCATCGTGATCAGTGACTCATCACATCACTGTCTTCAAAGTCTGTCAGTGATCAGTCACTGCTCATCTGTAACTCAGGTCACACGCGGCCAGGAAAGCATGTAGTTGTGGAAACTTCTCGTCTCCCGGCGATAAAACCATGTGATATTTTACAAAATCAGATCATTGAAAGAGGGAATTGGCCAAGAAAGATGAAAGTACAGCCCAGAAACAAAAAGTGGTAACCTTAGAGGTCAAATTCAAATGGGGCATAAGGGGAGCTATAAAGAAATAGCTGACCACGGGCCTGGTGACGTGACATACGCAGCTACAGGAAGTGAGCAACAACCAACTTGTGGCCGTAAACAAAGAAAGTCCTTATGATGAAAAGAAAAAAGATGTCCCAGGGGAAATGACAACAGCAAAAAAACCTCTACGTTAAGGCAATTCTCAGAGCTATTTTACAACACTGAAAGCACAAAGGGTAATATGTGGATCCCAACTTTGAAAAGAGTATGGGAATTAGCAGCTAAGGGAGAGAAAAGATGGTCATTCCACATCATAAATTATATGATGAGGAGAAGGCAAGTGCTAGTCAAACTCCTTGTGATAAGTTTCTTACAAATATTTTAATGCTCAATCTAAGGCTTTAAATTACAGTGGACTAAATAAATAGTAGTTTTACTATTCTTTTTCATTTCCTTATACATTTATAAACAATAGTGAGACAGTTTTTAATGTTTTCACAAAAGGTCACAGAGCGGTTGTAATTCTTCCCATTGATTATTAAGACTGCTTGGCACGATTTCAGTCTGCATAACTATTTTTATGGTCCCATAGTAGTGTGCAAAGGGAGGATTGCCAGTATAGGAAAATTCTTTATCAGTCAATGAGATTGTTATTTATAGTTACCAAGTTTGGAGTTGTTTTGGGTGTAGTAACTCTATAATTAATAAACAAAGAAAAAGTTGGATATTAGGAAAACAAATTGAGTTTTAGTAGTAAAAATATTTTTAATTAGAAGTAATCCCAAGGGAGCGCCTGGGTGGCTCAGTCTGTTAAGCATCCAGCTCAGGTCATGATCTCAGGGTCATGAGATGGAGCCCTACATCGGGCTCCACGCTCAGTGGGGAGTCTGCTTGAGGTTCTCTCCCTCTGCCCCTGTCCCTACTCAGGCGCACACGCTCTCTGTCTCACTCTCTCTCTAAAAATAAAATAAATAAATATTTTTTAAAAAATAGTTTTAAAAAATCTTTAAAAAAGATTAAAGTGCTTTAAGATTTACTAAACTACTCCCAGAAGGAACACTGAGGATATGCTTTTCCCTAAACATTACTTCAGAGACAGTGGTAATCACGCATAATGAGCAACAAGTAGACCTTTATCAAGAATAAAAGCTTTCCACTTCAAAATAAAAACCTGTTACAGCCTCATCAAAAATGATAGCCTCCAATTCTTTGGAGGCTGCCAGTGCTTTGGGGAACAGGGGCTCACTACCAACCTTGGAACCAGCGTACTCTCTTTGTATTGGTCCCTCTGATCACCTGAAATAGAGGATTAAACAAGAACACCTCAACTAATTCTTCTATTACTCTCCCGTGTCCTTATGGTCTGGTCAAAAAATGCCAGTTGTGAAAGCATTAAGGGTAAACAGCAAACTCTGTGCCCAACAAACCGAGCTCATGCACCCGAAAAAAGGTTAAAAAAGATAAATGGTTATATCATGACTCTTCTCCCTCCACAATTAAATGGATAAAAATAAACATTCCTTTTTGAGAAAAAGAAGAGGGAAAGAGGAGACAGGGAAAGGACAAACATGGGCCTTGTGTGTGTTACAGGTATTTCTTCTGAGAGTCTCTTCATACTAAATTACTCTAGCAAACTAAATATGGACTTGTTTTAAGGTAATAAGAAAATGGCCATATTTGTTTATTGAACAAACATATGCACCATGCCAGACACTGTCAGGGTCCTGGGGTGGAGCCCCCCATTGGGCTCCACGCTGAGCACAGAGTCTGCTTGAGCCTGACTCTGGCTGGATCCCACAACCCTGAGATCATGACCTGAGCTGAAACCAAGTGTCAGAGGATCAACCAACTGAGCCACCCAGGCACCTAATAAAGAAAATCTTAGAAAAGAAAAAGAAAAAGAAAAAAAATGTTATACTCATTCAGCTCTAGTGTTAATATGGACCAGGCAATGTGCTAAGCACATTTATGAGCAGTTTCTCCTGAGCACCACACAACTCTAGGAGGTAGGTACCATTATAATGTCCTCTAATTTTATAGATTAGAAAACTGAGGTTAAAGAGGTTAAGTGAGACTCTAGGGCAGCAGTGTCGGCCAGATGGGGGTGCCCAGGAGTCCCTGATTCTATCTCCCAGCAACTTGGGGAGCTGCGGCTGCATTGTGCTGGGTAGGGAAAGGTGGCTCATGGGGACACCTTCTCCCCCTGTGGTTCAGGTGTGAGAAAGAGCCTGAAGGGAGGTCAGGGACCTGGGTTCAAGTCCTGCCTCCGCTAATACCTTGCTTTGCTGTCATTGGGCCTCAGCTTTCTAGTTTAGGAAATGGACGCTGTTCTCTGGGCCCTTCTTTCCACAGGCAGTGGTTATAAAGGCACAAAAGCTCTTCAGAAGTCGAAGTCTGCAGCCTTCATTTTCACCCACAGGTGGCTAGAACCAGCAGAGGGGTCAGGGATCCCCCGGGTTTGGACCACAGCCCGGAACGGTAGGTGTGTTATCACTCTGGAGGTTAAGAAGGGTCCTGCTCATCTACCCCCGACAGAAATTTAGGACCCTCAGCCCTGAGTTTTGACCTTACAGAAGCTACATTTGGAAGCGAGGAGTCCTTGGATCCGAGGACGCATGAATCTGGGTTCCTGCACCCACTCACTGGGCAGATTGCTTTCCTTCTTTGGGTCACAGTGCTTTTGAGCTGTAACATAAGAGTTGAGGCCTGAACCCTAAGTCTGGTTCCCAGGATGCCTAAAGCCTCCACCATGCATCTGAAAGGCGGAGAGACAAACTACCTTTCCCTTCCTTCACCTATTTGTGGTTCAAAATTATACAAGTAACATTGTGAGCTTTCCACTAGAGCCTCTTCCTCAGACTAAGGGCTGAGTAGGAACGCCCCGTTTCCTACCCCAGGGCCTGGTCTGTTTTAGCCCAGCCTGGGAGAATCTTTCTACTAAGAGAATAGAATCTACTAAGGTTGGAGAATAGACTCTTTAGATCAGGTGGACAAACTAAGACCTGCAGGCCAACTCTGGCCCACCTGAGTAGTTTTTACATTTTTTAATGACTGAGAAAAAATGAAAAGGATATTCTTTTGTGACATGTGAAAATGAAAGGAAACTGAAATTTTAGCCTTCATAAATGAAGTCTTTTGGGGAACACACACACACACACGAAGAGGTTAAGTAACTTGTTCAAAGTGGCAGAGCCAATAGATGTGGAGCCTGGACTTGAAGCTAAATTTCTCCGAATCTGATCATTGTTTTGTCTATAACCCAATGTTATTTTGTGTCATTTTCCAAGATGGGTTATTTCCTTACAAGAATATTAAGAGAAAGAGGTTGGGAAACAGCAGAAGCCAGGTGCTGCTTTACAAGTAAAATTCTTCCTCTGAAAAATGGGAAGCCACACAGTGACTAACCATTGATAAATAAATACTAGAAAACAAAATTTAAATGGAAGTTTTAAAATCAAACTATAATGCAGCATCCCTTCGAAGGCGTAATTGTCACTAATATTTCTTACCTCTTCCAGGACACTTCTCAGAAAAAACCTACGCTTTACAAATCCCTGACATGAGTCTTTCTCAATGCACTTAATAGTCCTGACTTTTCCAAAATAATCTTTCAGAACCTAGACTGGAACACAGTGCTCGGCGGTCCCCGTGGGTGTTTAATACCACCCTGTTTTCATTATCTCTGTTTTTCTCTATTTTCCATTATCAGTGAATGAAGAGAACACTTCAAAAAATGGGCCCTGTACTTTTCAGGCTCATGATTTGAAAAAGAAATAAAAAGAGAAAGCAAAAGGAAAGAGTGTTATGTTAAAAGGATTTTAGACACGATACCTGATGTTTTTTTGAGATGGATTGACTTATGATTTGGAGGTCATTCTCCATGCCCGTTTATAAGTTGGCTATTTTATTGTAAATAATTTCAATGACTCCGTCTTTACGTCTTTCTTTTTCTTTTTTTTTTAATTTTATTTACTTATTCGCGATAAGGGCAGTGAGAGAGAACATGAGAGGGGAGAAGGTCAGATGGAGAAACAGACTCCCCGTGGAGCTCGGAACCTGATGTGGGACTCAATCCCAGGACTCTGGGATCATGACCTGAGCCAAAGGCAGTTGTTTGACCAACTGAGTCACCCAGGCACCCTGTCTTTCTTTTTCTAAGTTATTTTACTTATTATTAATTTTCTCAGGATCCCAGTTTCCCAAGCAATTACCTTGGTCTCATTGTGGAGGGAGGGGGGGCGAGACAAGGGTTGCCATTTCATTTTTTTCCTCTGCAGTTACAAATGGTCTCCCTTTCCCCCCTCCCCCCCTCCCCAAAAGAGTAGTAACTTTTGAAAAGTAAGCCATTCGTTTTGGAAGAGTTTGTTTGGTTATGATGTTTTAACACAAACTTTACCTGTTCCATTAGGAATTTATCAAAATACACTTAGGAAAATATAAAAAAAGTAAAACAACACACCTGATTTAAAACGGGATATTTTATTATATTTCAAATTAACCATAAGGCATCTATTTACTAATTTCAAATTAACCATAAGGCATCTATTTACTAATTCATCAATTCTTAATTCTCAAATTTTCCTTCCAGAATAACTCCTTTGTGCTTCTCCCCTATCCTGACCATGGCCTCATTTTTTTTTCTAATTTTGAATATGCAACAAAATACATTTTTAAGTAATGAAGAATTTCCTCCATTTTTAGGTGTTGGACATGTTACCGGAAACTGCGTTCCCCTCCTGCAGTTGAGCCAAAAGTCACAAGCAAGCAGAAGAGCAGAAACAGAAGGGTATACTTGCAACAAGTAAAGGAGAACACTGGGGTATTTCCCTACACAGCGGCTCTTTGAACACCAAAGCTAAGGATGCATACATATTCATGGAGGGGCTTGAGCAAGGGAGAGTTCAGCATGGAACTGGGGGGGCATCATCAACTCTCTGGCTCCAGCTGGTCCGGTATCTGAGTGCTCACAGGGGTTCCATCCTGCAAAACTAACACAAGAATGTGTGTCAGCTCTGTCTTTACTTTTGAAGCAGCTCTGAGAGTTTTACTCTTGATTTATTGCCCCTGATACGACTAGGTTATCTATGGGCCTGATAGCTGCTGTTTTTTCTTACTTTCTCTTGTTCTTTTAGAATCGTTGACTTCTGAGGTCTGTTCTTCTGCAATTTCAACATATCCCAGGAAGTTCTGCAAGAAATGTGCTTGGGGCAAGAAGTGCCAGTCAGGCATAGATCACAAGATGGCGGGGGGAGGGGGGGGTCTCAAATGACTTTCCTTATGTCAGAAAGCTATGTGTCATCTTTCTTTTTCTGGGGACCCCTGACTCTTTCTGCCTACAAACAGAGGGATTTAAGTGCTAACCATGTAGCTTTCCCCTCAAAGTCATGGGTCAAGCCTGCACACAGAATAGAAAAGAATGAAGCATTAAGCTGAATTGAACTAAGTATTATTTTTTTTTTTAAGATTTTATTTATTTGAGAGAATGAGAGAGAGAGAGAGCATGAGAGGGTCAGAGGGAGAAGCAGACTCCCCGCTGAGCAGGGAGCCTGATGCGGGACTTGAACCTGGGACTCCAGGATCGTGACCTGAGCTGAAGGCAGACGCTTGACCAACTGAGCCAACCAGGCGCCCCGAACTGAGTATTATTAACTAAAATGGGTATGGCAGGGATTCGATGAGGTAAGGAAGCATCTTTGCCCTCAAACAGTGGTGACAAGACAAATAGTTCATTCAAGGGCAACAGGAAAATCTCCCTCGACATTCATTTATGCAGATCCACAAATACACCCCTTTCTGATGCCTTTCCTCCAGTATTCTCTTCACTGGCCCAAGATGTCTAAATCAGGTGTTTTTACTTGCATAACCTAAAGCTCAGATGAAAGGTTGAAGAATTTCTCTACACACCCCTAAAAAGCACACAGAATATGGCATCATTTTTCTCAGTGCTCATTCCTCTGGGGAACCGCCTACATGGATAAAAAGAAAGTCGCCGCCTCCTTTCAAACCAGGACCAAAGAAAAAGTGTACTTTGCCCCGCTTCCTACGGCCACCATCCATCTTCAAGCATCACTCCCTGAAGCTCCAGCATTACTGGGAGCTACAGCTAATGCTAGATTGAAGTGTTTAATGGGTGGAAGAATTAAACGAAAACAAAAACAAAAGAGCCATCACAAACTGCAAATTAAGGGATCAGCAAAACCCCTGCTGGTTTAAAAAGCCCATTGGACCTTGCCAATACACTAATTAATATAATAAAACACACAAAGATCTTGCTTAAAATTAAGCGAGCAGGCTGCCCACGGCTTGCTGCCCACTCTCCGAGCAAGCATCTGCTGAGAATGTCACCAATTGTCCCCTTGGGAGGTTAAAGGAAGGGAGGGGAAAATTGCTTTGGCAGAGGCTAACAGTTAACTATGCCCCTTTTGAGAATAGAATTCTTACCCTGTTTTTAATGCCAAGCACATACAATGTCAAGTAAATTGGTCTCGATACAAGACATGATGGAACCGCAGCAAATGGAAGAAAGCCTCTTACTTACTCTTAACAAAAATAATGGGGAAAATATATATATAATTAATCTCAAATGTTCACCAGTATTTGAAAATTTTCTTCTTTCCAACTTTTAATACTCTCTTGTGCCTAGAGCAGAGCGTGGTACAGGTAAACATGGGTTTCGTAACTCTAGTAGAAAACCAGACACCTGTCGATGTTCCGCAGACATTGCTCATGCCAGCGACTCAGTAGTAATTCCTGATGTCCAAACCTAGAGGCCAAACATCTTGTTCTGCTTTGTTCACTCAAGGACCGCTTCTTATGCCCATCACTGTTCTAGGCACAATAAAGAATATTTTTTTAAAAAAATTAAAGCTTCCTTAGGCAGTTTCCATTCTGATCTGCAAGAAACAGTGCACAGGTAGGAAAAGTTAAGTAACGCTACAGAGAAATAAGAACTGAGTGGCTCATAACAGGAGTAAACTGCTGTATTTCTTTCTTTTTTTTTTTTTTAAGATTTTATTTATTTATTTGACAGAGAGAGATCACAAGTAGGCCGAGAGGCAGGCAGAGAGAGAGAGGGAGAAGCAGGCTCCCTGCCGAGCAGAGAGCCCCATGTGGGGCTCCATCCAGGACTCTGAGATCATGACCCAAGCCAAAGGCAGAGGCTTTAAACCACTGAGCCACTCAGGCACCCCAAACTGCTATATTTCTATTACTATTCTTTTTTTTTTTTTAAGATTTTATTTATTTATTTGACAGAGAGAGAGATCACAAGTAGGCCGAGAGGCAGGCAGAGAGAGAGGGGGAACCAGGCTGCCTGCTGAGCAGAGAGCCCAATGCAGGGCTCTATCCCAGGACCCTGAGATCATGAGCCGAAGACAGAGGTATTAACCCACTGAGCCACCCAGGCGCCCCTCTATTACTATTTCTTACGCCGTTTTTTAAGTATCTTCTGTGTGCTGGCCGCTGTGGTAGGCCATAGACCTATGTGATTTCATTTAGTTCTCACTGTTGTGCTTCAGAGGAGATTTTATAATCCCTAGTTTTATAGAAAAGAAAACAGAGACCCAGAGAGGTCACTCAAGGTGAGGCTGATAGCAAAAGACGAAGTTCAGGATTGCAGATGTCTCACTTCAAAGATTATACTCTTTCCGAGATGTCTTGCTGTCTCCTGTTTTTCAAACCTATAAAGTATATTTGTGCCCCTTCTTAGAGCTACAGAGATATTTAGGAATTGTATAATAAATTGCCAAGTACTCATCGTCCATCGTCAGTAATTATCTCTTTGTAGCCAATCTCATTTTATGTATACCTGCTCTCTCCTCCCCTCACTCCTTAGATTATTTTTAAGCGAATCCTGTACCAGGTTATTTCAACTGGATTCTAGTACGTATCTCTAAAGACAGGGGCTGTTGTTAAAAAAAAAACAACAACAACAACCCATAATCACAGTATCATTATGACACCTTAAAAATGAACAAAAATTCTTAATCCAAATATCCAATCCATGTTCAAGTTACTCCTTCTGCCTCATAACTCTTTTACAGTTGTTTTGTTCAGTTCAGAATCCAATCAGAATTCACACTTTGCCTGTGGCTCCCAGGTTTCTTAAGTTTCTTGAAACTTGTAGTTCTCCCTTCAACACGGTCTTGGCAGTCAGCTGTTGAAGAAACCAAAAGTAGGAGACAGGCTGAGATACACAAGCATACAGAAGACTTCATGGGCCATCGTGAGAACTTCGGGTTTTTAGTGCAGCTGAAGGCCGTTAGGAAAGTAAAGTGTGATCTCAATTTTTTCTAGCCTCCTTCTCCTTCCAGCTACCATGTGGACAATGGATCATAGGGGCAAGAGTGGAACCAGGCAGAATCATTGCCATTCCCAGAGGTTAGACACTGCCCTTAATCTTGCGTCCCTCAGCCATGACTTCACATGAAGATTTTCCTGTTTTCGAGATTATCAGCAACTACACTGGATGTGGACGTTTCCTACTAACCAGCTCTCTTTGGAATAAGAGATGACTTTCTTTTCGGGAGTCTCGATAACAAACACGAGTGAGCGTACAGCAGATGAATCCTGGCATGGCCTCGCTTGCTCTGAAGTGCTCCCCTCTGGGCAGAGACAAAGTGGACCTCGGCCAGACTCGCCAGCAGGAACTGAACCCCACTGTTCACAGCAGCTTGTAGCACAAGCCTCACTGAGTCTGCTTGAGTTGGCAACATTAAAAGAAACTCGGCCCTTGTTAATTATCAGGGCTAAAGGCCCCATCCTGTTTTTCCAGCTTCCACTTTGAAATAAAGGAAATATTTCCAATCCTCAAGGAGTTAATAAAACACACCTCTCAAAGAGAATGAATATGGGAGCTTTTGGATTTGCGTGCTGCCAATCGCATCTGAAGTGTACGTGCCAGGAAAGGGCCTTTCCTATACCCGGCTAATTAATAAGAAATTGTTTTATTCTTCTCTTTAAAAAGATTAAATTTCCCAATATCCTCTAGAAGGCACAGTAATTTTGGTTACCATGAATCATTTTTTATGAAGTTATTTCCTGTTTATCAGTTCCTTTGGAACTCTGGCATAATCACATTGAGAAGCCAAATAAATGTACTGAAGGGACTTTCATGTCAGACTGCTTGGGTTTGAATCCCCGCTCTGCCTCTTTCCTAATTGTGTGACCTTAGGCAAGATACTTAATCTCTCTGAGTTCAGATTTTCTCGTCTAAAAACTGGAGGTAATATTGGGAATATGTCATTGGTTTGTAATGAGGACAAAACTGACTTCATCTGTCTAATGGATTTTGAACATTA
This sequence comes from Nasua narica, assembly GCA_028533885.1. Taxonomy (NCBI): domain Eukaryota; kingdom Metazoa; phylum Chordata; class Mammalia; order Carnivora; family Procyonidae; genus Nasua; species Nasua narica. Next base: position 62,850,859 of record CM052800.1, on the reverse strand, counting down.
ACAATAGTGCTATCATATATTAGCAATTATCAAGTATTATATATACCGAGTATTATATATATCATATATCAAATATATCAAGTATTGCTAATACAATTAGCAATAACAATATCAAATACTGTTATTTGCTACCTCTAAGGTTTTAAAATGTTTTTGAGGCTATAATTTTTTCTTTTTGAGCTTAATATTTTAAGTACATAATTCGATGGTTTTTGGTATATTCACCAAGCCATACAATCATCACCTTGATGTAATACGAAAGCATTTTCATCACTGCACGCAGAGATTCCTACACGTTACCAGCCACTCCCCACCTTCTGCCGCCACTCATTTACCTTTGGTCCCTGTGGATTTGCCCATTATGGACATTCTATATAAATGGAATCATAGAATGCATTGCCCTGAGGCATCTAATTCTTTCACTTACCATAGTATTTTCAGGGTTCATCCATGTTGTAACATGTTATTGTCAGTACTTCACTTCTTTTTGTGGCTAAATGATACTTTGTTGTATGGACATACCACATTTTGTTTATCCATTCATCAGTTGATGGATATTTACATTATTTCCACTTTGGGGCTATTATGAATAATGCTGTTACGGATATTCATATACAAGTTTTTTGTGGATATTCATAGACAAGTTTTTGTGTGGATGTAAGTTTTCAGTTCTAAATACGTAGGAGTGGAATTGCTGTGTCATTGTGATAACTTTATTTTTAACTTTTTTCAGGAGCCTCCAAACTGTTTTCCAAGGTGATCACACCATTCTATAGTTCCACCAGAAATGTATGAGGGTTCCAATTTCTCCACATTCTCGTCAGCACTCATTATTGTTTGTCTTTTTGATTATAGTCATCCTGGTGGGTATGAAATGATATCTCATTGTGGTTTTGATTTGCAATTTGGTTAATGACTAAGGCCATTAAGCATCTTTTCATATGCTTATTAGCCATTTATATATCTTTCAAAAATGTTTATTCAAGTCCTTTGCCCATTTTAAAATTGGGATGTATGACACCTGGGTAGCTCAGTCGTTAAGTGACTTTGGCTCAGGTTCTGCTCCCAGGGTCCTGGGATGAGGCCCACATTGGGCTCCCTGCTCCATGGGAAGCTGATTCTCCTTCTCCCACTCCCCCTGCTTGTGTTCCCTCTCTTGCTGTGTCTTTCTCTGTCAAATAAATAAATAAAATCTTAAAAAAAAATTGGGATGTAGATATTTTTTATACATTTTGGTTACAAGTACCTAATCAGGTATATAACTTGTATATATTTTTTTCCCATTCTATGAACTGTCATTTCACTTTCTTGATAGTGTCCTTGGAAGCACAAAAGCTTTTATTGTTGAGGAAGCCCATTTAAAAAGTTTTCATTTTGTCTTTTATTATTTATGCTTTTTGTATCATACCTAGAAACCATTGTGTCATCAAAAGCCACAAAGATTTATGCCTAGGTTTTCTTCTAAGTGTTTTATTTATAGTTTTAGCTTTTACATTTAGGTATGTGATCCATTTTGAGTTAGTTTGTGTGTATGGTATGAGATAGGAATCCAAATTTATTCTTTTGCATTCTGGATAGTATGTCTATCCATCTACCAGTATTACAGTGTCTTGATTACCATAGCTTTAGAATAAGTTTGAAATTGGGAAGTGTGGATTGATTTGGCTACTCTGTGTGCCTTGTATTTCCATATGAATTTTAGGATCAACTTGTTAATTTCTCCAAAAAAAGCAATTGGGATTATGGTGAATTTCTGGATCAATTTGGAAAGTATTGACATCTTCATGGTATTGATATTAAATCTCCCAATCTATGAGTATGAGATGATTCTATTTATTTAGGTCTTCTTTCATCTTACTAATGTCTTGTAGTTTTCAGTGTACAAGTCTTCTATTTCTTTTGATGCTCTTATAAATGAAATTGTTTTCTTAATTTCATTTTCAGATTGATCATTGATAGTGTATAGAAATACAGCTAATTTTTGTATATTGATCTTGTACCCTGCAAACATACTGAACTCATTTATTAGTTCTAATAGTTTTGCATGTGTATGTGGATTCCTTAGGATTTTCTATGTATAAAATTATGTTGTCCATGAAGAGGGTAACTTTTACTTCTTGCTTTCCAATATGAATGCATTTCACCTCTTTTTCTTGGTTAATTACCCTGGGTAAATCGCCAGTACAATGTTGAATAGAAGTAGCAGGAGGGAGCATCCTTGTCTTGTTCATGATCTTAGGAGATAGCTTTTAGTCTTTCATTATAAGTATGACATTAGAGCGTGTGTGCGTGGGTGGCTCACTTGGTTGAACCTCTCACTATTGGTTTTGGTTCTGGTCATGATCCCAGGGTCATGGGATCCAGTCCTGTGTCAGGCCCCATGCTCAGCCAGGGGTCTGCTTGAGATTCTCTCCTTCTCCCTCTGCCCCTCCCCCACTCACTTTGTCTCTCAAATAAATAAATAATTTTTTTTTAAAGCATGATGTTAGCTGTGGGTTTTTCTTTTTTTTTTAATTCTTTAGTGCTTTTATTAATTTGTAGCTGCAATAAACTCTGATTAATTGATAATTAAATGGCATTTAATTTATACATCCACAGTTTCTATATATACGCAATGACAGTTTGCCAATCAGAAATTCCATCAATTATACAAGTGGTATGTAATGTGTCAGTCATTTTGACATTTTTGCTTAAATGAGTTTCTAGTAAATTTAGCAGATCTAATAATAAGGCACAGAAGTACAAAATTAAGCATTTTTAAGATAATTTAATAACCTGACCAAAAGGGCGCCTGAGTGGCTCAGTCGTTAAGCGTCTGCCTTCGGCTCAGGTCATGATCCCAGGGTCCTGGGATCGAGTCCCACATCGGGCTCCCTGCTCTTCAGGAAGCCTGCTTCTCCCTCTCCCTCTGCTGCTTTCCCTGCTTATGTTCCCTCTATCGCTGTGTCTCTCTCTGTAAAATAAACAAATAAAATCTTCAAAAAAAAAAAAAATAATAACCTGACCAAAAAACAACAGCTGTGGGTTTTTCATAGATACCCTTCATCATGATAAGGAAGTTCTCCTCTATTTCCAGTTTGTTGTGTGTCTTTTATTATAAAATGTTGTTAGGTTCTCTCACGTGTCTTTTTCTATATCTATCGAAATGATCATGTGTTTTTTCCTCTTTCACTTTTACTATGATATATTAAATTAATTGGTTTTCATATGTTGAACTATACTTGCATTCCTGAGATAAATCCCACTTAGTCATGGTGTACAATCTTTTTTTTTAAGGTTTTATTTATTTATCTTATTTTAGCGTGAGAGCACGTGACATGGGGCTTGATCTCATGACCCTGAGATCATGACCTGAGTCAAAACCAAGAGTGGGATGCTTAACTGACTGAGTTGCCCAGGTACCCTGGTGTATGATCTTTTAAATGTGAGGCTGGATTCAGCTCACCAGTATTTTGTTGAGGATTTTTGTATCTGTATTCATAAGGGATATTGATCTATAGTTTTCTTCTCTTGTGATGTCTTTGTTGGTACTGGAGTGATACGAACCTCATAAAATGAATTGGGAAATTGGGACAACTATAGGAATCTGTTCGTTCATGTAAGTTATCTAGACCTATAATTGACATTTAATTGTTTATAGTATTCCTTTGTAATCCTTTTTATTTCTGTAATTTTGGTAGTAATTACTTTGCTTTCACTTGTGATTCTAGCAATTTTAGTCTTCCTTCTTTTTATCTTGGTCAGCTTGCTAAGACTTTGTCATCTTGTTACTACTTTTCAAAAAATCTTTAGGTTTCTTTGATTTTTCTCTTTTGTTTCTATATACTCTAGTTCATATGTTTCCACCCACTTATTATTTCCTTTCCTCTACTTACTTTGTTTGGTTTTCTCTTTGTTTTCTAGTTCTTTAATGTATTCAGTGTTTTTTTAAAGATTTTATTTATTTATTTGATAGAAAGAGAGATCACAAGTAGGCAGGAAGAGAGAAAGAAGGGGAAGCAGGCTCCCTGCTGAGCAGAGAGCCCCATGCAGGACTCCATCCCAGGACCCTGAGGTCATGACCTGAACCAAAGGCAGAGGCTTAACCCACTGAGCCAAGTGCTCCTAATGTATTCAGTTTTTAAGCTTTTTTTTCTTCTTCCAATATAGGCAATTGCAGCTATACATTTTTTTCCTGCCCTAAAAACATGCTTGTTGAGAAATCATTTGGTGCTAAATGCATGGAATATAAGATGCAGTGCTTAGCATCTGAGGACCTAAGACGTATCATTAACAGGACACAGATTTGTGTTTCTGCAAGAGGAGCAAAAGCAGAACTCATTACCATTATCAATGTTAAATTTGTATTATTTTCTTCAATATACCAACCAAAAGCTATCAAGTCTGACATTATTTGCAGAAGTAGGCTATAAATAATATAATCTATTACTCTATTAGTTTCACCCTATCAATCAGCCAATGTTTTCTTGATGCCGGCGCTGATAGTGCTGATATATCTATCTCCGTCTAATAGTTTGTTTATTTAACCAATGGTTACATCTCTGTGTTGTTTGTTAGGCCTGCCAATGAAAGAAACTAGAGCTAAACTAACTTTCTGTTCTTCTAATTATGTTTTTAAAAAAAAATTTTTGGAAGAGAGTTTCTCCTGAGGACAGCTAAATAAACAACTTTAAGAAAGAAAAATGTACTGGCAAGTACCTCATCCCTTGAGTGCCAGTGAAAATACAACTTTTCTTTGAAGTCTTTTCTGATCTTCCAGAAAATTATGTGTTCCCGTAATTTTCCAATTCTGTCTTACTTTACAGGATTTGCCATGTGTTAGTGTTATTATTTGTGTTACAGAGTCTTCCCCAGTAGACAGTAAGACTATGAGTTCTGGGAGGTTGTGGAGCATGCTTTATTCATCACCAGGGCCTGACACAGTGCCTGGGACTCAACACTATTCATCTGGGAACGTGGCTACCAGCCACTGCTGGGTATTTAGCCATGAGAATATGTGGCACCTCAGAAGTTCGTTTTGCCTATCTTGTCTTCTCATTTACTCTTCCGTTATCAAAGTAGTTGGGAGTGATATTTTCACTTCACTTTAAAATTAAGGAGACATAGTACAGAGAATTTAAACGAATTCCCACATGTTACCCAAAAATGTCTTAGCTTTCATTTAAATACTAAATTGTATTTAAATTTAAGATAAATTTTCTGTCATCAGCCTGCTAAAATGATGCCATGCCCTTCTCTGAGGCTACCTCCCATAATGTATCTATTAACAAATCACGTTCATGTTTTTTCCTAGTATAAGGCAAATATTCCTAAAGTAGAAGGTAAAGCTACAGATTTTACCAAAAACCCAAGAGAGACTGCTGTTGTTCTAAACTTTCCCTTGACGCTAGTATCAAAGCCAACTCTGAGACAGTCATTTGTTTCTTTGTTTCCATTCCTTTTACCCGGAAGGAGCTGTGCCTCCTTCGCTACTGCTCCTTTACTAATAAATTCCAGCAGAGGGAGCTCCAACTGCTTTACAACTGTTCCTATGGAGCCTTCTTCCTCCCACTCCACCTATCCCAAAGACAAGTTCTGGCCTAATTCTGGTGCGGGGTCATTGAACCACGGGTCTCTGACTTTTCCCTAAGGGTACATTAGGAGCTGAAAGGGTGTGAACAATTTGAGGAGAGAGACTGTTTTACATCATACATCTCCACAGTCAATTAAAGTCATATTTAAAGATTCATCATGAAGTATAGGACATAATTTTTAATGCTTGATTTGCTAAAGTTAGAGGTCATGATAGATGATGATTAAATGATAACAACTGTACGTCCCTCCCACCCCCTTTAAAGGTTCAGCTTGTCCAATTCATGTCAAAGGATGAAACATACGAGGGTTTTTTTTCTGGCAAAACAGGACTTTGTAATGAAGACATGCTCTATGCTTCACAATCTCATCACTAGGGACAACCACTGTTCAAAGTGCCTTATAACCAGAATTCCTATGCATAGACAAACGTGGGGTTTTTTTGTTTGTTTTGTTTTTTTAAGAGTTTATTTATTCATTTGACAGAGATTGAGTGAGCACAAGTAGGCAGAGCAGCAGGCAGAGGGAGAGGGAAAGGGAGAAGCAGGCTCCCCGCTGAGCAGAGAGCCCCATACAGGGCTCGATCCCAGGACTCTGAGATCGCGACCTGAGCCAAAGACAGAGGCTTTAACCCACTGAGCCACCCAGGCTCCCCCAAACATGTTTGTTTTTATAAGGGAGGGATTATACTCTATGCTCTTACAGCTCTCTTTCTTTTTATTTATCTATTTATTTATTTATATTTATTTTTAAAATTCTAGTATGCACACACTGTTATATTACTTTCAGGTGTACAATATAGTGATTCAATTCCATACATTACTTAGTGCTCATCACAATAAATGTATTCTTAATTCCCATCACCTATTTCACCCATCCCCCACCCACCTCTCTTCTAGTAACCAGTAGTTTGTTCTCTGTATTTAAGAGTCTATTTTTTTTGGTTTGTCCCTTTTTTTTTATTGTTTGTTTTGTTTCTTAATTTCCACACGTGAGTGAAATCATATGGTATTTGTCTTTCTTTTTTTAAAGATTTTATTTATTTATTTATTTATTTATTTGGAAAGAGAGAGAGTGAGAGAGAGCATGAGAAGGGAGAAGGTCAAAGTGAGAAGCTGACTCCCCATGGAGCCGGGAGCCCGATGTGGGACTCGATCCCGGGACTCCAGGATCATGACCCGAGCCGAAGGCAGTCGCTCAACCAACTGCGCCACCCAGGCGCCCTGGTATTTGTCTTTCTTATACTGACTTTATTTCACTTAGCATTATATCCTCTAGATCCACCCATGTTGTTGCAAACGACAAGATTTCATTCTTTTTTATGGCTGAATAATATTCCTCTGTGTGTGTCTGTATGTGTATAAAACATCTTCTTTTTTTTTTTTTAGGAACATTTTATTTATCCATTCATCTATCAATGGACACTTGGGCTGCTTCCTTAATTTGGCTGTTGTAAAGAGACGAAAGAATATTTTTATATTTTCTTCATTTAGTAAGTCAAATCCTTAAAAATAGCTTTATATCTACAACATGGGCCCCAAACTCATCCCACTTTAAATGTATTGACCCATTCAAGAGTTGAATGCTGGATGCAGTAAATTATTGGCTAGCCTGTGATTTTGGTAGTTTAAGCAATGTCTAAACAATGACAAAGAATGCATTGTGGAAACCTTCTAAAAGATGCATTTAGCTTGAAATAAACGTTTAAAAATATATTTATTTAAAATAATAAATCAGGAGCACCTGGGTGGCTCAGTTGGTTTAGCATCTGACACTTGATCTCAGCTCAGGTCTTGATCTCAGGGTCCTGAGTTTGAGTCCCACACTGGGTTCCACTCTGGGTGTGGAGCCTACTTAAAAAATAAATGAAATAATAAAAAATGAAAAAAGACATGGAGAAATACTGAGTGTCTTCTACAGGCTGGCTATGATGATAAAAAAATGATTATAAAAATTACTTCCAGGGGCACCTGGGTGGCTCAGTGGGTTAAAACCTCTGCCTTTGGCTCAGGTCATGATCTCAGGGTCCTGGGATCGAGCCCCGCATCTGGCTCTCTGCTCAGCAGGGAGCCTGCTTCTCTCTCTCTCTCTGCCTGCAGCTCCCCCTGTGCATGCACAAGCACTCTCTCTCTCTCTTTCTCTCTCTTTCTGACAAATAAATAAATAAAATCTTTTAAAAAATCGTATGTTTAAAGCTTTGTTAGCTTTGTTAGCTCTGAATTCAGATAAGTCATTCTGACAGAATGTGATGGTTTAAATTAGAATAATGGTTGTAGAGATAATATGTTAGGAGAAAATGAGATCTTGTGAACAAAGAAACTGCATAATCATGTTTGATTGGATTTGAGTATGAAAAATAGAAAAAGATTAAATAGAAGACCCCCTATTTCAAATTTTGGAGGCCAAGAGGATTTGGTTGTCACTGAGAAAGTTGGGAATAGTAACTGATTGGAAGTCAGGACTCAACATGCTAATAGTCAATATTGATAGGAGAGCCAATGGAGAGATTCAGTAAGTTATAGAAAGATTCATGTGAGGGGCACCTGGCTGGTTCAATTGGTAGAGCATGTGACTCAAGATCTTGAGGGTGTGGGTTCGAGCTACACATTGGGCATAGAGCTTACTCAAGAAAAGACTCATGTGAGGGGTCATTGGTACAGAGGTCAAGGTTAAATTTAATTGTGAATTAGATACCTGAAGCAAGGAGATGTCAGAGACCTCTATTAGGTAGGCCTGTTCTTAGAGGAAGAATAGCCAAGTAACAAAGAGCAATACAGCATTACCTTCAGTTGGTACTACAGCAACATCTTCCTGTAACTATCCTTATGTATAGAAATAAGGCCGTTCATTTAAAAAGGAAGAGACTGGGCGCCTGAGTGGCTCAGTCATTAGGCGTCTGGTCATGGTCCGAGGGTCCTGAGATCGAGTCCCGCATTGGGTTCCCTGCTATTCAGGGAGCCTGCTTCTCCCTCTCCCTCTGCTGCTCTCCCTGCTTGTGCTCCCTCGAACGCTGTGTCTCTCTCTGTAAAATAAACAAAAAAATAAAATAAAAATAAAAAAGGAAGAGACTGACCAACAGGAATATTAAGTTTGTTATTATTTTTTTAAAGATTTGGGCTCTGCCCTCAGTGGGGAGTCTGCTTCTCCCTCTCCCTTTGCCCCATCGTCCCCCAACCCCCGCTTGTGTGCTTGCTGCCTCTCTCTCAAATAAGTAAATAAATTTTTTTAAAAAAATAAAGTGATAGTAATAATAAATCCATATAGTGAAAGTCTACAGTAATTTTTCAATTTTGTTAAATATAAACACTTTTTTAAAAAAGATTTTTTATTTACTTGACAGAGAGAGAGAGAGCACACAAGCAGGGGTAGTGGCAGGCAGAGGGAGAGGGAGAAGCAGGCCCCCTGCTGAGCAGGAGCTCGATCCTAGGACCCCAGGATCATGACCTGAGCCAAAGGCAGATGCTTAACTGACTGAATTACCCAAGCACCCCTATAAATACTTTTTGACAAGTCATTCAGTATATACTCTCAAGCGAGAAAAAAAACAATTAAAAAAACCCCAATATTAATTCATGTAAAGAAATGGTTCAAATGATACACAGCAAGACATTAACAGTTACTATTTTAGAATAGTGATGTTATTTTCATTTTTAGATTTTCAACAATAAGCATATGTTGCTCTTATAAGATAAAATAACAGTAATGTTTACTTTTATTTCTAAAAAATGCATTTGTAATTTTCCTCCAGTGGTTCAAAAGCATGTTTAGATACCATGAAAGCAAAGGAAAAGGAAAATATCAGGGTAGAGAATTTATATCAAACAACGCACACCCTTTGTATATTCCTGCCATGAGTGAGTTGACTATCTTTGGTATATCTTATCATTCTACCCTAGAAATGAATCTGAAGATCAGAATTTAAGTCAGACTTATTTCATTTGAGAGATGACTCCAAGAAGCATGGGCAGCAGAAAGGCAGAATGAAAAAGAAAAGATAAGGAAGCTATTAAAGGTGCCTTAACCTGCAGATTACCGATGTGTGCAGCTGGGTTCAATCCCCTGAGGAATTCTGGGAAACTGTCTAGAAGGTACCTTAGAATGGCCCCTCATCATGGAGGTGAGTTTGCTGTGATTTTTAGTCACCATCTCCCTCAGTCACTGTTTGAGAGCTGCTTGTGAGAGAGAGGGAAGACAGCTAACTTCCTAGCATTTCCAGCCTCCCCTGCCTGTGGGTAATCAGGCAGACTAAAAATCCCTGAGGTGAGGAGTCACAGATGTCTACACCTAGAAGCCTACGTTCCACCTGCATGTTCACTGCCCAACTTCAGGAAACACCCCTACTGATGCACTTGTGTAAAAATCCTAACATCTAGAGGTCTTGTGCTCTCCAATACTGACTGAATGATCCCCCTCCCCCACCATTGAATGTCCACAGAGTAATACAAAGGTATAACATGAAGGAGTAGGTAGGGTGTGATGATAAAAAGAGGGAGAGGATTAAGAAGATTCCAGTTTGTGTTAACTGCTCTGTGCTGAACACTGTGTTAGATGCTGTGGAAATAGAAAAGGAGCATAATTTATAAATTTTGGTCCACAGAGCTTACAATAGAATGGAATATGTATATACATGTGAGACTCTAAAGTGATAATGAAGGATGTATATAGTTCAGTGTCTGTGCAAGCAATACAGATAACATGCTGAGGAGAAAGGCATTTCCATATTTAAAAGTAGGTCATACACTGAATCATAGACCAGACCAGAGGATTATATTACAATTGAGAATGACAGCATTCTAGGTGATAAGCCCAGCATGAACAAAAATGTAATGGCAGGTGTGCTGAATATCTTCCGGTTATTCTCTATCCTGGTTTGTGCCAGAAAAGCTGACCTTTATGAACAAAATTAACAGACTTCCTTGTCCTCTGGCTTCCAGCCGCTGCCTTTGGCAGGGGCTGTCACTTGAAGTCAAAGAGAAAGAGGGAAAGGTTGGAGCATTTCTATCCCAACTTCCTTCTCTCAGAGTCACTGCAAGTTAGCTACTTTCCTTTAGGAAGTCTTTATTGTAGTCAGGAGGCCCTCTACACATAGCTTTTTCTCCTCTCCACCTTCTGGTAACTACTATCTCATTAGCTCAGGAATAATACTGCACTGTTCCTAGGAGCTTTTCCTAGAACCTACCTATACCTTTATTAAATTCTCCTCAAATTGCTCCTCAAATGTACTGTGAGTTTTATGTCGGCTGCCTGATTGAAAGAATGGGAAGGGGCTCCCTTGAGAGAAGAGTGAAATGTTTGACAGAGCTTGAGGAAAGAGTTCATGTTGCGAAGGAGAGGCAGGTAAGACGGTCATTTCTTTTCTTTTTAATTTGTTTTCCAAAGAAAAATGATACTACAGATTTGAGGACAATATTCTGAGTGAAGTATAAACACTCCTGACTGACGTGTAAATGGCTGCTTGCCAATGAGTACGCATCACATGTTCTCTATTCTGAGCTCTCTTTGGCCTCATCTGTTTTTTCCTCAACAGTTGTGAGCATAAAGGAAGTCTTTCTGTGGGTATCTCCACCAGGTAGGCACATATCCAATTACCCTCTGGTCTTCTATGATCCAAGCTTCAGCTGATGATAAGAGGAGCAGCCGCAACCTTCCAAATAGGCTGAACAACAGGCTCTTCTATTCTAGTAATCCAGATTGCCTCTGAGGAAATTGGCTGAAAGTTTTACTTCTGATTCTGCTTCCTTAAAAAATAAATGAACTTATAACAATTTTTCTTATTCAGTGTTGATTTATAAACTCCCAAAGAGAATCAGCTATAAAGAGGATCTGAAATTTGAGCTACTTTCTGGATCATCTGTGTAAGGGTAATGGGTGCGGGAGTTCTAGATGATGGCTACACAACAGCCAGCAACTCCTTAGGGGAAAGAGTTACAACATCTACAAAAGGTTGCAGTGCGATAACCTCAGAGTGTGGTCTTAAAGTTTCTATGAAAAATGGTCAAGGCCTAGTGAAGTAAATTCATGTACTTTGTCTGGTTACTCAACCTTGGTTTATCATTTTTTTTAAAGATTTTATTTATTTATTTGACAGAGAGAGATCACAAGTAGGCAGAGAGGCAGGCAGAGAGAGAGGGGAAAGCAGGCTCCCCGCTGAGCAGAGAGCCCAATGCGGGGCTCTCTCCCAGGACCCTGAGATCATGACCCGAGCTGAAGACAGAGGCTTTAACCCACTGAGCCACCCAGGCGCCCCTTGGTTTATCATTTTTAATCAGTGGTTTTCATCTGCTGATCTTTTCTTGGCCCCTGACTATTGTACCATCTTTCTCCGCTGACCCAGTGAAAAAGCTGTCCTAAGTTGCTAATTAATAAGGAAAGAAAGCCTGCAGGCCTGGGCAGGCCACTGTGCCAGTTCCAAAATTTGGAAGCAGCCACATTTTGTTTATCAGAGAGAGATATTATTCTTTTCAGAACTGTAAACTCACCCCTCAAGGCCTGTAGTGAGATTGCTTGGTGGTTCGATGGTCATCAGGGACTCAATCTCCTTCTGTCCTTTTTTTTACCATGCTATATATGACTTAAATAGCCTCTTCGTCCAAGATGGCTGCTAAAACTCAAGCCATTACTTCCTGGAAGAGAGAAGGATGAGAGGATCCTCCCCTCTGAATCAATTCGCCCTTTAAGCCGCTATCCCCCAAATTCCATGCCACACTCGTACTTGTATCTAGTGAACAGAACTTACTTTGTCAGAGAAGCTGAAAGATAATTTGTTAGCTAGGTACATAGCCACCCCTCAAAATACCTGGAGTTCTATCATTCACAAAGAAGGCAAGAAGATACAATTTCAGTACCTAACAGTATCTGCCATGCTGCATTCATTTCAAGTAAACTAATATTTCAAAAAATAAACTTTTAGAGATAGATTCCATTATGACACTGAAGATATCATCAGAAATCTGATGTATGTAGATCTATATCTTTAATGAAACAAGTACTTTTATTTTTAATTTATCTTTAAAAAATATTTTGTTTATTTTTTTGAGAGAGAGAGAGCACAAGCAGGGGGAGCAGCAGGCAGAGGGAGAAGCAGGCTCCCCAATGAGCAAGGAGCCTAACACGGGCTCAATCCCAGGACCTCAGGATCATGACCTGAGCCAAAGGCAGATGCTTAACTGATTGAACCACCCAGGTGTCCCTATGTTTATCTTTTTATTAATTTTTTTAGTAATCTCTACACCCAACATGGGGCTTGAACTCACAAACCCAAGATCAAGAGTTGCACATTCTTCTGACTGAGTTAAGCAGGCACCCCCAAACAAGTGCTTTTCATACAGATCACACATCTGGAATACATGTCATAATTGAAACACAATTGCATTTGTTTCACTGTGTAAGTTTCTACCATGTATATTGATACAATTTTGCTCGGAAGTATATTGCAAGTATTTCAAACATAGATGTTGGAAGCCAGAGTTTCTCTAAATGTATTTTTCTGATGACTAAAGTCACAATACTTACAGAGTCAGGTAGGGATGGAGGCAAATCACTCTCATTCTGTCACTTTATGTATTGCTCTGGAGAGAATTCCACAGCCTCCCACATATGTAGCTTGAGAGTTCAAGAGTGTGTAGGCAAATTCACAGGAAATTGAAAGTGATTTGACAGGGGCAGGACTGAGTAGCAAAAGTGAAATGTTAAAAATGGGGAAAACCTGGATTAAATTATAAATTATAAAAACCCACAAACATAAGTAATTTTTAAAAGAAAAACTTAATGCACAAATTGAACTAGCAGTGGCCATACCAAGGATGCTTTCTGTTTTAGCTCCATACACTGACCTGCCCCCAAACTACCCAAAATACTTATTACTCTAAACAAAAACTGTGTATCAGCTGTGTAAATATATCCTCAAGTAATGTTCTGTAGCCCAGAGCTGCATGCCTACTCCTTCCACCCATTTTTTTTTTTAAACATCAAATTCTTTTAGAGATATTCTGAAGCCACCAGTGGAAATTAGCTATAGTCCTTTAGGAAGCAGAGTTGTATAGTTGGGACAGGATCTTAGAGTCTGCAAGCTGTAAATATTTACTATTTGGCCCTTTACAGAAAATATTTGCTCTTTATTGCACAAAGTTGGTATATATTCATTTACTGCCCGAGTGTTTATTAAACAGCTACTATATATCAAGTACTAGGCTTCTACTTTCTATTTAAGAGTTTTTCAGATCAATGAAAGAGGTAGATAACTAATTAAAACGCTCACTGATAAGTGCTACATTTGGAGCAAAAATAGGTTGTAGTGAGAGCATAACTCTAAGGAGCTAACCCAGAATTGAGGAGAGAGCACTGTAACCAGGGAAGACTTCCTCATGAAAATAGTATCTGAATTAATATTGGATGATGAGTGGGAGGTGGTCAGGCAAAGAGGGAGGAGGCACAGCAATTACAAAGACCCAGAGAGAAATTAAGGAAATGCAAGTATTTCAGAGACCGTAATGGGAAAAGGTTAGCAAAGGTTTAGAGATAGCTAGTCAGATTATTGGCAAGGGTAATGGATGTCAGAATGGTCATAAATTTACTAAAATAGCATAAGCTGGGCTGCTGGACGAAGGCCAGAAAATGCAGGCATCCCGTGTGTTGTGGGGCAGAAGGCAGAAAGTGATAGTTGTGAAAGGGAAGCTGAAGCACTACAGTAAAGTTGGGTCATGGAAGAGGGTGATAAGATAAGGGTTGAGGAGTGGCAAGAAAGTACAAGCCAGGGACTCTTTCTGACTTGGACCTGGAGAGGTGGTCTTGCTAGTAGTGTTCAGGCTCTTAAGGATGTTCTCATATTCTGGCTGTCTCTAGGGAACCGCCCTCTGGTTGCAAAGTTGTGCCTCCATTGGAAACGAAGATAAAAATTGTCCTCTTCATTAATCTTCCCAAATCCCTCCGCAGGCCCCAGCCAAAATTCTTTTGGAGATTATAAAGCCTTTTATTTCAGGATTAGAGATAAGGATACATTCTATTTTAGCTTAAAATGCAAATGTCGATTAAGGTTAAAACACTGTGATTGATTCAGACCAAAGTACATCAGACGACGAGTCAACAGATAGCAGACCTTTTCCATTTTTTTTTTTAAATTTTATTTATTCATTTAACGGAGAGAGAACACAAGCAGGCAGAGAGGCAGAGAAAGGAGCAGGCTCCCCGCGGAGCAAGGAGCCCAATGCGGGACTCGATCCCAAGATGCTGGGATCATGACCCAAGCCAAAGGCAGTTGCCCAACCAACTGAGCCACCCAGGCATCCCAACCTTTTCCATTTTTAATTTATGGTACTGTGTGGGATTCAGGGAAGGGAATAAAGTTCTTCACTTATTAAGGCAAGTGCTGTTTATTCTCAAATGGAGCTAGAGAGGAATCGGTAAAAGCTAAGAAAATATTCGTTGTCAGATGTAGGAAATATGTGTTCTTTTCTTTCAGTTGAAGTTAGGGCGGAAAAAATTTTCCTTGCCCCTCCTAGGATCGCTGGCTGGGTCTGAAGATGAAACTGACACAGAGGAACAGGATAAAGGCATACACATTTTATTGAATTTTTACACGTACATGGGAGTTTTCCCAATGAAGACCTGGAGAAGTGACTAGAGCAGGAAGCTTTCATACCTTTTAGACAAAGAAGTAATACATTTGTGACAAATTGACACGACAAAGGGATTTGGGCTGGCGGTACTAAATAGTGAAGTAATTAGGAAGATGAGGGTAAGTTTAACAAGGTTTGTTTATATAGGCTTCTTGGCCTTAAATTCCATTTCTGGTGATGAAAATGTCTTCTTTCTCCTAGTGCAGGGAGGGCACTTTTTACATGGAAGGTTCTTTTTTGTTGTGTTGTTGTTGTTTTAGATTTTATTTATTTGTCAGAGAGAGAGAGAGAGAGAGAGAGAGAGAGGAGAGCACACGAGCAGGGGGAGAAATTGGCAGAGGGAAAAGCAGGCTCCCAGCTGAGCAAAGAGCCCAGTGCAGGACTGGATGACTTGAAGTTAGATGCTTAACCAACTGAGCCACCCAGGCATCCTTACATGGCCGTTTTATGAATGTTTCAGGTAAGAAAGGTGAGAGGGTGAGCTGCTGCGTGACCTTCCTCCTGTCATTTTTTTTCAAAATCCTTCGGCTTTATTCAATATGCTGACTTGCTATATGTGAGGGTAGCATGTTCTCAACCCCATCAAAGGTATATCTTGTTTTGTGAGATACATATTTTTAAAAAATAATTGAGAGCATTTTTGTGGATATATTACTTTTTGGAGAAGGACTATCTCCCCCTACCCCTAGTTTATTAACATTTGGTTTGAAAATTTCATTTAATTTTCAGATTTTTTTTGTGATTCTTCTCTCCCAACAAAAAGCTCTAGATAGGGGCGCCTGGGTGGCTCAGTGGGTTAAAGCCTCTGCCTTCGGCTCAGGTCATGATCTCAGGGTCCTGGGATCGAGCCCCGCATCGGGCTCTCTGCTCAGCAGGGAGCCTGCTTCCCTTCCTCTCTGCCTGCCTCCCTGCCTACTTGTGATCTCTCTCTCTGTCAAATAAATAAATAAAATCTTTAAAAAAAAAAAAAAAAAGCTCTAGATAGGGGCGCCTGGGTGGCTCAGTTGGTTACGCAACTGCCTTCGGGTCAGGTCATGATCCTGGAGTTCTGGGATCGAGTCCCGCATTGGGCTCCCACTCCATAGGGAGTCTGTTTCTCCCTCTGACCTGCTCTCTCTCTCTCTCTCTCTCTCTCACTCTCTCTCTCTCTGATAAATAAATAAATATATTTTTAAAAAAAGCTCTAGATAGGTGTACCTTGTATGCTCCCCACTCCCCTTGTCACTCCATGCATACCTTCTCATTTCTGTTAGTTTTCTGCCCCCTCACTAGAGTACTGGGACTGTTTAGTTTTGTTCACTGTGTATATCCCATTTCCTGACTCAGTGTCTAGCTCAGAGTTAAATGCTCAGTAAATATTCTTGAATAAATAAATGGTAAGAGTATTGAAATTATGTGTATATTTCTTTGATGTAGTTGATAATTACAAGTAATCTATTGCTTTGTGTATGTCACTTAGAAGAGAAAAAGCCATTCTGCTCTATAAGCATTTTTTATTCCATTTTAATTTTTTTAAGTAAACTCTAGGCCCAACATGGGGCTTGAACTCATGACCCTGGGATCAAGAGTCATATGCTCTACAACTGAGCCACCCAGGCACCCCTATACAGCATTTTTTAGGAGACACAGTACACCTGATTAAAAAAAAAGTTTATATTCTATAAAAAATTCTATTAGAACATTGTTTTATTAAATATATATTGTATTGCATCATGCTTCCAGACAAATTTTTAAGTGTGTGGTGTGTGTGTATACTTTAAAACTGGTCTTGCTCTATTTTTCTAAGGGCATTGACATTAAATTTGCAAAATACAATGCTCTGAAGAGAAATGTTTCCAAATATTAGGGATTATTTCAATTTATTATGAAAAAAGGTGATGTTTTTTAGAAGTGAAATTTCAAATTCAAGTAGTCATTTTGGGGTTTTTACATGTTACTATTTTTATTTTTATTTTATTATTTTTAAAAGATTTTATTTGTTTATTTGTCAGAGAGAGAGTGCAAAAGCATAAGAAGGGGGAGTGGCAGGCAGAGGGAGAGGCAGGCTTCCTGCTGAGCAAGGAGCTGGAGGGGGGACTGAACCCCAAGACCCTTGATCATGACCTGAGCTAAAGGGGGAGGCTTAATGGACTGAGTCACCCAGGCATTCCAAGATGCTACCACTTTTTAAAAAAGCTCTTTTTCTAGCAAAATCAATACAAACCTATGCGTTAACATTCATAAATGTACCTAGGGTTGATTTTATTCTGAAATAGATTCCTGGGGTTCTAAAAGCTTGAGATTGTTCTAACAAAATACGTATTAGGAGAACATCCTTTAAAATTTTTTTTCTTTGCTCTCTCTTATTCTCCCACCTCCACATGCCACTGACTTTATTGAAAAATTGGTTTATTTCAACATTTTTACTTGCAATGGTTTTGGCAGTGTCTGCTTAGGTCAAGTAACTGCTTCCTTAGGTTTATAAACTGTGGGTCTGTATTTATAAACACAAGCTGTGTATATCCTCCGCAGAGCATGTGGGGAACGTGACATAGGAATAAAAACGGAAGTCTTCCCCTCTCCCCTACCATTTTTTTTTTTTTAAAGATTTTATTTATTTATTTGACAGAGAGAGAGAGCACAAGCAGGCAGAGAGGGAGGCAGAGAGAGGGGAAAGCAGGCTTCCTGCTGAGCAGAGAGCCCGATGTGGGGCTCGATCCCAGGACCCTGAGATCATGACCTGAGCTGAAGGCAGAGGCTTTAACCCACTGAGCCACCCAGGCACCCCTCCCCTACCATTTTTTTAAAAGATTTATTTATTCATTTATTTGACAGAGAGTAGAGGTGTCACAAGCAGGCAGAGAGGCAGGCAGACGCAGAGGGGGAAGAAGGCTCCCCTGGGAGCAGACAGCCCTATGCGGGGCACTATCCCAGGACCCTGAGATCATGACCTGAGCCCAAGGCAGAGGCTTTAACCCACTGAGCCACCCAGGCGCCCCTCCCCCACCATTTTTAAAAAGAGATATAGGAACACTCAACCCGCGGGAGGCTAGTCGATGATATAAAAAGCAACTAAATTCTGTACGGCCACTGAAGTGCAGAAACGGAGAAGTTCAGAGATACTGATGCAGTATCCTATCCAGAACTGTTTTGAAGACGTCCCTTAGGCTAGCCCTGGTCCACCTTCCTCCCACCGCACAGCGCCGCAAGTCCCCCGAGCACTCCAGCCCCCACGAGCGAGCGCGGGCGGCCAGGACGTGGGGGGCCGGGCACCCGGGGGAGGTAACCAGAAACCACACCTCCCAGAGTGCAGTGCGCAGGCTCCGGCGCGCGCTCCGCTCGCAGCCCCGGAGGCCGCTGCTCTCGCGGCTGAGCCGAGAGGACGCCGGGCCCGGCCGGGGCTCTACGGGGCCGCGCAGGAGGGCGCGCGTCCGTCGGGTGCTCGCGCGGGACTAGTGCGGCGCCGCTCGGCGCTGCTGGGAGACGCTTTGCTGCGGGAGCGTCGCAGGGCAGCTGCAGCCTTCGCGAGGCCGGCAGGAACCGAGCGGAGGGACGAGCCGAGGACCGAGGTAACTGCGCTCATACCCCCTCGCTCCTCTCTTCCCTTTGTGCGGTGCTGTCGGTTCACGCCGAGCCCTCCCTTACCCCAACCCGAAACCGTAATGCCGCCCGGGCTTGCGCCTCCGGCTCGGGGAAACTCCAGCCCTACGAGCAGCAACTAAAACTCCACAGCTGAGAGGGTTTGGGGCCCATTAAAGCGCGGCACGTTTTCTGTCGCTCCGGTTGGCGGGGGCCACGGGGTCGCATTTCCCGAAGGAGATCCCCAGCCTCTGGCTCTGTCAGCCGCGTCGGTGGCCCCCTTGGCTCTCCGCTCTCGGTCTTTCGGAAAAAGAGAAGGACTGGCGGGTGTTTGGTGGGCTGCAAGGAATCAGCAGGAGCGGTGCGGCCGGCCGGCTTCGGGGCCGGGGAGGACGGCCGGCCTGTGGGCGCGCGGCAGGTGGGCTGTCCCCCGGCCCTGCGGCGCGGGGACTCGCAGCCCGCCCGGGACTGGTCTGCCCAGGGGGCTTGTCGCCGGTCCGGGACTGGCCGGCCGGAGGGGCTCGCGGCCTGTTGGGGACTTGCCTCTTCGAGGGGCTCGCTGCTGGCGGGGACTACTGATACTGGTGGTTTGCTGCCCGCGCCAGGTGTCCCTCCCGCGGTTGGTGGAGACTGTCGAAGAGTGCCTCCTGGTGTGACACCAGCAACTGCAGCCCCGTTCAGAAGGCGCAACCGCTTCGCAGAGTTTGTTTTACCGCCCCGGAGCCAGCTGTTTCTTCCTTCCACTCAGTTCTGGGCTTAGTTAATTTGTTGGTTTCTTCAGGCAGGGCGATTTGTCTACACAGTTGGCAGTTTCTAGCCCGGGGCTTGTCCTTTACTGGATTTGCACAGTCGTAGCGTTTGCGCACCTGAGTGTGAAAAGCATTTACGTATATTCCATCTGGGCAGTGTTGAATCAGATGGTTTTCGTAGAAAATTGAACCTTTCCCAGAATTCCTTTTAATCTGCTTTAATAGCGTAACTATTTTTGGCCCTTTATGCTAATGTTACCACTGTGGGTGGTTACCACGTTTGGAATACTTTAGGGAAAGCTTCTTGAAAAACCTGGTTGACACAAATATTTTATCTACTAATTGCACTTTTTGTTCTCTTTTTCTTTCTTTTTTTTTTACATTGTTTTTCTTTCATATAAGTCGATAATTGTTTGACTTTTGCTGTTCTTCATTCGCACTCTATGAGGAAACCCTTTCTCCATCTCCCTTGAATCCTGACCCTGGCGAAAGGGTCGACTTGGGAGAACAGAGGACCTCTGCTTGGCGGTGGCTTTTTTCATTGGCTACTGCTTTTCCTCCTCCTTCCTACGGACACCCCCCTTTAGTTGGTCAGTGAACCCATGACCCACTTCAGACTTTTAGTCCCTTGGTATGTTGCGTTTTAAAATATCAAAGAGTATGAATATAAATATAAAAAGGAATCTTAAGATAACTATACTCACATGTGCACTTAGCTTCATATTAACATTTAAAACTAATTCTTTTAGCATTTGATAAGATTACTGTTAATGGTTTTTTAAATGATAATATATGTTGTAATAATTGCACGTTCTGTATTCTGGCAGGAAACTTAATTCACAGGGTAATTTTTAGAAAACAATTATTTCCTCATTTGTTAAGAAAACGAGGTGCATTTTGACACATCAGCTCCAGCCCTTTTGCAAAATAGAGTTTATATTTAGGGCAGTTTTAGGTTCATAGCAAAATTGAGTGAAAGGTATAGGTTTCCCATATACCCTCTGCCTCCATATGCCCCCTTCCTGGCTCCACATAGGCACAACCTCCCCCACCATCAAAATGTCCACATAGAAATGGTACATTTGTTACAGTTGATGAATCTACATTGACAGATCATTATCACCTAAAGTTTATAGTTTACAGTAGAGCGTTGTGTATCCTATGCATTTAGACAAATGACACTTTAAAAAAAAATCAAGAAATTTTAAGAGTTGTAGAGAATGGAAATGAGTATTGTTATTTAAAAAAGATTACAAGGAATATTTTGAACATCCTAAAAGTTAATTTCAAATAGTTTTTGTGTTTTTTTTAAAAAATGGATGTTTAAACTTTCAGTTTCTTATATTTATATTTTCAAGAGTTATTTATATATAATAAGAAGTGAAGAGGGGCACCTGGATGGCGCAGTAGGTTAAGGCCTCTGCCTTTGGCTCAGGTCATCATCTCAGGGTCCTGGGATCGAGCCCTGCATCGGGCTCTCTGCTGAGCAGGGAGCCTGCTTCTCCCTCTCTCTCTGCCTGCCTCTCTGCCTACTTGTGATCTTTCTCTATCAAATAAATAAATAAAATCTTTAAAAAAAAAAAAAGTGAAGAGATGAATAAGAAGGAATGCTTCATAAAATAACAAAATGTCCTTATTTTTCAGTCCTAAAACTCATTAGCTTGACCATTTATTTTTCTGAAAACCATGTTTTATGTTAACCAATGAAGCAAGAGGAAATCAAATATTTTAAATACACTCATTTTTCTTTACTGATGTCAAGATATGTCTACAATAGAATGTGACCCAATAGGCTTTCTTTTTAATCTGTTTTCTCTGTCTGAGGGGTTTTTGTGGAAGCATCAGGAGATAGTAATGTACTAAGTAAGCTCAGTTCTGCAACTAGACAACTCAGAATCCCAACTCTGCTGTATTGGCTGTTGTTTGTGTGACTAGGGCAAGTTATTTTCTGAACCTCCATTTTGTTAGCTGTAAAAGGCAGATAAAAATATTGTTATAATAATGTGAAATCATTTTATAAAGTGTAATACAATGTAATGTTTATTGATATCACTAGCTACATGTTGTATTTTAAAATGCTGCCAGTATATTTTCAGGTGAATACTGCTTAAATAAATGCTATCAAACTTTTTTTTTTTTAAGGACTGGTTTTACATGAGAGTTCATTGTCTGGTTATGAATGATTTAGTTGGTGCTTGTGAATCAGAGGTAAAATTATGAAAGAGAGTCAGAGTTGCCTTGAGAAAATTTCTACTTCATCTGACTGGTTCTTCATCTAGATCTATGGGTGTGTCCATAGTCTTACAAGAGTCTGAACTCTGTATACCTGTACTTTGTGGGGAGAAAACCCTTAGCTTTCAACAGCTGTTCAAATGGGGTTCGTGGGAAAAAAAGGGGGTTCGTGGACAACCCCTGGCAAAGGTTCTAGGAACTATTAACATAAGTTATCTAGGCAGGCTTCTTTACTAAACATTTTACAAATTATTATTACTATCTTTAAAGTAGGTTCCATGCCCAGCATGGCATCCAAGTTAAAAAAACCTCAAATTCACAATTCTGAGATCAAGACCTGAGCTGAGATCAAGAGTTGGATATTTAGCTAACTAAGCCATCGAGGCACCCTTTGCAGATTATTTTTAATATTAGTTGTGGTGGGTTTTTTTTTTTTTTTTTGAGAAAGTTCTTGAGTCACCATGAGTGCCTGTTTTTCTTCCAGAAAGAAATACTATGATATACTATGTTCATATGAACAATAGTGCTGCTGCTTATATATGGAGATGATGCCACTGATTATTGACACCATTATTGTTAGGCAGATACCGTCCATTCCTCCCCTCCGGTGTTGATGGGCAATAGAATACTTGGCAAGGAATGATACCCTAATACAATCTAGCATGTTAGAATATTATTTGGCAGTCAAATGCTCTACCACTGAGCTATACCCCCTAGAATATTATTTTGAAAAGCTAAAAGATAATTTGGTTTCCTTAACCCAAATTTGAACATTTTTGCTTTTCTCAACAGACCATCAAATGCTAAAGAAAATTAAGTATTTTGTCTTACAAACTAGATGATGATGTTTACATAGTGTTTTTGTTGTTATATATTATTTCTTCCTGTAGCACAGTATAATGTTTTATTAATAGTTAATTTGACTTTTAGGATTTCTGGCTTGGAAAGAAAACTGACAGTCTCCTTATGTAGATAAGATTATAATTGTAATTTTAGAACATTGAAGATTAATCTTATTTGCATTTGGGGAATTTTAGAGTTAGGTTAGAGTTCTCAGTTTGGGTTCATTCTTGCAATAGAGTTTGGAAGTAAGCTACATCAAACTGCCCTATGTTTCTTATTAGTATTAGGTTCTTGAGCTCTGAGGCTTTACAGTATGAAGCCAGCTTCCCTTCGGGATCAGTTACCAGTAGCATTCATAAGGCCGGAAGAGTGTAAGGTGAATGAGGTAATGCAACACAAACTTAAGAATAAACCTATGCAGTGGAGTAATGTCTTTTGGTCTTTTGCTTGAGGTATTTCTTACTTTCCCCCTTTAATATTGGTCAGTATTTTCATTTGAACTGGAAGGCTTTTCAAAGCTCTAGTTCTAAATCAACACTTGGGAATTTATGGAATAAAGTAACAGAACTGTGTTTGGCCCTCTAGGTTTGCTTTTTATAAAATTAGTCTGAGAGTCCTATATAAATCTCACAGATCAATTAGAGGTGAATGCCAGCCAGCATTCGCATAGTACTTTATGTGTACAAGATAAGTCAGTATGCTGCCTCTTTAGTTATTTTAATGCCGAGGATTGCTTAATACTTTTAGTAATGAAAGTTTGAGTTAAATTAATTGGACAAAATTAAAAAAGAAGAATCATTTCAGGAAAAATTTTACTTATGGGAAAACTATCATTTTAAGAAGATCTGTGATTTTTTTTTTTTAAAGATTTTATTTATTTATTTGACAGAGATCACAAACAGGCAGAGAGGCAGGCGGGGGGTGGGGGGGGGGGGACAGGCTTCTCACTGAGCAGAGAGCCCAATGTGGGGCTTGATCCCAGGATGCTGGGATTATGACCTGAGCTGAAGGCAGAGGCTTTAACCCACTGAGCCACCCCAAGAAGATCTGTGATTTTATGTGTATTCTCTTACCCTTGACCTTTAAAAAATGCAAAAATGTTTCCTGTATGGGGAGATTATTATTATTATCCCTATCTTAGTTCTTAAAAGTCATTGTATATACCATACAGAGATATAGTTAATGTCATCTTTAGCCTTGTGATGAGAATTTTGGCTTTGTAGTCAGGCAAGCCTATGTTGAGTCCTGGGCGTTGCCACTTAATTGCTAGTGACCTTGGGTAGATTTCTTAGCTTCTCTGAACCTCATTATCTACAGCTGTAAATATGGGGACATTACTTGTTCAGGTTGTCTGAGGACTAAAATAAACAAATGTTAAGTATCCAACTCGAATAATAGCAATTACTCACATGGTTTATGCGCCAGACAATTTATTAACTCCTTTAATTCTTATAACAATCTAATAAAGTTCGTGCTGTTTTCACATTTTTACAGGTGGAGAAGTGGAGGTTAATGAAAGGTTATATAACTTTACCCAAGGTCATACAGCTAGTAAGTAGATAGTAAGCACTCAGAGCTGACTATTGTCATTTAAAAAAAAAATCAAAACAATAGGAAGATAAGGTAATTTAGCCAGTCCTCATCTTTTGCTTTAGTGAAAAATGCATCTGAATGTAGATCATTATAAAGCATATTTTATTTGTTTGCTGGAAAAAATGGAGTACTGTGTTCCTGACCAAGGATTCAGGATCATATAATTGAAAAAGTAAATTTGTAATAATGTAATATTATGTAGTAGGTTTTATGTAATATAATGTCTATATTAATAATATAAAGTTATTACAAAAGTAATTATGTTCATTGATTGAATGCTTACTGTATACTAGATATAGGGTTAAATGCTTTATACATTATTATTCCATTTAAACTTTATATATTTTTTTAAAAGACTTTATTTATTTATTTGACAGAGAGAGAAATCACAAGTAGGCAGAGAGGCAGGCAGAGAGAGAGGAGGAAGCAGGCTCCCCACCGAGCAGAGAGCCCGATGTGGGGCTCGATCCCAGGACCCCGAGACCATGACCTTAGCCAAAGGCAGAGGCCTTAACCCACTGAGCCACTCAGGCGCCCCTCCATTTAAACTTTAAAAAAAAATTTTATTAGTTTAAGTGCTCTTTACCCCTGACATGGGGCTCAAACTCACCATCCCAAGAACAAGAATTGCATTCTCTTTCGACGGAGCTAGCAAAGCACCTCTATTATTAACTCATTTAAATTTCAGAACAACTTTTTTTTTTTTTTTTTTTTTAGATTTTATTTATTTATTTGGCAGAGAGAGAACACAAGCAGGCAGAGAGGCAGGCAGAGGCAGAGAGAGGAGCAGCTCCCTGCTGAGCAAGGAGCCGGTGGGACTAGATCCCAGGACTCCGGGATCATGACCCTAGCCGAAGGCAGCTGCTCAACCAACTGAGCCATCCAGGTGTCCCAAATTTCAGAACAACCTTACAAGAAAGCTGAGGCTCAGAGTGATTTTAAGTGACTTGTCCAAGGCTAATAGCTAATAGAGAATCCCAAAGCTGTCTGATCCTACAGTCTGCTGTTAATCACTAGTTTATGTGCCCTGTTAGATATGGCTAACAGATTTCTCTAAAAATCAAGGCAACTGGGGTGCCTGGGTGGCTCAGTCTATTAAGCATTAGACTCTTGATTTCACCTCAGGTCATGATCTCAGGGTTGTGGGATGGAGCCTGCTTGGGGAGCTGTGCTCAGTGGGGAGTCTGCTTGAGATTCTCTCTCTCTCCCCTTTTGCCCCTCTGTACTACATGCATGTGTGCTCTCTCTCAAATAAATAAATATTTAGGGGTGCCTGGGTGGCTCAGCTGGTTAAGCATCTACCTTTGGCTCAGGTCATGATCCCAGAGTCCTGGGATCAACCCTCATGCCTGCTTCTCCCTCTCTCTCTCCCCCTTCCCCTGCTCATTCTCTCTCTGTCTCAAATAAATAAATAAAATCTTAAAAAAACAAATCTTTAATAATATATATAAAAGTAAAAATGAAGTAACAGCTTAGGGAATTTTATTTTATTTTTTAAAGATTATTTATTTATTAGAGAGAGAGAGAAACAGTGATAGAGGGAATATAAGCAGGGGGAGTGGAAGAGGGAGAAGCAGGCCCCCTGCTGAGCAGGGAGCTCAATGTGGGGCTCTATCCCAGGACCCTGGGATCATGACCCAAGCTGAAGGCAGACACTTAGTTACTGAGCCACCTAGGCATCCTGGGAATTTTAAACAGAAAAAACAATACTCTCATGTTTTAGAAGTAAACAATGATTACCTAAAACTAGAGTCTTATAGGCAAAACTCAGCTTGCTCTCACTTTTGTACATAAGGTTTTATTGGAACACAGCCACACTCATTTCTTTATGTATTGTCTCTGGCTGCTTTCATACTACTATGGCATAGTTGAGTGGTCATGAAAGAGACTCTAGGCCCACAAAGCCTAAAACATTTAATATTTGGCCCTTCACAGAAAAAGATTACTGATCCATGACCTATCAGTACTGTTCTTTTATAAATGAAGAAACAGACTTGGAGAGATGAGATGACTTTGCAAAAATGTAACTAGTTAAAATCCAGTTATCCTGATACCTAAATCACTGTTATTCTGCTATACCGTGCTACCTCTTTTTATTTTTTATTTCTGTTTTTCATTTTAAGATTTATTCTAGAGAGAGAAAGGGAGAGTGCACAAGTGGGAGGGGCAGAGGGAGAGAGAATCTCAAGCCGACTCTGTGCTTAGCATGAAGCCTGTCGCAGAGCTCAGTCTCATAACCCTGAGATCACGACGTCAGCCAAAATCAGGAGTCGGACACTTAACTGTGCCACTCAGGCACACCTCTATTTTTATTTTTTAAAGTTTTAATTTATTCATTTAAGTCCTCTACGCTGAACATGGGGCTTGAACTCACAACCTCAAGATCGAGAGTTACATGCTCTTCTGACTGAGCCAGCCAGATGCCCCATGCCTCCTTTTAAGTTCTATAAAATCAATAACTGTACCTTATGGTCATTATAAAAGGACTTTAAAACATTACAAAATGTTTATGACCTAAAAGGATCTTTAACCTGGTTAAAACAAGCACTCTAGCTGTAATAACAGTAAATATTTAGTCATTTCCCTTTCATTCTTAGAATTTGAAGAATTTTGGGGAATATACTTTGTATGCCCCATTCTGTAAATTTCTGTGACCCACTTTAAACTTAGGTTTACTTATTTTCCTCCACAGATTTTTCTATAATAAATAGAGACTTTTGGAATCATTTCATTAATGTTTCGAAAACAGCAGTTGCAGTTGGAACCATCCTGTGGTTGGAAACCTACCACATATGCATCTTTACAAAATAGAGATCATAAGATCTTGTATCCAGTTTTCTTTCTCCTTCTTTTACATTATTCATGGAATTTTTAAATTATTGATGGAAGTTTTTAAGCATTGAGGTGACATGATCTGATTTGAGTTTGGGAATGATAACTGGCAGCAGTAGGAAGGATGCACTGGTGAGAGAAGAGGCTGTTGGGAGGCTATACTCATAGCTGTGAGATGATGGGGCCTGGGACTGAAGTGGTTGCTGGAGAAGCAGGGCCAACAAAATATGAGATGAATTGAGGAAGTAGAATGTATGAAACTTTGTTGTAGTTGGGTAGAGTGGTGTGGGAATTTTGAGTACATGAGAGCTTTCACATTCAGTGGGGAGTCTTGATCATCCAGGCTAGTTTGGGTTCTCCCATAATATCCATCATTACTCTTTACTATTGTCTTTACCACATTATTATCTGTTTTTGTCCCATCTAGATAATTCAGGCTCATTAATGTTAGGAATTATGTCATGTCTTAATCATCTTTTTTTTTTTTAGGGGAGACTTAGATAACCTTTTTAAAGATTACGTTAGTTTTGTGCGTATATATATATTTTTTAAAGGAAAATAGAAGAGATAGAGAGGTTAAGGTGTTCCTAAACTTCTTCACACTGAGAGTCTGATTCTTTTGAAGCAGTTTTTGTCTCAGTCATTCATTTTTTTTTCATACAGCATAATCTCTTACTGCCCCTAGAGGATAGATGATGTAGGCTTTAAATGTGTTCTGTCATCATTCTTCCAGTTTTGTCACCAGTCTTCCAGTTTTGATGCAGATGTTTACTTGCTTTCTATTATGTGATACACATCCTTTTTGCCTGTATCCTCTTAGCACATTATAACACCTTCATCTATTGTGGATATCTAACTTTCTGAGTCTTCTGAAGTAGTGCTTCTCTCTGTGGTGAAAGACCAGCTTGTGAACTGATATTTTTATAAAAGACAAGAAAAACTAATTACTAGAAAATTTAAAAAAACGGATGCACAAAATATAAGCTTCAATTTTTCATTAGATTCAAAGGGCATAAATTTATTCTGTCAAATGTAAATTTCCTGTAAGAGTTTCTAAACACTATTTTTGTGCTTACCTCATTGCAGATCTGTTAAAAAAAAAATTGTGAACCAGACTCACTTTGAATAGCATTGCTATAAAGCATTTGTTTGTTGCTTTTCATTTGTCTTCGAATTAACATAACTTGTGGTATAATGTGATGACTGACTGATTAAATGAATATATTGTAAGACAAGAGGTATTTCCCCTTAACACTGACTATATTTCTATTTTTTATTGCAATTTCTTGAAATGTGATCATAAAACCATATGATTTCCATACACAGTATGTATGTGTATGTTGGTTTATGTACCTACCTTGTGAAAATGAAAGGAAGTTTCCAGACTCCTCGTAGAAGACTAATTCTTGTTTAGTCATGGTAACAGCAGGTTTAAAACTGGTTTGAGTGACTGAGTAAATGACAGTTCTTTAGAGTTGTTTTTAAGTCAATGTAGTCAATCAACAACAACCTGCCTTAGTGAATAGGATTTTGCAAGCCAGCCAATCAATGATAAACCTTCCAGTAACTATGTTTTGAAGCTGCTGAAAATTCACCAATTCCTGGACTCCAATTTCCTCCTAAACCCTATATAAGATTAGCAATCTGCTGTACTTAGAAGTACTGTGTTTAACAAGCATAGCTTTCTCTAAGTAAGTAATTATTATCTAGCTTTGTGTTTCTTGTTTCATTTCAGATATTGAATGAGAATTATCTTTTCACACTTAGAAACAATTTATTGGCAAATTTATTTTTTGGTAGATATATAATTTTGATTCAAATAATTATCATTGTTATCTTTAAGTACTATCCTATGACTTCTGTGACATTCTTAAACAAAACTAATAAGTAATAGAATGCCTCTCTAAGAGAGAGTTCATAATGTTGTTCACAGGTAAAATTCAAGTCTTTTTAAGAAATTTTTATTTTTTAGGGGGGCCTGGGTGGGACAATTGGTTAAGTGTCCAACTCTTGGTTTTGGCTTAGGTTGTGATCTCAGGGTTGTGGGATCAAGGCCTGCATGGGGCTTCATGCTTTGTGTGGAGTCTTCTTAAGGTTCTTTCTTCCTCTGCCCCTCCACTCCTCTAAAAATAAATAAATCTTTAAAAATAAAATAAAGGCTTTTTTTTACTACTTTATACTAGACTTCCCAATGATTATGACTATAAATTATGTGGTCCAGTTCAAACAAATGATTATGGTAATGAAATATTAATAGATGGCCTTATTAATAAAGCAGATCCCAAAATAGAAACAGCTTACAAAGTATTCAGTGCAGTGAAAATGTTGTTTATAGACTCTGGAAATGACACTAGTATTTAGCAAGCAGATTTTGATAACAATTGTATCTAATATGTGTTAATGCTAAAAAAAAAACCACGTTTTAAATCACAGCACTAAATTGTTAGAAGTCATATATACCTTGACTAAGTAGGAACTACTGTAACTGTAATCCGGTTTGTCAAAGCAGCAGCTTTTCCTTTGGTTATTGGCACAGTGTATTTTCTTTTGGACTGCTTGATTCAAAATATAAAATCTCTATTCTTTGCTTTCATAAATAGAAATGAAATAATGAGTATAGCCTATCAGATACTGTATAAAATGTAATATTTTGTATCATCTTAAAATCTTCAACTAACTGAATCAGAGAGAGTACAAACAACAGTTATTTTAAAGAAGAATGAATCTAGACTTTCTAGAACAGTAGCTTGGGAAGATGATAGAGTAGGAGAATTCTGAGCACCTCCCTCATGGACACTCAGGGTGCAACTACGTAAAGTGCAACTCATTTTCCAAATGACCTGAGGACTAACAGAACAGCTCTTCCACAGCTTAAGACGTAAAGAAAAGGTCACATTGAGAAGGGTAGGAAGGGCAGAGATGTGGCTGGGAACCAAACCTCAGCACAGTGGAGGGGATATCACAAGAAGGTCCTTCTTGAGGAATGAAGGAATCAGGCCCCACACTGGGTACTGCACACCCTGGAGATCTGTACTGAGAAAATGAGCGTCCATAAAATCTGGCTTTGAAAATCAGCAGGGCTTAACTGTAGGAGAGATGGAGGGCTATAGGAAACTGAGACTCTCCTTTTAAAGGGCCAGCACCCATATTACTCTCTCTGAGACCCAGCACAGAGGCAGCAGTTTGAAAAATGCCTAGCGCATATGTGAAGATTTATTGACTAATTTTAGTGAATGTGCTGGAGAGGTTGAGATCCGTAGGAACTTTCTCTGGGAGTGAAAGTGCTGGCAGGCATCATTTTTCTTGCTCCCTTCAGCCTAACTGGCCCAAACCCTCCTAACTGGCTGGTGGGAGTCAGTTCTGATACTCTCCATTTACCCTGCTAATATTGCTCCTCTGCCTAACATTCTCTTGTGGATCTACCCTGCCCCAATTTGCAGGTGTACCTCTAAAGCAGCTTCCACTCTGCCATACCTAGTAAGCAGCCTTAGTGTCTCCCTCCTTCCCCCAAAGGAACTACTGCCTCCTCATATCCTGCAGACAGCTCTTCCCAAGTGACTCCTGCCCACCAGCACTCCCACAACAGTTGCAGCTAAGCCTCTCAGTCAGCTGTGCTAGGGGCTAACCCCACCCACCAGCATGCCCATAGTAACTACAGCCAGGCCATTCAGCCAGCTGTGCTAGGGGCCAGCCCTGCTCATCAGCATGCCCATATTAGTTGAGGATGGTCAATGTAGTCATCCCAGGTGGGGGCCAGGCCCACCCACTAGTATACTTGCAGCAGTTATGGCCCAATTACAACAGGGGGACACATGCAGCCCACACAGGTGATACCCCTGGAGCACCTGGTTCTGGTGACCAGTGGTGAGATTGTGCTTCTGGGCCACGTCAGAAGCCCTCCACACAAGGCCACTACTTTGAAGACAAGGAGACATATCTGACCCACTTGACACAGACCGACAGCATGAAGGGAGAGAGGAATATGTTCCAAATAAAAGAACAAGAGAAACCTCAGAAAAAGAACTAAGTGAAACAGATAAGCAATCTACCTGATACAGAATTCAAAATAATGGTCATAGACATGCTTGCCAGAATTGAGAGAAAAATGGATAAACTGAGTGAGGATTTCAACAAAGAGAAAATATAAGAAAGAACCAGAGCTGAAGGGTATAATAACTGAGATAAAGAAGACACTCGAGGGAATCAACAGCAGATTAGAAGTTACAGAAGAATGGATCAGTGGTGTGGAAGGTGTGCAAGTGGAGATCATCCAGGCTGAACAGCAAATAAATAAATAAGGATAGGTTAAGGAACCTCTGGGATAATATCATGCATACCGATATTTACATTATAGGGGTTCCAGAAAGCAAAGAGAGAGAAAGTGGCAGAGAACTTATTTGTAGAAATGATTGCTGAAAACTTCCCTAACCTGAGGAAGGAAACAGGCATCCAGGTCCAGGAAGTACAATGAACCCAAAGAGGTCCACACCAAGACGTATACTAATTAAAATGTCAAAAATTAAAAATAAAGAGATTCTTAAAAGCAAGAGAAAAGCAACTAGTTACATACAAGGGAAACCTAAGGCCATCGGTTGATTTTCAGCAGAAACTCTTTAGGCCATAAGAGAGTGGCATGATATATTCAGAGTGCTAAAAGAAAAAACCTATAACTAAGAATATGCTACCCAGCAAGATCATTCAAACTGAAAGAGAGTTAAAGAGTTTCCCAGACAAACAAAATTTGGAATTCATTACCACTAAATTGACCTTACAGGAAATTTTAAAGGGAATTTTTAAGTGGAAAAAATGCCAAAACTAGAAGTAAGAAAATCATTAAAGAAAAAAATTCCATTGGTAAAGTCAAACATATAGTAAATGGAACAGTGAAGAATTATAAAAACAACCAGAAAATAACAAGACAGCAATAAGTACATATCTATCAGTAGTTATTTGTTTTTTTTCTTAAGATTTTATTTATTTATTAGAGTGCACATGTGCAAGTTGGGGGAGGAGCAGAGAGGGAAGGAGAGAGACAAGCAGACTCCAAGGTGAGCACAGAGCCTAACATGGGGCTTGATCTCATGACCCCGAGATCATGACCTGAGTTGAAACCAGGAGTTGGCTGCTCAACTCACTGAGCCACCCAGGTGCCCCTATCAGGAGTTACTTTAAATGTGGATGAACTAAGTGCTCCATAAAAAGACATGGGGTGACTGAATAATGACTCAAGACTGATCTATATGCTACAGGAGACTCACTTCAGACCTGAAAATACATACAGACTGAAAATGAAGGGGTGAAAAAAGATACTCCATGTAGGGGCCCCTCTCTCTCAAATCTTTTTTTTTTAAGATTTATTTATTTATTTTAGAGAGAGTGTGTGTAAGCAGGGGGCTGGGGAAGAGGAGAAGGAGAAAAGTAGACTCCCCCTGAGTACAGAGCCTGATGTGGGGCTCAGTCTCACAACCCTGAGATCATGATTTGAGCTGAAACCAAGAGTTGAATGCTTAACTGGCTGAGCCACCCAGGCACCCCTCAAATAAATTAATCTTAAAAAAAAGATATTCTATCTAAATGACGTGAAAGAAAAGCTGGAGTAGCAATTCTTAAACAAAATAGACTTTAAAACAAAGACTGTAATAAGAGAGAAGGATATATAAAGAGATCAATCCAACAAGAAGCTATAACAATTATGAATATCATAGGATCACCTAAATATGTAAATATTAACAGACATGAAGGGAGAAGTTGACAGTATACAGTAATAGTAGGGAATTTTAAAACCCCACTCACATCAGGGGACAGATCATCTAGATAAGGCATCAGTGGGTTTGAACAACACATTAGACTAGATGGTCTTAACATATATACACACAACATTCCATCCAAAAAGGACAGAGTGCACGTTCTTTAAAAGTGCACGTGGAACATTTTCCAGGACAGATCACGTTAGATTACAAAACAAGTATCAATACACTTAAGAAGGTTGAAATCATCAAGCATCTTTTCTCACCATTCAGTATGAAACTAGAAATCAATTACAAGAAAAAAACCCTTGAAAAAAAAAACACGGAAGCTGGGGGCGCCTGGGTGGCTCAGTGGGTGAAAGCCTCTGCCTTCGGCTCAGGTCATGATCCCAGGGTCCTGGGATGGAGCCCCATATCAGGCTGTCTGCTCAGCAGGGAGCCTGCTTCCCCCTCTCTCTCTGCCTGCCTCCCTGCCTGCTTGTGATCTCTTTCTCTCTGTCAAATAAATAAATAAAATAGTTTTTTAAAATAAATAAATAAATAAATAAATAATTAATTAAAAAAAATACCTGGAGAAAAATGAGAATGGAAGCACAATGCACATTCTCTTGTATGTGGCAAAGGCCTATCTCAAGAAACAAGAAAAGTCTCAAACAATCTGACCTTATACCTAAAGGAACTAGAAGAAGAACAAAGCCCAAAATTAGTAGAAGGAAAAAAATAACAAAGATCAGAGCAGAAATAAATGAAATAGAGACTTTATTTATTTTTTGTTTAGAGATTTTATTTTACAGAGAGACAGCAAGAGGGGCGCCTGGGTGGCTCAGTGGGTTGAAGCCTCTGCCTTCGGCTCAGATCATGATCTCGGGGTCTTGGGATCGAGCCCCACTTCGGGCTCTCTGCTTGGCGGGGAGCCTGCTCCCCCCTTTCTCTCTGCCTGCCTCTCTGCCTACTTGTGAGCCTGCCTCTCTGCCTACTTGTGATCTCTCTCCTCTCTGTCAAGTAAATAAGATCTTAAAAAAAAGAGAGAGAGAGAGAGAGACAGCAAGAGAAGGAACACAAACAGGGGAAGTGGGGAGAGGAAGAAGCCAGTTTCCTGCCGAGCAGGGAGCCCGTTGCGGGGCTTGATCCCAGGACCCTGGGATCCTGACCTAAGCTGAAGGTAGATGCTTAACGACTGAGCCACTCAGGCACCCCTGAAATAGAGACAAAAAATGGTAGAAATCATCAGTGAAACTAAAAACTGATTCTCTGAAAGCATAAAGAAAAAAAAGGACTCAACTATATAAAATCAGAGATGAAAAAAGTTACAACCAATACCACAGAAATACAAAGGTTTATAATGGACTACTATGAAAACAAATTGGACAACTTAGAAGAAATGGATAATTTCTAGAAACATAATCTTTCAAGACTGAGTTAGGAAGAAATAGAAATCTGAACAGACTGGTTCCTAGTAACAAAATTGAATTGGTTATCAAACTCCCAACGAACAAAAGTCTAGGACCATGTGGTTTCCCAAATACCTGAATTCTACCAAACATTTGAAGAATTAGTACCTATTCTTATCAAATTATTTCAAAAAGTAGAAGAGGAAGGAATACTTCCAAATTTGTTTTACCAAACCAGCATTACTCTGATACCAAAACCAGAAACACCACAAAAACAGAAAATTATAGGCCAGTAACTCTGATGAACACAAATACTAAAGTCCTCAATAAAATATTAGCCAACCAAATTCAATAATACATTAAAGGGATCGTTCACCATAATTAAGCGGGATTTTTTTCCAGGGATACAAGAATGGTTCAATATTCACTACTCAATCAATGTGATATATCATATTAACAAGAGGAAAGATCAAAATGATGTGATCATATCAGTAGATGTGGAAAGAGCATTTAACAAAATGCAATATTCGTTCATGATAAAAACTCAATAAGGTAGGTTTAGAGGGAATGTATCTCAACATAATAAAGGCCATATATGAAAAATAAGGAGAGGACCTGGATTTTTCCAAAGAAGGCAGATGGCCAACAGGCACATAAAAGGATGCTCAGTATTATTAACCATCAGAGAAATGCAAATTAAAACTGCAATGCAATATCACCTCATAGCTGTCAGGTGGCTGTTATCAAAAAGACAAGAAATAAGGGGCTCCTGGATGGTGCAGTTGGTTAAGCGTGTGACTCTTAGTTTCAGCTCAGGTTGTGATCTTAGGGTTGTGAGATTGAGCCCCACTTCGGGCTCCACACTGAGCACAGAGTCTGTTTGGTACTCTCTCTCCTTCTCCCTCTGTCCCCCTGCCCATGTACACACATGTGCTCTCTCTCTAAAATAAATAAATCTTAAAAGAAAAAAAAGACAAATCACAAGTCTTCGCAAGGATATGAAGAAAAGAGAAATCTTATGCACTGTTGGTAATATAAATTGGTGCAGCCATTATGGAAAACAGTATGGAGGTTCCTTAAAAAATTAAAAATAGAGATACCTATGGACCGTGATGGACTGCTTGGACCGCAGCATTATTTACAATAGCCTTAGTGTCCATCAACAGTGAGTTAATAAAGATGTGGTATAAATATAGTGGAATATTATTCAGCCATAAAAAAGAACAAAATCTTGCCATTTGTGACAACATGGATAGACCTAGAGGATATTATGGTAAGTAAAATCAATCAGGAAAACACAAATACCATATGATTTCATTTATATCTGGAATCAAAAGACAAAAAAACGAAGAGACTCTTAAATACAGAGAACAAGATAGTGGTTGCCAGAGGTAAGATTGGGAGCAGGGAATTGGTGAAATAGGTGAAGGGAATCAAGAGATACAAATTTCCAAATCACAGGAATGATAAGTACAGCATAGGGAATATAGTCAATAATGTAATAACTTTGGTGACATATGGTACCTACACTTACTGTGGTGAGTATTGCATAATGTGTAGAACTGTTGAATCACTATGTTGTGCACCTGAAACTAATATAATATGTATGTCAACTATACTTCAGTTGAAAAAAAAGATGAGTCAACGGGTACCATCGTGGCCTATAATAGGTACTGCAGCAGTGCCATTAGGAGTTCCTCTTTCTACTTAGTACCGTTCTGATTTATGTTTAGTATAAAAGCCACTCTGCCAACAAAGATTTTAGCTATGAGAACAATACAGTATGAGTTAATACGATGTTTTATGTAATGGTATTATATATTGATAGTATATGGTAATATGTGATACAGATTATAAGTACAAAGAAATAAGAAAAAAGAGAACAGAGTGATTTAACATAGTGTCGTTCTGCTTTTGTTTTAAGTTTTGTTTTCTGAAATTCATTGTAAGTTGTATTTAAATTTTCTTCAGAACTTATTTTGTTGATTGAGAACTTTACTAGTACTTAAGAGGGACAACAACAACAAAAATGGTCTCACTTCCTATCTGCTTCAGTGTCATAATACAACTATGGTATGATAGAAACAGACTTCCGTGTATCATCTCTTTTTTTCTTTTTTTAATTTCCTTATATATTGGGGAAGGGGAAGTATCTTATTTTTTTCCTCTAAGGGTCAGAGTCTTAGATACATTTTAAAAAATATTTTGGGTTAGAGTTTAGGTTGAGTTTTACTTTAATTTAATACAGTCTTTATGAGTCCCCAAATCTGTGAAGTTCCGTAGAGGAGTGAAATGTCAGGGTAAATATTCTTTTCCTGATCTTGTCTTCCTATTTTATTTATATATGATAGATTTGTTTAAAAAGTTAAGGACAGGGCACCTGGGTGGCTCAGTGGGTTAAAGCCTCTCTCTTCAGCTCAGGTCATGATCTCAGGGTCCTGGGATCGAGCCCCACATCAGACTTTCTGCTCAGCAGGTAGCCTGCTTCCTCCTCTCTCTCTGCCTGCCTCTCTGCCTACTTGTGATGTCTCTTCTCTGTCAAATGAATGAATAAAATCTCTAAAAAAAAAAGTTAAGGACAGACATTGCATTCTTTGAATAGACCATTTTAAGAGAATTTGGTATAGAAAGTTTTTGAGCTGTTATGTCTTGCCCAAATCTGACATCAATGTAAAAATAATTTTATAAAGATGAATAATAATGCCCTTTTCATAGAACAGTCCTCTGATTAAGGAAATAGGTTTTTTTTTTTTAGATTTTATTTATTTATTTATTAGGAAAGAAAGAGAGAGAGAGCATGAGAAGGTCAGAGTGAGAAGCGGACTCCCCATGGAGCTGGGAGCCCAATGTGGGACTTGATCCCGGGACTCCGGGATCATGACCTGAGCCGAGAGCAGTTGCTTAACCAACTGAGCCACCCAGGCGCCCCAAGGAAATAGTTTTGAGACAACAATAATAAATTAAGCCTTTCACTAAAAAGAAACTAGGGTGGTTTGATATAAGGGCAAATGTGTATAATAGTTTTGAATTGCATGTAAGTAAACTTGGTGAAATTTAGAAGGAACGTATTAGTAATGTTTGCCATCCTAATACTCAGACTCTTAGGGTACAAAATATGGTGTGATGAAAGTTCTGGATAAAAGAAGACTCAATAGCTTAACCAGTAATGAAGAGTCGACTGAGTTCTTTTATATTGGGGGGAAAAACACAGCCCACAAAAATCATATTGACTTAATCAGTTATGACCCAGGCTTATGTGGGCAAGATACATAGATATAATTAATTATATCTATTATATCTATAATTATAATTATAATTCCTTAAGAGTTAGTACTCACTGTTTTAAATAGACAAGTCTAAAATACAAAAGAAATAAGGTCATTCAGAGAAATACACTGTACTATATGGGTTCACAGAAAGGTGATCACACCCCATTGGGAGAATTCAGAGAAGGCTTCATGCGATTCAGAAACATTTAAGTTGGGCCTACACATGATTCTCTCACAAGAAATAGATTGAGTACTTGCACATATATTTGAGAAAAATAGAATAGTGATGTCTGATTTAATAGAAGAAGAATGTGCTTAATCAGAGCTGAATTGAAATCCTAGCTTCCATGTCTACCTGTGTCATTTTGGGCAAGTCAGGGATGTTTGGGCCATCTATAATGTATTCATGATGTAAATGAGAAAGTTTATGTAAGATTTCTGGCAAAATATATGACACATAATGGTTTAGTAAGTAGCCTTTCCCCATTCTTTCTTACTTTATGTCAAAAATTAACGGAGGAAAAGATTAGAAGGTAAGTTGGAATCAGAGCAATGAATGCCAGGATAAGCATTTGAACAACATACATCAGTTTGCAAGTGACACTGAAAGCTAGATAAGTCTGGCAGCATTGCCCATAATAGATGTTTAGGGATGATAAGGGCATGGTGATTGTTTAATGGAGGCTATTATAATCCAGGCAAGATTTGTATATTTCAGAGTATGGTAAACCCCCCCCACCACCACCAATCCATGGCTTCATTTTCTGCCATTTCAGTTTTGTGAGGTTAGCTGCTGTTCAGAAGCAGATGATCTTCCTGACGTATCATCAGAAGGTTAGTTGTAGCCTAACAGTACATTGTAATGCCCGTGTCATTTATCTCATTTCATCTTATGTAGGTGTTTTGTCATCTCACATCAAAGAAGTGTGGGTATAGTACAATAAGATATTTTGAGAGACACATGCACATAACTTTTATTACCATATGTTATAATTCTTTTATATTTGTTGTTACTCTCTTACTGTGTCTAACATATTAAACTTTATCATAGGTATGTATGTATGTTCATCAAAGATATTGGCCTGCAGTTTTCTTTTTCTTGTAGTGTCTCTATCTTTTCTTGGTGTCAGAACAATGCCTTTTAGAATAAATTTGAAAGCTTTCCTTTCTCTTCTATTTTTTGGAATAGTTTGAGAAGAATAGGTACTAATTCTTCTTTAAATGTTTAGTAGAAAACAGCTCTGCAACCATCTGATCCTGGACTTTTGTTTTTGGGGAGCTTTTTGATTACTGTTTTAATTTCATTGCCAGTAGTCAGTCTTTGCAAATTTTCTAATACTCCCTGATTCAGCTTTGCAAGGTTATGTTTCTAGGAATTTATCCATTTCTTATGGGTTGTTTCTTATAGGTTGTTCTTATTTGTTGGTGAATAATTTTTCCTAATATTCTCTTACAATTCTTTGAATGTCTGTGGTGTCAGTTGTTATTTCTTCTTCATTTCTGATTTTACTTGATTACTTCTTTTTTTCTTTTTTGATAAGTCTGGCTAAAGGTTTATAAATTTTATTGATCTTTTCAAAGAACCAACTGTTGGTTTTACTGATTTTGGGAGGCGGAGTCTATTTCATTTCTGCTTTAATCATTATTATTTCCTTCCTTCTACTGGTTTTGGACTTTGTTCTTCTTTTTCTAGTTCTTTTAGGTGAAAGGTTAGGTTTTTTATGATTTGTGATTTTTCTTGCTTCTTATAGGAAGCCTGTACTGCTATAATCTTCCTTCTTAGAATAGTTTTTGATACATCCCAAAGATTTTGAACCATTGTGTTTTTATTTTCATTTGCCTTTGTTTTGTTTTGCTTTGCTTTGCTAATTTAATAACCAATAACAAAACTGTACAGATAATGCCTATACAAAACAACACAATAGAGGCTCAGAGATTGTGGTGTCCTCCCATGCAAGGCTGAAGATTTCAGTCTCTGGTATTTGGAATTTAGGCTGCAGTTTTTGTTTTTGGATGGACCACTGGGATGTAACACCCGGTCCATGCTTTTATTTTATTTTTTTTTTCGGTCCATGCTTTTAATGAGATAATGACAGTAAGAATGGCCACTTGGCCTAGGCAGTAGTAGATGAAATACTTGGTTTCATGTGTGACATATCTACTGAAATTTCTCCCCACGATGCAGTGCAAGGTGGGGATTACTTCTTGTTAAACTCCTTAATATGGGCTGTAGTGTCCTCCATATTCAGTGTCTGGGCAGCACACTCCAGAGTCCTGTCACATCTCCTCTGACATACTGGCATTTTTGATTACACCCTTTCAGTAAGCACATAGTTATGGAGGAGCAGGGTGTAGTGGACTGCAGTGGCCTCCTGTGGGAGAGGCTGGTGACACTCACACCTGGTGGGAGCTACCGTGCTAGTGAAGCCATGGCATCTAAGGAGCTCTATGCCAGCAGCTGCCGTCTAGTCTGTCTCTATGTATTTTGTGATTTCCTCTTTGATTTCTAGGTTAGCCCATTCATTGTTCCACTGTTTGGGGATGGGATGTTCTGAGTACACCTGAATGTTTGGGAATGGAATGTTCTCAATACATCTATTTGATCCAATGTGTCATTCAGAGCCACTGTTGCCTTGTTGATTTTCTGTCTGGATGATCTATCCATTAATATAAGTAAGGGTGTTAAAGTCCCCTACTATTATTGTGTTACTGAAATTCTTTATTTCTGTTAGTAGTTTATGTATTTAAATGCTTTTATGTTGAATGCATAAGTGTTTATAATTGTTATATCCTCTTGCTGGATTGTGCTATTTATCATTACGTAGTTTCCTTTGTCTCTTGTCACAGTCTTTGTTTTAAAGTTTATTTTGTTCAATATAAATATTGCTACCCAGCTTTTTTTTTCATTTAAATTTTTAATTTAAATTCAATTTAATTAACATGTAGTATATTATTAGTTTCAGAGGTAGAATTTAGAGATTCATCAGTTGCATATAACAAACACCCAGTGCTCATTCCATCAGGTGCCCTCCTTAATACCCATCACCCAGTTACTCTATCTCCTGACCCACCTTCCCTCCAGCAACCCTCGGTTTGTTTCCTAAGATTAAGTCTCTTATGGTTTGTCTCCCTCTCTCTCTGGTTTCGTCTTGTTTCATTTTTCCTTCTCTTCCCCTATGATCCTCTGCCTTATTTCTTAAATTACACATATCAGTGAGATCATCTGATAACTGTTTCTTTGATTAACTTATTTTGCTTAGCATAATACCCTCTAGTTCCATCCACATCATTGCAAATGGCCAGATTTCATTCTTTTTGATGGCTGTGTGATATTCCTCTGTGTGTGTGTGTGTGTGTGTGTGTGTGTGTGTGTGTGTGTGTGTATCACATCTTTTTCCATTCATTTGTTGATGGACATCTGGGCTCTTTCCATATTTTGGCTATTGTGGACATTCCTAGCTCTGTTTTTACTTCCATTTGTATCATAAGTGTTTTTTCATCCTTTCACTTTCAGTCTTCGTGTGTCTTTAGATCTGAAGTGAGTGTTTTATAGGCAGTGTATTGATGAATCTTGCTTTTATATCCATTCAGTCACCTATGTCTTTTGATTACAGCATTTAGTTCATTTATATTCGAAGTAATTATTGATAAGTATGGACTTACTGCCATTTTGTTACTTTATATGGTTGTTTTTATAGTTCTTCTCTGTTCCTTCCCTTGCTTTCTTTCCTTGTGGTTTGATGGTTTTCTTTAGTAATATGCTTGAGGATTGCTTTTTGTTTATTTTTTTGCTTATCAATGACAGTTTTTTGATTTATGGTTACCATTATGTTCACATGTAACATTTTATGCTTATACCAGTTTATGTTAAGTTGATAGTTCCTTTGAACCCATTCTAAAAATACTAAATCTTTACTCTCCACATTTTATGTATATGATGTAATACTTTACATCCTTTTGTTTTGTGAATTCCTTGGCTGACTTTTATAGAAATAATTGATTTTACTACTTTTGTTCTTTAACCCCTATACTGGTTTTATAATTGAATGATCTAGTACTTTTATTATGTTTGTATTTACCTGTGAAATTTTTTCCTTCTCTGATTTTCTAGCTCTTTAAAGATTTTATTATTTATTTGACCCAGAGAGAGAGATCACAAGCAGGCAGAGAGGCAGGCAGAAAGAGAGGAGAAAGCAGGCTCCCCGCCGAGCAGAGAGCCCGATGCGGGGCTCGATCCCCGGACCCTGAGACCATGACCTGAGCTGAAGGCAGAGGCCTCAACCCACTGAGCCACCCAGGCGCCCCAGATTTTCTAGCTCTTGATTATGGTTTTTCCCTTCCCCTCAAAGAATTCCCTTTAACTTTTGTTGATGTGGGAAACTCTTTATCTCTCTTTCTAGTCTGAATGATAGCCTTGCTGGGTAGAGTATTCTTGGTTGCAGGTTTTTTTCTCGTCAGCACTTTGACATACCATGCCACTCCCTTCTGGCCTGCAGTGTTCTGCTGAAAACTCAGCTGACAGCTCCACGGGGTTTCGCTTGTATACAAGTAATTGTTTTCTTTTGCTGTTTTTAAAATTCTTTTTCACTACTTTTGCCACTTTGTTATGTGTCATGGTGTAGACCTTGCTGCAAGTTATTTTTTTGGGAGTTCTCTTTACCTCCCAGATGTGGTTGTCTCTTTCTTTCCCCAGATTTGGGAAGTTTTCAGCTATTCTCTTTTTCAAGTTTTCTTTTCCCTTTTCTCTCTCTTCTGGGATCACTATAATGCAATTGTTGTTATACTTGATGATGTCAGTTCCCATAGCCTGTTCTAATTTGTATTACTCTCTTTTTTCTGTTCAGCTAGGATGCTTTCCATTACTCTGTCTTCCAGTGTGCTTATCCATTCTTTTGCCTTTTCTAATCTGGCATTGATTCCTTTAAAATTGATTCCAATTTTAATTTCAGATACTGAGTTCATCTCTGATTGGTTCTTTTTCTTTTTTATCTCTTTGGTGACAGTCTCACTGAGATCCTTCACTATTTTCTCAAGTATCTTTATGACCATGACTTTGAATTTTTTATAGGTGTATTGCTCATCTTCATAATTTCATTTAGCTCTTTTGCTGTGATTTGTCCAGTTCTTTCATTTAGGACATATTCCTCTATCTCCTGTTTTATCTAATTCTGTGTGTTTGTTTTCATGTATTGGGAAAGTCAGCTACATCTCCTGTTCTTGAAAGTGTGTATGAAGAAGAGGTCTGGTGGTGCCCTGTAGTACAGCATCCTGTGTTCACCAGAACCAGGCACTTCAGGAGTGTCTTCTCTGTGTGTTGCATGCACCCTCCTATATATGTTGTGGCTGAGCTGTGTTTGCCTTAAGTTCAATTGGTTGGAATGGCCCAGTTTATCTGCTGTTTGCAGGGTTTTGGTCCCTGTGCTGTTAAGTGGCTAGTCTGGGGCCATCGTGGGCTTGTAGTTGGATGATGTTAGTAGGTCACACTGGATGCCTGCCCTCAGCTTGTATGTTGCAGCTGCAGTAACATTGAACTTCAGGGCATTTTCCCTGCATTCTTCCCTGAGAGGCTTTTGTTGGTTGGCAGGCCTGCAATCAGACCAGATGCCTGCCCCCAGTAAGTCTTCTGAGGCTGCAGTTGCACTGGTGTGTGTGGTTATCCGCCCCTCTGCCCAGCGCAGGAGTCACTTTGGAGTGGTGCTGTTCCCCACTTGGGCTGCCTGTAGGATGTTTTGCAGCAGGAGCTGCTTTGGAGGGATGTTTGCAAAGTGGGACAGGGATGCATGGGGGAGATCTGCAGGAGAATGCAGGGTCAGGGCGTGTGGTGTTAGCAAGCTAGATGGAGTGTGTTCCCAGAAGTGTCCAGCTCTCTAGGCCTGGGGATGGGAGGAGAAATGGCACTTGCCAGGTCTTTCATTCTTGAAGAAGTCTCCTTAAGATCCCTGCCTCTCCAGCCTGTGTTCTGAGATTAAATGACTTTTCTTTCTGCATACTCCAGGTGCTTTTGAAATTGCTGCTTTTATGCTGGGTGTTTCAGGACAAGGACTCAGTTTCCTATCACCTTCTGGCTCTCCCAGAGCCAAGCCTTGCTGATTTTAAATATTTGGAGTTAAGCCCCACTGATTGTAAGAACTCACCAAATTAGTCCTTACTGGTTTTCAAACCAAAATGTTGTGGGGATTTGTTTTTCCAGTGCAAGTCTCAATGTGGGGTCTGCCCTTCTCCCTTCTCTGTGCTTGTGGAAACCTTCCCGTTTGTGGTTAGTCTTGTCAGGAGTTAGTTTGTTGATCATGTCTCTGCCCCTCTTATCCTTTTTAATGTGGCCTTTTCCTTATGATTAACTTTGGAAAGTTGGTTCTGCCAGTCTTTGCGTCATTTTCTAAGTTTGTTCTCCTGGCTTTCTAGGTGTGTCTGTGGGATGAGGTGAGCTCAGGATCCTCCTAATCTGCTATTTCCCTCCTGCACCTCAGATCTGCACCATTTTAACATTCCTAGCAACAGTGAATAAGGGTTCCAATTTTTCCACATCCTGGCCAGCACTTGTTATCTTCTGAATTTTTTATTGTGACCATCCTAATGGTTGTGGGGTCTTGATTTGCATGTTCCTGATAGTGATGTTGAGTATTTTTTCATGTGTTTATTGGTCATTTTTATTTCTTTGGAGAAATGTCTATTCAAGTCCTTTGCCCATTTTTAAATTGGACTGTTGGAGGTTTTTTTGTTGTTATTGTTGAGTTGAAGGACTTTTTTATTTTGGGTATTAACCTTTTATATATATATATATGGCTTGCAAATATTTTCTTCCATTTCTGTGGGTTTCCTTTTCACTGTGTTGTTTTCTGTGCTGCACAGAAGTTTCAAAATTTCACATAGTCCCATTTGTCTGTTTTTTTCTCTTGTTGTCTGTGCTTTTGGCGTTATATCCAAGAAACGAGGCCATATCCAATGTCATGAAGCTTTTCCTCTGTGTTTTCTTCTAGAAGTTTTATAGTTTTAGGCATCAGTGTTCTAAGATTTATAGGTTTGTAGTTTTCTCATTGTCTTTG
The DNA here is from genome assembly GCA_028533885.1 of Nasua narica. Lineage (NCBI taxonomy): Eukaryota > Metazoa > Chordata > Mammalia > Carnivora > Procyonidae > Nasua > Nasua narica. The sequence goes on along the minus strand of CM052800.1, from coordinate 62,806,417 downwards.
GGTTTGATACCAGGGTAATTCTGGCCTCAAGGAATGGGTTCAATTTTGGGGGAAAAGTTTGGAAGGAATAGTATTATTTCTTTTAAATGTTTGGTAGAATTCACTAGTGAAGCCATTAAGTCTAGGTCTTTAATTTGTTGGGAGATTTTTGATTATTGATTCAATCTTCTTAATAATTATGTCTATTCAGATTTTCTGTTTCTTTGTGATTTAGGTTTTGTGTCCATGTTTGTGTCCATTTTTGTGTCCATGTTTAGGAACATGTCCATTGCATATTCAATTTGTTGATGTACACTTGTTCATAGTGTTCTCTTAAATTCTTTATATTTTTGTAGAGTCATGAGTAATGTTCCCACTTTCATTTCTGATTTAATTATTTTGAGACTTTTTTCTTTTTGTCTTAGTTGATTCACCTGAAGTTTTGTCAGTTGTGTTGATCTCTTCAAAGAACCAACTTCTGATTTGTTTTTCTCTATTTATCTGTTTTTTGTTTCATTTATCTCTTTTCTAATCTTGATTTCATTTCTTCTGCTAGCTTTGGGTTTAGATTATTTTCTTGTTTCTTAAGTTGTAAAGCTATATTTGAGATTTTTGATTTGAGACTTTTTTAGTATGTTTATGGCATAAGTTTCCTCCTTAACACCGCTTTCACTGTGGCTACTATCAGTTTTGGTATGTTGTGTTTTTGTTTTCATTTGCTAAGTATTTTATTTTTTTTACTATTATTAACATATAATGTATTATTTGTTTCAGGGATACAGTCTGTGATTCACCAGTCTTACAATTCACAGTGCTCACCATATCACATACCCTCCCCAATGTCCATCACCCAGCCACCACAACCCTTCCACCCCCGTCCACTCCAGGAACCCTCAGTTTGTTTCCTAAGGTTAGGAGTCTCTTATGGTTTGTCTACCCCTCTGGTTTCATCTTGTTTCATTTTTTCCTCTTTTCGCCTATGATCCTCTGCCTTGTTTTTCAAATTCCACTTATCAGTGAGATCATCTGATAATTGTCTTTCTCTGATTGACTTGTTTTGCTTAGCATGATACCTTCTAGTTCCACCCACGTTGTTGCAAATTGCAAGATTCTATTTTTGATGGCAGTATAATATTCCAGTGTGTGTGTGTGTGTGTGTGTGTGTGTGTTTGTATACCACATCTTCTTTATCCGTTCATCTGTTGATGGACATCTAGGCTCTTTCTATAGTTTGGCTATTGTGGACACTGCTGCTATAAACATTGGGATGCATGTGCCCCTTCAAGATCACTACATTTATATCTTTGGGGTAAATGCCCAGTAGTGCAATTGCTGGGTCATAGGGTAGCTTGATTTTCAACTTTTTGAGAAACTTTTGTACTTTTTCCAGAGTGGCTGCACCAGCTTGCATTCCTACCAACAATGTAGGAGGGTTCCCCTTTCTCCGCATCCTTGCCAACATCTGTCATTTCCTGACTTGTTAACTTTTAGCCATTCTGACTGGTGTGAGGTGGTATCTCATTGTGGTTTTGATTTGTATTTCCCTGATGCCAAGTGATGTTGAGCACTTTTTCATGTGTCTGTTGGCCATTTGGATGTCTTCTTTGCAGAAATGTCTGTTCATGTTTTCTGCCCATTTCTTGATTGGATTATTTGTTCCTCGGGTGTTGAGTCTGATAAGATAGATTCTGGATTCTAGCCTTTTATCTGATATGTCATTTGCATATATCTTCTCCCATTCTGTCAGTTGTCTTTTGGTTTTGTTAACTATTTCCTTTGCTGTGCAAAAGCTTTTTAACTTGATGAAGTCCCACTAGTTCATTTTTGCCCTTGCTTCCCTTGCTTTTGGTGCTGTGTCTAGGAAAAAGTTACGAGGGGCAAAGTCAAAGAGATTGCCGCCTATGTTCTCCTCAAGGATTTTGATGGATTCCTGTCTCATATTTAGGTCTTTCATCTGTTTTGAGTCTGTTTTTATGTATGGTGTAAGGAAATGGTCCAGTTTCATTATTTTGCATGTGGCTGTCCAATTTTTGCTAAGTATTTTCTATTTTCCCTTGGGATTTCTTCTTTGATTCATTGGTTGTTTAAATTGTAGTAATTTGGTTGTAGTAATTTTCCTAACCCTGCCAATTTTCCATTTCTCTTTTGTCATTGATGTCTAAATTCATCCTGTTGTATTAGAGAAGACACTTGGTATGCTGTTTATCTTTTTAAATTTATGAGACTTAATTTGTGGCCTAACAGTGATCTGTTCTGGAAATGTTCCGTATGCACTTGAGAGAGATGTGTATTGTGTTGTTGGGTAGAGTGTTCTTCTTATGTCTTAGATCTCATGGGTTTATTGTGTTGTATTGTTCTCTATTTCTTTTGTCTGGTTGTTCTACCCATTATTGTGATTGGAGTACTGGAGTCTCCAGTTATAATTCTGAAACCATTTATTTGTCACTTCATTTCTATTAGTTTCAGCTTCATGTATTTTCATAATTTGTCATTATACCCATAAATCTTTGTAATTGTTATATCTTCTTGCTATATTGATCCTTTGTTAATGTATATTTGTTTCTTGTAACATTTTTTGACTTAAAGTTTATTTTATATGGTATTAGTATAGCTGTGTTTGCTCTCTTTTGGTTAGTATCTGCATGGAATATTTTTCTCAGTCATTTCCATTTTAACTTGTTTATGTCTTTGGACACAACTAATAATTAGTAAATTTTGATATAAAAATTTATATTTATTTCAAACTATTCTCTTCCCTTAAGTTGTATAGGAAACAAGATTTGGTGTTGCATATGAAAGTTACAGTAATATCAGCTTTTACATTAATAATTGCTTTTTCTTCTTTAGATGTATTAGTCTCTTAAATCTGTAGAAAACAAAATGTGGGTACAAATCATTGCTACAGTCATTACTAGCTTTTGTAATTACCCACGTATTTACTTTTACTGAACTCTTTATTTTTCCATATGGCTTTGAGTTACTGTTTAGCATTCTTTCATTTACCCTTGTAGGACTCTCTTGAATATTTCTTACAGGCTAGGTCTAATGGGTCACAAACTCTCCCAGCTTTTGTTTATATTGGAATGTCTTAATTTTTCCCTCGCTTTTGGAGAACATTATTGCCAGATATATTATCTTTTGATTGACAGTTTTTGTCTTTTAGTATCTTGAACACATCTGCCTACCCTCTCTGGCTTCTGAAGTTTCTGATAAAAAAAATCTGCTCCTTCTCTTACTGAGGAATCCTGCATCTAACTATTCACTTTTTTCTTGTGTTCAAGATTCTCTTTTTATCTTTGGCTTTTGGAAGCTTGATTATAATGTCTTGGTGTGTTTTCTTTGAGTTCCTCTTATGTAGAACTTTTTGAATGTTTATATTCATGTTTTTCATCAAATTTGGGACCTTTTTAGTCATCATTTCTTTAAATATTCTCTCTTTCCCTTTATCCCTTTCTTACTCTTCTAGGATTCCCACAATGTGTATGTTCATCTGTGTGCTATTCCACAAATCTTTCAGGTTCTGCTTATGTTTCTTCAATTTTTTCCTGAGAGTCGATAATTTCCATTGTGTTGTCTTCAAGATTGATAATTCTTTCTTCTGCTCTTCAAATCTGTCCTGAGTCCCTCTAGTGAATTTTTCATTTCCGTTATTGCATTTTTCAGTTCCAGAAACTCTTTTTGGTCTCTATTTAGTTTTATGTTTCTTTGTTTGATGGTATTGGTTGTTTTTCTGACTCCACATCTTCTTTTAGTTCTTTGAGCATCTTTAAAAGAATTGTTTTAAAGTCTTCATTTAGTATAAATCCCGTTAGTTCCTTTTTAGGATAGTTTGTTGTTTGTGTACCCGCCACCCACCCCATGTGTTCCATCATATGTTTTGTGATTTTTTTGTTGAACACTGGGCATTTGGATCTAATAATAATAAATAGTAATTCTGGAAATCAGTGTCCAGAATCCAATTCTTCTTTAAGGTCTATTTTTTCCCCTCTTTTTGATTTGTTGTAGGCCATCTCGGTGCTGAAAATCAACCTGAGGTATAATTTAAGGTCTTCTTAGATCTCTTTCGAGCATTTCCCTTGACATGCATTGTCACTTTCTAATTTTCCTTGTATATATTCTTGTTTTTTATTGTCTTGATTCTGAAAAGGGAAAACCAGTGAGTGGAAAGGAAGGATGCAAGCCTTTTAAATCCTCTGGAAGTCACTTAGCCAAGAGGGAGGGCCTTGCAGCAATAGGTGAAAGTGTATTAACAATAGCTATCCACCTCTTTTATCTGCACCTTTGTGAGCAGAAGCAGTAGTCAGCAATCAGCAGAGATCCCTGATATTTGGAGGACTGAGTGCTTTTTGCCCACACTGACTCCTAAAAAATATGCAAGCTCTCAGGAACATGCACACAGCTGCTTACCTGCCACCTGACTGAGGATGTGGGGATGGGCTGCTGCTACTGGTTAAATTGACCAAAATTAAACATCTTAGTTTTCTCTGGAAATTGCAAGTCTTCAATAGACTCCACAGAGTTCCAAAATAGTTATATCAGGCAGATTCAGCCAGTGCAATTGTTGCCTAGGTGGGGAAGACAGATTCCTGATGCTTCTATTCCACTATCTTCCCAAAATTTTCAAATTAGATTTTAAAGGAGTTCCTTCACTGGAATAACTAACTGAGGTAACTTATGTGACACTCAGCATAAAGCTACTTGTTTTTATTAAAGTAATAATTTATGTGGTCATTTTACATATGTAGTTTTGGTAAACTATACTAATGATATGTTTTCTTTTGGTACGTTTTTATGTGTTTTACTTGTTTTTTAATCTCAGGCAACTGGACAGTGTCAATTTGAGTGGATTTTGAAAAATGTCTGAAGGTTAGCAGGCAGCATCTACCTTCTGCCTTCTCCCCACTCTCTACAACAGAATAAATGGGATGTTTGAGAAGAGAGCTATATTAAAAGAAGAATGTTGCAGATGGCTTCAGAATCTGTGAATGCAAAACAAGCTAGGAATCACTGCACGAAGGCGAAAAGGCAGCAGCACCAGCAAATAAAGAATAGGTCTTCAGTCAGTGATGGTGATGGAGAAGACTCCTTTATCTTTGAAGCAAATGAAGCTTGGAAAGAGTTTCATGGTTCCCTTCTTCGGTTTTATGAAAATGGAGAACTCTGTGATGTCACACTAAAGGTGAGGCTCTTTTTTTTCTTTTTCAACGTCTTTATTGCATTATGAAAAATGAGGGCACGTATTGCGTGGAGCATTGGGTGTGGTGCATGAACAATCAATCTTGTAACACTGAAAAAATAAAATAAACGTACTTGGGAAAAAAAGAAATCAAATAATGAGAGAAAGAAATAAAAATTAACAAAAAATATGTAATTAAGAATACTAACTATAAAAAAAAGGAAAAAAAGGAAAATGAGGGTTTCTGAAACCACACAAGGCAAATTTTTGGTGCCATACTTATTTGTCACAGTCAAGATGATTTTAAGCTTAATCCTTTTTTATTGAAGGTGAAAGGACACAAGGGAAGGTACATAAAGGGAGGTTATTAGCATAAGATAAAATTATTGTACTAATCAAGTGTTAATATTATTTCTTAATAAATTTAACTTCTGAGTGCTGGAACCTTAAAACGTTAAATAGTTATTAGTGAAATTAATAAATTGCTGTTGACTAATAAGCTTTTAACTCACGAATTTAGAAATTACTTAGAAAGGTAGGAAGTCTTCGTTGTATATTCAGCTGCACTAATGTTTTAGTATATGTTCCTATCTGGTATTTAACCTCTACTTTAAAACAATTGTCCCTTAAGTGAGATTATCTATACCTGATAGTGAAGTAGAATCTATTAAAACTTTGATAAAAAAGTGTAGTAAATTTTAAGTCCGTGGTCTATAGAATCATGTTATTCTATTGCAAAAGACAATTTTAGTAAAATTGGAAAAGTGATAAAGCAGTGTGGAAGACCCATGTTCTAATTGTTTCTCATTACTTGTTTAAGGTGATTTTTTACTATTCTTATATGTCAGTGTAATATTAAAAATTTTTTTGGTGATTCATATGTGTTCAGGTAGCATTTTCCACATTTGATTTGCCACTTTGGAATCTCTTACATTTTGCTTTCTGCTCTTGAAGTTTTTAGAGCCAAGTCGTAGGGATTGAAGGCATACGTGAAGAATCCGACCAGAGGACATTCAACAGAAGTCTATAAACTCCCATATAATCAGTGGTTAAAAACTAAAATGACAGAGATCTTTTGGGAATGAGAAATGCTTCATTAATTTAATTAATTCAATTAATTAAATTAAATTAATTAATTTAAAGGGACTATCATTTTTATTTTTTCAACCGTACAGTAAGAGTGATGATTTGGTTTTTGTGAGGAATAACTGAATTGATACAGGTGAAGTCCTTATGGCAGTGCTTGGTATAGAATAGATAACAAATATTAGCTATTTGGATCATTATGTGTACTATCAAGGGTATCAGATAATTCTGCCTTGGTATATTTTGTTCCTATTCATTAGAAAGTATTACAACTTGGGATACCTGGGTGTCTCAGTTAAGTGTCTGCCTTTGGCTCAGGTCATGATCCCAAGGTCCTGGGATCGAATCCCGCATCTGGCTCCCTGCTCAGCAGGGAGCCTGCTTCTTACTCTGCCCACCTCTCCCTCTGCTTGTACTCTCTTACTCTCTTTATTTTTACAAATAAAAAAAAAGTATTACAACTTAATCTTTTAACAGGTCTATTAGGTTTGTTTCTTTTTTTTTTTAAAGATTTTTTTTTATTTATTTGAGATAGAGACAGTGAGAGAGAGAATGAGAGGGGAGAAGGTCAGAGGGAGAAGCAGACTCCCCATGGAGCTGGGAGCCCAATGTGGGACTCGATCCCAGGACTCTGGGATCATGACCTGAGCCGAAGGCAGTTGCCTAACCAACTGAGCAACCCAGGTGCCCTTAGGTTTGTTTCTTAATTCTAATTCAACATTTCTTTAACTGTCAGAATTTAACTGTCAAAGAACAACTAAGTCAAATAGGATTATGGATGATTTATAATGCTCTGTTCAACATAAACTTCATTTTTTGTATTCATATAACTTTGAGGATTATTATTTAATATAAAGTCTTATTTATATTCTTTTATTAGTATGTTTCATTTGACCATTATTGCTTTTAGGACACACATTTTAGAACATTGAACTGGCTCAGTCAGTGGAGTGACTCTTGATCTCAGGTTTGTAAATTTGAGCCCTACGTTGGGTATAGAGATTACTTAAAAATAAAATCTTTAGGGGCGCCTGGGTGGCTCAGTCAGTCCTGCCTTTGGCTCAGGACATGATCCTGGGTTGTCGGGATCAAGCTCCACGTTAGGCTCCCTGCTCAGCGGGCAGTCTGCTTCTCCCTCTGCCCCTAACACTACTCGTGCTCTCTCTCTCTCTCAAATAAATAAGTAAAATTTAAAAAAATAAATCTTTACAAAAAAGTCAGTTATCGAGATTTATTTTATTATTTGTATATAAGGTCATTAGCTGATTTTTAAATTCCAAAATGACCACCTATTTTAGAAATAAAGAAGTTTACATTGGGGAGGGTATAGGGTATGTGCTATGGGGAGTGCTGTGTCTCATTCATTCACAGAATGCTCCTGAAATTTGAGATAATATAGAAAATCATAGTTTATGATTTCAGTGTGTGTGTGCATGTGTGTGTGTATAAAATAGATAATATACAGATGATAAGTGGCTTATTTGGAAGAAGAAAATTGCAACTGACCTAGATTAAAATAAGTGACCAAAGGATTGCATTGTTAAAACAAATATACTAAATCTTTGTGGGGTTTTGTGCCTGCTACCACACATGCTCAGTGCTGATCTAAAACTGATTTTTATGTTAAACTGAGTCTCCTTTTTTTTGTTTTGTTTTGTTTTGAACAGGTTGGCTCAAAGCTCATCTCTTGTCACAAACTAGTATTGGCTTGTGTTATCCCCTACTTCAGAGCCATGTTTCTCTCTGAAATGGCTGAAGCCAAGCAAACACTGATTGAGATCAGAGATTTTGATGGTGATGCAATAGAAGACTTGGTAAAATTTGTCTATTCTTCACGGCTCACTTTGACTGTTGACAATGTCCAGCCTCTCTTATATGCAGCCTGTATTCTACAGGTTGAACTGGTGGCTAGAGCTTGTTGTGAATACATGAAGTTACATTTTCATCCCTCCAACTGCCTGGCAGTGAGAGCCTTTGCTGAAAGTCACAACCGAATAGACTTAATGGACATGGCGGATCAGTATGCCTGTGAGCATTTTACTGAAGTAGTGGAGTGTGAAGACTTTGTAAGTGTGTCACCCCAACATCTCCATAAGCTTTTGTCCTCCAGTGATTTAAATATTGAGAATGAAAAGCAGGTCTATAGTGCAGCCATCAAGTGGCTTCTTGCAAATCCTCAGCATCATTCCAAATGGTTGGATGAAACACTTGCACAGGTAGGGACTGAAATAAGATTGGGTATAGGAATGAAGCGATATGGAAACAAATTAGAGTGTTTCATTGATCATGAAAAGTGTAGATTATCCAAAGAAATGCAGAAATCTTTGTGTAATACAATGTGAAAATGGCTTTCTCTTTACTTTCCTATTTATTCACTGTGCTATTTAAGGATAAGTCTGAATTTGTTCCATTTAACTAGAAATATCATTCTTTGCTTTTTAACCTGGATGTTGACAATAGCACTTTGAAACTCTAGTAATAAATATTTTATTTATGCTGATAGAAGCTGGTTCTGAGAAAATCGCTCTAAGTAACTATTGTTTTATAATGAAGTTTCTAAATTGTAGTGAATTACTTTCCTTTCTGGAAAGAAGCACAAGACGTAACTTTCCATTTTCTTTCCTCACCACAGTTTCACTTCTGTAACCTCAGAAACGTGGCTTTTTTCTTACTTACTTACTTATTTATTTACTTATTTACCTACTTACTTACTGTCAGTGTGGTAACCTGGGTAGGGAGATAATAAATGGGCCTTAGAATTACTTTGAAAATAAGTTTGTCAACAGGAACAAAAAGTGTCATTATTTTGCAGCTGTCTTATTGGTGTGTATGCACATGTACTTTGATCTCAAAATCATATTACCTGGTTTGATCATCCCCTTAATCCACTAGAAAACCAATGCATCTTTAAGGGGAGAAAGGTGAGTGGCTCTTTTTAAAGTGAGGATGCATACCTGATTTAATATATAACCTTCCAAGGTGATTGATTTGGAGAAAACAACACTGATTTCATAATATGAATGTTTCTGTGTTCAAGTAACCAAGAAATCCCATTTCCATTTGTTCCATTTATTTGCCTTAGCTTTAAAAGGCAAAAAAAAACCCCCAAACATGGCAATTTCGTTTTGATTGTGCCTTTTCTCTAGCAGCAGTGGGGCCTTGTGATTATGACACTACTATTTTTGGAAGTAAGAAACTTGAATGAATACAACTGAATTGTTTTATCCAGTCTACTTAAATCTGTATTTAAAGGGGGGAGGGTGCATTTAACATACAATCTGATTTCATTAGACCATTCTAGAAATCACTTTAGAACTTGGCTCATTGAACTTCCTTCACATGTTAGAAAGGCTTTGTGTGGTAAATGAGTTTTAAAAAGACAACTCAAAATACTTAAAATACTACAAAGTAGAGTGTGAGCTATCTCATTACAAATTACATTTTACATCTGCAACTATTCATGATCTTAGGTTCGTTTGCCATTGTTGCCAGTTGATTTTCTTATGGGTGTTGTGGCAAAAGAACAGATTGTCAAGCAAAATCTAAAATGTAGAGATTTATTGGATGAAGCAAGAAATTACCATCTTCACTTGAGTAGCAGAGCAGTACCTGACTTTGAATACTCCATTCGGACCACCCCAAGGAAGCAAACTGCTGGTAATTAAATTACTCATTTTATCATCTCTACTGGAAGGATTGTATTCCCAAACGTAATTGTAAGTTGGTTAATATCTGATTATCTTAAAGTAGTAATTGGCAAGTATGGTCATATGTGAATTCTTGCTAGACATGATTCAGGTAGTTTTGCCAATAAGCCAATTTTTTTTAAAAAGCCGTAAGTCCTGTGAACTTTGAAGAGCCTGCTGAAATAGCTCTCTCTCTCTCTCCTTTTTTTAAGGTTTTCTTGATATGTCTAGCAGAGTTAATTCCTCTATCATTTGTACTTTGAGAATACTTTGTTTGCACTTGCTTTATTTTACTGTGTTACATTGAAATTTATTTGACATGTTTTGAGCTCTTCAAAGACAGGTAAATATCTTATTCAGGTTTATATCTCTAGTGCCAGGGATGGAACTTGACACATATTGTGTGTTTAAATATTACTAGTTTTTGTGTTTTATCAAAAGAAAGGCACTAAATGGGGCCCCTGGCTGACTCAGTTGGAAGAACAATGTGACTCTTAATCTTGGGGTCATGAATTTAGCCCCATGTTGGGTTGTACAGATTACAAAAAAAAAATTAAAAACACTTGAAAGCCACTAACTACATTTAAAGTTTGTATAACAACAGATTATGTTAGATTTTTAGAATCTAAAGTTCTTGTATTTAAGGAGGCATGCAATTTTGCCTTTATTTGCCACAATTTTCAGACTATATTTTCCTAAATAGTTCATGTTCACTTATGTTACTTTTAACAAGTATGAAAAATATATTTGAGGGATAATGGAAAATAAATGAATGTCCAGGAATTCGGGAAGTGGTACTTTGAACAGAGAGTTTATCCACATTTGTTGCCACCCAATATAATTATCAAATAAAGAGCTCTGTGGAATAGCCTAAAAATAACAACAAAGGACAATACTTGATTATGAATAGTGGGATTTTATCTAGGTAAAGAAAATGTGAACGTCATATATGTACCTATGAAGAAGTAGTTCTTCTGAATAAAATTGACCATTGAACAATACAGGTTTGAACTACATGCATGGGTCTATTTGTATGTGTTTTGTTTTTGTTTTTTTTTTAAGATTTTATTTATTTATTTATTTATTAGGAAAGAGAGAGAGTGCGAGAGAGCATGAGAAGGGAGGTCAGAGTGAGAAGCAGACTCCCCATGGAGCTGGGAGCCCGATGTGGGACTCGATCCCAGGACTCTGGGATCATGACCTGAGCCGAAGGCAGTTGCTTAACCAACTGAGCCACCCAGGCACCCTGTGTTGTTGTTTTTTTTTTAACAGTACTATAAATGTATTTTTTTCTTATTATTTTTTAAATTTTAAGTAGGTTCCACACCCAGCATGGAGCCCAGTGAGGGGCTTGAACTCACGATCCTGAGATCAAGACCTGAGCTGAGGTCAAAGGTCAGATGTTTAACTGACTAAGCCACCCAGACACCCCTCTTATGATTTTCTTAATAACATTTTCTTTTCTCTAGCTTACTTTATTGTGAGAATATGGTATATAATACATACATAAAATATGTGTTAACAGATCATGTTATAGCATGTTAACAGCAGTAAGCTATTATTAGGAGTTAAGTTTTGGGGGAGTCAGAAGTTATATGCAAAATACATAGGAACTTGGCAGGAAGTTGGCATCCATAACTCCTGGGTTGTTCAAGTGTCAGCTGTAGTTTCACATGGAAAGGACTGCTTATTCTCCTTTTTTTTATAGGTTGATGTCAAGAATTACATTTTTTGAAGTGTAGGGGTTCTTTAAGTTGTGAATCCTGTTTCAGGAAGTCAAGGCATTTAATTAAATTCCTCTTTAAATTCAGTTTTAAATTTAAACAACATCTTGGTAGCCTGAGTTATATGCATATAGTTGGCATATAGTAGACCCTTGTATACATGATCTTTTATGTGATTGCAAGAACTTAATGAGTAGGTTTTAGTGTAGGATTCAATCCTTACTATGAGATAGATGGTATTATTCCATTTTATGGATGAAGAGACTAAGACTCAGAGCGTAAAAATATGCCCAAGGCCACACAGAGAAATAGCATAGAAAGGATTTGCATCCTGATCTTTTTGTTTCATTTTTAACTTTTTTTCCTTCCATTCCATGTTCCTAGGCGAACTGTTTAACTGAAATACTGGTTTCTCTGAAAATCTATTCAATAATTGAGATTACATCCTGGCATTACAATTGCACCTGTGCCATTTAATAATATAATTTGGGGCAGATTTCATAATCTCTGAAGGCCTCAGTTTATTTATAAACAATTTTGATTTGCATAATTTGCATAATCTTTAAAGCTTCTTCAACTTCATATTTCTTTGACTTAAAGTATTGATTTAGTTGGAAAAGATGACACAAGCAATTTTGTACATTTTTTAATGCCATCATTCAGCAAATATTTAGTACCTACCACATGCCAAGTTCTGGGGTAGGTATTAGAAATGCAGATACAGAGCACCTGGGTGGCTCAGTTGGTTAAGCATCTGCCTGCCTTCTACTCAGGTTGTGATCCCAGGGTCCTGGGATTGAGCTCTACATTGGGCTCTTGCTCAGCAGGAAGCCTGCTTCTCTCTTCCTCTCCCCTGGCTTGTGTACCCTCTCTTGCTGTCTCTCTCTCTCTGTCAAATCAATAAATAAACTATTTTTTAAAATGCAGATACACGTAGAATATAGCCAGCCCTATTTTGAGAGAACTTGCAATCCAATATAGAGAAATAGACATGTGAATAAATAAATGCAATGAAGTGGTAAAGGGATGTTGATATATTTGTAAGTATAGTGGGGAACACAAAGAAAAGAGTGGTTATTTTTACCTTGGAAGGGTCAGAAAAGGTTTTATAGAGAAAATAAACCTTAGTCTTAGTTTTGAATAATAAATGGATGTTTTTCTAGGTGCCAGTTAAGAAAAGGGGTATTCAGTTCATTTTTCATCTGTTGAATGCCTAGTACATGTCAGGCACTGGGCTAGGCCTGATTAGTACAAAATGCTTAACAGACAGTCTTAACCTATCTTAGACTCTGGAGACAGATCCAGCATAATGGATCATTTCTATATCATGGTAAGTGAATGATAGTTACCAAAAATTGGCTTTGGAACATCGAGGATGAGCACTGTATGCATGTTGCAGGAACATGAAGTTTAAGGGAAACAGAGGGAGAAGATCAGATTAGACAGTACAAGGCCTTTATGCTGTGCTGGGCTTTATCCTGTAGGATAGTAATTCCCAAAATGTAAAGGAAGTGGTGGCCGCTGGCCCAGCAGCATAAACATTCACTTGGGAACTTGTTAGAAATATGAATTCTTGAATCTACCCTATGCTATTGATTCAGAAACTCTGGAGGTCAGGACCATCAATCTGTGCTTTATGCCTTTCAGGTGATTCTTGAACCACACTGAAGTTTTGATTTTTTTTTTTAAAGATTGCGGTGAAATATGTATAATCTATAAATTGTCACTTTAACCATTTTTACATCTACGGTTTAGTGGCATTGGCTAAAGTTTTTAAAAACTACTGATTTAGGTAATAGAAAGCTGTTGAAAGGGCCTTTTAATTAGTTTATTCTGTTGAAGATCTGAAAGCAAAAGGACTACTAAGTGATAAAGACAGGATTTTGCAGTAGTTGGGTAATAGCAGATGAGGGCCTGAACTAAAGCAATGGCAGGGGAATTGTGAGGGAGAGGAAGGGCAGGGCACCTCAGGGAAGGAAGAGGTTTCAGGTAGGTGAGGAAGAGAGAACCTTTTGAATATGTTGGGTTTGAGGTGCCTGTGGGGCATCAAGTGGAAATGTGGCTTAGACGTGTTGCTTGGAAGGCTAATTATGTTACAGGTGGAATTTAAAATCAAGGAATGTACTTTTCCTGTGTGAACATGAAGTATGTGAGAAGTAGGCAAAGGATGAAACATGGGAAACAGAGGAAAGAGAAATTATTGCAGACAAAGGAGACTTCAGTATTATGGAAATCAAGAGAGTTTAAGGAGTTTCCCAAAAAGCAGGGTGATCAACATATCGAGTGGTGCATTTGTATTCAATAAGAAAATAATTTAAGGGGCACCATGGTGGCTCAGTCGGTTAAGCATCTGCTGTCAGCTCAGGTCATGATCCTGGGATCCTGGGGTGGAGTCCCGAGTCAGGTTCCCTGCTCAGCGGGGAGCTTGCCTCTCCCTCTCCCTCTGCTACTCCCCCTGCTCATGCTCTCTCTCTCTCTTGTGCTTTTGCTTGCTCAAATAAATAAATTAAATCTTTTTAAAAAAATTAAGAGTTATTGGATGTAGTTATGACCTTAGCAAGAGCAATTTAACAGAGTGGGTAAAGATCTAAACCATCCTATAATGGGATGTTAACAAACAGATAGCTGAGGTATCCTATCCTTTGAGAAATTCAAATAAAGGAAAAAAAAATTAGGTTTTTAGTAACATAATGACATTGAAGTTATCCAAATAACTCATTTTTTTAGCAGTTCAGGAAAATTTTGACTTCCTAAATATTTTTTCCACATTGATTTAAAAAAATTAGGGAGTTATAATTTTGATCTGTATTTTCTGGCTTTACTTTTAGGTGTGCTGTTTTGTGTAGGTGGTAGAGGTGGATCTGGTGACCCCTTTCGCAGCATTGAATGCTATTCTATCAACAAAAACAGTTGGTTTTTTGGGCCAGAAATGAATAGTCGAAGGCGACATGTGGGTGTAATCTCTGTGGAAGGTGGGTTCATTATTTTCTTAAGTCATAGCACATGATGGTAACACTCTTTTAAATATTTAAAATTTGAGAATTTCTTTCTGTAAGAAAGTTGCTAAATTATAAAATGTTTCACTGTATCAACAAGATATTTGTGTGGTGATTATTTACTTGCCTTATGCCCTTGGAGGCTCAGTGAACAATCTCTTGAATGTAGGTGCTTACTGGGAGAGGAGTATTAGGGGAAAGGGAGTTAAAGAGTTAAACTCTTCTGAGTTATAGTTGCAAAATAAGCTAAAAAAAAGTATTGAACTCAATAAATATAGATCAGCTTTTTTCTATACCTAATTATTATTAAAATGAGATTTTCTTTTTTTTACTGATTACTGAAAATGAGATAATTACAGAACTATGGGTAAACTATTAGGGGACCTTAAAAAAATAGCCTTTTTTCTGATTATAGAAGTGTAAATTCTTTTTCTGGGAAAATAAGAAAACAGTCTAATAAAAAGTAAAAATCATCTCTAATCCGAATACCCAGAAAGAGTCACAGTTGACATATTTGTATGTAACCTTTAAAATTATTTACTGTATGTGTATTTTTAATAACTTCTTTTAGAAAGTTTGATCATACTGTATCGAATTTTATATTTTTTCATATAACATTGAGCATTTAAAAATTTTATTAAACACTCTTTGAAAGCACGGTTAGTGATTTCATCTACTAGGTAATAAAAAGTTGGGAAACCAAAGATAGGGATAGTGTTTGAGCATTTAAATAACTTCATATGGAACAGCATGTTCCCAGCATTTTATTAAGTAGAAGCTTACAGTTATTTTCATTTGATTATTTAAGTGACATTTTTCATGATGTTGAACAGAAGATATTTGTTGAAAATTATCATGCTATTCTAATTCTATGTTGATCTTATATATATATTTGTATACATAAATAACTACCAATTTACTTGGAATCAAATGAAAATGCTTCTCTGTTTAACAGGTAAAGTGTACGCAGTAGGTGGACATGATGGAAACGAACATTTAGGTAGCATGGAGATGTTTGATCCTCTCACTAATAAATGGATGATGAAGGCATCAATGAATACAAAGAGGTGAATTAGCATGGAAATTTTTTTGATTTGTTGGTGGAAAATAAAGCTTCCAATAATGGAAAGGGCTAATTTTCTACTTTTTACGTTTTTAGAAACTTTAAATACTGCCTTAAACACATTTTGTTAAGGGCGCCTGGGTGGCTCAGTTGGTTGGGCGGCTGCCTTCGGCTCGGGTCATAGTCCCGGAGTCCCGGGATCGAGTCCCGTATTGGACTCCCGGCTCTGCAGGAGGTCTGCTTCTCCCTCTGACCTTCTCCCCTCTCATTCTCAGTCTCTCTCTCTCTAATAAATAAATAAAATCTTTAAAAAAAAAAAAACACATTTTGTTAAATTTAGCATCCAATGTGATGCTTTGTTACAACTTTTTATAATTTCTTTCTTGAGAATATATTTTATATTTTCTTTTTATATTTTAAAATATAGTAACAATTAACATAGTTTCCACCTAAACCTGAGCCTGAGCATTGATTTTTTTTTTTTACTTTGAAGTAATTTTAGACTTTTGCAACTTTAGAAAGTTGCAAAAATAGTTTCTACATACCAGTGATTCTCAACAAAAGATGATTTTGTTTCCTCTGTGGAATACTTGCCAATATCTGGAGGCATTTTTGGTTGTCACAGTTTGAGGGTGGGGATGTTTGGGGAATGGCTACTGGCATTTAGGTTGGAGAGGCCATGGATGTTGCTAAAAATCCTATAATGCACAAGAAAGCCCCCCATAGCAAAGAATTTTCCCTGCCCCAAATGTCAGTAGTGCTGAGATAGAGAAATCCTGCTGTATGTTTTTAACCCAATTCCCATAATGTTGACAACTTACGCTATCATAGTACAATTATTGAAACTAGGATACTAAAATTAATACAATGGTATTAATTAATATAGATCTGATTCAACTTTTGCCAGTTTTTCCACATATTCCTATGCTTCTAATTGGGCTTTCTTGTCTAATTATATTGCCTATTAATCTAATACAATGTAAGTAGTAGCAGAGATGGTAGGTGTTTTTGTCTTACTTATTTTTAAAAAAAGATTTTATTTATTTATTTGACAGAGATAGCGAGAGAGGGAACACAAGCAGGGGGAGTGGGAAAGGGAGAAGCAGGCTTCTTGCTAAGCAGGGAGCCCAGTGTGGGGCTCCATCCCAGGACCCTGGGATCATGACCTGAGCTGAAGGCAGACGCCCAATGACTGAGCCACCCAGGCGCCCTCTTTTTGTCTTATTTTTGATCTTAGTGGAAATGTCTCTAATATTTCCTTATTAATTAGATACTGGCTTTAGGACTGAGGCATAGGTACTTTAACATAATAAGAAAATATCCCTCAGGGTGCCTGGGTGGCTTAGTCAGTTAAGCATCTGCCTTCAGCTCAGGTCATGATCCCAAGGAACTGGGATCGAGTCCTACATTTGGCTCCATGCTCAGCAGAGAGTCTGCTAGTGCTCGTCCCCGTCTCTTGTGCTCTCTCGCTATCTCTCACTCTCTCTCAAATAAATAAATAAAATCTTTTAAAAAATAGCTCTCATTTTATTCATTTTTTATTATGAACTTCAATAATTAAAATTTTCATCTATAGTAAATTGAAATATATGTTGATAAGTGGATCAGTCTAAAGAAGAGGAAGATTTTCCATAACATGACTTAGTAAATGTTGACTAGAATTTTTTTAATGACTTCAATATAAAATTTTCAGATATCTTAAGGTAAATGGATAGCTATGCTTGGGCGGCTGCCTTCGGATTTGATCAAATCAAGATTCAAAAGCGTAATAGGCCAAATATACTCTAAATCTATAGGCAATACCTAAAAATAGAGTTATAAGTTAAAACCTGCTTTCGGTATTATGAAAGACAGATTATACCAGTACAACATGGTGGAAAATCAGGTTTGCAGTTATGTTTCTTATGGAAAAAAGTACTTGAACCAATATGAAGCACAGCTCTTAGAAAAAGGAAAACGAATATAATATAGTCATCTGCATGAGAAGTGGAGCCTTTAGATCAGGGAAGATTGTAGTCGTGCTGTCCTTCATGCTGATCTCTCCATATCTGTAGCTGGGGTCTCAAAGTGGGATATGATATGTGACATCAGGTGGGATATGGGAATAAAAATAAAAATAAATATGGGAATAAAACTTTACATTTTTATTGCATCTTTTAAAATTTATTCTGATTGCATATTTTTTAATGAACATAACCTGTTAATACAGTAATATATGTTTGTAATTTGAAAATAATTATGGTATATGGGGGTACACAAACATTGTTACAAATGTGAGAGTTATAACCTGGGATGCATAGTAGTTTAGTAAGAGATCTGAAAACTGCATTATATAAAAAAATTGTTGAAGGGTTTTGGTTTGGGGAGAGAGGATTTTTTATTTTATTTTACTTCCAGTGTAGTTAACATACTGTGTTATATTAGTTTCAGATGCACAATTTAGTGATTTAACAGTTTCATATATTACTTAGTGCTTATCAAGATAGGTGTATTCTTTTTATTTCCCAAATATTTATTTTTTTAAAAATTTTTTCCTTCTAACTATTTATTTTGGAATTGGTGTGGAGTGGGCCTAGATCTTTTTTTCCCAGTTGATATATAGTGTAATATTAGTTTTAGTACTACAGTTTTATGATTCAATACATATATATAGGACCTAGTGCTCATCACAAATGTTCTCCTTAATATGGATCACCCAAGGTAAGTGTACTCTCTTAATCCCTAATTTACTTTACCCATTCCCCACACACCTCACCTGTGGTAACATCTGTTTGTTCTCAATATTTAAGAGTCTGTTTTTTGGGTTTTTTCTTCTTCTTTCCCCCTTTGTTTTGTTTCTTAAATTCCACGTATGAGTGAAATCATTGTCTTTATCTGACTTATTTTGCTTATCATTATTACTCTCTAGCTCTATCCGTGTTGTAGCAAATGGCAAGATTTCATTTTTTTTATGACCGAGTAATATTCCTGTGTGTGTGTGTGTGTGTGTGTGTGCGCGCATTCGCACATATATAAACCATGTTTTCTTTATCCATTTATCTATCGGTGGATATCTGGGATGCTTCCATAGTTTGGCTATTGTAAATAATGCTGTAATGAACATAGGGGTGCAGATATCCCTTTGAATTAGAGTTTTCATATTCTTTGAGTGAATACCCAGTAGTGGATATTAGGGTAGTTCTATTTTAATTTTTTGAGGACCTTCCTAACTATATTCCACAGTGGCTGCATGAGTTTGCATTCCCACCAACAATGCACAAAGGGTTTCTTTTTCTCCACATCCTTGCCAACAGTGTTGTTTCTTGTGTTTTTGATTTTAGCCATTATGAGAGGTATGAGGTAATATCTCATTGTGGTTTTAATTTTCATTTCCCTGATGATAAGTGATGTTGAGCATCTTTTTATCTGTTAGCCATCTGGATGTTTTCTTTGGGAAAATGTCTATTCATGTCTTGCTCCCATTTCTTAACTGGATTGTCTGGGTTTGGGGTGTTGAGTTCGATATGTTCTTTATAGATTTTGGATACCAACCCTTTATTGGTAAGCCATTTGTAAACATCTTCTCCCATTCAATAGGTTGTCCTTGAGTTTTGTTTACTGTCTCTTTTGCTGTGCAGAAGCTTTTTATTTTGATGTAGTCCCTATAGTTTATTTTTCCTTTGTTTCCCTTACCTTAGGAGACATATCTAGAAAGATGTTGCTATATGATCAGTGTCAGAAAATACTGTCTTTGCTCTCTTCTAGGATTTTTTATCATTTCAGTCTCACATATAAATCTTTAATCCACTTTGAATTTATTTTTGTGTATGGTGAAAGAAAGTGGTCTAGTTTCATTCTTTTGCATGTTGCTGTCCAGTTTTCCCAACACCATTTGTTGAGGAGACTCTTTTTTTCCATTGCATACTCTTTCCTCCTTTGACAAAGATTAATTGACCACATAATTGTGGGTTTATTTTTGGGCTTTCTATTCTGCTCCATTGGGCTATATTTCTCTTTTGATGCCAGTACCATACTGTTTTGATTACTACATCTTTGTAATAAAACTTGCAGTCTGAAATTTTCTTTTTCGAGATTGCTTTGGCTATTCAAGGTCTTTCATACTTCGATACAAATTTTAGGTTTGTTCTAGTTCTGTGAAAAATGCTATTGCTATTTTGATACAGAGTGCATTAAATCTGTAGATTGCTTTGAGTAGGATAGACATTTTAACAATTTGTTTTTACCCATGAACATGGAATATCTTTCCATTTGTGTTGTCTTGAATTTCTTTCATCATTGTTTTATAGTTTCAAAGTATAGGTTTTTAACCTCTGGTTAGGTTTCCTAGGCATTTTATTCTTTTTGGTGAAGTTGTAAACAAGATTTCTCTTTCTGCTGCTTCATTATTAGTGTATAGAAATGCAACAGGGGCTCCTGGGTGGCTCAGTCAGGTAAGTGTTTGACTCTTGATTTCAACTCAGGTCATGGTCTCATGAGTTTACTTCTGTAGATCGTTTTTTTTTTAAGATTTTATTTATTTATTTAACAGATAGAAAGAGATCACAAGTAGGCAGAGAGCAAGCAGAAGGAGAGGGGGAAGCAGGCTCCCTGCTGAGCAGAGAGCCCGATGCAGGGCTCAATCCCAGGACCCTGAGATCACGACCCAAGCAGAAGGCAGAGGCTTTAACCTACTGAGGCACCCATGCGCCCCCCCTCCTTTTTTTTTTTTAAAGATTTTATTTATTTGAGAGTGTGAGCAAGCATGAGCAGGGGAGGGGCAGAAGAAGAGTGAGAAGCAGACTCCCTGCTGAGCAGGGAGCCTGATGTGGGGCTCAATCCCAGGGCCCCGAGATCATGACCTGAGCTCAAGCAGATACTTAATTGACTGAGCCACCCAGGCACCCCAAGGACAATAATTCTAAGTGTAGGGTGAGTAAAGGTTCCTTGAGAATGGAGAAAATCTTAAAGAAGTTCCATTTAAACTAAGATCCGAAGGAATAGAATTTAGCCTGGTTAAGTGTTGGTGGGTAGAAAGGTGATGTGTGGAAAGAAATGAAGTCTGAAAATCTGGAGGTCAACAAGAGCAGAGAATATAAAGGAAGTCCAGTATGGCTGAAAGATCAAGGTGAATGGTATGAGAAAAAAAGGCTGAAATAATAGGAAAGGATGAGGGATGCCTGGGTGGCTCAGTTGGTTAAGCATCTGCCCTCACCTCAGGTCATGATCCCCAGGTAATGAGATGGAGTCCCTCATCAGGCTCCTTGCTCCATAGGGAGCCTGCTTCTCCCTTTCCCTCTTCCTGCCTTTCCCCCTGCTTGTGCTCGTTCTCTCTGTCTCTGGTCAAATAAAATAAAATCTTAAAAAAAAATTGGGAAGGATGTGTGTCTTTCAGGTTTGCCAAGAGTTTTTTTAATTTTATCTGGCGAGCTTACACACACACACACACATTTTTTTTTTTTAAGATTTTACTTATATGACAGAGAGAGACACAGTGAGAGAGGGAACACAAGCAGAGGGAGTGGGAGAGGGAGAAGCAGGCTCCCCACAAGAAGGGAGCCTGATGCAGGGCTCAATCCCAGGACCCTGGGATCATGATCTGAGCCAAAGACAGCCACTTAATGACTGAACCACCCAGATACCCCAACACACACACTTTTTAATAGCGGGGGATTGAAATGGAGGAAGGATTTGAGGAGACCAGAGTGAAAACAGTTTGGGAAACCAAGAGGATTATTGTAATGTTTTAGTCAAGAAATAATGATGGCTTGGACTAAAGAAGGAAAAACTAGGATACAGAGGACATACTTGAGAGATAATTTGGAAGTATACAATCAAGATTTTATGACAATCAGATGTGGAAGGTGGAAAGAACAAGAAGCAAGGATGATCCTTCAGTTTTTGGTTTAAGTAGTTGGATATAGATAGTGATACAATTTTCTGCATGAGGAAAAAAAGACAACAGGATAAAATTTTTGTTTCCCTTGTGATGGGTGTATTCGTTTTCTATTGCTATGAAACCATTTACCACACACTTAGCAGCTTAAAACAGTACCTGTTTATTAAACCTCACAGTTCCATAGATAAGAAGTCCAGCAGGTTTGACGGGGCTTTCCATTTAGGGTCTTACAAGTCCAAAATCAAGGTGTAGGCTGGGCTAAGCTCTTATCTGGAGGCTCTGGGGAAGAATCTACTTCCAAGGTCCTTTAGGTTATTGATAAAACTCTGTTAACTTGAGACTGTGGAACTAAATTTCTCATTTTTACTGGCTGTTGCCAGGTGTCACTCTCAGTTCCTGGAAGCCACTCTCCGGTGCTCTTCAGGTGCCCCTCTCTGTCTTCAGACAAGATGAGAATCCATCTCATTCTTTGAGTTTTTGAGTTGTCTCTGCTACCAGCTGGAGAAACCTCTCTAATAGGGCTTGTGTGATTAGGACCATTCAAGTAATCTCCTTTTTGCCATATAATGTAATAAAAGCATGGGAGTAAAACTAGAGAGTGAATATACTGGGGATGCGGGGTATATCTTAAAATTTGCCTATCACAGGGAAGTAGGCAGTGAGTTTCATTTTAAAGTTGAGGTTGAAGAGGAGTGCCTGGGTGGCTCAGCTGGTTAAGCATCTGACTCTTGATTTTAGCTCAGGGTCGAGAGGGAGCCTGCTTAAGATTCTCTCTTCCTCATCCTCTATTCTGCACCCCCCCCCACCTCGCTCACTTGCAAAAAATTAACATTGAAGAGCTAGCATGATGGATTTAAGGTAGAAGTTGGATATATGTCTGGAAATATACATTTGAGTTACCATAAATCCATGGAAAGAATGAGGTTGCCTTGGGAGAGAGCGTAAAATTGGTAAGAGGCCTTAGGGAACTTGATGATTTAAGGATGGGGTAGAGAGAAAGGCACTGATCAAGGAAACAGAATAGCATCAGCCAAAGATTTAGGAGGGAATTCAAATGAGTGATTTCATGAAAATCAAGAGAATTTTGAGGAGTAGGAAATAACATACTATAAACTGCCACTGATTTGGTATGTACTTTGGACAGTGTATTTTATAAACTTGTACTGGGCTTCTTCATCTGTAATCCATTTGAGAAAGGAGTAGACACAGGTGATACGGAGATAATATATATAGGTAAAGCACTTAGAACAGTGACAGGCTCATATTTAGAGCTATGTATTAGCTATATTACTGGAGAGTGCAGCTGGTCAACCGAGATTCTTAAGTTTACCAAAGAGAATCCTAAGGAGGATTCTTAAGGGTAATGTTGTTACTCATTTTCAATGCCCCTAATCTCTTTTCTCTTGAGTATAGAGCAATGACTTATAAAATACTGTGGCTAAAAAATTTGCAGGTGTGTGAACATGTGTGTGCACTCTAGAACATACAGGTGTTATATAATGACAGACGCGTACCTAGTAAATATCCCTCCCCCTCCACCATCCCAAACCAAAATAACTAATAATGTCAGAATAGCATAATTTTTTATTGCTGTGTTTTTTAAGAAATTGATATAATTTTTTTCTGATCACCATTACAGTGAATTAGCTTTTAAGAGGGCTAAGGCTCCCTCTTTACAGAAAGAGAAATAAGTGCCCTTCAGAATTAAAGCAATGTGATGTAAAGTTTGTAATATAAAAATTGATGTTCTTTTGTGTGATACCATGAAACCCTGCATCAAAACACATGCTCTGCAATGACTTGAATTTAGAAATGAGATTGACTTCTGACCTCCACTGCAAAACATTTCTGCCAATTCATTAATCTCTCATTATGCACTGTTTTACTGTTGAATGTTTTGGACTCCATTTATATTATTTTGTTGGGTTTCACTTTATTTCATTTGAGTTTAACCTGTGTAGGCTGTGCATTATAAAACTCCAGAGGGCACTGTTCACATACACTCACACAATTTGGCAACCTTGAAGCCATCTAATCAAAAGCTTTGATAAATCTAAAAATGGGAAAAAAAAAACGGCATTGAGTTTTAACAAAGTAAATAACTTCCTTTAGCATATTTTTACTACCTTTTTTCTGGAAACAAAACCGGATGCTAAAGTATGTTTTATTGTCTTTGCAGGCGGGGAATTGCCTTGGCCTCCTTGGGAGGTCCAATTTATGCAATTGGAGGGTTAGATGACAACACTTGCTTCAATGATGTAGAAAGATATGATATAGAATCTGATCAGTGGAGTACGGTGGCACCAATGAATAGTCCTCGTGGAGGAGTTGGCTCTGTGGCTCTTATAGTAAGTTACGTGGCAGTTTGCTCACGGATTGCATTGTATCACAGCTCTAATAAAGAAAGGTCTGCTATATTCATATCTCCAGGTTGCAGATAATGACTGTATACCATATTATCTCATGAAGCACTGCTTTCTTACACATTCTGGTCAACTGATAGAACCACATATAAATCAATTAAAAGTCTAATGTCGTGTGTTTTTATTCTTTATTTAGAACCATGTTTATGCAGTAGGTGGCAATGATGGAGTAGCTTCTTTATCTAGTGTGGAGAGGTATGATCCGCATCTGGATAAGTGGATAGAAGTTAAAGAAATGGGTCAACGAAGAGCAGGCAATGGAGTTAGTGAGCTCCATGGTTGCTTGTACGTTGTTGGTGAGTGGATGGTATTTATTTTAATTTATTTAGTTTAATTTACTGCAGGCTATACAGTGACAGTATCATAAGACAACACACATCACATTGAATTTAAGCTCAAATGGAATAGTCCTAAGATTTGCTTTCGAATTACTAAGGTTCACATTTGTGCTTTTTTGTTTATGCTTTCATTTTTCATGTTCAAAATTTCTACCTTCATATTTTTACTAGGAGTAGCAAATATATCTAAAGTAGAGGATTATATTTAAATAAGATCTATATTTTTTAATGTAAAGACACAAATGTGCTTTGCTAAAATCTTTAAAGATTTAAGAAATTTTTTTCTTATCTTCATTTCAAGGGAATTATGTTGACTCCTTTAAGCAAAGCAATGGATATTTCATATGCATAATGGCTGTTGGTATCTCTACCTTGCTTTTTACTTACTGAAATGTAGAATTGGAAAGAACCACAGACAGTGCTTTCTCAAACTTTTTTTTAAAGATATTTTATTTATTTGTTTGTTTGTTTGTTTATTTATTTATTTTTGAGAGAGAGAGAGAGAGAGATCACAAGTAGGCAGAGAGGCAGGAGGAGAGAGAGCGGGAAGCAGGCTCCCCATCAAGCGGAGAGCCCAATGTGGGGCTGGATCCCAGGACCCTGAGATCATGACGTAAGCCGAAGGCAGAGCCTTTAACCCACTGAGCCACCCAGGTGCCCCGCTTTCTCAAACTTTAATATGAGTATGAATATTCTGAAGATACTGTTAAACTGTAGGGGAGGAGCCCAGATTCTGTATTTCTAACCGCTCCCGAGTGATAATCAGTGCTGCTTCGGATCCATTCAATTTCAGTACAATTTCAGTAGCAAGGTTTTAAAGAACTATGCGATGGGAATAATGAAGAGAATTATTAATGAAAACTAATGAGAATTATCTTTGGGGGAATGGGAGAATTATTGTAATAATTAGAGATAATATAGGTGAAGCATCTCAAACTGCATCTGGTACTTTTTGGTTACCCAGTAAAATGGGTGGCAATATTATGATTAGTAATTCTCCCCTTTACAGAGAAAGAAGTTGTTCAGAGAGATTGTAACTAGGATATATCACACTTGGGTTGATGTAAACTATTCGGTATTACATAACTTAGAGTTCTTGATAAGAGAGTATGGGATGTTATTAGCATTGAAATATCCTCAAATAATAAAAATAATGCTGAATATTCCAGTGCTTATGTGTATTAGAGAAAAGAAGTGACATAATTTACCCTTAGATCTTGTCTGATTCTTACAGTACTGTGAGGTAGCAAAGATTCAGACTGAATGATTTACCTCATAGTCACATGCCTTCTAAACTAGTGACAAAGCTGGAATTTGAACTTGGGTCTATGAGAAACCACAGTTCTTGCAGTACACAGTTCTTATGTCTCACAGCTCCCTATTTAGGAGAGCTAAACACTTTATTATAATGAAAATGTGTTTCATGGTGAGGATACTACTGTACACATTTGTTGATATTTATCAAATTAATACACATAAAATTGGTGAATTTTATTTCAATTAAATTGATTTAATTAAACCCATTAAAGAAGTTAACTGGTGTGTGTGTGTGTGTGTGTGTGTGTGTGTGTGTGTGTGTGTGTTTACTGACTGTTTCTGAATAGACTGATCATAATAGCAACACTTCCTATCCTCAGGAAAATAGGCTTAGTTGCTGAAGAGAGTTATTATTCCTGTAGACTGAGATGGAGTTTAAAAAGAGGCACATTTATTTTTAAGGGAAAGAACACTGTCTAAATAACAGTCTCTGTAACCCTCAGGAATATAATAAATAGCATTGTTAGAATGATATATAGAGAGAACTGTCATCATCTAGAATATGTAGCATGAAGATGTAGTTTTGGCAAAAATTGGTGGTAATTCAGTCATAGCCATCTCTGTAATTATGATGACAATTGCAGTATTAGGGGAAACAGCTGGAAAACTTTTGAGTCAAATGATTTCAGTGGTAGTTTATTCTCTTCTCAGGCCCTCTTACTGTTTAAACATATAATACACAACGTACACACAGAGAAGGAATCTCAGTACTGTCTTACTGGCCTCTGGGAGGCGAAGGACAAATTATGAATGTTTCTGGGGTTTTTTTCCTCCTAAATTCTCTGCTTAGATATGGGGACTTCAGTTTTTTCTATTTTAAGATTTTTAATGTTAGTATTGAGGTAGAATACTATCTAAGTTATCTCGAATTGTAGAATAATATCTAATAGGAGTTGTGGGGTGAATTTTTTCCCTGATTTTCTCTGTTTTCTAAAATGTTTTTAAAGGACTGGGTTGTAGAAGCTATTGGATTGAGATTTAATAGTTAATTTCTATGAAATGTTCTATTTTTAAAATCTTTTTTTTTTCATATATAGGTGGTTTTGATGATAATTCTCCTCTGAGTTCAGTTGAGCGGTATGATCCTCGAAACAACAAATGGGATTATGTAGCAGCACTTACCACTCCCAGGGGTGGAGTGGGGATTGCAACAGTGATGGGCAAGATCTTTGCAGTTGGTGGGCATAATGGCAATGCATACTTAAATACAGTGGAAGCATTTGATCCAGTGCTGAATAGGTAATTTTCATGTTTTCCGTATGCTTTACTGGGCTCTTCCAGTAACAGATTATTCCAGAGTGCTAAAATACTACTAGACATAGCTGTTAATATAAAACATTAAGGGGGTACCTGGATGGCTCAGTGGGTGAAAGCCTCTGCCTTTAGCTCGGGTCATGATCTCGGGGTCCTGGGATCGAGCCCCATATGGGGCTTTCTGCTCGGTGGGGAGCCTGCTTCTCTCCCTCCCTCTGCCTGCCTCGCTACCTACTTGTGATCTCTCTCTGTCAAATAAATAAATAAAATATTTTAAAATATATATATATATAAAACATTAAGGATATCTCATCTCCCTGAGGAACCTTGCTGTCTTTCAGAACCAGTCCCAATAACAGGGAGGTTTTGGCTATGGTTGTTGGTATTTTGAGTAAAGTAAATCGTGCTTTGTTTTAAGATAACATACTTTTTCCTCTGTCTTTTCAGGTGGGAGCTGGTTGGATCTGTGTCTCACTGCAGAGCTGGAGCAGGCGTAGCTGTGTGTGCCTGTTTAACCAGCCAAATTAGAGATGTAGGTCATGGATCCAATAATGTGGTTGATTGTATGTGATTTGAGTTCCAGCCACCAACAATTTAGTCATAATTGATGTGCAAGAAGGACCAGGATTTTGTATGACCACCTTTGAACAGTTTTCACTACTGCTAGTCTTATTTTAAATGGAAACTGTTGTATTGTGACTAAGTGCAACATTAAGAATTGTAGCTGAAGATGTATTTTAATAAAAGTAAATTTGATACTTCCCACGTTAGCAAATAATGGGATAGGGAAGAAAAACAATCTAACCTGAAACCATACCTCCTCTGAAAAATGTTTGAAGTAGTACCAGAACCTTGAAATCCCTCTTTAAAGACATTTTGGATAAATCAAAATGTAAAATGGAACCATTTCCATTTTACCTGAATTTTACCTTCTCTTTTGCCTAACAGTGTTAACTGTAGGCAGTGGACTTTTCCTAGAGGGAAGATTATAACCTTTTCATCAACACAAGTATATCAGGACACATAAAAGACCTGCTCCTTTTGAAGATCATTTCTACTTCGTGCTGATGAATTTATGCCTTTCTTTTTTTCTAGATGTTGATTTTTCAATTTCTTGGATATTTATAGAAGTAGAAAAAATGTTTACTCTTTCTCAGTGCCAGTTGGCTGAATTTTCAGAAGCTTTATGGGAGTGCTATAAGAAGCCCTTAATTACAGTTTGCTTGTTTAGGGCACCAAATATCTACCTGAACTAATCCCATCTGAATAAATCGATACTTTTATTTTTTCATCTCATGCAAAAAGGATTTGTTTCATATTAGCAAAAATTGAACCAGAAGAAATATTAGAAGCCTTTAGAGTTGATATTATTCTAGTGGCAGTTGAGAGACCTTGAGAAGAAATGGTGCCGATTACATGACTCCCTGAGAGGAATCTGAAAATATGTCTCTTGTTTGATTTAATTATTTGGTTTCGAGCCCAGGATTATTACCTTTCCATTTTGCTCTTTTCCACCATCTTGGTTTTTTAAAAAACTGGAATTTGGATATATTTATTATCAGAAAATGAATGCATTTTTACAAAGATTCTTTATAGATTATGGTTTACTGATTAGTTCAAGTCCATTATTACCAGTAAAAGATATTCTTGCTAAAAACAGAGCAAGATTGAAATTTACTGTTTTTCTGTTTAATCACCTTCAGTATATTTATTGAACTTCAATTGAAAATATTTCTATGCATTAATTTGAAGCCAGAATATTGATAAACCTACTGATTTAACAGCTCTTCATGGTTTTAGCCAGTATTATAAAATGACCTATTTGTTATATGTAAATATTTGTATAAATATTTATGAAGAATATCAAAATATTCTGTTTTGTATTTGGAATGCGCTTTGGTACCTCTCTTCCAGGCTTCCCTAAATTTTCCTCTTATCATGCTTCCCAATTTAGTGTATTTTATTGCTGGTTCTCCAGGAAGCTGGGGCACTGAGGAGGAACCCATCCAACCAGCTCTGAAGTTGATTGCCTACTAACTCCGATGGTCTTCATTTAAGGTAGCCTGGGCTTGTCAGCATAGTAGGGTAGAAAGCCACACTGCAAAAGCCAGCATCTAGTGAGTATATTAGACCCAAAAAAGAAAAAACAAATTGTAAGAGGATCTCAGGCTAGCAGATACAGGTCTTCCATGAAGCAGATTTAAGTTCCCAAATTACGCCACTTTTTGCTGTCAGCAGCCTATAGGCAAGTTCATACGTCTTTGCTGGATCTGAATCAGTGTTCTCTTGTATAGCTGTAGCCATATTTCAGTCATTCCTCAAAGCATTTAACTCGAGCACAATTACAATTAGCTGGATGTGGAGCATAAATCTCAGCACCTGGCTTCAGCTGTCCATTTCTTATGTCTGATGGAACTCTTGTATTATAATGCTTCTCTGGCTGTAGTAGTTACTAGGTGGTTTATTTTATTTATTTTGTGGGAGAGAGGATCATGATCTTATTGTTTCTAAGATTATTTAAAATGGTTTTTTCTCTAACGTATTTCTGCCTTTCACGTTTGCAGAATTTAGGAACACAAAGGTGTTAAATTTTTTTTAAGGTGTTAAATTTTTATTTCTGATTTTTACTATACCGTAGTCATCTAACATACTAACATACCCTAGCTACCTATAAAATAGGAACTACTCATAAGGGAAGTAAAGTGAAGTGAAGAAAACAGGTGGCTTCTGTTGTATTACGTGTAGATCGTTAGAAGCATAGTTTTGAAGGACCCGACAATGGTTATGAAAAGATAAATAGTGGAACCAATATTCACAATTTATTAAGAACATTCTTTGAGATATAAAATGAGAATCAAGCTGAAGGAATCATGCATTTGAAAGATGATTAAATTCATAGGAATAAAGAGATGACATTATTAAAGTATGGCTACTTAATTGTGAGACCTTTCATTTTAACCTCACATGTTAATAAGAAAAGCAAAAAGTGACATGAAATAGAAAGTTTTGAAATGATAGGAGAAAAATAAAAAGTGAAAATTGAATATTATTTCTTCAAGAAGTATTGTAGGTGCTTTTGTGTGATTATCCCATAAGTTATTAAAGCCACTGCTTTCTTATATTGTGTTGCCACTTTAAAAAAACAAACTACTTGGTATTGGTTTTGGTTAATTTCACTATACTCTATGTAACTGATTATTTTAAGTTATTTTAAATGTTTGAATAAACTTTGTACTCCCTCTAAGGAATATTATTTATTCTCTTAATTCTTTCACACATTTTGAATTTATAATGCTGTTAAATGCCTAGATAAGAAATTGTTGAAATTATATAAACTCCTTTTGCAAATGGCAAACTTAAGAATTTTCTTTGTTCCTTTTTTCTCCATGTCTTACATGATAGAATGCATTTAGAATGTAATTCATATCATATCACTTAAGAACGTTTTCTGTGGTTTTTTATATCAGACTTCTAAAGAAATTGTTGGAGTGTCATTGGCTCTGTCTCTTCTTTATGTGGAATTAAAAGTTGCAGTAAAACTTCTCTATAATATTTTCTTAAAACTGTATGTAAATTTGTGTAGGAATACTGTACCAAATCAAAATAATAAATTACCGTAAATACTGCCAAGTACTGTGATCAGAGTTGGATTCACAACAGTACTATTTATTGATTGAGAATGTACTAGGGCGCCTGGTTAAGTCGGTTAAGCATCTGCCTTTGGCTCAGGTCATGATCCCCGGGTCCTAGGATCGAGTCCCTCATTGGTCTCCCTGCTCCACAGGGAGCTTGCTTCTCCCTCTGCCTCCCTCGATCTCTCTCATGAATAAATAAATAAAATTTTAAAAAGTTATATATATACTACATGTTATCTATTATGAATAGCAACTTCTATGAGGTCTACGTAACTTTGCTTCTTATTTGACACTTTTACAGAATCCTATCAAAACTATGTCATTGTTTATTCTCCACCCCTTAAATTGATTTAATAAGTTAACTGTAATATTTTTTTCTCATATAAAGGATATTTATGGGCATTGCTTGGTCAGTTAAGCATTGAACTCTTGATCTCAGCTCAGGTCTTGACCTCAGGGTCTTGAGTTCAAGGCCTGTGTTGGGCTCCATGCTGGGTGTGGAGCCTAATTAATAATAATTAAAACATAAAGGATGTAGGCAACTAATGTAAGTAGTTTCACTAATCTTAGTAACTGATTAAAGCAATAGTCTCTTCAACAACTGCAGACTTGTATAGAAATGAGATTCTTTATGCATTAGGATGAACGTTGTCCTTCCAAGTAAGTGTTTTTTTTTTTCCCTTTTCCAATTATGTTGCCAATGCTAAACATTTTTCTGAAAATGTCTGGAAGAGTCCATTTGTAAGGCATCCAAGAGAGTCTTGTTACTTATTTTAGTTATATGCTATTTTTTTAATTAAAATTTTTTAAAGATTTTAAGTAATCTCTACATCCAGCATGGGGCTTGAACTTAGAGCCCCGAGATCAAGAGTTGCATGCTCTACCTGCTGAGCCAACGAGGTGCCCCAAGTCATGTTAATTTTAACCGGAATCTTGATTATGGCCATGTGTACTTTATTCATCAAGCTTGATTAAAAATATTTTTTCACAAATAGACTGTTCCAATGCAAGATTTCTAAAATCACCCTGAGTGATAATAACTTTTTTAGAAGATTTTATTTGAGAGAGAAGTGAATGTGTGTGTGTGTGTGAGAGAGAGAGAGAGAGAGAGCGAGTGCGCACAAGCAGGGAGATTGGGAGAGGGAGTAGACTCCCTGCTGAGCAAGGAGTAGGGTGTCCCAGGACCCTGGGATCATGACCTGAAAGGAAGGCGGATGTTTAACCAACTAAGCCACCCAGGAGCGCCCCAGAGCAATAATAATTTTAGTGAAAGAATTTTGTAGCTTCTTTGAGGAGAAACATTATTTGATGCAAAAATTCTCGTTTTTATTGTTTCAGCTACTCTTCCATTATATTAATGGTTGAGGCTAAATTCAGCCTATCTGAACAAACTTTAGAATATAAGGGGCTTCTCTTTCTTTCCTTCTTTCTTTCCTTTTTTCTTTCTTCCTTTTCTTCCTTCCGTCTTTCTTCCTTTCCCCTTCCCTCCTCCCTCCTTCCCCCCTCCCTCCCTTCCTTTCTTTTCTCTCGCTTTCTCTCTCTTCTTTCAAAGATTTTACTTATTTATTTGATAGCAGGAGAGAGAGCACAAGAATTGGGTGAGGGGCAGAGGGAGAAGCAGACTCCTCATCCAGCCGGTGGGGACTCCAGGATCATGACCGGAGCTGAAGGCAGACATTTAACCGACTGAGCCACCAGGTGCCCTTTTTCTTTTTTTTTTAAAAGATTGATTTATTTTAGAGAAAGAGCACTCAGTGTGAGGTGGGGAGGAGTAGAGTGAGAGGGAAAGAAATCCTTGAGCAGGCTCCCTGCTTAGCCCGGAACCTGACATGGGCTCTATCCCAGAATGCTTTGTTCATGACCTGAGCCGAAATCAAGAGCTGGGCACTTAACTGACTGAGCCACCCAGGTGCCCCTATAAGGGGTTTCTTAAATTTGGGGAGTCAAGGGGAGAATTAATAACTAATTTTTTAAAAATGTGTAGGTTGTACCACTTTATAGCATTTTAATCTTTATGATAATTCTATATTTTACAGTTAAAAAATAGATTCAAAGACATTAAGTGACTTGTCCAAGATCCACAACTAATGAGTGGTTATGACCAGTATTCTTTGTGACCAAAAAAACCCCACTGTTCCATCTAATCAGCTATACTATACATCTGCTTTTACAAGGTACTGTACATACATTTAAGGGAAGATTTCCTTTTTCATACTGTCTTGGCAATATAAAAGTATTTCTGGTCACTATTTTTTGAGATATAATTGACATGTAACATTAGTTTTAGGTGTACACCATAATGATTCAATATATGTATATTTTGTGAAACAATCACCATAATCTAGTTAGGATTCATTACAGTACAGTTACAATTTTTTCTTATCGTGAGAACTTTTAAGATCTCTCGTATTAGCGACTTTCAAATATACAACACAGCATTATTACTACAGGTACCATGCTGTAATTACATCCCCAGGACTTATTTTATAACTGGAAGTCTGTGCCTTTTGACTACCTTCACCCACTTTGTCCACCCCCCACATCCAAACCTCTGGCAATGTGCTCGCTTTGGCAGCACATATACCAAACCTCTGGCAACCACTGGTCACTATAGTTCCTTATATAATGTTTGATTCATATATAAAAATAGATGCAATATGGAAGTAATGAGTAATAAATGCCTATGCACCCATTCCCTAATTAAGAACTAGAATATTTCTGATCGTATTGACTATACCTTCATGTTCTTCCCAATTCCAGTACCCAGCTTACCTTCTCCACAGAGGTAGGTAACTATTGTACTAAATCATTTTGTTGTTTTTTTGTCTTTTGCTTTATATATATACATATCCCACATAATGTTTACTTTTGTTGATGAATTTTATACAAAACAGTATTGCACTAAGTATGTAGTCTTACATTACTTGATTTTTCCATTCAACAAGTTCATTTTATAATTTATATTGGGTATAGTTTTCCTTAATTTTGTTTTTGGCTTTTACAGACAATTCCAATTCATATAGTTTCTTGGTACAGATGTACAAGAATTTCTTTAGAGTACATACCTAGGTGCAGAGTTGGTTGTAAGGTATATGCCTGATTAGCTTTGTAACAGTTTTATAAGATAACACGGTTATTTTCCAGAATGGCTGTGCTAGTTTACAATTTGGTTTATCATTTGCTTACTACTGGAAAACCTGATTCTTGCCAATCTGGTAGGTGAAAAATGACATTTTACTGTGGCTTTAATTTGCATTTTCCTAATAAGTTGCGCATGCTTTCAGTAGTTATTCTTGTTTCTTCTATGAAATAGTTCTTGGTGTCTTCTGTCCTTTTATTTTTTCTTAAAAGAGTTCTTCATAATAGGATACTAATATTTCTATTAATTTTAACACATGCAAATGTAGTTATTTTTATGTCTTAAGATTTTTTTTTTAAGGTCATGATCTCAGGGTTGTGAGATCACCTCCACGGGCTCTCACCATCAGGCTCTGTGCTCAGCACAGAGTCTGCTTGAAATGCGCTCTCCCTCTCCCTCTGGTTCTCCCCCTGCTTGTGTGAATGTATGCTTGCTCACTCTCTTGCTCGCTCAATAAACCTAAAAAAAATTTTTTTTAAGGATTTAATTTTTAAGTAATCTCTACGACCCATCATGGGTCTGGAACCTACGACCCATCATGGGTCTGGAACCTACAACCCTGAGATCAAGAGTTGTATGCTCCACCAACTGAGCCCGCCAGGCACTCTGTGTCTTAAGATATTTCTTATAGTCTCCTCTAGAAGTCAGGAAGTCTCGTATTTGTCTTTGGTCCATTTGGAATTGATTTATTATGTATGTGTGAGAAGTAATTTAATTTTTTTACTGTGTGGATAACAAGTTTTCTTTCTACTGTTTATTGACTAATCCTCTCCTTGGGGACTTTATGTATATGGTAAATTTCCATGTAAATGTCTATTTTGGGACTTTCTTTGCCATTCGGTTGGTCAATTTGTCTAAGAGCTAAGGTAGCACGTTATTTTAATTGCTGTAACTTGATTAAAGGTCTTGATAGCTTATAGAGCAAGTCTCCCCTCGTTTTAAGGAGTGTTCTTGGACTTTTGCTCTTTCATTACATATTAGAATCAGTTTTCTTTGGGAAGAAAAACAACAGGAGGTTCTTTTTCCTGTTTTTTAACTAGAATCATATTTAATCTACAGTTACTTAGGAAAAAAAAATCTACAGTTACTTAGGGAGTACTGACAGCACTACAATATTGAATTTTACTAGCTTTTGCTATTCTTTATCAGGGCAAGGAAATTTCCTTCTATTTCTAAATTTTTTTTTTTTAAGATTTTGTTTATTAGAGAGAGAGAGAGATCACAAGTAGGCAGAGAGGCAGACAGAGAGAGGGGGGGAAGCAGGCTCCCTGCTAAGCAGAGAGCCTGATGCAGGGCTCGATTCCAGGACCCTGAGATCATGACCTGAGCCGAAGGCAGAGCTTTAACCAACTCTGAACCACCCAGGTGGCCCTATTTCTTTTTTTTCTATTATTCTATTTCTAAAATTTTCCTTCTATTCTAAATATTTCTAAATAATTTTCTAATTGATGAAAATTTATGAAACACTTTCATTTCCTCCTGAAGTAAATGTGTTTATTCTACTTTAAGATTTTTTTTTTTTTTTTTAAGATTTTATTTATTTGAGAGACAGAGAAAGTGAGAGAGAGCGTGAGAGGAGAGAAGGTTAGAGGAAGAAGCAGACTCCCTGTGGAGCTGGGAGCCCGATGTGGGACTCGATCCCGGAACTCAAGGATCATGACCTGAGCCGAAGGCAGTTGCTCAACCAACTGAGCCACCCAGGCGCCCTGTTTATTCTACTTTAATCTGGTAATGTGGTGAATTACACATTTAAAAAATTTTAAATGTTGAGCCATTTACATTCTTGGGCTAAAGCCAACTTGATCATTAAATAAGGATCATTGAAAGGAAGGAAGGAAGGAAGGAAGGAAGGAAGGAAGGAAGGAAGGAAGGAAGGAAGAAAAAGAAAAGAAAAAGAAAGAAAGAAAGAAAGAAAGAAAGAAAGAAAGAAAGAAAGAAAAGAAAGAAAGAGAAAGAAAGAAAGGTGGATCATTTTTTAAAACTACACTTCTGAACTTTAATTGCTGATATTTTGTTTAAGACTTTTACATCTGTGCTCAGGAGTGAGATTACTCTAACTTTTTTATAGTTTTTAGCCTCAGAAAATGAGTTATGGAATATTCTGTTCTATGAATTACTTAACATTGAAATAATCCACTTTTTAAACATCTGATAGAACTTAACTATAAAACCACCAGGGCCTACAGTTTTCTTTTGTGGAAAAATTCACTACCAGTTCATTATTTTATTGATAATAGCATATTTTAGAATTTTTAAGTCGGTTTGGCAAGTTTTATTTTTTAAAATGACAACATTTTCTGGATCCCACAAGTTTTATTTTCATTATTTCATTAATGTTCACTTCTAAATAATTTTAAAATGTTTATTACAAGTTTTTCTTTGAGCCATGAATTTAGAAGTGTATTTTTTAATTACTATTTTTAATTTCATTTGATCAGTGATCATGAAATGTTTGACTCCACTTCATGGGAATATATTGAACTTGTCTTATGGCCAATTATGGAGTTAAATTTGGTTATTTATGTAAAACTATATTTTTGCACTATATCAAACTAGCAGTTTGTGCTGCTCAATCTTCTAATATGTTGCCATTTTTTCCTTTTGCTAATCTCTTTCTCAGCAGAGGAAGCGTATTGACATTCCATATTATGATTAGTTGTATGTGTTGGGTTGAGCATTTTAAGTTGTGTGTTTTCAGATGTGTATTTGATTGTTTCTAGGGACTTTATCCTGAAAGGGAGTTTTCACTGGTTAGTTTTGAGAGTTCATGGTCCAAAAATACTTCAGCTTTTTCACACCTGTCTCAGACCCTTTGCTCTTTCAGTATTTGAGAAGGCAAAACCTCATCTAGTTTCAGTAGTTTCAGAGCTACTCTGAATTTTCCAGTGACTATGTTTCCCTTTCTTGTGGTTCACATTCCTGGTTGCTTTCCCCCTGCTCAAGAACACTAAAATTCATCATCTCTCTTCCAACCTTTGTTATTTAGTATTTTGGTTATTTCCCAATCCACATATAAACATTAATATTTCTTTAGGTTCACTTTGGTCATTTTACTTTTGTGATCTTGGACATTCCTTCTGAGGTAATTTGTTTTCTAAAGGATGTTTTTCTAGAAGTTACTTTACGGAAGTTCAAGATAATCATTCAATTTCTGTTCCTCTGAAAATGTCATTATACTGCCATTTTTATATCTAAAAATTTTTTTTTAAACTTTGTTGTAGTTGACAAAGTCATTTATCTAAAGTATAGAACATAGGGTACTTGGCTGCCTCAGTCAGTAGAGCATACAGTTATTGGTCTCAGGGCTGAGTTTAAGGTCCATATTGGGTGTAGTGATTACATTAATATACACACACACACACACACACACAGAGAAAATATATATATATACACACACACAGAGAGAAAATATATATATATACACACACACATATATTCTTGACCCAAATATATAAGTGTATATATATATATATAGAGAGAGAGAGAGAGAGAAGATGATTTGACATATATACGTCCATCACCTCAGTTACTTTTGTGTGTGTGTCTGGTGAGAATACTTAAGGTCTAGTCTCACCAGATTTCAAGTACACAGTATTTACTGTTACTCTTGATAGTTTTACTGGGTACAGTAAATACTAGTTAATACTTCTTTCAAGAGTTTGAAATTATTACACTATCATCTGGTTTCCTTTGTAGTTTAAATCAACTGTTATCCTTTCTTTTGGGATCTCCTTTTACTTTCTGCTACTATCAAATCTTTTCATCTGTTCTGTAGTTTCTTTAAAATGTATCTAGATGTGTGTGTCTTTCCATTCATCATGTATCTTTCTGCTCAGAAAATTTAAACCATGGACTCTGAATATCACTTCAGAGAGCTGAAATGAAATGTAAGTTTAGTTTAGACTGCTGTTACACCACTGAATCTCTAATTTCAGCTGCTGTTTTTCATTTCTTAAATACTATTTCATTGTCTTTTAGATAGGCTTGGCCTAAAGGTTTTTGATTTTTTTGCTTCTTTTTCTTTTGTTTGTTTGAGCATTTCATACCTAGTTAACTTTATATCCTGTGGCTGGTAATTCTAGTATCTGAAGTCTTTTGGGGGGGGGATCCTAAATCTGTTTATTGTCGCTGAATTTTTCTTTATCATGCCATTCTACCACTGCGGGTGATGATTTTATTTTGTGAATGCTGTCTTGGTTGAATTTGTGGGGATCCAGAGGTTCTAAATTGGGCATGTTCTCTCAGAGAGGTTTTACATTTGCTTCTCTAGGCCAGGAACTGCCCCTGGGACACTTTAGCTCTCTTCTTGGTTCCTGGCCTAATTTGGGGTACTCGGGCTCGGCTCCTCCCCTTACCGTTCATGCAAGGTTTAGTCTTAGTCCCGGTGCTGATAAGGGCATTTGTCCTCAGGACAACCTTGGCTTTTCTGTTCACTTACCATTCCTGCTTGTATATTGTCCTTGGAGGTTTACCTGCTTTCCTGAAAACCTAATAAGCATTTTAAAATGTTCTTATTTTATCCAGGAACTAATAGTAATGGGAGAGCCCTTCAGAGGGTGCCCGGCCCACTCAGTAGGCACAGCATGGGACTCTTGGTCTCAAGGTCGTGAGATCGATCCCCGTGTTGGACCTAGCACTTACTTAA
Organism: Nasua narica; assembly: GCA_028533885.1. Lineage (NCBI taxonomy): Eukaryota > Metazoa > Chordata > Mammalia > Carnivora > Procyonidae > Nasua > Nasua narica. Next base: position 62,768,081 of record CM052800.1, on the reverse strand, counting down.
AAAATAATGTGTATTTTGTTTTTTAAAAAATTAGTTTTTAGTAACTTCTAGAGTGTTGCCACTGCCATCCTAGAGCCAAAGAAAAGGCATAGTTTTGTCTTGATACTCACTTACCTTTCTCTTATTACTGCTAGACCCCTTAGAAAAATTTAGACCTTAACTGAGTTTTTAGTCCCAGGTATTTGTCATATTTGGAGATTTTGGTTTTTTCTTAAGATTTTATTTGAGAAAGAGAGTGAGAGGGAGCAAGCAGGTGCAGGGGAGAAGCAGACTCCTCGCAGAGCAAGGAGCCTGATGTAGGGCTCGATCCCAGGACCCTGAGATCATGACCTGAGCTGAAGGCAGAGGCTTAGCAGACTGAGCCACTCAGGGCGCTCCCTGAAGTTTCTTTCTTGAGTAAATTTAAAAATCAGGAATTTATAAAGGATAATTCAGAATATGTAACATTACTTTGGCATAGATGAGTCTATCACTTGTCTCAAGTATCAGTTTTTTTATACACACCAGACCTTTAATAATTTGATACTATAAATCCCTTCATAAATGTGACTTGACAGTACTGGTTTTCATTCAGAAAATAATTGTGTTCTGCCTGAAGCTTTTATAAACTTTTTTTTAATGTTTCCTTTTTGGCCACTGGCCAAAAGTAATAAATTTTTTACCTGACCATAAATTCCCTGATTTCCCCCCGACATTCATCTGCAAACAATGTTCTTTTTTCCTGTGTGGAAACCAGAGCCCAGGACTGAAATGATACAGGGCTATTTTTATTATATTCTAACAGTGCTCTCGTGTTCCCTCCACTTGTTTCATTTTTCAATACCTATTCTAATGCAATACTAAATGTGTTTTGGATCCAGCTTTATTGAGGTATGATTTATATAAAATTAATTTACTATGTTTACAATCCATCATTTAGTAAGTTTAGAGTTGTGCCAACATTACCATAATCCAGATTTAAACATTTTCATCAATCCCCGCCCCCCAATTTTTAGGACCCCTCTTGCAGTCCATCTCCACTTCTCCCCAGGCAGCCAGTGATGTGATGTGGTCTCTTTCTATGAATTTGCCTTTTCTGGGTATAGGTGAAATTGCATTCTAGATAGTTTTGCATCTGGCTTCTTAGTATAAATTTTTTGAGGTTCACCTCAAAAACCAATCTATACTCTAGCATTTTTATTGCGGAATAATATCTCATCTGATGTATACATCACATGTTGTTTATCCAGTCACCAGTAGGTTACCAAGTTTTGGCTATTTCTGAACTTTTGACAGCAGCATTATACATAACAGAAATAACACCAATCACCAAATTAGTAATTAGTAAAAGTTTATTGTGGATATACTGGGAGCATTCAAACCACGGAATGAGGCTCAAGGGTATATTATCAAAGAGCTTATAGAGTGGGAAAGCATGACTGTTTATTCTTCCCAGTGATTAATAGGGGATTGGTCATTAGTCACCTCATATCAACTTTGGGAAACATTTCAAGTTTTGCTTATGAATTTTAGAAGCATAAGCAAGAAATGACCCAGGTCAAGTTAATCTTGCAAAATAAGTTTAGTGTGTATGACTAAACTGGTTTTGTCAGCCCAAGGAATTTTTAAGGCTGGTTTCCATTTGTTTTTAATAATTGCCCCCTTTTGGTCATTTCTTTAACAGGCTGAGAGTACTATTAACCAGTGTAGTGTTAGTCGCAGTTACCACCGTTTAAGTTAGTCACGCCAAAGAATCACGTGTTCAGGGTTTTCATGCAGTCACCGTCTTCATCGTACCTGTGGTTATTGTTGAGTTCATCCAGTTGTTTGATAATGCTATGTCGGTGGCTGCCGACAGGCATTGAAAACCCTCAAGAGTATACAATGCGCTGCAGAGGTGAATATGATGACTATAAGGAGAACAACACCACGAACTGAAAAATTCCCCAGAGTGGAGATAACCACTTGGGAAAAAACAAAAACAAAAACATTGATATACACAGGCACAACGGTGATGTATTAGCATTCATGGCCTCAGGATTACTTAAAATATCCTTATATTCGTTCTGTTTCAGTTACGCTTTCACCTAAATTAGGTCTCTATATAATGTGAGCAAACAGGTAATTTAATGAGATGCATTTCAGTGGAAACAAAAGATTAATAGTTCTGGCAAATTGGCGAGCTGTCAGTTGAGAAAATTTCTAGTGTTGGGTTCAGATGGAGTGGGGGCAAGCAGCGAGAGTGTGACAGGTTTTCCTGGTTTGCAATGTGAATGAGATATCGGAGCTGTTGTGAGGATTTCTCTGAAGTTTGTATCAAGTTGTGCAGCTTTAAGCTTGCATGGCTCTCAGGGAAAAGGGCAGTTTTAGTTTTACAGTAATTCTAAGTCAGAAGAGTGGGAGAAAACTGGATGTGTTCGTTTGAGGAGTTCTAGCCAGTTACTGGAGCAAACTAGAATTCAGGATCTAGTCTAGTTTACAGGCAGAAAATAAACCTCAAAGACAACAGCACTTGACTCTTACTGAAAGCTCATTTTAAGATTTCATTTATTTATATATTTGTCAGAGAGCGAGCACAGGCAGATGGAGCAGCAGGCTCCCGTTGAGCAAGGAGCCTGACTTGGGACTCCGGGCAGATCCTTAACCGACTGAGCCACCCAGGTATCCAGAAAGGTAGTTTTTCTCATCACTCCCATTATGATCAGAGATAATAACAGTAGACTAGTTTGTTTGCGAATTAAATCTAGTTTTAATAAAGTTGGCCTAATTAATTACCCAAGTGCAGCAAGAATAGGGATTGACTGGTTTGCTGGGACTTTTCATAAGGAATCTCAGATTGGACTTTATTTTTTAAAGCTTGAGGCTAGGAAGCCAAGCCAAGGACTTACCTCACTGTGTCCTTTTACAAAGAGAACAGATTCTTACTGAACTATTTTTTTTTTTTTTTTTTGAGAGGGAGAGAGAATCTTAGGCAGCCTCTATGTCCAGTGCGGAGACCTACATGGGGCTTGATCTCACAACTCTGAGATCATGACCTGAGCCAAAATTAAGAATCAGACACTCAACTGACAGCCAGCCGGCTATCCTGAACTAATTCGTTTTCAAAATCTGGAGAGATCAGGTGGAGAGGAAGTGATAAATGCTTCAGCCTTTGTTGCATACACTTTGCAAACTGCTCTAAGTTATAGATAGCTTAAGAGGAGGAGGAAAAGGGGTTCTTTAAATCTGAAAAACATTAAAGAACCGGCAGTGTTTTAAATGAAATCATAAAAATTCTAAACATCTTCATAAGTTCATTTAGTTGTATGTAATTGGTTTTTTTTTCATCTTGCATTAGCAGCTTTATGAATAAATTTTCCATTAGAGCCTTAGAAATTCTTACCCAGTTCAGTGTTATAAAAGTTGCCAGAAGCCTGCATCTTTGAATAATTGTCAAGCTCTTTCCCATGAATTTCTTTCAAAATGAAGCACTTTTGCAGGAACACTTCTGCAAAACCATCAGAGTAAACAACTACTGTATATAAATGGCAAAAGACTTAAAAATCTGCTGAAAATTCCTATAGATACGCCCCCAAAGTGATGCAACTGGCAAGTAAATTTGGTTATTTATTTTTTATGATCTACAATATTTTAAAATCATACTTGAAACTATGATAATACTATACCAAGACACATGAAATTCTTAAAAATACAATTTCTGAATTATCTTAATGACCTATATATCCCAGAAATAGGATCTAAGAAGGTGAAGCAATTACAAATTACTTGATGTTTCCCATGGAATTAAATGTATCAAAGGGGTGGCTCAGTGGGTTAAAGCCTCTGCCTTCAGCTCAGATCCTGGGATCAAGCCCTGCATCGGGCTCTCTATTTGTGATCTGTCAAATTAATAAATAAAAATCTTTAAAAAAAATACATATATCAAATAAGCCTAAATAAATTAATACTTCTCTTTTTCATTCAGAATTTTTTTTTTTAAAGATTTTTTTATTTATTTATTAGAGAGAGACTGAGAATGAGAGGGGAGAAGGTCAGAGGGAGAAGCAGACTTCCCACAGAGCCGGGAGTCTGATATGGGACTCGATCCCGGGACTCCGGGATCATGACCTGAGCCGAAGGCAGCCGCTCAACCAACTGAGCCACCCAGGCGCCCTTCATTCAGAATTTGATTTGGGGAAGTTTGTCAAAAGTGTCAAAACATTTGATCCAATATGATCATTGGTCACTGTGAGAAAATACTTAGTTATCCATTCAACCAAAGGGACAGATGATTTCAAAGGCAAATACAGAAAAGTCTCATAGTTGTAAAAAACCTTAGCTTTTTTAATAGAGAAGACTCAAAGGTGTGAAACATGTGGAAATATTTTCCTAAGACCATAGATCTTTGTTTCCTAGGCAAATTACATTAAAGTTAAAAAAAAAAACAAACCCACTTTGTTGACAATTTCTTATTAAAAGCAGACCAATAATCTTAAGAAAAAAACTTGGTTCTTTTAACAGAGAGGAAACCAAATTTTAATTTTGCATTAGTATACTTTTGATCCTAAATCTTTTTAAAACAAATCCATTCTAATCTTGATCACACATAAGATTCCTTTTTCAAGATTCCCTTTTCACAAACCCTCTGTAACTTTCTATATCCAATTAGGTTTTGTCATTTTTCCTTTTTTCTGGAAAGATCATTTTACTTTAGGAAGAAATTATTTTTTTTCCTAAAAAGGCAAAAATCCAAAAGTCCTTCATACCTTTCCTTATCCAAAAAACACATTCTATTTTCTTACCATTTTTTAAAACTGCTTTCACTAGGAATTAAAGATCCTAAGGAAAAAATAATTGTATGTTGACAAATTTATAAATATATCTCATAGTTTCTAGAAGTATATTCTTCCTCATAGATTTTTTGGTGTGGCACCAACCATGTTTATTAATGAACCCAAATATCTTTTATCTCCTGTAGAAAATTAAAAAGCCAAAAGTAGGTATACATTAAATGCTAAATATAAGTTTAGAAATGATTTAGATATTCAATGAATATCCATCATTCAATTAAAATTAGTATAAACTTCAAGATATGGCTTTAGACATTCATGTTTGGATTAGGCATCAAACAACTAACCATCTTATTTTTCTTTTTGGCAAATTTTGAAGACATACCTCCTTTTATTAAACCAGTAAACTTGAGAGCTTGTTTGGAAGTTCTAGCAGGGGAGTGCAGCTGCTCATATACCCTCGACCGAAGAACGGTCCTCTCCTCTATCGGGGAAGATCGTCCTCTTGGACCAAGCGCGCAGCTTTGGGAGGGATGCACACGGAGCTGTGAGGGAAGAAGGGGACACCCGCCTAGCCAGCCAGATCACCCTCACATCCTAAACCAGCAAATTTAAACAAGTTCTTATACCTGATAAAACACTTAATTTTCTTTAAGTGAATTAAATAGAACTCTTTGCAATTTCATTTTGGTAATACCATCTGGAAGAAGAAAAATAATCAAACCTGTAATATACTAAGGCATACATAAACATACAGACATCTACAAAGATCTTGAAGCTTTTGTTGTGGAAATTTTACCCACATCTCAGCTACAAAAGTCAAAAGAATTGTTGGATCCAAGCTGGTTTCTTTTTTCTCTTTTTTTTTTGAGAGAGCGTGCGTGCATGGCTGCGAGACCGGCACAGAGCCCAACAAGGGGCTTGATTTCATGACCCCAAGATCATGACCCGAGTAGAAATTAAGAGTGGGACCCCCAAATGCCTCCCAAACTGTGTTTCTGACAGATGGACTAAGTGAAGGTTATGTGCTCAGATGGCCCAAGATTTTTTACTTGCACACTGTAAGGATGCTTCAAGAGCTCTTTTTGGAGTCATTTGTCTTTTAGAAGCTTCTGCAGGGGCACCTGTGTGGCTCAGTTGGTTAAGCCGCTGCCTTCGGCTCAGGTCATGATCTCAGGGTCCTGGGATCAAGCCCCGCATCGGGCTCTCTGCTCAGCGGGGAGCCTGCCTCTCTGCCTACTTGTGATCTCTCTCTCTGTGTATCAAATAAATAAGTCTTTAGAAGTTTCTGCATATCAGCGAAAGGATGCATTCCATGGTCTCTGAGAGGTTTGGAATCTTCTAAGGGTGCTTAAGTTGGACCTATCTACATTAAACATTCCCCAACGTGGCCACCACAATTTCAAAAGTTCACAAGAGCCTCATCCATAGACCAGGTGGAGATTATCTTTGCCTTTAGAGGTCTAAACTCTCTAAACTGAGAGGCCCTAGTTTTCTAACGGTTTCAAAACACAGGGAATCACATTCCACGCCCCCGTCATTCACCCTCTGAACAGAATAGAATGACTTACCAAGAAGCTCCAACAAGCAAAATGCAGGTGTGCACTGTAAAGCTGGAGAGCTCAAAACACAAAGAGCAGAGCTCAGATCCCAGAGAGGTCAGAGTTCTCAAGTTCCAGGGTTAGTGAGAAAGCAGTGATTTCAGGGGGCTTTGTGGGTACCAGCACCTGTTTGTTCACTGGCCTTGGGAGACATTTGGGGTCTTCTTTGGATCCCACTTCTGTTGCCAGGACATGGCAAAAGTTCAGAAATAACAGAAGTAAAACCAACCCATCACCAAAACAGTAATTAGTAAAAATGTCTTGTACACACAGCAGGAGCACTCAAACCAAAACACAGAATGAGGCTCAGAGGTGTATTTGTTACTAAGCAGCTTATATAGTGAGAAAGCAGCAGCTGTTTATTCTTCAGTGTTTGGTTATGTTAGAATTTTCTTAAATGGCAGGGCACTGGTCAGTGTGTTTCCTCCTACCAACTTTGGGAACTGTTCAGGTTTTGCTTATGATTTTCAGAGGCATAAGCAAGAAATGACCCAGGTCAGGTTAGTCTTGCAAAATATACTAAATTAAGTTTTGTTTGTGTGACTAAATTGGTTTTGTCTGTTCAGAGAATTTTCAAGGCTAGTCTCTTAACACTGCCATGAATATTCTGAGCATGTCTCAACATGTTTTCATTTATCTTCATAAAACTGGAATTATTGGGTTGTATGGTAACAATTTTTAAGAAACTACCAAACTTAAAAAAAAAAAAGAAACTACCAAACTTATCCACAGTGGCTGTATTATATCCTATTCCCATCCACACAATAGGTTTCTGGTTGCTTTTCATCCTCTCCAACACTGCATATTGTCTTTTTCTTTGCTTACAGCCATTCTGCTGGGTGTGAATTGGTGCCTTTTGTGGTTAAATCCGTGTATTTTTTCCTAAGGGAAATGATTGCTCTCTAGTGGTGCATTCTGCACATTACAATTGGAATAAGGGCACTAATGAGAAGCTTAAAGCTAAAACTCGTTAAAATTTACATTCATTTCATGTTGTGCCTGCATTGCTTAGCACACTGTGTAATTTGAGACCCAGGTTCAAAATGTTTTCCTCATTACCACTAATAGTAATCCTCAGGAGCTGGCTGGTGGCTGTGGTTTTGACTTAATCCCCAGGGGTACATTATAGTCAAAACTCTATGCTTTTGGGCTTCAGATCTCCCCACTTTATGGGCGCAGATCTTTTGGTGTATGGGTTTACACCTGAGAGCGGCTAACAAGGGGAGGAAGAGGACAGAGGCAGTTTTGTTGACTCAAACCTACCATATCCTTTCAAGCCAAAGCCGGAGAAGTAAATAATTCTTACTAGGGAATGAATGTAAATTCTCTTTAATGAATTGCACACAAATGGAATGTCTAGTGGCTCCTTGGTATTTTCAGGTAACACTTTGTAAATATGCCTGTAGAGAGTTGTAAAGTTTTAGGAGACTGGGTCTCAGCTGACCCCAGGCTCCTAGGCTCTGCTGAAAGAAGAGCGCACTATGCACATTAAAAACAGCAAAGAAATTGAGCCAAGGAAGGAACCTGGCCAGGGGTTTACTTACTTACAGGAATGTATATTTGGTAAGTAATGAAAGACGTGGCTTCAGGAAATGAGGGAAGTAGAACCAAACATTTAATGGCTTAATGTAAGAACCTACAACTTCTGCTTTCATACAACAGGATATCATACTTTTTTTTAAACAAAATGTCCATATGTGAAATTTCCCTAACTTCCTGTGTTTTAGGTATATGCACGGTGCTAACAATGCATTTTACTATCCTTACATGTCCATTTAACGATCATGGATATTCATGTGTGTGTGTGTGTATACATAACACAGAGTAGTAGAGAATATAGTAGAGAATATAATGGATGGCCTCCCTGTGGTTCATTTCCTGTTCCAGTCAAATGGAGGCAAAAGGAAGTAGAGAGGCCAAGCCATGCCTGTGTGACATTTTAGTTCATAGTAATTCTACTCCATAGTTAAAATATAGTCAAATTCACTTATGTTCCGAATCGAGGTGGGTATAAGTTTTAGGATAGGAGGAGATCTATTCAACTTCAGGTTAAGCACTGGATAGAAGGGAAAATTAAAATACTCTGGAATTAAAATAATTTTAAAGATGTATTAGAACTTTAAAAATGTTGCTCTAATGAATATTACTATACATAAAGAATATGTAGAAATTTTGATTCATCCAGTGATGCTGCCATCATGACCAAAACAAAATAAGGAGATACTGGAATTATTAAACAGGGACATATTTTTTTCCTCTGCCTTTTGAGAATTGGTGTTTTAGAGCCAAGTCTGGTGGACAGTATTGTTTCACTCTTCCCAGAAAAACTACCATAAAATAAGGTGTATGCTTTCCCATCTAGCTCTACAAACAATTTTAAAGTGTTCTACATCTGTTTGGAACAATGCTCATACAATGTACATGTGTACGACCACCCCCCACCCGCGCTGATGATTTTGAAGGACAGTGGTCTTTTTAGTAAGGTCTGTTTATCTCTAAATTTTAGCCCATCACACTTAAATATATTACTAGCCTTTTTCACGTCATAGACTTGAGGATAGCCTTTTTTGTCACAGGTGAGGAAATATAGTACTAAACATTCCAGTGACCTGCACAAGGTAGAAGATGATTATTGTTTTTGGCTTCTGGTTGTTTTTTCTAGATACTGAATTGTGAAAGTGAGAAATGTCCTGTTGGGCCGAGGCATTCAGCCCTCAAAGTCCTCAGTTTCTGAGCTACAATTTTATTTGGTCCTATTATTCTCCAACTTGGAGGGCCCCGGGTGTGTGTGTGTGGAAACCATGCTGTTGCCTGTTTGTTATTTCTTATTTGCTGGGATTTTAACCTTTAAAGCTTACTTGGCACTGCTCATGACTTTAGAACTTTTGTTTTATGCTAGTTTCTTTAAAGGTTTATCACTAAATTTTGTTTTATTGTACTTTCTTAAATAATACATGTCCTCATAAAAAGAAAAAAACCTGTCAATTTCAGCAAGCACTAGAGATGTACTTGCGTTCTTATTAGTTCTAGTAAATGGAGAAAATCTACAAGGCATACGTAAAGCAACATCAGACTTGGAAAAATCCCCCACTCTGCTGGTCATTGTCTAATGACTGCAGATTCTCAGGACTTCCTTCTCAAGTTCCATTTTATAGAACTTCTAATTCCTATCCACAGTCTGATTTTATGAATTGTTAAAGCAGAGTTAGGATACTGGTTGTAGATGACATTAAAACACCTTATTTAAAAAAAAAAAAAACAGCTTATATTGGTGTCTGGGTGGCTTAACTGGTTAGGCATCTGAATCTTGGGTTTGGCTCAGGTCAAAATTTCAGGGCCCTAAGATTGAGCCCCACATCAGGCTCGTCTGCTTGTTCCTCTCCCTCCCACTTGCATGTGTGTGTGTTCTCTCTCAAATAAAATCTTTAAAAAAACAACCGAAACAGCTAAAAGCCACATTTCCTCCAGTTCACTCTCATAAGCAAAATCTTTCATCAAAAAAGACAAATCTGTCTCGTAAGCTGGGTCTCACCTTTTACTAGCTGCTTGACCATAACTTACTCACCTTTAAGTTTGATCATGTAAAGCATGATAATGACTAATTTGAAAGGTAGTTTTAAAAATACAGACTATGGAAACTATACAGCACACATAGTTTAACCCATGTTCCTTTCCCCTTCCCCAGGTTTCCATTTTCTAGGTCTTTTGTGCCATAGGGATGGGGATGTATCGTGATGTAGTAAATGAAAGGGAAAAAGGCTGAGTAGCTCCATTTTGCTCCAGGGAATTTAGGACAGATATACAGTACACAAGAGGACTGCTGTTCTCTGCCTAACAGGCAGACTGGCTTATGCCACAGTGTGAAGCTTAAAATAACTCAGTCTGAACAGTGTAGCCACAGGGTGTTAGTTTTACAAAAGCATCTATATTAGGACTGGCTGGAGGCAAGGACAACAGCAATCAGAATGGGAAAGTAGCAGATCTGAAGTTACCTGTCACCTGGATGGAAAAGAGACACGCCATCCGGAAGCTGGGCACCCTGCCCCATGCTCTGCGCTAACGCATTCTGAAGCATGTCTGTCACTTGACACAAAGCAATCACTCAGGCTACGAATGGACAGAAGTAAACTTCACAGGGATAAGGAATCAGTCTTCCCTGGTTCTTGTACCTTCATTAAAATAAGCAAATATCAGGTTAATAGGATGGCAGTCAAGTGAGGCTCCGGACTGACCTGTGACTAATTTTAGATTTGATCTCTGTAGGCCATAAAGATACCTCGGGTGAAATTCAATCTGTACCTCCAGTGGACCGCAAAACTGCCAATATTTCACAGCTTTCCATTTATCCAGGATGAATGTCATTTGCTTGGACAAGTAATGTTTTAAAGATTAATGGACCTTCAAATTCTGTAGGCTCGTGTTGTGTGTGTGTGTGTGTGTGTGTGCGCGCGCGCGCGGTTTCACTTCCTTAGGGATCGATCATGGCCTCCTACAGGGTTGGAAAAAAAAGAAACGAGAATTGTAAGCAGCTCATGGATGATGTTTGGAGCAAACTTGGGAAGAGTCAATGCAGTAGGTTAGAGGCAATCAACAACCCAGTCCAGGTTTCTTCATTTACAAACTAGAAGAAAAGAAAACCTCACAGAAAATGAGCTAATAAGCACAGGAATGAATAGGCATTCCACAGAACCAGAAACAAATGGCCAATACATTTGTGACAAAATGGTCAATTTCAGTTGTCAGAGAAGTACGAATTATATAATTTTTCATACTGTATGCAAAGCTGTCAAGGATGTATGCCCAACCTGATAAAGGCCTTATATAAATAAAACCCACAGCCAACATCATACTCAATGGTGAGAAGTTGAGAGCCCTTCTCCTACGGTCAGAGCAAGACACGGATGTCCATTCTCACCACTTTTATTCAGCATAGTACTGGGAGTCCTAGCCATAGCAGTCAATAACAAAAAGAAAAGGCATCCAGATTGGTAAGGAAGAAGTAAAATCACTGCTCACCATAGGATAGTATATATAGAAAACCCTGAAGACTCCACCAGGAAACTACTAGAACCGATGAATGAATTCAGGAAAGTCGCAGGATACAAAATCAATGTACAATGCAATCTGTTGCATTCTTATGCACTAATAATGAAGCAGAAGAGAAATCAAGAAAATAATCCCATTTATAATTGCATCAAAAAGAATAAAATACCTAGGAATAAACCTAAGAGGGTGAAAGCCCTACCTATACTCTGAAAACTGGTTAAAAAGAAACCCTCTCAAACACTGATGACAGAAATTGAAGATAACACAAAGAAATGGAAAGACCTTTGTGCTCAGGTTGGAAGAACAAATACTGTTAAAATGTCTATAATACTCAAAGCAATCGACAGATTTAATGTAATCCCTATCAAAACACCAGCAGCATTTTTCACAGAACTAGAACAAACAATCCTAAAATTTGTATGGAACCACGAAAGGCCCTGGATAGCCAAAGCAATCTGGAAAAAGAAAACTGGAGGTATCACAATTCTAGATTACAAATTACATTACAAAGCGGTGGTAAGTAAAACAGCATGGCACTAGCATAAAGACTGACACATAGATTCCTGGAATAGAAGAGAAAACCCAGATATGAACCCACAATTATATAGTCAAATTAACCTTTACCAATAAGGAATCTTCATCAATAAATGAATATACAATGGAAAAAAGATAGTCTCTTCAACAAATGGTGTTGGGAAAACTAGATAGCCACATGCAAAAGAATGAAACTAGAACACTTTCTTTCACCATACATACAAACTCAAAATGGATTAAAGACCTAAATGTGAGACCTGAAATCATAAAAATTTTTGAAGACAGCACAGGTAGTAATTTCTCTGATGTTGGCCATAGCAACATTTTTCTAGCTATGTCTCCTGAGGCAAGGGAAATAAACTATTGAGACCACATCAAAATAAAAAGCTCCTACAAAACAAAGGAAACAATCAAGAAAAGTAAAAGGCAACCGACTGAATGGGAAAAGATATTTGCAAATGACTTATCCAATAAAGGGTTAGTATCCAAAATATATATAAAAAAAAAAAGCTTACATAACTCAACATCTAAAAAAACAAATAATCCAGAAGACATGAACAGATGTAAACAGACGTTTCTCCACAGACAGACAGACATATGAGAAGATGTTCAACACCACTCATCATCAGGGCAATGCAAATCAAAACCACCATGAGGGGGACGCCTGGACAGCTCAGTGCAGCATCTTCCTTCAGCTCAGGTCATCATCACAGGGTCCTGGAATCCAGTTCCACGTTGGGCTTCTCGCTCAGCAGGGAGCCTGGTTCTCCCTCTGCTTGCCATTCCCCCTGCTTATGCACTTGCACTCTTTCTCTCTGGCAAATAAATAAAATCTTAAGAAAAAAAAAAAAAAAAAGCCAGGGGCACCTGGGTGACTCAGTGGGTTAGGCCTCTGCCTTCGGCTCAGGTCATGATCTCGGGGTCCTGGGATCAAGCCCCGCATCGGGCTCTCTGCTCGGCGGGGAGCCTGCTTCCCCCTCTCTCTCTGCCTGCCTCTCTGCCATCTTGTGATCGCTCTGTCAAATAAATAAATAAAATCTTAAAAAAAAAAAGCCAAAAAAAGAAAACCCCCAAACCACCATGAGGTATTACCTCATACCCCTCAGAATGGTTAACATCAAAAACACAAGAAACAACAAGTATTGGTGAAGATGTAGAGAGAAAAGAATCCTCTTGCACTGTTGGTAGGAATGCAAACTGGTGTAGCCACTGCAGAAAATTCTATGGAGGCTTCTCAAAAAATTAAAAATAGGACTATCCTATGATCTAGCAATTGCACTATTGGGTATTTTACCCCCGAAATACAAAAACACTAATTCAAAGGGATACATGCACTCCTATGTTTACTGCATCATTATTTACCATAGCCAAACTATGGAAGCATTCCAAGTGTCCACTGATAGATGAATGGACAAAGAAGATGTGTTTGTTATATACAAGAAGAGGATATTATTTAGCCACTGAAAAGAATGAAATCTTGCTATTTGCAACATGGATAGAGCTAGAGAGTATAATGCTAAAGGAAATCTCAAAGAAAGACAAATGCCATATGATCTTACTCATAGGGGGAATTTAAGAAACAAATAAGGGGGAAAAAAAGAGAGATAAATCAAGAAACAGACTCTTAACTATAGAGAACAAGCTAATGGTTAACCAGAGGGAAGGTAGGGAGGAGAGGATTAAAGAATAAACTTATGATAAAAAAAGAAAAAAAAGAATACATGCCCATCCACAGTTGGTATGAGAGCTTTTTGGGAGATGTGGTTTGGTTAACATAAAAAATTTTAAATTTGACTGCTCTTTTGATGCAGACATCCCCTTACAAAAATTTATCCTATAAAAATACTTAAAAGTGGGGTGCCTGGGTGGCTCAGTGGGTTAAAGCCTCTGCCTTTGGCTCGGGTCATGGGATCGAGCCCCGCATCGGGCTCCCTGCTTGGCGGGGAGCCTGCTTCCCCCCCTCTCTCTGCCTGCCTCTCTGCCTACTTGTGATCTGTCAAATAAATAAAATCTTTAAAAAAAAATACTTAAAAGAATGCAAAATGATGTGTATAAGATTCCTCAAAAAAACAAACAAACAAACAAACAAAAAACAACCTCCGTACAGCACTGTGACAGAATAATGGGGGGGGGGGTGCCAGGAGAGGCGTGTATGCATAATGCGAGAGTGCTTACAGAAAGGGTATTAGAGCCTTACTGCATAATATTTTGTAGCCAAAATAGGATTACCATAAAAAGTCTGAAGAAAGTGAAAAGAATCAGAATACGGTATATTCCACATTTATGTTTAAAAACAAGGTATAGGTGCATAATAAAAGTTATGGAATGAAATGCACCGAACTTTATGGCCATTAACTCTAGAGGGAAAGGGATGAAGTATGTTTGCCCTTGCAATTTTTGCTCTGTATGCTTTTATATCATTTGAATTTTTTTTAATGGGCCTATTTGTAAATCAGTTGAAAACAAGATTTAAAAAAAAAAACCAAAATGATTTACACATATATGTAGGCTTAGGAAGCTCTGCAAAGCCACTCTAGCATATCACTTCCTCCCTCCTTACGATGCTTGGCAAGTCCCCAGTTGCAATCCCGGGTGCTGAGTCCTGCCCGCAGGAAGAGTTTCTTCAAAGACTGCAGGACAAAGATGGAAAAGCAGGGAGTTGAATAATGAAACACATACTTCTAAAGCCCATGCAGTTGAGTACAACTCGTTTTTCACATCCAAGAGTGTACGTGTGTGTGTCTGTGTGTGTGTGTCTGTGTGTGTGTGTATTGTTGCTTAGATGATAATTTACAGGAATATTTAGCAGTAGAGAGCTATCAACCCGTAATTGTTTCTGCCACCTACCCATGAAGTAAGGTAAATGAGAAGTTAGGACTGGGCCCCAGTTATAGAGAAGGGTGATTTACAGCACTTACCCAGGGCAGGAACATGGTCCTTTGAAGCTAAAATAGATTTGTCTGTTTAGAAAGTGTTCCAGGTCTGCCTTCCAGTCTGTTGGAAGGGCACAGGTCTTTATTATCTGAGCCTTGATGCCTCACTACGGTCTTGCTTTCAGTGGAGTGTGGTCTCCAGGGAAACCACAGACACTGACGGAGTCCTGTTCTAAGACAAAACAGACGAGACGGGGACATTTATCTGAGCACAGGGTGAAGTAACAGCAGATAAGCCTGTGGTTATATTACAGTAAAGACCCATTGGGCTTCAAAGTTGTTTACAATGGATTGGAAGATGCTCAACACCTAGATGTCCTAAGTAAAAGTAGCCGGGGCTGTGACAAATGACATTTCCAAAACCCTGGCAGGCAGTGAACAAATACCTCTTTACAGAATTCAGGCTCCCCAAGTGCCGAAATACTTGCCAATACAAAGACTGAGAAGGACGCAAAGGCCAAGGACAGCTCGCCTCAGTCGCCACCGGTACTCAGTGATAACAACTCAGCCTCATGGCGCCTCTAGACTCCCAAAGCCGAAACTGCAAAGACACTGGTAGAAGTTGGCCTACTTAAAACAAACTTCACTTATAAGTGCCATAATAAAAACTGAAATGCAAAAGATAATTTGGAGAGAAATCTCTCTAACATAATAAGACGTTAATATCCTGAATACAGAAATCAAAAAGGAAAAAGATGAAGAGCCTGAAAGGAATCATCTTTTTTTTTTTAAGGTTTTATTTATTTTAGAGAGAGAGAGAGAGAGAGAGAGCGCGCGAGAGAGAACATGAGAGGGGAGAAGGTCAGAGGGAGAAGCAGACTCCCCATGGAGCTGGGAGCCCGATGCAGGACTCGATCCGGGACTCCGGGATCATGACCCGAGCAGTTGCTTAACGAACTGAGCCACCCAGGCATCCCATCCATTCTTTTTTGCTGCTCAGCCTCCTCTCTTCTTTCATTGAGAACCCTTCCTAATGGTGAACTCATTACATGATTTAGGTGAAAAACTTCTCCACATCTACTGAGCGGGGCACTTGAACTGGGTCTAAGGCTATTGGTCATATAACCCGCGCTCTGCGAATGGCAACTTGGTATGGGATGAGAAAAAAAACAGATACACAGGGTAAGAAGACACTGTTTCTCACCTAAAGAATTAGGAGGATTTTTTCCCCCCTTGTGTTCTCCAAACATGGTATCAGGCTTGGGAAATGAATGGATTACGAGGGCATGCTAAAATCACAAAGTGTCAGAAGTTATTGGACCAGGAAAAGCCCATATTCACAACAGCGTTTCAGTGGTTGTATCTTAACCAAACATTCAAAGTTAGCATCACTAACAATTTTAGGTGCCTCCTGATAGGACACAATGTGAAGTATACCACATCCCATGTGGGGTCCTGCCAAATATAATCCAGCCTCTAAGACCCAACCCAGTTTGCGGGAAATATAGGAGTTGGAGGAATGAATTAAAAGACACTTTGGGAAACACAGAAATCCAAGATGTAGGACATCGTATTTTTTAAAAGATTTTTTTTAATATAATGACTAAATGTTATGCACAAAACCTGACAATCCCGGTTTGAAAAAGAAGCTCTAAGAGCATTCAGGGACAATTACACAAATTTTAGCACAAACTGAATATTAGATGTTTGTTGAAAATTTTTCTTAGATGATAACAGACAGTGGTGTTGGAAAATGTCCTGGGAAATGCGAGAACTTTTTAGGGCTAAAACCTAATTCACCATAAATATATACATGGCACACATTTACTTAAGGACAATATGGTAAAATATTAATTACTGAATCTATCCAAATAGTTTGATTCAGGGATGGCTGTGGAAGCGTTATCATAGCCCCTAATTAGAAATAATCTCAATGTCTAACAAGGAGGTTGGTTAAATAAACTGGTACAACCAACAAAGGGCAACTACCACTCAGCATTTGTAACAGACAAGATAGGACATGGGACATTTTTTTGGTGAAAAAGATGAAAACCAGAGATTTTTATGACCCATCTCTCAAGGCTCAGTTCAAGTGAGATATCGCCCTATAACTTCTCTTAATGAGGACTAAAAACACGCCCTTTTCCCCACACATGCTTGTCACCGTGTGCTTACCAGTTCTTGCTGCTTGTCGACTCTACCACAAGCTTGCTGAGTGAGGGTGGGGGTCTGTTCAGTAGGACCGATGTAAGTAGAGGTCAACCTAACCTACAGAACAAAAAATGAAAAAGGAAGAGGGTAGTGAGGTCTTTCTCCGTGTTCAGTCAGAGGCTGGAGGGTAGCTGTGGGGATACTGTGGTGCAGTAAGAAGTAAATAAATTAAAGGAGCCACCAGTTTGTGAATGTTCATGCCAGGGACTAGGCTAAGCTCTCCAGAACCATCTAGCCCAATCCTCACCATCTTACTACTAGTTAGACACCAAATCAACGGAGTTGGCAAATGAGAAAACCCCAGAGAGGTTAAGCAACTTGCCCAAGGCCACAAAGCAAACTCAAGAGCCAGGATTCAACAGCAAGTCAGATTTCAGCACCTCGGTTTTTCCTAATTTACTAAAATCACTGAGGTAGAACATGAGTTCTTGCAGAGTAGCAATGGGAGGAGAGACCAGATGGCCTTTCAAAACCTTTCAGTACCAACATTCTACAAATCTGTCCACCCAACAAACATTGAGAACAGGCAAATTATGGTCACCAGTGCACCTGGGCACTTAATGTCAGAAAGAGAAGATACCACACTGGTGAGAGGCTAATCTGTGTGACAGAAGTTCTTAAAAATAAAGAGAAGGATGAGCTTCCCTCTGCCCGCACTTCTTTTCCCATTTCAACAATACATACATATTGTGAATGAGGGTGTGTTATTCCACCATGTCAGAATCTTCTCGGCTATACGTGGTAATTATATATAACAATTTTAGGAATTAGTTTATTCAGGCAAAATGAAAGCATGGATTCAACCCCAATGATTTCTCTAAATTTTTATTAATTTTTTTTTTTACAGCTCGATCCTCTTGTGAAAAGGAAATAATTTGAAGATTAACAAGTCAATTACATGTTTTTTTAAACAGCAATTAATCCTCATTACAGAGAACAACAAACAAAAGATCTGTGGCACGTTATCTTTGGAAAGATCTTTTGCAAATTTTTCTTCTAAAAAAAGAAAACTATAATTTTCACAGATCACATACGTCTCTTTCAAAGGACTATACAAGGCAGCTAAATTTTATTCACAAAAGCCCCAAGTTGCAGTTCCATTGCTGAAGTAGATAAAATACACGGAGTCCCCCTCACTTGTGTTGCACGTCTTCCCACTGAGAGCATCGCTGCTTCCCTATCCTACGCACAAACTCACCGTGTGGACTAGACAGCTGGCACATTGTTCCACAAGAACTAAAGACAAATTCATATTTTAGACCAGTGATCATTTATCAACTGGACAATTTACTCCTTTTTTTAAACAATTTCAATACCAAGATTTGACTTCCTCTAAAGTTATAAGAAAGCAACAAATATATAATATAATATAATATATAATGGTAATAAATAAAAAAAGGCAACCCTGCTCAGGTATCATCCAAAACATGATCACATTCAGAAAAAAACAAAAAAGATTTGGGACACATGCCTACAAACACACACACACAAACACACACACACACACACGAGAACAGTGTATACTTGATATCTGAGGGGGGATGTGCAGTAATTTTAACAATACATGTTGATGGCCTGAACAAAAGGCGAAGTTAATACTGCCTGTGTTAAGCATCACTTAAACATCTACTTTTAGGCAAAGCACGTTACCTTCCTTAGGTCGGCCACCGCCTGGTCTTACCAGTGCAGCTTGGCCTGCCAGCCTTGCTGCCACTGGTCTTTTTTCCCTTGTCCTTCCAGGCTGGTAGAGTATAACCTAGGCTTGCGGGGAGCTGTGCTTCCTTCCTGCCCTTGTGGGTAGAGAAATACGGGCACTTTCCTCCCCATCACAGTACCTGTTGAGATCTGTTGCACAGTGGAACATAGTGTGATTTCCCTGGGACAATAGGAAATTCACAGCCCCCATAAGTACATAGATGGTGCTTGCCAACTCATCGTAAGAACTCAAGAACATGGCCAGTGGTCATCATTCTTAGTCACTGAGAAACCAACACAACTGGATTGCGTATTGGAGGTTTATATGATAGAAATACCACTTGCAGTGTTGGAAGGAAAACCCCCAACACCACGTAATTCTGCCACTCCACCTCCAGCAAACAAAATGACAAAAGATAAAAAGGCACAGGAAAAACCTTCTATTCGTTAATTCTCAATAGGACCACAAACAATCAAAGAGACAACCCACTACGGAAAGGGAACAAAGAAGTACCGCCATAATCCTGACACGCCTCCAGAGCCACATACACAACTCACTTCCCAGTGAGCAAATCTCTGCATCTGTGTTTCTAAAAGAAGCCCAAATATTCTAGCAAAATGTAAATACTGGTACTTGATGGTAAAGACTGTAGGAGAAGAAGTGGCAACGTTTTTCAAAGATTTGTGTAGTGTCTGGGAAAATAAATCCTTAAGACAAAAAGCAGACTCTGGGGTGGGAGGTAGGGAATCAAGCCTTATTGGATTCATTTACCTGAATGAATAAATACGCCTCAAACTTCATGAAGCAGGAGAACAAAAGGTACAAGACCCACACTAACACGTCTTAAAGCCATATCAAAATAAATACAGCATTATCCCCAAATTAGTATTATTTCAAAACTAGGTTTGGTCAACAAAGGCACGAGGAATACACCTCATTCAAACAGGCTCATATTGTGTGTGTGTGAATGCGCCTGTGCAGGTCACCGCAAACATCTGTCCAGATCAGACACAAATGCTGTTCATTTTGGAGGATGTAACGGTTCATCTTTCTGCTTCTAAAAATTATTGGACAGAAACCCTAGCAAAATAGTAAGCTCCTGATTCTACTACCATGAATATTTAAGGTACCAATTAAGGCAAGTTTTCAGCCAGAAAGGGGTTGACTGTTAGCTTCGCAAAAGCCTGAGACCTGGAATGAAAGGATATAAATGTGTTCTAACTTGTCTGGGGGAGAAAGCTAAATACCTTGGTCAAAACAGATCTATAAAATAAAGGTCCTTTTCTTAAAAAAAAAATTCAGCTTCATTCAGTATCATTCAGCACTGAGTGTATCCTAGAAATCATTCTGTTGCAGTTCTCGTCCTGATAATAGGCCTGCTGGACCCTCGCTTCTTCACCACAGCTCGCGTGTGGTCGATGTTTTCACATTCTTAACCCAGTGTCATTTAGTAAATTTCAGTGAAGTGTCTTTCATTCTTTAGCAGGTCCCTAGTCTTGCTAAAATCTCAAGCTCAGCGATTCACATTTTAATTATCTCCAGAAAGGACAGAAACATTCAACATTTTAAAAAGTAAAACAGTGTTCTTCCATTTCCTAGTAAAGACAGACACAGACACACACGTACACGCATACACACACACACGCGCGCGCGTGCGAAACTGTAGTGCCAAAGGCAAGATTTTACACTCAATTTTCACTCCTTAAGATGTTTTGTATTTTTCTCATTTTATAATCTAGTCCTTTCAATTATCTACCTCAGTACAAATTCTGCCTTTGGGAATTGAAGCATGCAGTGAAAAAGTGCAGTGATTTTTAAAATTCTTTAGATTTCTATATACAACTGTAACAGGAAAAAGACCTTATGAACATTAAGGATTCATCAGCCACTATTTCTCACATACTCTATTTAAAAAGTAGCCACTGGGAATCCTCTTTTAGGTACAATGCAGTAAGAATCGGAAATATTCCATGTTCAAAATACTACAAATTCATCTCTGCAAATTGATTAGTTTTTCAAGGGACAAATACATTTTTAATATAAAGGTCGGGGGAAAGACATTACCCAGGAAGAATAAGGCCACTGAAAAAGCAATCAGTTTTTTGGATTTTTCTTTTTTCTTTAGAAGTGGCTGAGAAATCAACTCAGAAATGTCTTCAGTCACAGGAGCACTGTCGCTCATGGACAGAACACACACACACACACACACACACACACTCACACTCACACTCACACACTCACACTCCAACATGGTCTGCATAGATCAGAATCTGTCCGAAAAAGACAGAACTCCCAAAAACTGACAGGGAACTTGTACTGGGGAATGGTGGGGTAAAGGGGGCAGAGAAGGCCAAGTGAATAAGGGGAAAAAGGACATTAAATAATCACATAAACCTGATTCTGGTGTCCTGTTTCACACACATTAAGAGATGGACACGATGCCACAACCCACCAGACGATTACTGCTCGATTAATGAAAGGTTTTGTTAAATGGCTTCGCTTCAGAACATCGGTGAATGAAATCAGTCCATCAAGATCACACATCCAGTTCTCAGGCTCAGATATCAATTACTACTGCTGTATGTAACTCTCTGGCTTTCACCTAAACGGGAAGTAACAAACCTCTCAACTAGCTACTGATAAAAAAAAAAAAAAAATAGGCTGGATAAGACACTGAAGGAACAGCTTTGCACGGACAATTCATACGTGAAGACTCATCATCACTCCCGTCCTCCACACATCCCTTTATGTACTGACCGAACCACCGAGTTCTTAGTTAGGTTCCTCGTATGGACTTTCGACCTCTTCATCATAAAGAAGGCACTCCCTTCTTCAGTAGTAGTATGAAAATGACAAACATTCTGGGTGGAAAACAAAATGTAAAGGGGCAGAATGGGATGAAGGGAGAGAAAAATGAACCAACGGTAGCAAAAACACTCACTCCTCAAGTTTAAGACGTGCAAATTCTACTTCTAAAAGGGATATCAACAATTGGCTTTTAAAAACACTGCACTCAAAATAATGCTTCCAGTAACCTTCAAAGTTTCAATACAAAAAAAATCTGTGCTTATGGTTATGTGGGAATTTTGATTGTGTTCTTTCATTTTAGGTCATTCCCTATGAACTTGGTTTAATATCTATAATATGGCAATAACAACATATGGGAAAGGCCACAGTTCCTCTTCAATCCAATCAAATCTAGTTGGTTGAAAACACTCTGGAGTGAAGGCATGTGGTGACAAATTTTTTTTTTTAAAGTCTAATTAACCACCCAAATCTCCACATCCTCTCAGGAAGTTAATTTACCCTAGACAATCAAGGGCTCAGAAAGTCTACTTTTGCTATAAATATAAAATAATCTGTAGCAGAAAAATATAGCCTCTCTAAGAAGTAGATTTCATTTTTCTTTGTTTGCTGACAAAATTCTGAGTTGGTTAGACAACATGAGTTACCACATAACTGTAGACCACAGATCAGCACCTCAAATTCCAGCTCTACTTAAACAAAAATTAAAAAGCACTTTAGCCATCTGGTCGGGTATAAATGTTGGTTCCCTTCTTCCCCAAGGTAGAAAATTCAGAATATAGTCAGTGGTGACTGCCTTTCGCTGAAGCAGGGGTAGGGATGGCAGTGCCACATCCTCTCACACATGTGATCTCAAGATGGCTTCCCCACGGGCGGCAGCTCCTCCCTCCCCTGCTGGGACTTAGGCGGACTCCCAGCAGTGACAGAGTGAACGCGCGGTACTCCAGGCAACGGGGCACGGGGGTGGTGGGGTGGTGGGGGGGAGTTGCCTTCAATTTTATAAATTGCGACAATACTTGGTACTATCAAAGCCACTGTTCACAGGCAGAAAGTGGGGTACAGTGGAGTCCTTCACAACTTATGCTTTATAGATGACCGTCAGAATTTACTCAACAAATATTTCCCCCAAAACTTAAAAAAAAAAAAAATCATCCACAAAACCCTACACCAAAATTCATTGTTTAAAAAATTTCCTTCTGCGAATAGACTAGGATGGCTACTGAGATGACAGGAACTTGCTCTCAGAGCTGAAACTGCTTCTCCTCATTTCATCTGCCATTTGCATCCTGCTGGTTAAAAAAAGTACGGAAATGTTTCTAGACCACTCACACACCCACTCAGTCTACATTGCACTTCTGTCCTTTAGTCAGGAAAGGCAAGATCATCTCTGAGGCCAGCCTCCTCCTTCCTGCTTCTGCAGAACCACCACGTCCGACCAACGAGCACGTAAGTTCTTGCAAGTTTAAGTGGACAAATGTCCTGGCCATCTCATGGTGCTTCTCTTCTCGAGTTTGGTGTCTTGATGAGACAAACATCTGAACTGTTTTTGAGGCTTTCAATGTGCAAAAAAGTCCCCAAGCCATCAACTCAACTTGGGCCTCCGTTAAGGTGTTTTGGTTGCTTGTCTGAGCCGCTGAAAACCCTGTCTTGTATAGTGCACCAGATCCGTCAAACTGCTGTTGAGGGCCAAGGCACACACACTTGTGCTGAGCTGAGCAAAAAACTCTGCAAACAAAGCAAAACCAAAACCAAGTAAACACATTTGCACACACAGAAAGAAAAATGGAAACATGAAAAGTTGACGTTCCGGCAACTGTGTCCCCACAATATTCTCTACTTCGTCGCGGCAAAAAAAAATCGCAGTCTCTGTAACGGGTCGCTGGTTCTGCAGGTCCCTCCGCTACACCGAAGGCTGAGCCCTGGGCTGGTTCTCGAGCTGCATCGGTAGCGCCTGGCACCGCGGCTCATGCTGGAAAATACCCCATCTATGCTACCGGGTCAATGGATGGGAGACTCAGAACAAAAAACAAAACCCCCCAACACGTGAAGAGCATCATTAGTTTGCTAAGAAAGAAAGTAAAATTCTAAGAGGCTATGAGAAAAGCAAGTGGCTACAGCGGGCTGGCCACTGCCTTCCCTCCAGCCAGCAAAGAACCCGGGATGGCATGAACGGGCCAGTTCCACTCAGTGGCCACGGGACGACACGGAGCAGTTCCTCTGACAGCACACGCTCTCCCATCTCCTAGCCCTTGGCTTTCCCCAACGTTTCTTCTTCCCAAAGAAGTCTCAGGAATATGTCAACACATACTGAAAACAGACAAACGTGCGACTCGGTATTTAGGTCACACTGCCTCCCGTACCAAGTTGGCTGTGCGCAGAGACGGCCGGTCCCGTCCCCTCTTCACCTGCCTCCCCCTTTCGCCGGCATGGCAGTGCAGGCTGCCCTAATGTGCCCTCAGAACTTCCAGAGGGGCAAGGTGCTGCAAGCACTCCTAATTTAATTTTGCTGAGATCCCGTCACAGAAGTCTGACTCCGCGCCACGGAGCTCAAGCAAGAACTGCGGCTGGGTCACGAGGCAGGATGGAGGGGCGCAAATCCCTACACACCCCCTTCCCTTCAGGACGCGGAACGTAAGATACGAACCAACAACGTCCCTCCCTCCTGCTCCCCGTGCCCCGGGAGTTACCGCCACAGAGCCATTTACCTTTATTCTTCCTTGTAAGGACTTCAGCCTGCTCCCAAAGATCAAAGGCAGTAAGGACATGGGAAGTAATGGTGACATATGAAGATGTCATGTTTTGGATGGTGACAGGCATGCCGCTGCTCCCTGCGCTGCCAGCACTTGGCTGGGACCCAGTGGAGCTGGCAGGAGAGGGTACTGGAGAGAGAGGGGACGGTGTGCCTGTGCTTCTGGAAGGCGGGAGAAAGAAGAGAACTGCTTAGTCACCCAAGCCCGCAGAGTACGGACTACTTGTCCCTTGGACTGCAGTCCACGTTACAGAGTTCTGGGGTTTACTAGCCGAAATGACAATCACTTCCACGAGATCAGAGGTACTCTTCACCTTCAGTATTCGGGGAATTTATTTCAGGAAACACAACAAAATGGGACCCACCAAAAAGAGTAAGTAACTGCAAGGGGGCAAGGCGTCCTTCGCTGGACACAGAATCAGGGGGGCACATCTACGTTCCAAGTCCGCTCCCGGGCAGGAGGCCCTGCGCCTCAGGGGATGCAGTCTTCTCGCTACTCTCCTTCTGGCCGTCTACCTGCACCGTCTACCTACCTTGACGTGCCCCATGTCAGAAACACGAGGAAAACACTGAGACGTAAAAAGTAATGCAAAGATCAAGGTCAAGCAGCAGGAGGCTCATGATTGGGCCCACCTGCCCTTGGGGGCTGCAGGGACCCCAAGCGTCCCCTGCAGAATGTATATTGTGCGGGACTAGAGAGGAAGCTCCACGAGGGCGGAAATTCTTGTCTGCTTTGTTTACTGCTTTATCCCCTGTGCCTAAAAACAAGGTTTGGTACAAAGAAGGTGCTTGCCATACACTGGCTGGACAAATGGGGAAGGAGTTCTCTAAAATAATGTGACTGGCAATTTATTAGAATTTACATCTGAGGTGAGAGTCATGAAAATTTTCAGAGGTAAATTATTTCTCAGTCAGGACTTTTTTTTTTTTTTAAGAGAGGCCATATGGGAATCTCTTCTTTTGAATGTGCTAGAAATGGGACAGTCTTCTAGGTGATATTCTTAAAATAGCAAAACTTATCAGAACTGGGAACTTTTCTAGGAGTAGAACCAAATTAAAAAAAAAAAAAATACTAGGCAAGTACTATAGGGAAGAAAATTTTAACTTTATCTTAACAACACCTGCACAAAAATTCTATTTCTCACCATCTTATGGCACTAATGAGCACCTTCAGTTCACAAAGGAGGTGGGAGTTAGCTAGAGAGAGTTTTCATTCTTAATAGTACTGTTATGGACCCTAGATAAGGGGATTTGGTTCTAGAAAGTTCTTGTTGACTGAAATACCAAGATGACATGTCCTACAGACAGAGAAAAGACTTTGGCTCTGGTTGGCTCTGCCTCTGCTTTGTGTTGTCGGGTATATCTGGAGATTCTCAAAGCTCTAAGACTTTGACCCAAGATTCCTTGTAATTATCTTTTTATGTTACTGACTCAGCAAACACCTTGACTTATAACTATTCCTCAAAGAGATAGAAATACACTAATAATTTAAGTTTAGGGAGTAAAACAGCACATAGATGTAACACAATTTTTGGAAAGCCAAAGTCATACAAATGGCTGCAAAAACAAGAGGTCAATATAGAGATAACCTGAATTTGAGAATTATTTAAATTGGACTTTTCATTACCTTGCAATGCATGGAGAAGGCGCCTGGGCAACTTTGAAAAGACTGCTGAAGTGTTCGTTAAGAGCACGAGAATACTTTATTGCTATATCTTTTTTACAGCGAAACATCGCCATGTTCAAAATGGACTGGCAACGCATGCTATGAACATAAACAGAAGTTAAAGTGAAGTATTACTTTGTAGACACAAGTACCACCACTACCCCAAAGCCATGTAACTAACCTTTTATAGTCTAAGGAACACATGGGGTTCTCCTCATCTATGTGAGGAAGAATGTCTTAAGAATCTTACTGTTCACACTATCCTCAAAAGGAAATCAGGCATAAAGGGGCGCCTGGGTGGCTTAATCGCCTGAGCACCCCATTCTTGATTTCGGCTCAGGTCATGGCTTCGGGGTCCTGAGACCAAGCCCCAAGTCGGGCTCTACGCTGGGCCTGGAGCCTGCTTAAGGTTCTTTCTCTGGCCCTCTCTCTGTCCCTTCCCCCAAAGTAAACATTGGTGGAAAAACACAAATACACAGAAATATCATTTAAGTCATGAGACCAAAGCATCTAATGAGTCAACAGTAAAATGGTGGTAGATGCCTTTCATAAAAAGTCACTATCAGTGGGATTAACCTCTTGACCACACATTCTACTTTCTGGTACTATTCTGCCTTTCACTATTAATTTCCATGTTAAGAAAACAAATTTCAAAATCTTTTTTTGTAACAGCAAAAGATGCAAAAGCAAATACTATTTAGACAAGGGGGAAAAATGTACACACCATAAAACAGCAAATATTTTCTCTTGTGGAGTTGAGGCGTCTGAGAAGGATTTTAACGACATTATAAATCTATAGGGAAATGTAAAAATACATCAGGTTAACCACAGGCAGTTAGAAAATCCAAGGCACAAAGACATCTTATTATGTTTGTCTTGGTTTTGTGTCGATTTTCCTGAAGATGTGAGGACACGGAAACCACACAGAAAAAAACCCCAGGCTTTAGAGCAGTAATCCAGGCCATTCAGCAAAGCAGGCAAGGACATGTCTCTTCTCTGGCCTATCTGCCTGCTGGGAACCACGTAGAACTCGTGTCCTCACGGGGTCCCCTGCCCAAACACAGATAAGGGAGCTGAGCCCGAGCCGCCCGCGCATCTGATAAGGCAGCCAGGAACCACCCGCCTCCCCCTGCAAGGCCTGGCACTGCACAGTGCGCTTGGAGCTGGACCCAGGCCCTCCGTTCCAGCACTTCATCTAGGACACAACTCTCGTTTCCCGCCCAAGAGACAGTCCTGATCAGTAACTTTAAGGCTCCCCTTTATTAAGTCGTCTTCCTACTAAATTCGAATAGATTCAAACAATAGAGGCAGGAGGGAGAAGCCTGAAGGAAGATGGCAAAATGCCGTGGCACTTACTTAATGAGGTCCACGCTTTCCGAGTACACCGAGTAAGCCGACTTGGATGCCGGGCTTTCTGACTCCGTAGCAATCCCGCACTCGATAAGGGACAAAGCGGCCTCCAAGTACTTAAAAGCCTTCCCAACCTTGTCTGTCTGTGGAAGAACATGGTCAGCGTCAGGCCTCAGACACACTTAACTGTTTAGTTTCTCAACCACATTCTTTACCTCAACTTCCCTCCACTGTCTTTGTTTAATTATGGCTAGGAAAAGCATGACAACAGAGGAGCTCAAAATGATAACCAAGCCTGTTGGCCCCGACTTGCTGCAAAATTTCTTCTTGCAAAAATGCAGTAGGAAAAAGAAAACAATCTTACTAAGACTACTCTCTCAAAGTCTTAAACTACATACTATTAAACTACCAAGGCAGTACGCACATCGTCCCCTTGTTACTAGTGTACAATTACTCATGTGATTTTCCTACACATCTAGAATGATGCAGACACAAATTTCTTTGTATGTGTTGAAGTTTATCATAAAAGCAACAGGAAACATTGTGGTTTAGGAGCATCTTAGAACCTCTAACAATAATCATCTTCTATATTTTAGAACCAAACAGATTATCCAACCTCCTTTGCAAGTCAGGGTTAAATGTGCAAGGCTACCCCTGGGCCAGTGAGGATAAAATTTCAGAGTCCCTTGAAGGACAAGGAGAAACATGGATGAGATCAAATCCTGGCGATCACCTACACCTGAAGGCGTGCGGCGTTGCAGACTGCTCTCCTCCCTGGGACACAGCCCGCTCCTCTGGGACACAGATGAGAGTCTCTACCTTTCCTCTACACTTGCCATATACACCATGTGTTATAAGAGCAACCAATTAACTCATTTCCAAGTCTGTAGTTTCTGCTAATGTTTCCAATTTGCTACGTTCAAACAGAATTAAAAACAGCCAAGATGCAAGTGGAGTATAAGGAGACGGTGACATATCGGCAAAGAAAGACGGTGTGGGGCTGCTGATTTTTAAAAAAAATAACGTGGATATAAACTATTTTTTCTAGAGAAAGCCAGGCTCAGAAAATTAGTGATAGTAGGGAGGTTCCTCAAAAAGTTAAAAATACAA
Organism: Nasua narica; assembly: GCA_028533885.1. NCBI lineage: Eukaryota > Metazoa > Chordata > Mammalia > Carnivora > Procyonidae > Nasua > Nasua narica. Next base: position 62,739,692 of record CM052800.1, on the reverse strand, counting down.
CTACCCTATGACCCAGCAAGTGTACTACTAGGTATTTACCCAAAGGATATAAAAATACTGATTCAAAGGGGCACATGCATCCTGTTGTTTATAGCAGCATTAGCAACAATAGCCAAACTATGGAGAGAGCCCAGACGTCCACCGACTGATGAATGGATGAAGAAGATATGGGGTGTGTGTGTGTACATATACATGTATATATAAGTGGAATATTACTCAGCCATCAAAAAGAATGAGATCTTGCCATTTACTGTGACGTGGATGGAGTCAGAGTGGATTATACTAAGTGAAATAAGTTAATCAGAGAAAGACAAATACCATATGATTTCATGGTATTATTCCACATTCATGTGGAATTTAAGAAACCAAACAGATGAACATAGGGGAAGGGAAGGAAAAATAGGATAAAAACAGAGAGGGAGGCAAACCATAAAACAGACTCTTGACTGTAGAGAAAAAACTGAGGGTTGCGGGAGGGAGGTGGGTGGGGGGTGGGCCCGATGGGTGACGGCCAATAAGGAAGACACTTGTGATCCCACACAAGGATGTATGTAAGTGATGAATCAATAAATTCTACTCCTGAAACTAGTATTACATTATATGTTAACAAGCATTTAAAAATAAAGAAAAATTAAGGAAAACTTGAAACATTAAGTATATTTAATAAGTGCTGTCAACTTCTTGCACTTGAAAAATATGTCTTCTATGTTTAATAAAAAGTGTTTTACATTTCAAAAAAGAAAAAGAATTTAGTGACAAAGAATCTTTATTTATCAAATATTTATCAAATTGGCATGCCCCCCTCCCCCCACTAAACCAGCAGTACATGGCTTTACTGGAGAGAGTTTAACTTTACTGGTGAGTACATTTGCTTCACTGGTGAGAGTTTAACTCCTCAAATTTGTTTATTTAATGCCATCTCTTTCATGGAAATTCCAAGATTTATACTGGCCTTGGTTCATAAATAAAATGAACTATAGTAAAAAGAACTACAGTAACTATACATAGTTACTATATATAGTAACTATAAAAAAAGTATAGTAAAAAAAAATTGCCAATATCCACTTCTTTGAGCGAAGTATGCTATAAGGCTAACAATGACAATACTCCTGTGACAGCTCCCTGGGTCGCCCTAAAGCCGGTGTTCACGCAGTGGCGTCCTCATTTCCCTACTCAACGGTGAGTATGACACAGAGAAAAAAATACACTCCTCTATGCTCAGTGGGGCACTTAACTATGTGGAACGCAAAAGGGACTGATTTGAGACCTTGTGCAAATAAAAGAGAATTATTATTATTTTTTACTTGACAGAGAGAGGGAGAGAGGGAGACAGAGCAAGAGCACAAGCAAGGGGGAGGAGCAGAGGGAGAAGCAGGCTCCCTACTAAGCAAGGAGCCGATGTGGGGCTCGATCCCAGGACCCTGAGATCATGACCTGAGCCAAAGGCAAATGCTCATCCGACTGAGCCACCCAGGCGTCCCCAAATAAAGGAGAATTAAAGAAGAATAAAGAGGCTGCCCATTCTGGTTTTTATCTAAACCAGCATATTTTCAGAGTGAAATGAGCTATTATTAGGTATTAAAATGAGATGCAACAAGATATAAATCAGGACTTAGCTGGGCACCCTGGAACATGGGGGCAGCTTAGGTAGGGGAGGAAGAAGAGGTGCATCTGTATAAATTAATTTGTATATGAAACAAAAACAAAGTTCCTCGGACTACTGTTTGAATCATGAAGCAATCTAGTGGCTGAAAGTGTCCACTGTCAATGGAAGTTTTAGACAACCAGCTGACAAAGTACTGAGTATTTACTCTTTTGCAGAACTCAAAGGTTCTTAGAGTTTTGGCACCAACTTTGGGGAGCTGGAAGAGACAGGAAAAACACTGTCATTTGGTGTAGACGCGGCTGTCTTCATCATAATCCAGCCGTCCTAGGGTCCTGGGAACCAGGCGGCTCTGGAGAGAGGTCTAGGTAGAGGCTTACCGTTGACCCCCTCACAGCATCCCCAAAGTAAGGACTTGATAAACATCCCGCCCTGATGAACAGGGGCCGGTAACAGGGTCTCGGTCCAGGCTTCCCCAGCCAGTCTGAGAGATGCCCGCCTCCGGACTGGGACCGAGAGCACAGGCCAGGACCCCGGGGACCACCCTGCTCTTCTCAGATGGTATAAGGTTCTATAGGTATTTGCAGGGGCTGAGGCTTAGAGACAAATTTAAATAAAAGCCCCCCAAGTCTTAGATATTTGAACATGATAAAGGGCAGGCATTATCTAATTATACTGCCCAGCGATGTAACAGCACATTTAATTATGGAGGCAATTAACAACAAAAGCACCACTTCCCAGAAAGTCCCAAGAGCCACTGGGTAAAGAGAGCTCATTTTGTAAAAGCATGTTTACCAACACTGCAATCATTATTACTTTCATCTTAAAATTTTACCTAATGGCACTTGTCTACTCTTCCCTCGGGTTATTACCTCAATGGCTCTAAGACAATTTTGGAGCAAGACTACCTGAGCTTCGGAGATGTTTCCGGCTGAACAGCAGGAATAGCAGACTCTCAATAGCAGAACTCGGCTCCCACATCCAAATAACTGACTCAGTGGCAAGAGGAAGCCCTTGTGTATTAAATCAATCAGCACCAGGTAGATTTAACTTCCATTCATTTAGATACAAAACTTGTCACTAGGTACCCTGTATATCCGCCCATATTCAGACTGAGTCAAAGCAAATAATTTCACTAAGAATTCGTTACCCCTCGCTCGTTAAGACTCACTGATCCTGCTTTACTCTGTGGCCCATGGTGGCCCTCCCCCACCCCCTCCCCCACTCCCACCCCCACCCCTGCAGTTCAGTGATAGGGAATTCAGTGAGACCACAGAGATCTTATCAGAAAACATTCTACCAAAGGGATGTAAGAGCCAAACTGACCATTAATTCTGCTTTTTGCTTCAACTTTTTGGCCTCCTTCATATGAAAATCTGCTTGTTGTCTGAAAGAGAAGCAAAGACCAGGGGTGGGTCATAGGAACCTGGAATTACTAGACTGGACAAGACGACCGAAGATTAAGGGGGTGAAAAAGGCTGGGAGGAGATGGGGCAGTGGAGAGAGGAAGCAGAGAAGGAGGAAAGCAGCAGCAGGAAGAGCCAGCGTCTTACCTGTCAGGCTTCACCGGAGGCTTCCCTGGTTTAGAGTTACCATTTGGCAAAGAAGGCACTAGAAAAGGATATGTAGTATCTCCAGAGGATCCCTTAAAAAAAAAAAAATCATCATACAGGTCACAATCCAACATTTAAAACCACTGACCTAAAAGTACCACCTCTCTAAATTAGCCCAAAATAGTGGTTGTAAAAAAGGAAATCAAGTACTCTACAATTTAGCTTAGTTAAGCATTTTCCCAGCCAGAATCAGCTGAAACTGTAGGTTCTGACTGTACTGAGGACCAAAAAAATATAAGACAAGAATGTCCAAGTGCAAAAATAATCAAAACGTAACATTTTGCATTTTGCACGTAAACGTGCAAAAAAAACCTAAACGTAACATTTTCTCTTAGTCAACATACACACACCATCCCCCCCAGGTTGGCAAGAAAAAAGGACCTTATATTTGACTTGTATTTGAGAAAGTGGCTACTTTTTTCCCATTACGACCAATAACAAAAGTATTTGACACCAAGCATGTGAACCAAGAACCAAGCTGGGTACCACTGTTTACTGCGAAACACCTGATAGGAAATTAGCACAAAAATCTATCCCGATTTTTCGCCTCTGAACCACTTTGTTAAGGAAGAATAAACTGACCTCTAAACTTACATGGAATATTAGCCATCTTTTTGACTCTCACTCTCAAAAGAAGAACTTTAAACACAAATAACTCATTATTGACTTATTAACAGTGATGAAGAGTTCTGAAATACCATCACGAGGAACTTCTCTTATTTGGGAACTTAAAGCTGAACTGATGGATTCCACTCCGCAAGTTCCAGGCCCCCCTGCTTACTTTGTGCTCTGTGCAGCTTCCAGATCCCTTCCCCTCTACTTTTCTGTGCTTGGGAGCAGAAGAGTCTTTGTGGCTGCCCTTGCTACTACTGGCACTTTGGGGAAGGTCCTGGCTGCAGGGGTCGGCTTCCCGCTTTGGCCTCTTTTGTGCAGGCTTGGCTGGCTTCTGGGAGGAGGAGGAGGAGGAGGAAGAGGAGGAGGAAGAGGATGACGACACAGATGGGGGTAGAAGCGCTTCCTTCTTTGAGGGCTCAGAAGAGGGCCTGGATGTTCTGGAAGGAGACATCATGCAAAATTAAGTTAAGGCAGAACATGAGCCATATATCGTAGTAGTTTCGTTGTAAGAGAAAATGGCTGCTGACACCCAAAATGAAGAAATCACAAAGTATGAAATCCATTCTTAGAACGGCCAAATTTCAGGGACTTTGGGACTTGGAGAATCTAGAACAATCTATGAATAATGGATTCAGTTTTGTGGTTTGTCACTAAGCTCGCAGAGTCCGCCAGAGATCCCAACCCCCCCAAGTTAGTCAGTAGCTGCTCCCCAACCTGCACCTTTCTCTGACAGGCAGGCAAGCCCAGGTGCCACCTCCTCTCTCCCTCCTCCCCCGGCCCTCCCTCCTCCTTAAATCTCCGTTCGCTCCCACCCAGTGTCACTATGCACTTTCTTTCGCCAAGTCATTTCACAAAACGATTTCTTGAATAAACCAGAGAGTGAATAACAGTTATTTTTTATATCCATACCTTCCTGGAACTACCCCCCCACCCCCCCCGGCCCGTGGCCACCTTTCTCCAAAGCCAGAGATTTAGTGAATAGGCCTGGATACCCGAGGTAATTGTCTGAAGAAAGAGCACTGAAACGAGGCTCCGAGGGTTCGACTGCTAGCTCCGCCTGTTAAGAATTTTGTGACGGTGGACAGTCACAGCATTCACAGAATTCACAAAATTCTCTGTGCCTCTATTTCCAATTCTGCAAAGTAGGGATAATAGGAGCACCTTTCTTGTTTTCGTGAAAAATTCTTTTATAAAGAAATTACTTCCACAAGTTCAGGAAATTTTCCATAGTTAAAATGTCTTTGAGGAACCTAAGTTTGGGCTCAATGAATTGTGATTTCGCAAAAAAAGATGAAAGCAACATGAAATGAATGTAGCGCATCATCAAAATGAGCCTGACAGCGTGCTGATCCACTCCTACTGCAGAAAAAAGACATTTTTGCCCCATCAAGAGCCGGGAAGACTGGATCACCTGTCGGGGCCATTGCTAATCTCTATACTCACTTTGTTTTAGAAGATTCTTTGTGGGAGGATGAAGATGATGACTGTGACTTGGTTTCTTTCTCTGGTCTGGCTTTCTTGCTCTCATGGTCTTTCTCTGCTTCAGCCTATTAGTGTATTATAACAAAGTACACTGTTACCAACACAGATGTACGGACAAAACAGAAAAAGACTACACAGAAAAGATATGGAGAGTCACTGGACTTTCGGAGACACCTATTCACACACAGCAAACTTCTAAGTACCTACACTGTGTGTGTTGAGGCGGGTGGGGGGCGGGGGAGAGGCAGACGATCAAGATTTGATGAGATTTGTACGGAGACAGATTTTCGCAGAGGGAAGTATTCTTCCCACCCAGGGAAGGGAGGAGGTCTCTGTCTAAGTAAGAGCGGACAGTAGGAAGAGTAAGTAATAGTTCTCAACACATCACTGATGTTTTTCTAAATATAAAAGAGTCAATAAAGCATGCATATTCCCAGCGAGTGACAAAGGATGATTTTATGAGTAAGGGCATCCCCATTTCTTTCAAAATGACCATCCACTTATGCCCACTAATTTATTCTTTGTATAAAACTAGGAGTGGAGTACTTAAGGGTCGCTTTTCATCTAATGAAAAGTATACTGTTGAGAAAGAAACAGGGTTACAAAACCCTGTCTCTGTAGCTTACAGAGAGGACTACAAAGGCATACAACAAAAAATAGTTACTTCGGGATTCCAGCTGACTTTTTTCTCTTCCACTGACACAACTGTCTTCCTTCCTTCCTTTTTAAGAGACTTTCTATCTCTCTATACATATATGGGGACACATGTTTCTATTTTTCAAAAAACTTGAAAAAAATGAAGGATACGTATAATTTTAATGAGGGAAGCGTACGAGCAGAAGGGATATTTAACTCCGCAGAGAGTCATATACCTCAAAAACATCTGTTTGCCCCAACTACAGTGCAAGCTAAACACACGCGATGATTAAGAGAACAGAATTCTTCAAGGCAAGTCCTTCTCCCTGGTCAACAAGCAGACCGGGTTTACCGCAAGGCCCACGCAGACTTGGTGACTTCTCGCGGCCTCCTTCCCACGGGGCTGGGCTCACATAACCGCTCCATGGGAAGAACGGCAAGTGACGATAAAGTGATTGCTGGGAGTCCTTCACTTAATTCTGGCGCTCATTTAGAACTAAAGTCCTCCAACTGTCAGTTCACCAAGAGAGAAATCTGGGACACCACCCAATCTAGGGCAATCCCTAAAAAACCTGAAATCCTCTCGTAAAGCCTTAGAGGAAGAAAACCATTCTTCAAATTAACCAATTGTGAGAGGCCCCAGTTTTCACCACTGTCTCTCCCTCATTCCCTGAATTTCTCCAAGAAGAATGAATAAATTACGATGGGCAGAGCTTACTAATAAGCAGCCTGGCGCCGCTCAGAGGAAGGGGACTGGGAAAAACACGCCCCTCCCTCACCCGACAGTCTGCAGACAAAGGTGCCCGAGTGCGCGTGTCCATTCGGCCCTTCAGATCTGCTCTGGGAAAACATTTTATCTCTTGTTTCAAAATGGATTTTTCAAAACAAACAAACAAACAAAAAACCAAAATGGATTGTTCAAGGTGGCTTATAAAGGTTCAGGTTCCTAATCTCTTCGTGTGTACACGAGTGAGACCAGGAAAAAGGGAAAACATGGGGAGAAAAGAGAGATGAAATCCGAGGGAAGGCTTTCACCTTCTCCAGGCTGACTCTGCATGGCCTGCACGCGCCCGCCAGCCGGCATCCAGGCAGAGCTCGGACACGGCTGGTCCAAAGTGATTAAGCTCAAAGACTCAGTGCACAAATGGGAAATGTAACTATTTTTATATTGATTAAATGTTGAAGTGGTGATGTTTTCGATATACTGGATTAAGTAAAAATTTAAAAATTATTTTCACTAGTTTTTCGCCTTTTCATATTTTTTAATGTGGCTACTAGAAAATTTAAAATCACATATGTGGTATACATCGTATTCCGAGGAGACAGTGCTGTGTTCCAGTTTTCTAGAGCCAATCTGCAGAGGGGGCTCTGAACTTCCAACTAGCCAACGCAAAGAAGGAATTATAAAATGTACAGGTTAGGGGCGCTTGGCTGGCTCAGTCGTTTAAGCGTCCGACTCTTGATTTCAGCTCAGGTCATGATCTTGGGGCTGCAAGATCGAGCCCTGGGTCAGGCTCTGTGCTCAGCAGGGGTTTTGTCTGAGATGCTCTCTTCCTCTGTCCCTCCCCTTGCTCTAACAAAATAAGTAAATAAAATTTTTTTTAAAAAACCTACAGGTTAGATAAGAACAAACCAGTCGCTCAGAAATATAACAATTTATTACAGAAGACTGGAGAAAAAGCACCCTGAGGGGCCCTAGTAAGGAGAGAATATGACATAAACAAATAGGCATGTCTTAAAGGCTCAGCTGAACGAGGACAGGGAGTTCCCCACAGCTGTTTCTCTTGTGGCCTTCAGCAAGGAAGTCACAGGCCAGCAGGAGAATTCTGGAGCACAGAAAGAAATGAAAGGCACTGGCACATGCCAGGAAAAGCCTCCTGGGGCTCCGCACAGCACACAGATCCCCATCCAACAGTTTGTAATGGTGACCCTCGAGAGACCGTCGAGGCTGGCAGAGAAGAGAGAGTAAGTGGGAAATGACAGGGATAAGATAGAACCTTGTCAGTTAAGAACCTACCGTGCCCAAGAGTGTTGCCACGGGTGGGCCCAGGGAACTCCCCTCCATTTTAGATTACGGGCTGGAGAGTTGGCCGAGCAAGCAGTGTGAGAAGATGGGGGATTTCTCTCTGGGCAAAGTCACAGATTTGCTAAACTATCCAGACAGATACTAACTTGTACGTGTGGTAGTTAGCAATACATACTTTTTCCAGTGGAAGGTAATTAATGACACATAGGATAAGTCCCCGTGGGGAAAACTAGGCATAAACTGTCCACAAGGTTACTTCCTCAAAAGGTTACTTCCTTAAAAAACAAAACAAAACACCACCAAACCCCAGAGTTGGAAGGAGAGTTCGTTTTTGTTTGTTTATCTTCACACTGCTTAGGGCACGCTGGTTAGGACCGTAAACCAAAGGGCAGACCTTAGACACCACGCATGAGAGGAAGCCTCCCAGGGAACCAGCCCTCACGGACTGGACACACCCCTGGCTTGCGCCAATCGGTGACTCAAGAGAACAGCCAGAAAACCCCACGCAATCACCAAACCCGAACGCTAACACGTCACGCCCGGGTCGGCACTCACTGCAGCCACAGGCCCACGACACTGACAGGCAGCGCCGACAACCGGTCGCATCCTCGAAGCCGGGGGAAAGCCAGCCAGTAAACCCGACGCGGCGACATTCCCCTTCTGGTGATGGCCCGTGCCTGCCCGAGTTCAAGGCTGTGGGCCTGGGTCAGGGTTTCTGTACACCGTGCGCTTGAAACCCCGTTATCCTCCGTCCGGAACGGTCACAGAGGCTTCCCCGGAGTAAGCGTTTCTGAAGTGGCACAGAAAGCAAGGGGAGCGGCTGAGGCCCCGGGAGCGGGAGGCGCTCCAACTCTGAGCGGCTGCATTTGGGGAAGGGCCTTGAAACAGGGCGCCAAGCAGAACTGAGCGGGGGGAAATGCAGCCTTGAATCCCGAGGCTGAAAAGCAGGAGGCAAGGAGTTCTTCAGTTGTTTCTGGGACAAGCAGCCCCTTGAAAATTAGACAAGACTGGTGTACTCTCTTCAAGAGGAAAAAGAAGTCGCCTGCGCCCTGTGGCTTCGCCACAGACCAAGCCCCGTTCCAGGGAACCCTGTGTCAGCTCTGGGCTTTGGACTTCCCTTTCTCGCGCGGGATAAGCATCTCAACAGGGCCTGCATCTGCAACAAAAGGAGGCTGGGGGCTGGTGACCGGTTCCTCACTAACTTTTGGCTTTTCTTAACCGGCCGGTCGGGTCAGGCAGCCAAGCATTACCTGCCCGAGGCTGCTCCACCCGCGGAGGACCGCAGAGTCCAAGGCCATAAAAGGAAGAGCTGGGGCTGGCCGCCCAAGGAGAACACCTTCAGGGCAGGCCTGCCCCAGCATCTGGCCCACCATCCAAGGACCCACAGGTAGCAAAGGGAAAGCAAAGGCAGCTTTTCCAAAATGGACACTCATTTCAGGCACAGAGTTTCTACCAGGAGCTTAGCTAGGACAGAGCCAAGGAGCATCTGAAAGGGAAACGGATGTAGAAGGTAGGCGGGGACGGGGCGCACGGGAGCGGCAGGAATGGGGACAGCAGAGGGACTGAGCCAGGATACCACCGATCTTGAACCTCTCCAATAATCCTCCCAACGAGATACCTGGCCACCAAAAAAACACAAAACCAACCAGCCAACCATCATGTGTGAAAGAGAAGAACATCATTGGACTGGGAGGAGTCAGCGTGAGCTCCAGACCTACTTTTGCTAAGCAGCCAAGTGATGTTAGAGCCTTCCGGGATCTCCTCTAGAAAAGGGAATAATAGCTGAACAAGTAACCCGCAGGGTCCTAGCACTCAAACTGTAAGACCGTCGTCTCCCTCAGGGAAGAAGGCGGGCTTGGTAGCACCTGGGGATAGGAAAAGTGGAGCAGCAGCCATCTGGAAACTCGGGATTTGCCTCTGAGGAGGTTCAATGAGATGGTGACACAGTGGACACCAGGTCCAATCAGCAACAAGAACGAGGGCGGGGACCGAGAAGACAGATTACAGTCACTGGATAAGTACTACAGAATGGGAAAATTAATGCACTTTCCCCCTTCTTCTTGGGGAGAAAATACATGGGCATAAGAGTGGTTTAACACAGCCTTGGCAACCACGCTCATACGGTTATGATGCTCTTCTTAGGGCAATTAACAAAGCATGAAGAAATCAGACATCGGGGGCTTTAGGAAAACTGTAAGGCATGACTTTTCAAACCCTTGATTTTGAAGAAGATTAACTGGAAATGTTGGTCTGAATAAACCATCAAGGAAAGACGGTCAGATCTTGGATAGAAGGGAGGGACTGAACCAACCGTCCACAACCAATAAAAAGGCACACTTTCCCACCACATCCCAGAAGTTCCTTTTCCCATTCCCCAAAACTGACATAAATGATGGCTCTGAAATGTTATTTCCAAAAATGCCAAAGTGTCTTGGTCAGTGACTTGAAGGAATATATCTCTGTGTTCAGATATTTGTCTACACAATGGTTAGGACAGTCTGGCCTTTAAGAGGCGATCCAGACAATGACTGAAATTAAATGAGATATCATAGGGACACCTGGCTGGCTCAGACAGTGAAGCGTCTGCCTTCGGCTCAAGTCAGGGCCCCAGGGTCGTGCAATCAAGTCTCATAGCGGGATCCTTGCTCAACAGGGAGCCTGCTTCACTCTCTGCCTCCTGTTCCCCCAGCTTGTGCTCTCTCTGGCTCCCTCTCTCTCCCTGTCAAAAAAATAAATAAAATCTTAAAAAAAAAAAAAAAAAGAGAGAGAGAGAGAGAAAGAGATTATCTACAAAGTGCCTAGAATGCTTAACTCACATACAGAGCGCTATGCATGTTAGGTGGGTTATTAGAACGCTCTCAATTGCACTGAGCTGACTCTATTTATTCTACTGTACCTCTTGACTTCCATTTGTCTTCAGAGCCTAGAAAACATAAGTTCGGTTTACAAACTATATAAATGAAAATACAAGCTGTAGTTGAAGTTCTAAACCGTAAGCTAGATGATGAAGTTTGTGGTTTCTGTAGGGAGCACTATATCAGGTCATGCCTATTTTCTTCCACAGTTTTCTCCATTTTTCATCGTGAACTGCCCCCTCCCAGTCCTCTAAAGCAGTACATACTTTTCTCCAGAGGCCACAGCCGACAGCTTCATCAGAGCTGCTGTCACCCGCCATTACGTCTTTAGGATGATCTTCTGCTTTTAAGTCTAAAGTGGCTCAAGGATCTGTTAAGCTGCTGAAAATAAGTGCTAAATTTTGCACCATGAAAGGAACAGACAATTTAAACGAAAAACTAAAGTTCAGGGGTGCCTGGCTGGCTCGGTCGGTAGAGCGTGCGACTCAGCCTCACGGTGGTGAGTTTGAGCCCCCTGTTGGGCATCGGGTCTACTGAAAAAATCAAAAAAGAAAATAGAGAAGAAAAACAAAATTTCACTAATGTGAAGGATCAGGCCCATTCTTCAACTGTTTAGAGAGTTTTCTTATTTATCTATTAGAGAGAGAGAGACTGAGAACGAGAGGGGAGAAGGTCAGAGGGAGAAGCAGACTTCCCACAGAGCTGGGAGCCCGATGTGGGACTCAATCCTGGAACTCAAGGATCATGACCTGAGCCGAAGGCAGTTGCTCAACCAACTGAGCCACCCAGGCGCCCTGTTTAGAGAGTTTTCTAGTGTTTACGCTTACAATGAAAGCAATGAACCAACCTTCGCCATTCAAATTTGTGGCACAGCGCTCAGGCTTGCACAGAGACCAGCCCTGCCTGGCTTGGGGCCCAGGCACACATGCTGGGGAGAGGCAGCGGCTCTGTGGGGAAGGCCTGGACGGCGGGAGTGAGGGCCCCGACAGGAAACGGGGGAGCCCGCCTACCCCGGGAAGGAGCTCAGGTTCATCCTCTTAATATTCATAATACCTGGAACCCAGCAGAATAAAACCAAAAGACCATGATTCTCTGATTATGAAATAAGCATAGGGTTGGATTATTTTTTAAAGTGATTTATCTGACAGCTTCTAACTAGTGACATACTTTAGTATGTCTAGGCAATTCCTCATTGCCTAGATCCACGATGCCGAAAGAGCACGCTGGAGGAACGTCTCAATCTTTGTACAACCCCAGCCCTGCGCTAGGGCGCTGCTCCAGCAGTTCCCAGCTCTGCTAGACATCAGGCTTTAGAAAACACCAATGGAGGGGGCAAGGGGGGGGGGTGCAAACCCTGCCATCGGCCATAAAGGCTCCCGGGGTGACCTGCAATGTAGCCAGGGCCTAGAACAGACCAGTCTGGTCCAGACTCTGATCCTTCAGTATCACAGCAGAGGGGCGAACTGTTCCCAGGGGCAGATCTCTCTGCTACCTGGCAAAGCGTTCAAGGAAGCGTGCATCTGACTCAGCTGAGAGTCATTATTTCTCCTTCCTCTAGACAGAGAGCTCCGTGAGCTGCCCTAGTGGAGCAAGGCCAAGGGCTGGGAACGGCTCTTTAGAGTGCACGACTCACACGGGCAACAGGGAGAGCTGAGATTCCGGTTCCAGGGCTGTAAGCAAGTCTTCTAGATTTGCAGTGGGGTGCCGAGTCGGCTGAGAACTGTCTGCGGGAGCCTCCAATTTCTCACATTCCCAGTTAATATTTTAGAAGCAAATACTTTTCCCCACTCCACCTAAGGCAGAAGGTTCACTAGAGACTAGGTAAGACCATGACAGCTGGGGGATAAGTGATAAAAAGATTTCCCAGGAGGAAGAGGAGGTAAAGGAGTGCATTTTTTTTTTTTAAGATTTATTTATTTTAGAGAGAGCGAGAGAGCAGGGGGAGGGGCAGAGGGAGAGAATCTTCAAGCAGACTCCCCGCTGAGCGTGCAATCTGAAACAAGACTTGATCCCATGATCCACGAGATCATGATCTAAGCTGAAACCAAGAGTCGGAGACTTAACCGACTGAGCCGCCCAGGTGCCCCCGAGGAGAGTATTTTTGAACCTTTTTTGGGAATATGAGATGCAGGAACCTTTTTCCTAGCTGGGCCCTTCACAATTTCATCCATAAAAGTTTTACACTTTGAACACACACACAGACCATCTCAAAAGTGATCTGACATGGGAACATGCCCTCTCCCAGCTGAAACAACACCACCAATTGGGACTGGATCCCACCCAGCTTGAGTTGCCCGCTGCGGTTATGGCAGTAATACACACCCTCACGTCTCTTTCAGCAAGCTTCTGGAGAAAACAGTCGCCCTCTGCTATTTGATAAAGTCATGTTATATTTTTAACCTGGTGGAATAACTGGTCACATCACAGACAGGACAGCAGGCTTCATGATCTTTCTGTCCTTTGTTATTCTTAGCTTACCTTCCACAACTGAGTAAGAAGTTTTTTTTGTGTATTTATAAGAGTGTTAAAAATTTTTATCCCTTGTCAGCAGGAAAGAGTTGACTCTTCTTTCTTTTGCCTTTCACTCTAAATCTTGAACACATTCGGTTGGAAGGCAACTGGGGGAAAAATTCACTTATCTTTTACAATGAAGCACCAGCAACAAGTGTATCCGGAGTTCAGTGATTCAGAGTACAGGAAGGAAGGAGACTGTCCAAAGCAGTGGTATGTCCAGGTTAACTCCGAATCTTAAGTGCTGTATGAATTTTTTTTTAAAGATTTATTTATTAGAGAGATTGAGAGAAAGAGAGAGAGAGCACGCACAAGCAGAGGGAGAGGGAGAAGCAGACTCCCCGCTGAGCAGGGAGCCCGAGGTGAGGCTCAATCCCAGAATCCTGGGATCATGACCTGAGCCAAAGGAAGATGCTTAACCGACTGAGCCACCCAGGCACCCCATGAATGTTTTCCTTTCCCCACTATGTTTATTCCTTAAATGAAATTTCCAAAAATTATGATTACTAAAATGACAGATTTTCAATACAGCACAATACACCATTATTAGTCCGGTATACTCCACAAGGTATCCTAACCATGTGTTTAATAGCTCTATAACTTTTTTTATAAAGTTCAGCTTATTACTAAAAGCCTTTAATAGAGGTCACAAATTCTAAATCTGGTAGCTTCAAATTAATGAGGTGCTAGGCAACAATGAGTTAAAACGTAGATGTAGTACCGGTATTAAAAAGGATCATACCACAGGAGTAAAATTTGGCATATAGCAGTTCTTTCAGTAATTCAGAATATTGACTAACATTTCAGTTCATGTAAGATATTAATTTCTAGAGTAAAACTTAGTAACGGGTCGGGTGGTAGATAGCAATGTTATCAGAAAAAATAAAAGTGTACCCCAAAATGCTACATTATCCTATAACAAGATATCCTTTTCCGGGCCTGCCTCACCTTTTCTCAAACTACCAAAACTGCTGAAGGGATCTAGCATTTGCTAATGCCGGTGGCAGAGTGGGAAGCCCGCAGGTCCACAGGGACAGGGTCATTCTGGCACAGGAGCAAAGGCTACGTGAGATCAGAGCGCAGATTTCCCGCCTCTCCTAAGACAACCCAGGGCCCCAGGCAGCCCCAGGCCAACAGCAGGCACAATCCACACTGCAGAGGGAGGCCAGGCCCGATTCACTCACCTTTCTTTTTTTGGCCAACTTGCTTGAGTTGTCTGCGCCTCTCTTCTCCGACTCGAGCTTCTTCCCTGCGGGAGGCTGCTTGTCCTCGGATTTCCTCGGACGGCCCCCCTTGCCAGGAAGCTGGGGTATCCGAGAAAGAAGGTCCAGAGTTATCTTCACCATCAAGATCGGCGGGGGAGGAGTGTCCCTGAGTGGGGACAGCAGCTTGGGGTCTCTCGCGGTCCCTGGGAGCTTGTCCTTCCTGCGGTCCTCCTGGACGACCACAGCACGCCGGCAGCCACTAGTCCTGCCACCGCCGCCACCGCCGCTGTGGGGCGGGTCCTGGCTCTGTGTCAGGGGAACCAGGGCAAAGTGCTCGGGGCTCCTAGCCCCCGCATTATCTTTCGTGGGCTCTGGGCCTGAGAGCGCCTTTGAGGGGGCCAGCGGCCCGCTCCTGTGCTTCTTCCGCTCGCTGGGGCTGGGCGCCGCGGCCTTGGGCTCTCTGCTGTCTCCAGCACGGGGCCTCCCTTTCGTCTTCACCTTGGGCTTGTCTTTGGAAGGCTGGTCTTTGGAGCCGTAAGGAGCGGGTTCCGGCTCACTTTCCACCTGCAGGCCGGCTCGCGGCTCCGCCTGGGCTGAGGCCTTGATGGGCTTCTTGGGCTGTTTGGTCCCGACGGTCTGCCTCTGCGGGGGCTCCTGCTGCGCGGGAGACTTCTGACAGCTTCTCTTGACGGCGTGGGGGCCTTCAGAGGAGCCCCGAGGGGCTTTGCTGGAGCTTTTGAGGGGAGGATCTTTGGATTCCGCGCGCTCGTGAGCGGGGGTGGGGCCGCCGCCGTCGCCCCCGCCCTTGCCCTTACTGTCCGGGTGCCGAGGCGGGGGCTCTGCGCTCCCCTGTGCGTCGGGGGGTGCTGCGGGCTGGCTGACTTTGGTCAGCCAGTTGTCCAGCTGCCATTTGTTCGTTGTCGGAGGCTCAGGCTAGAAACAAAGGACAAGAGAAAAATGTGAACTGACCAAGGACGATAAGCTCTTCTGTGTTAGTCAACGAATTGTATAGGACTCTCCCAGGGAGATGCAATCATCTCAAAACCCCAGAATTCCAGTCCTTTTTATCCCTCTCTAATTACAGGCCAGAGTCTCTTAATAATTAACTCTTAACACAATCTTCCAATCTGTGCTACAGGAATTTTTGCTGTAGCAGATGCTGACTAACCAAGGACGGTGAGATAAAGACCACCGACCACCACCGACCACTGCTGAGAAATCTTTGTAATGGGCCATAATGGGCAGAAAACAAAATGTAAGTATTTTGTTTTCACGGTAATTACAGTGTAATTTAGATAGAACTGACACCTTCTGGCTTGTAAACGATCAGAAAATAAAGGGAGAAATGAAGAATGAACAGAAGCCTCTTATCAAAAGGATTTTCAGAAGGCTAATGAATAAACTAATTCTTAGTGATTACCTATAGGCTTTATCCTGTTTTCTGACATACTTTTCAATTGAAAATGACCTTCTTCAAGACTTGATTTCATCTCTTTTCTTTACTCAAAAACATTAAACATTCATACATGATAAGGCTGGCAGTATACCATGGATTACAGCCTGACTTTCCAATTTTACACCTTGTTAAAAGAACAAGTGAAGTCACATTAACCAATTAAATTGGTCCCTAACTTTAGTCTCACTCGAATTCTTTAAAAATCAAACAGTAAGTCTCTTGTTACAGACAATCTTACCTGAATAGCATCTATTTTTCTAACAAACCCAGGCAGGCTCCAGAACACACAATTAAAAGCAGTGAGATTAGACTGAGGCTACGTACATCTGATCGGAGGAACAAACAGAAGTTCCTGACTTCTGGTATCTTAACTGTTGTTTAAATCTTTGTTGCTAACTGACTACTGATGTATTCCAACATGTCTCTCCAAGCAGATGATTAACAGAAGACCCGATGACATTTGGCTCTCCCAAGTTCCGCTCTTACGTCTTGCACATAGTGGTGGACGTGAGATATTTACTTGAGCATTTCTACAGGCCTATTACTGTACCTGTACATCTTAAGCCATATGGAAACATATTTGTGTCTAGCAGAGTAAGTAATGATTATACCTTGTGAAAGGGCAGTACATCACCGACATGCTACATGTTTTTAAGATCCATTCATTCTGAGGGGTGGTTTGTATGAATGACTAAATCATATACACAGCGCACCAGGATGTTAACCGAAAGATAATCCACATGGGATTTAACTGGCTAGATGATGGATAAGGAGATCACTGCGGTAGGTGGATGATCTAGGGAAAGACTGCTAGTAATTTTCCTGTGTGGAATGCCCCAAATAATTCAACTCTATAAAAACACAACAACCTAATACAGCTAGACATGTGGGTATGCGGTAAAGAGCTTTTGGCTAGGAAAAAGTTACGTTAAAAAATGACCAGGTAGGTATTTCCTGGACTTGGTGTGACGACAACAGGAGAGGAACTTTAAGGAACCAGGTATGACTAAACTTTGGCCACAAAAAGGGCTGCAGAACTGGTTTTTCTGTCGACCCCTTACTGCTGCTGCCTAATGTAACAGATCTTCAATATCATCTCTACACCTAGGCTCTCCTTTGAATTTCAGAGCAGAGAGGAGGGAAGAAGGAAACTGCTCTAAAGTACCAGGCATTTATTTTGCCACAGGAAATCTGAAACTGTATTCCATATTCTGACAAGACAGCAGGATGGTGAAGGGTGGAGAAAAGATTAGCATCCAATACCTACTTATCAAATGGTATTTCCTGCAAATAGCTTAGGGTGTGGTAATCTGGGGGGCTAACTGGGGACAAGGCAGTAGGATATATCACTTGCCACTCAGCTTAGGAACCAAACCCTTCAAGCTCTTTCTTGGGATGGGTACGGCTCTCTCACCAGGGGTAAGTTTACAGCCCCATTCCAATCACTGACATGCTCTACCAAAGAGTATTTATTCATGAACCAAAAAGGAAAGTCATTCCCGGTATAAATAACATCTGCTCTCCCCCCACCCCAAAACAGGGCAGTATAAGATACATTTAGTAGGAATGTCCTAGTAAAGGAATGTCCTGATTACAGAAATAAAACACATTTTCTTCCACTGTGGTCCTAAAAATGTCCAGAAGGGAGGCATATGGCCCAATTGCAGGGTAAAATTGAGTTTATGTGCCCAGGCGAGGAGAAACGGTAAGGCCAATCCTTCCTACAGACCTGCTATAAAGATGGAAAATGTATAGAATTCTTTTAAGGTCAGATATTCGGGTGTTGGGATGGGGGAAACTTTAACATAAGGGATTGACTGAAATTGATTTCACAACAAATTTTAAGTCTAAGTGCTGAGTAGGATCAAGGTTTGGACTTTGCTTTCTTGCCCTGCCTTTCCTCGTGCCCCACCGCCAGCCTCCAGGGCTGGTGCAACCCAAACGCTGCACACTGGGCATGAAAAAAATACCGGACTGGTTTTCATCAGGCGCTTTCATAAACGTTTGACTGCCCGTCCGTTTACCTCTCCTAACTCCTCAAATCATCAGAAGTTTGTGTATTTTAGGATGAATTATGATGCTGAATAAAATGATTACTATTTTTTAGTAAAAACATCGTCATTATGAGTGAGTAGGAGTCCTAAAATGAAAAGAAAAGAAAAAGGAGAGAACTGTGAGAGAGAGGCCTGGCGTCGTAGGAAAAAAAGGCCTCAGAGTTAGATGGCCATGGGCCTGAATCTTGGTGTTGCTACTTTTGTACAGGGGAAAAGATAGCCCCCAACCTCACAGGGTGGATAGACAGCTAAGTCAGATAATTCATGAAAAAGTTCCAAGCGTCTAGGGGGCAAATCAACAAAGGTAGTTTACTACAAAAACAAAAAAAACTGGACAATGAATAGATTAGAAAACTAAGGAGATCCTCCTTGAATAACTGAGAATAAAACATTTTTTTCTGAACTGAAGCAGTGGAAAGACGGCTCATCGGTCCTACGTATTCTGAGAAGCTGAAACTTACATTTTGATTCACACTATAAAGCAGGCACTGAAAGTGGCTTTCCCCCAAGTTCGCCACCAGCCCATTGACAGGCGTAGGACATTTCAGATCTCCTAAGATCACAGGCCTACTTTGTCAAATGAACTGAAAATGGAGCCATAAAAAGTAAAATTCTCAGCCTTAAAAATAGATTTTAAAAAGCGTGAGAAAGTTAAAACTAGTAAGTGCGGCCTATCGTGGAATTCATGCTACTCTCACACAGGGGATTTACAATAAGGCAGGTACTCCTTTTCAAAGGAGAGAAAATAGTTAAATACACTGGGAAAAATCAAAGGTTTAAAAAAGACCCAGACAAGATATTTCTGGTACAGTCAAGTGTCAGGACATGACATACAAACTGTGCCCAGATCTAGATAGATTTGCTCATCAACACAAAGGTACAAATATGAGCCTATTTGGTAAGGGGCTTTAGAAAAATAAAGTAGGTGAGAACATTTATTTTTCTACCAAGAGTCTCTAAATCTACTCCAGTAACCTTCTGAGCAATAAGATACAATGGTTTCATTAATACAAACACCAGATTAAAATTTTCTTTTCGGTTTCAATTATTCAGCCAAATTATACCATTTCCATTTTATTTGAACTAAATTTTATTATTTAACCCACTTCTCTTCCTTCTTTTAGTTACCAAACAAGCATGCAGAGTTTCCTAACTGAATAAGGTGAGACATAAAGCAAAGTTCTTATAAACAGGGAATAATCACACAATTTGACTGCCGAGCCTATTCAGTATCTTTTTCCCTGAGGCACAGAAAAATGACTTCGACAGTAATTAGCATCACACAAGGAAACAGCCCCCAGAAATAGAGAGTAGGGTCCAAAATCTGAAAGGCACTTTAAGTGCAGTTAATGCTGATTCATGTTTTTTCACGCCAGAAAATATTTGTCGAGCACTTACTCTGTGCCAGAAATAAATTCACATCTAACAAAAAAATGACACTTGGTTATTTTTCCAGCCTCCCTTGCCCTCAGCCCTGGCCGTTAAGGCTCACTATGTGTTCTCCAGATGCAGTCAGTTAATGCCCTAGTGGAGCTGCCTTGATTGCCACATGGCAGAGATAAACACCGAGAACTTGAACGCTTTCTTAATCTGAAAGGCCTCTTTCTGAGGATTCCCATATAAAATATGCAGAGTAACTTTCTCTATACAAGCTGGTCTAGGTCTTTCTTCCCTTTTCACCAAGTAGTCTTCCCCAGCATAATTTTTACATGGCTACTCCAAGTTTTGAGGGCATCTGGCAGCCCTGATTGTTGTTATTAAACTTCTTGTCCTCAACGATCCGATAAAAAAAAAATAGCATAAATCCTCCAGATAAACTTAGTGCTTGTAATTTGCCGTCTCATCGGTTTACCCTACAGTATCTCCCCAGGGTGGGTGACAGGCAAACATAATTATCCCTGTTTTACATGGAGCAAAGGGAGCAAGAAACACAGCGCTGGCAAAACCACTTCGCCATCCATTTAATGCATGGCTTTTAGTGATTCAAAAATAGAACCTCTGATGACTTATTTCTAGTTCACGTTCCTGCCGTCTGCTAAATTGGGCTGCCTCCTTTTGATTTCCTTAATTCATGCATTCCTGAAACTTCAAGAAGAATTTTCATTAAGATTAAAACAGCAGCCTACTAAAAAACGAGTTCTCTTTTTCGATAGAAGGGAAAAGAAAAAGGTGTGCAAACATTCCTAATGAGTCGCTCTTCCAAACAACACTAGCAACAACAGAGAAGAACTTATCATTTTAAACAGGAGAGAGAAGACGACTCTCTTCTCTCCCAAATCTCTCGTGCCGTGCCGAGTGTCTGGTAAGAAGTCAGCAGAAGCAGCTGACTCACTACGCAGCACGGGAGTCGGGAAGACCTGCCCCGCGGGGCAGCACCACTCAGCCCAGGGTCAGCGCCGGCCCCCAGCAGACTCAGGCCCCAAAAGACAGAACGCCGCCATCTTAGATCGCCTCTCTGCCTCCTGCAGGGGACACGGTACCTCAGGAGCCGGAGTTTCTAGGGGCTCATTCTCTTCGCTGTCACTTGAGCTGCTCTCGCTCTCCGAGTCCGAGGAGCTGTCTGAGTCACTGGTGCTCTCTGACTCGGCACTGCTGGAATGTGCTGAGGCCGCTGCTTCTGGAAGCGACTGCGGAGCACTGCGAAGCAACCCAGAGAGAGAATCTGAAGACACCGCACAAGGTGGATGTTTTTCCCTCTCTACTTATTTCCCCCTTGGCCATTTTTGTGCTACTCAAAAGAAAGGGCCTCAACATTACCTAATATTACTAAATCACCATATCATCTGGCTGAGAGGAAGGCCCAGAGGGGCTCAAAAACCAGTGAAAAATCCTTAAAACAGCTCACCAAAGAACTACAGAAAAGAGAAGCCTGTGGAATTTTGCTCCTGAAGAACATTTTGAGCTACACAAAATTTAAGTTCGATGGTAGTGCTTTCTATGAGAATCTGATAAACCATGGCATGGACAGCTCACCTATTTTTCTAAATAAAGTTTTATTAGAACATGTCCACACCCCTTATTGTATGTATTCTCTATGTCTGCTTTTATACCATGGAAGCAGAGTTGAACAGTTTCAAGACAGGCTAGATGGCCCACAAAGCCTAAAATACTTACTTTCTGACCCTTTAAGTTTACTTTAAATGGGTATATGTTAGCCCAAGGAAGCTAATTTATAAAAGAAAAGCCAACATATTAAAATCTCCCTCTATTCTCTATATGAAAACTAACCAAATGGTAGCCAGAGAATTATTGAGTATAAATGGTATTTCTCTAGAAATAGTGACCTCACAGGTAATCCAGTCATGCTCTTGGGCAGAATGATAAAAGAGGCCTTTATGAGTGGCTTAGCATCACCCCCAAATACCAACCAAAGTAGAGATTAACTACTCCAGTTTTTAAAATAGGGCAATTGGGGTGCCTGGATGGCTCAGATGGTGAAGTGTCTGCCTTTGGCTCAGGTCATGATTCCCAGGTTCTAGGATCGAGCCCCATGTCCGGCTCTCAGCTCAGTGGGGAGTCAGCTTCTCCCTCTCCCTCTGCCTCTCCCATGTTTGTGCACTCACTCACTCTCTCTCTCAAGTGAATAAATAAAATCTTAAAAAACAAACAAAAAAAGATGACTAGGGCAATAACTCTATGTCAGTGAGAAAACACACACTGATTGCATTCCTGGACACACACAGGATTTCACAGCCCGTCTTAAAAACTTGGCCCGGATAGAACCGGCCAGAGCAGTAAATCAGTATCTTTTTTTTTTTTTTAAGATTTTATTTATCTATTTGACAGAGAGAGAGAGAAATCACAAGTAGGCAGAGAGGCAGGCAGAGAGAGAGAGGGGGAAGCAGGTTCCCTGACGAGCAGAGAGCCCGACGCGGGGCTGGATCCCAGGACCCCGAGATCATGACCTGAGCCGAAGGCAGAGGCAATAACTATAATCTTGAAAGCCTCCACATCTACCTAATATGAAATAACTAATTAAATAAAATTGTTTATTAAAATAAGGAGAACCAAAAATATTAGATAAAAGTAACAAGTTGAAGTAATTTTAAAACACACACTAAGCTATGATGTAATTTCCTCATGTAAAAATGCTACATCAGGCTTGTGATCCCTTTCGCACTGGTAGCTTAAGTCAGTGATGACTGGAATGAGATGCAGTCTCAATGTTATTCCTGCTTCTAATTTATGTCCACCTTTCTTCTTTTCTGCCACTTTCAAGTGAGGCTATTTTGTCATGACTTATGGGACCTTACAAGCCACCAGAAATTACTGAACAGAACAGAATGTAAATACGTGATCTTCCTCCACATGAACTATCCCATCGCCTGTCCGACAGGAAGGGTTTATTGCTGCGCTCGGCTCAGAACGGATGACCACATCTCACGAAGTACAACAGCTACCGCGCAGTTTAACTCTTTGTCCATGGAAGGCAGGTACTGGAACAGTAAATCATTAAATTCAGTACCAGAGGAAAATATTAAAAAGGTAGTTCAGATAACTCCCATTTCCAAAAATTAAAGCATCCTATTTTCTGAAATATGGCTGCTGTTTACAAAGTGAAAAGAGTGCCATTTTTCATCACGCTAACATGCATTCTAGCTCATTTTTAAGAGCAGCTGAGGGGTGCCTGGCTGGGCTCCATCGGTAGGGCGTGCAACTCCTGATCTCGGGGTTGTGGGTTCAAGCCCCATGTTGGGTATATAGAGATTACTTAAAATCTATTTACTTATTTATTTATAAAATGACGTAAAATAAAATGAAAGCTGCTAAAATAATTAAAAATTCATGACGGAGAAAACAAGCACTATGTAAAACAACTTACAGTAATGATTCAGCTTTATAATTTTTGAAAGCAGCGAATAAATTCCATAAAGTTTAAGTTCCATAAGTTTTAAGTTCCATAAAAACTTTCATAAAAACATTTTAGCATAACTTTTAAACAACCGGTTAAATAATACTGATGGAAGTGATTTAAGCTTATTTGAAACTCTCAAAAAATTATTTTAATTAAAGCTTTTATGTATTTATTTGAGAGCGCGCGCGTGCACAAGCAGGCAGAGCAGCAGAGAGGGAAAGCAGACTCCCCACTGAGCAGGGAGCTGCCGTGGGGCAGACATGGAGCTCTGTCCCAGAACCCTGGGATCATGACCTGAGCTGAAGGCAGAGGCTTAACTGACAGAGCCACCCAGGCGTCCCCCAAAATTTTATTTATTTTTAAATAAATAAAGTGAGTGAGAGAGTGAGAATGAGCACAGGCAAAGGGAGGGGCAGAGGGAGAAGCAGACCTCTGCTGGGCAGGGAGCCCAACGCAGGACTCGATCCCAGGACCCCGAGATCATGACCCGAGCCAAAGGCAAATGCTCAACCGACTGAGCCACCCAGGCGCCCCGTAAACTCTCAAAAATTTTAAACCTCCAAACTGATGATTTAGGTGGGCACAGGGACTTTCTCTTTTATAGCGTTAACAACCTCTCCAGGCTGATTGGAGCTTCCAGAAAATTAAACAGGTACTTTTTTCTAACTGTGATCCTTCATGTCCTTCCCCGTGATGAAGCTATGAAAGCACTAAATAAGGCTGCGTTTTCCTCATCTGGTAGAAAAGGCAAACATTTTGCTCGCACGCACACACGATACCTTGGAGGTGCAGATGCAGGAGGAGGCTTCTCTGGGCTCTAGGAATTCACAGTAAGGGGAAGGAGGACCAGGAAAAGAACAAACAACAGGTTAGGATATGCAGCTCAGAAATATCAGATTTAATAGGATGCCTGGTATGATGGGGTGTAGGAAACTTACTTGTTCGTTGTCACTGTCCTCACTGTCACTGAGCTGAAGGTCATCTTCGAGCATGCTGAAATGGGCAGGGACAGAGACATTGTGGGATTTAAAATAATTTCTAATAACTTGTTTCAGCATATAAATAGAAAATATGCTTAATGATGAAAAAGAGAGGGATGGGATAGGTCTAATTTTTATTTATTAATCAAATGCTTCAGTTTCCCGGAAACGCAAGTTGTATGACTGACTGTAACACAGAAACGCGGCTAGTCCACGCTCCTTACCACCTCAAGATGGACTCTGACACGTTCAGAGCATTAAAAAGCAGAATCACCCCAAGACAGGGATTTGTGGCCAGCCCTGAGACTCAAGTTCCCAGGTCCACACACACCGAACAGGAACAACAACAACGAGAAAAACATATGCACAGTACACTCTACTGTCTTCTATAGTCTCTGACTAGAATAAGTGATTAACTATAAGCTAACAGTGGATAAGTTAATATTTGTGAAGTGTTGCGAACGGTGTCAGGGCAACTTAAAAAGTGCTCTATATGAACTCGATACAGTAAGATACAGGAAGCTACAGGAAGCTATTGAGGCCACGGTCACCAAACCATGCAGGTAACTTCCATTTCTGTCCAAAGGACATTATTAATACTGTGCTTTATTTTTCACCGCCCCCCCACATACAAATTCTCACACACAAAGTCTGCTCGAACACTAATTAGTTGAAAGAGTAGTAATACAAATAATCTTGTTGTCTAGACAATATGTTTAACTTTACTGCTATCAACGCTGGTGAAAATAAAACCTCAGTTCCCTACCTCAAAGTTATTGTAATACTTATCTCTAGGCAGTCTGGTTTATGAGCAACCTAAATATTAAAAGCAAACATGACACTTCAATTTTTAAAAAAGCCATTTTCCAATCTATATACGTTTACTGAAATCTTAGCCCTTCCCTGTCTCCTTCTCCTTACCATCTTCCATGGCGATGCCTATGTATCAAAAGAATGAATTAGTCGTTAATTGCTTGCTCCCACTTCCCCCCCCAAATTTATGAGCATGACTATTTGAGGAAATGTTATTAGTGCAAGTGAAAACAAAGCTAATCTGCTTAAGTATTATTAATGCACCAAAAAGCAAACTTGTATTGGAGGTTATAGTTCTTTAGTATTTCTAAAAACGCCTCTTCAACCAATAATCTGACCAACGATTTTTACTGCAAACTCACTAACCTGCCACTGAAGTAAAGCAAGCATGATTACTTTGGGAATCCCTGGCAAAATCATTGTATTTTCTAATGAAAATAAACGCTAAAACTTGGCTCTTTCATAATGACCACCTACATGCAATGTTGTAATTCTGCCAAGGAACTATTTTCGCCAACAAATGTACTAAAACTATCCCGTGATAAAGTTTCTAAATAATATGAAAACTGTTAGCTACTTGTAAATGTAGATGCTACTCGATATTTACCTAAAGAGAGCTCCCTTCTTATTTTAGCAAGGCTAGAAAACACAGCCTTCAGATCCAGGACTTGGCAGTAGATACCATAATCATAACGGTATACAAGAAAAAGTCATCAACAGTGTTACTTGCCAAGTCGTGGCTTGGCTGGGGCATACCCAGGCTAAAGATAAAAGATACATCTTTGAGTAAATGTAAGGTATAACACAACCAGAAAAAAAAAAAAAAAAAGCAAAACCCGACAGTGTATTCAATATTAACCACCACCAACAAAACCACAGCAAGTGAACCTCTTTTTTTCTGAGTCATTAGGTTTTGTATAAAACTGATTTGCTTTAATTTCCTGAAACATCAATAATCCGGGAACCGATCACACTTCCTCTTGTAAGCAGGGGGGTAAATACTCTAAGTTGTCTGCCTGGCTTCCACAAATACATACCTCTAAACTAGTAAGTCAGAAAGCATATGTTCTGACTTTTAGCTCTATTTGTTCTTAGGGAATAAAAGGGACTGTAAAAACGTTGTCCCAGATTCCGAGAATTTCCCCTTCAGAGCCTTACGTAGACAATATCAAAATAAGCCTGCAGGTATGACACCTAGAGAGATGAGGGACAGTGACCTCAAGAAAGAGTGCTCCAGGGGCATCTGGGTGGCTCAGTCAGTTAAGCTGCTGCCTTCGGCTTGGGTCGTGATCCCGGGTCCTGGGATCGAGCCCCACATTGGGCTCCCTGCTCAGCAGGGGAGCCTGCTTCTCCCTGTCCCTCTGTCTGCCGCTCTACCTACTTGTGCTCTCTATCTCTCCGTCAAATAAATAAATACAATCTTAAAAAAAAATTAAAAAAAAAAAAGAAAGAGTGCTCCAGATATCGCCAAAGAAACACTCAAAAAGCAATGATAAACCAACAGGGTCAAACAAAATCTACCACTTATGTAGGACACAGTGGTTATTTACACATGGTATTTCATTTAATCAAATTCATGGTCCAATTTGATATAAAAATCATTTTGTTGTTGTTGTTTTTAAGAGTGAGCTCCCACAGGCCAATGTAGGGCTTGAACTCACGACCCCAAGATCAACAGTCACATGCTGTATCAACTGAGCCAGCCAGGCACTCCAGTGCAAAAATCAACAGAGTCTATTGTCAGTGTCTGTCACCCCTGCTAAGAGCAACCACGGAATCTTTCAGAAAGCAGAGTTTATTAGATCACCAGATGGGCAGTTCAGCATAAATCAGCATGCTATTAGTGGGGCTAAGAAAGGTACCTCTAAAAGTTTTTTATAGTAAACTCTGTACTGAATCTGTAGTAAGAAAAAGTAAGAAAAAAGTTATTTAAAAACCATATCTAAGTTTTACTAATACAGAAAATTAATCATGAATGCCATTGTGATTTAAAAAAAAAAGAATCCATACAGTTGGGGGAAATCTAACCTGATAAC
Organism: Nasua narica; assembly: GCA_028533885.1. NCBI lineage: Eukaryota > Metazoa > Chordata > Mammalia > Carnivora > Procyonidae > Nasua > Nasua narica. The sequence continues at coordinate 62,712,952 of CM052800.1, read as the reverse complement.
TGATAAAGATTTTATTTTTAGAGATAAGGACAAAAATGTAAAGGAAGCAGCTGCTAAAATCTCCAGCTTGTCCCACCAGCAGTTCTGAGGCCTAGCACATTCCTCTAGCACACCTCCCATGGTACAGGTGGGAGATCTGGTCCTTAATGTGAAAAACGGGAAAACTAATTACAGCACATCTGGTTACCAGCTCCGCACCCACTAGACGAGAATCAAACCTCTTAGACCCTTGTCTCACTCCTACCAGTAAGATCTAGGTCAAGAGAGCACAAGGCCCGAGGGACACACTCAACTAGAAGCTTTTCTGGGGCAGGACCAAGTCATTTTCACCTTCACATCTTCCATATCCAGGACTTGGCAGGCAACCCTAAAAGGCCGGCTGAATGAAGAGGTAACAGTACCGCAGAGCTGTGCCCACTGTGTCATCTGAACTCTCCAGACGCTGCCTTTACTCACAGCCCTGCAGGCTTCCCCTGATCATCCCCTGACGTTCTGAGGGCGTTCTGAGGGCGAGGAAAGGGCTCAGAATGGCCACCGAGCCCCCGTGCGGAGCCTGAAGGTGGTACGTGCGGGATCTGGAATGGAATGGAAAAGCCATCTTCTGTCTCACTCGATCGCCCTGCTCCGGCCCATAGAGGGCGCAGTGGCTAGAAAACCTACCTGACAGGACAGAACCTAAAGCTCCTGACTCCCCAGAGAGAAAAGACTTTGATTTAAAAGAAAACAATAATTATCCTGTTGGAATAAAATGGACACACTCTTTTTCCCTTGTGAAAATAGATGAATTATAAACCTTCTATACTTTTAAAATTGGTTGAATGACTAATCTCACTTCCAAACACCAAGACAAAGCAGCTATTTCAAAGCCTCTGCCGCCATAGGGCCCACCTCGGTGCTGTTCAAAGGAAGCCCAACACTCAGGCACAGCAACTCTTTGAACTCGCACGGAGGTTTAACCACATTTTACATTACTGGTGAGGTAGAGTTTTTACTTAAAGGTTACAAACAGTCCTCAAACCGCTTTGTACAAATGCATTCTTCAGGCAGCTGCTCTGCAAAGCTCAGAGAGCCGTGGACACGTTCCGGCCGGCAGGCTTCCGTGACTCAGAGAGCCTGATTGTTACTGAGTGAGGACACACAAGACAAGCCTTTATTCCTTTTCCATTCCCCAGTCCTGGGCTTGCCAAAGCCTTCGCTGCCCACAGTCTGTAACATCTCAATTCAACCCCCAAAACTACTTAAATAAGCTGACTTTTTGGCTCAACATTTCCCTTGATCGGGCCATACGTTTTATTTGGGAAAGAGCAAGTGAAGGCAAGATCACAGTAATTAATAAGTCCCACCCCTGGTATTGGGTGTGTGTAAGATGGCAAGCAATACTTTTCAGAAACCGCTGATGAACATGTGAGAATGTGTGAACTTGAACTGTCTCACCCACTGAAAACTGATTTGGGGATGGAACAGGCGGCAGAGGGCAGAGAAAGAGAAAGAGGCTGGGCTCCAAAGCAGACATACATAATCCCCCCAAATCTAAAATTCCATCAGGCTGTGATTCCTTTTTTTGATCAAGGGTGGAAATGTGGACTGCAAATGCTTTGCCGGAGATGGCGGAAGGCAACAAATTATGAAGAAGGCTCCACATATGGTAAATGCAAAACTGAAAAAGCAAACCAGTTGTGCCACTGCATATAAAGGGAACTCTCCAAGTGGGGACAATGGCTGGCCTTCTTCAAATTCATGGAGGGACGGTCTATGGGAGATGATGGACAAACAAGACAGGGGAAAGTGACCGTACACAGAGGGAGTAATCAAGTTTATGGTCGATGAGGGAAAAATTGTCAGAGGTATAAAAGACTATTTAAAATCCATGGATGAAGCGAAGATTATCTGAGGTCACATAAGAACATGAGAAAAATTATAAGAGTATAAATGAGGGGAAATCTCAAGTTAATAAGATTAAATCAGTATGACAGGGGTGCCTGGCTGCTGGCTCAGTTGATAGAGCACGCAACTCCTGATCTCGGGGTTGTGAGTTCGGGCCTCATGTTAGGTGGAGAGATTACTTTAAAAAATAAGTATGACAAATAAGATATTAGTGCAAGAATGACATACTAAACAATCAGGAAAAACCTAGAAAAATTATTGCTAGAAATCCCATGTATTGAGTATTGTTTATACATGTATTTAATCAAGTATCTGTGTAATGGTCTCATTTCACAGTTACTCTCAGTACTTACTACATGCCAGGCCTTGCTCTAGATTCCGTGGACACAACTCTAAGCAGACAAAGTCCCTGCTTTGTGGCACTTACAGTCTAAGAGATAAGCAATTAAAATATACATGTTCCCCGTGAAAAGGGAAATAAACTAGTAAAATATTTTTCCCAATAGGTAAAAAGCCTATGGAGGGGAATAAAAGAGTAAAGATGGGTGTGGGTTGCTTTTCTACATGCGGTAGTTAGGGAAGTGTGCACCGGGGATGGGAGCCACTGCAGGAATAGAGGGCAGAGTGGCTGGGGCATAGAAAACAGCAAGGAGGGGGCGCCTGGGTGGCTCAGTCAGTGAAGCATCTGCCTTCAGCTCAGGTCATGATTCCAAGGTCCTGGGACAGAGCCCCAGGCCAGGCTCCCTGCTCAGTGGGGAGCCTGCTTCTCCCTCTCTGTCTGTACCCCCGCCCAACCCTGCTTGCGTTCTCTCTCAAATAAAATCTTTAAGAAGAAAGAAGGAGAAAAGAAAGAGGAAAGGAAAGAAAGAGGAAAGGGAAGGGGAAAGGGAAGGGGAAGAAAAGGAAAAGGAAAAGGAAAGAATTCAAAGAGGCCAATATGGCCACAATGGAAAGTATACCAGAATATGGGGGAAGAGGGATCTTAAGGTGGGTAGACAGGTAAGTTTCTGGCGGGCTTTGGAGGCCCTTGCAGGGTGAGTCAGAATATACATTCTTATGGAAAGAGACCACATCTTGTAGATTTAATAGCCCAGCATCCCACAGTGGGTGGAATGAACAATCTGCCTTCAGGGCTAACAGATTCTTAGCGAATTAAAACATATCTTATTCAATCTTTCAGTCCACGTTTAAATTAAGTCTATGGTCACTTACCACAGGAAATTAGCAGTTATGAACAAATGTGAGACTTAAATGGACCTTCAGAGGCTCCTTCAAAACCATGCTTTGCAGAGGCAAAGGAATTACTTCAAAGTTGTCACTGCCTCTAAGAATTACGACTCCCCGATGTTTTCAAATGGCTTCAGAGCCTGCTGCAAGATCTATCAAGCCCCTTTAGACGTGGCAGAAATTCTCTGCCTCCCTCTCTCTTCACTCAGACTCCAGATCACATGTCACCTCCTCTGTGAGACCTTTCCTGACCTCCCTCCCAGAAGTACCACCACCACCCAAAAGAACTGCTCCCCGAGACTGTCACCATCACAGCACCTAGCCTGTACGACACGCCACCCACATTAAGTTATAAGACAGGGAAGACAAGAATTTTGTCTCAGTGGCCCCTGTTTCCAAGTACCTCGAGCAGCACCGGGCACACAGCATGTGTTCACTAATTATGCCCTGAACAGATGAATGGAAGCAATTTTTGGAAAGATCTCAAGGTCACCTGGAACCAAGTCTAGAGAATGGTATTTTATCTTAAGGATTCCCAAGTACTAGCAACTGACAGAAAAGCATTAAGACCTAGATTGATTTTTAAAACCACAGTACCCATGATCCCAAAATGAACATTTTTTTTCCTGACATTCCAAGTGCATAAGACCATCTCTCTGGCACTCTGCCACTCACATAGTTTCACTGCACTGCAGCGTCAAAGAGCCTTCACGCTGACACTAGATCAAATTAACCCGGCAGCACCAACAGATGGGACATACTGAGCCTTAACCAGACTGCACTTTCCAAATTAATTGGGACACGGCAGTGATCCCTTTTCCCCGGAGGTACGCTCGCTTGGCGATCGGTACCAGCAGCCCCTGCCCATCCGACCACAACCGGAGCGCCCTCCTTCTCTCCAGAGCCCCCCGCTACCACTTTCCTCGGTCATGCTTCCCCTTCCTCTTCACCTCCACGGGGCCCAGGCTTCCTCCCCTCCTTTGGTCTCCCAGGATCATAATAAATATTCTTTTCCAGGTGATTTTATATATGGCAAATGAACAGTTCTGTGAAGAAAGCACTATCTGTGTCGGAAGACAGAAGCAGGCCTATCACACACCTGCAGGCACCTGAGTCCGGTCCTTGAACTCAGCAGGAGGACGGCCCAGCTCTCTGAGGAGCAGAACCGGCACAGAAAATGGTCCAAGGCCCTACCAACTCCTGGAGCCTGCAAGCTGATGGAAATGGGTGTGAGAGGGTGTGACGCTGGCCTGCTCAGTCTAACGCTGCTTCTCGGCCTGCTCCCATCCAGTGGCCTTTCCTCCTCTTCCCACAGGCCCACGGACGCTGCCTTCCCTCCGCGCTACCGCCTCCACACGCTGCTCCGTGGGGAAACCCCCCTCTCTTCTTCCAGCCAAGGGGGACACAAGCTCTTCAATCCCCCCTTCCTTGCTGCCCCCAAAGACACTGACAAGGGCCTTTTACAGTCTAAAGGGCTTTACTACCAATCGTTACAAAGAGCGCAAGGTGTAAAACCTTGGGGGAAGTTCGAGCTCCCACAGAATCACTACAACTGGGTCCCTCGAGCTACAGTTTCTGTTCTCCACCAGCCATCGACGGGCTTAACAAACCTCCTCTTTCTTCCAGACTGCCAGAATTCAGGAGCCAGTACCATTTAAAAAGGAAGGAAGAGAGAAAGAGTGGGAAAAAGGAAAGAAAAGGCACATAGTAGGTTAAAGACTTTTTTTTTTTCCTGGTAAAGGACAATAAAAATAAGCAAAAATCTCACCACATGCCAGTACCACAAATGAAATAAGTTTTATTACATGCACAAAAAAGTCCATCCTTCGAACTGTAATAAATTAATCTTTATAAAAAAAAGTCTTGCCGGGGCGCCTGAGTGGCTAAGTGGGTTAAAGCCTCTGCCTTCAGCTCAGGTCATGATCTCAAGGTCCTGGGATCGAGTCCTGCATTGGGCTCTCTGCTCAGCAGGGAGCCTGCTTCCCCCTCTCTCTCTGCCTACCTGTGATCTTTCTCTGTGCCAAATAAATAAATAAAATCTTTTAAAAAAAAAATCTCGCCATCGTGGTTTTTTTTTTCTGATTTTGCAATGGAAAAGTGAAACAGGACACTGAGGAGCTGGCACTTGGGAGCAGTGATTTAACCCGGTTCCACATTCAGTCATGGTGAAAAGGTAAAATAACCTCTCTGCCTTGACGACACAGCTTTTCAAAATATTCGGCTCAGAGCAATGAGCACTTCCAAGATACATGGAACCAACGGCGCCCAGAGCCGAGCTGGAGCTCTAAGCTGAAATCACGGGAGGCTGGCGGCTCCCGGTCTGCGACTGATTAGATACTAAAGGAGTATCACCTTGTTCCGAAAAACCCTTTGTAGTCGGGCAAAAAGAAGGAAGTATTACTTCAATACCATCAAGAAATGACAAAGTGGGTCCAATCGCTGAATTGAAAACCTTTATTACGTACTTTAAACTGTTCTAAAAAACCCCAATTGTATCTGGACTTACTTGGCTTTAATAAAGAACAGCTGGGCAATAGGATTCATTCTTTATTAGTTAAAACTAGGCCAAAAAAGTGGCAAAAAAAAAATCTCAAAATTGTACACATCCCCTAAAATTTGTTTTCCAAAGCAAAAGCTATTTAAGACTGAAATTTACAACGCTAAGACCTTCTATTTTCCACAGTTAATACGTAAAGAATGGCACAAATGCCTTTCTTTTGAGAAAACCTCTTAGCAAACTCTCTTGTGGTGCCTGAACCTTCAGCCGAAGAACTTAATCCAAGTATAAATGCAGGGCATTGCTTCGTTTTACAATGCAGCGGTAGTTTATGAAAGTCATTACTTGAAAGCAGTAGGAAAAAAAATCTAAGCAATGGATTTACATGGGAAATTAACGATGTTACGTTACAAACTTTTAATAAACAAAAGCATTTTACTTACGATGTCCCCTGCCGAGAATTAGTGTGGGTTTTTGAAGATGTATCATATTGTTCTGTGAGGGGAGGAAAGTGATCAGAGGAGCACAATGAGATACAGTCCTGAGTTTATTCGGTATAAATCCCCCCTTTTTCGTGCTGTCCCCTTGCCCCCCATCCTCACCTCTTCTACCTCAGCACTTAGTCTACTTCAACTTGGTCACCCATATGCTTGCTATACGCACTGCACTTGGTACAATCTCACCATTACGTAATACCACTTACGGTATCTCTAGAAAAAGGACTTGCTCAGAATCGAAAAATCCTAGCCCTGCTTGCAGCACACCCTACCTCATGGCTAGCAGCTTCCCTGCGTGCTGGGGACCTGACTTTCCTTGATGTCAGCTTGCGGTGGGGGATTCCCGTGGAAGCCCCAGGACGGGACTGCTCTCACTCCCACCTGGTCTGCTGCCCCTTCCCATCTATCAGTGATTTACTAGCACTCCCTTTTTACAGCCTCTGACCTCCGTCGAGTGTGAGCTCCCTCTCGCCTGTCCCCTCATTATTCAACACCTGCCCCCATTCACTTATTCACACTGCCTCGTAGACACAAGACGTGCATGTGCAAGGTATTCGTGCAGTTGTTTGCAAGTGACTGAGGCACATGTGACAGGCACGCGGTATCTCCGATGCCAGGTAGTACGAGAGGAGCACACGAATCAATCCCATAAACGAACTGTCCCAGGAATCTAGAGAATGGTCTCTCTGTTGGTAGTGACGAAAACACGGCAAGTGAGACAAGAAGCAAAATGAATTGTGTCACAAAAGATGGGTGAGATTTTGACAGAATGACTGCTGGCCAAAGGGAGAGGAGGAGGAAGGCCTTCAGGCAGAAGAGACAGGGTGAGTGGGGGCACAGAAGAGGGGAGATTTAAAATGGCACAGACTCAGAAAGGGTAAGGATGGGGTGCAAAATGTGTGGACACCATGGAAAGACAGGTGAAGGTCAGACTTTAGAGGGCGCTGAATGCCAGGATGGTAAGTCATAACTCTGTTAGGCAATGACACACCACCAAAGGTCAATAACAGGGACATGACAGATTCCTCAGAAAGATTAGTGGTGACACCTGGTAGAACCTAGAAGGTTCCCTAGAAGGGAACGGGCAATATTAACTGTGGAAGCAACAACCATCTGGGAAGTTGCTTTAGGTATGAGGTAACAGGGAAATGAAACAGTACTGGAAGTGGAAGAGAAATGCGGGTGCCTCTGAGGCGGGGGTTGAATGAGATTTCCCGAAAATGTCATGTGGAGACCTTGCAATTAATCACTTCATCCTCGTGGTGGCAGCAGCTCTTACAGGATATTTATAACTGCTTCCCTGCAGGGCTAGAAAGCTAGAGGCAGGACTACAAATTGGAGGGGCTAAGGTCACAGGGCTCTCAGCACTCACAGGGACTCTCGTATACTGGTCTTCACTGGGTTTAAAGCGCCACAGGGCTCTGGTTGTCCTCAGGGACCCTTCGTTCTCCGCAGACTCCGAAACCTTAGATAACTCTCTCTTCATCCAACATACAACTAGACCTCGCCAGGGTTCAACTAGGCCCCACTCTCACAAAAGTAAACAAGGTTCCCCGGAACACAGACAGACAGAGTGGCAGCAGCATGAAAAACCACAGGGTAAGCATCGAGTGAGCCAAGACCCACGGGAGATCTGCCAGGCTCTGAAAACGCCTCCGAGCGAGGAGAGATGGGCCAACACGACTCCAACTCCACCGGCCGAGAGGGCCACCCATCCTCCGCCAAGGAAGTGTTCACCAGCTCATCTTCAGCTAGCTTTTGCTAAAAGGGGAAATCAAACAACTTAAAGGCTTAAAAGGTCTTTCTAAACCAGGAGTTAGCAATCATGAAAGTTACGAGTAACCCAGTGGAAGGCACATGAGCTGCCTGATGGGCAGCCCTAGCAAATGGGGAACAGGGACAGCAAGGGGTAAAGGGGCACACAGCAAGCCTGAACACAGGGGAGCCAGCCATCCAGCAGGGACCTGTGCCACTCCGCTGCTTATCTGTCCCTGGAGAGGCTGCCAAGATGCTGAGAAAAAAAGATGTCCCCATCTCCCAAGAAGCCACTGATTTCTGTTACTTTTACCTTGCCACGCATACAACACTGTGGCAAGATGATCAGGTTTCTGTCTCTGCGTTTGGGGGAAATTCAGTTATGAGTTCTTTGCAATGTCTTATTCAGTATCTAGAGCAGAGGATGGCAAACTTTTTCTATAAAGATCAGATAGTAAATATTTCAGACTTTGCGCACTGTACCTTGTAGCCTAATAATACATGAACGGGCATGGCTGTGTCCTAATAAAACCTTCTTTACAAAAACTAGCGGCAGAACAGATTGACTCTCAGGCTATGGTGGGTCCACTCCTGCTCTAGAGGAGAGGTTATTCTGTTTCTTGCTTTCCTCATCTTTTCTACTCTCCTCTCATTCTTGCAATTTAAACTGTAGAAAAATACAGGGAAAAAATATAAGTGAGGAAAAAGAATCATCTCCATGGAGTACCTCTGTGCAACCTTCTCCCAACATACATACATATCCTACTTCGGTTGCCCTATTTTTTCTGAAGATTAATACTTCCGAAGATTATCACTTCCGTGATACTAACACGTATCCTGTATTAATAAACTAAATGACTGCAGGGGGGCCTGGGTGGCTCAGTCATTAAGCGGCTGTCTTCAGCTCAGGTCCTGATCCTGCTCTGAGGGAAGCCTGCTTCTCCCTCCCCCACTACCCCTGCTTGTGTTCCCTTTCTCACTGTCTATCTCTCTGTCAAATAAATTAATAAAATCTTAAAAAAAAAAAAAAGAAACTAAACTAAACTAAATGACTACAAATATGCTAGTCATTTTTATAAGGTTTGAAATGCCTTGCACATAGTTGGGACACAAAAAAAACTATTGGACCAATGGGTTACTGATGAAGAGAAAGGCTGGATCCAGTTAGTTAGCTTACTTCTGTCTCCCTCTGAATTCTCAACTGTTTACAATCCATAAAGAGAGACCAAACGAGAAATGCAGGGTGAATAGAGACAAACTAAAGAAGCTACGTACTCTATTCCTTATACAAATTTCTTACTTTTGTTAGAAAAAAACCACAAGAACCACACAAAGTACCCCAATCTATTCTATGTACCATTTCTGGGTTGCAATGCTTTGAGAGTCACATTAATGATGTGTGCACATATCAGGTAATTATATTTGTTATTATTATGACACATTATATTTGTCAAGTACTTTATTATGACATCTTCATTGACTCTGCAACAATCTGAAATTCCACCTAAAGAACAGCTTTATGCTTGCGCTCCCTTCCTAGTCTTCCAAAATAGGAAGCCCTCATCTGTGCTGGGCTATTTTTCATTGTTTTTTTTTTTATATTAAAACAACAAAAACTAGGCTTTGCTCTCCAACACCATAATCAGTTCCACTTACTTTGGTTTTGGGTTGCAGAACTGATGTGCTGAGAATCCTAGAAAGAAAGAAACAAACAAAGAAAAAAACTCTAGTTATTAAAATATTAAGGTTTATAAATCTAAAGTTGCATCATTGCTAACTCTGATGAACACTGATAAATATAATTTTTACCTACGTAAAATGGGTTTTATTTTTTCTATTTATTATTTCTTTCTTCTACTCTTTCCTAGAATTTATTTTCCCTTTGGTGTTGAGCAAAGATTTATTTATTTACTTTCACAAAGTACAATGTTTTACCTTAAAACATTCATGTTCATGTTTAACAATGAACAACAGTAAAAAAAAAAAAAAAAAAAAACCTATCATGAGAAAATATGTAAAGTATCTAACATGACAAAATCAGGTCTGGGTAGATATAGCCTCTTTTGAAAACAGTATCATGGAAAGACACAGCTACACTATATTAACAGTATGGCTGCACACGAGCCTGGACAGAGCACAGGTCTGAAGGTGCTATTCTATACCCTGCAGGTTATCCCAAAGTACAAATAAGCAAAGGAAAATGGCAATATTTAAAATACACTGTTCACAAATACTTCAATGGAAACACGCAAGTCAGCAACTGATCCGCTGGTTATTAAAACCAGCACTGATGTAGACGATCACAGCAAACTTGAAGAAAATTAGCAGGTATGAGAAGTCTCAGATCCGTGGGTTACGCATATTATCCAAATTCCGGACGAGGAATCAGACAATTACCTCTCTTACTCTCCCGGTACTTCTGTTTTCTCACGTCTGAGTAACAAGTCTTAAATGAGAGAATTGACTGAAAAGTCCCAAAAGCTTTCATACGCTACAAAACCTTGTACGAATGTTAAGATGTTCTTACATCATTTGGAAGGTGAAGTGTTTGAAAACATTATGAAGCACTTCAGAAGCTTCAGTTAGTGGCAAATTTAACCTAATCTGCAAGGATTTCAACAGCTAGTGCGAGGTTCATCTAGCTCGCAGCGATACTGCAGACTTTAAACGGGTGTGGCTACGGTGCCTGCTGTACTCGTCAGGAATTACCTTTGTGGGAAAAGGAAACTTGGAGGGCTCAGCTGTACTAGGTGTGTGTATTGCTGTCAAAGGAGGCGGCCATGAATGGGTCATTTCCTGGAAAGAGATTTGGAGAGGGAAGAAAAAGTAAATCACAAATAGAGCACTTATTGCTACGTAAATTCACTTTTTAAGCTAAACATAAAGTGCACTGGTGGTAAATAAAAAGTGAAATCTTAAAAGTTATTTTACTTTTTAAAAGGCTCCTACTTAACAGGCTATGTTCAAATGCCGAAAACCTCCAATTCACAAAACAGAAATCAGTTCAAAGGAAAACAACACAGAACGTGAACGGTCTTAACACTGAATATTATACAGCATATAAACAGTAGTAGGTATTAACAGAGCTTATATAACTGTGAACATGGAGTCTCTACTCAATGCTTTCTTTCTCCTTCAGCTTCTTTATTGCATTTCCTGGAATTATTTAAGTTCAAAGGAAAAAGAACTTTCCTGTTGGACTTGAGCAAACAAGTAATTCAGGTCACTTGTTCCACTTGGGAGAGTTTTAATGGATTTGACCCTCCCCTGATACACACTATTAGTACATACGAACTTTTTTTTTTTTTTTTTTTTTTTAAGAGGAAAGGGCCTTAAAAAATTACCTTCCCCTTCCAGTAACAGAAGTTTCACTTTGGGGCGCCTGGGTGGCTCAGTGGGCTAAAGCCTCTGCCTTCGGCTCAGGTCATGATCTCAGGGTCCCGGGATCGAGCCCCACATCGGGCTCTCTGCTCAGCGGGGAGCCTGCTTCCCCCCTCACCCCCGCCTGCCTCTCTGCCTACTTGTGATCTCTCTCTCTGTCAAATAAAAAAAATTACAAGTTTCACTTCTATTCACTATTTTCATGGAGACAAGATTTCTTTTATAAATTAACATATATTTATCTTGACATGAATTCTTTTCTAAGCACATTCATGACTTGATAGTCTGCTTTGCTAAAAAACTGGTGGAAAACAAGTCAGATTAAACATGTCTAATCATAAATACATGCATGCATGTGTGCATGCACACACACACACACACACACACACTTTGGTAAAGAGCTAAAATGGCATTGGAGATTGTTCATGTCAACCCCCCCCTTTTTTTTTTAAGATTTTATTTGTCAGAGAGAGAGAGAAAGAGAGAGAGACAGAGAGAGCACAATCAAGGGGAGCAGCAGGCAGAAGGAGAAGCAGACTCCCTGCTGGGCGGGGAGCCTGATATAGGGCTCAATCTCAGGACCCCGGGATCACGACCTTAAGCCGAAGGCTTAATCGACTGAGCCACCCAGGTGTCCCTCAACCTCTTTTTCCAGATGAGAAAACTGAGGTCCAGAATGACTGGATCAGGCTGATGGCTGAGAACACTCAGCATGGGTTTGCTTCTTCGGTCTAAGAGCAATTAGTCCATTCCCACATGTGTCAGACTTGCCTGGGAAACTTGCTTAAAGACAGACAGGCAACTTCCTACCAGCAAGCTGGTGACCCCAGACAGTGCTGAATTACTTCACTTGTACAACATGGCGTATTACAGAACACTGCACTCTTTTCAGAGTGCGGACAATCTCTCCATTACCCCCAGTAACGCCATCTGATCCTTGAACAACTAGAGATGGATCTCTAGCAGCTATTTCCATTCCCAACGTCTGCACCTTCTCCCTGGCCTTTCCCCACAGCCACTCCCTGGGATGCTATCACCCCAGGACATAAGTACCTGCCACGGGGACAAGCAAAGTCACTGACTTAATTTTTGCTAAAGGTGAAGACATGCCCCTGCCCACGGACTAACCCTCTGCTTTGTGCAGCACAAAGGAAGAATTCTGTCCTCAAATATAATGGGAAGAGTATGCACTCTGGAGCCAGAGTCCCTGACTGGAATCTGAATGCTGATCCTTACCCCCCCAGGGAGCCGGAGGTGCCTGAGCCCTCTGGACGGCTGCTCTTGGTGAGAGGTGAACTACGACCACTTATTTTTCTGAGGGGAGTGAGGGTAATAATTTATGTAGTGTTTAGATACATGGTCATAGAAAGTACTTCATAAATTAAAAGCATCCCAACTTTTAATTAAGTCTAGCTTTTCAAGAATTTCACCCCTGCACCAAAGAGAGCTCCCTGCTGTTTTATTTTCTTATCCTTTAAGGAATGGGATCATTATATTGCTACAATGTAAAAATGCAATTAATTGAGGTGTTTCAAAGTATCCCCCCTCTTCTGTTTTCCAAGAACCTCTTTAGAATCCCAATGGTATCCATGACTTTTAGTCACCAATTATTCCCAGAAAATGTCTATTGTCTTCACAATGCCCAAGGCTGCTCCAACTATTAAATTAGGCAGTTGGAAAGTGCATAAACTCTTTCAAGCCCTAAGTTGTTTGCCAACAGTCTGAAAGAATTTATATACTTCCCTAAATGCCTAGCTTACTGGAGGGAGTTAGGCCTTAGGAGAATTGGGGCCATAAGACAAGGAGGCTGCCCAGAATTGCATGCAAGGCCATGAATTTGCTCCCTACCTTAGCAATGACTTACCACCCCTGCTCAGACCTGGCTTCCAGGCGCCAAGGCTACTACAGCTTCTCGCTCTCCACCTTACTCATTTTGCTCTAGGCACACCGCCTAGCTCTTGGTGCTTTTCCAATACTCCGACCTGTTCCAACCTCAAGGTTTTTTGCATTCTTTCCTCTTCGTTTGCCTGCCGTAGGACTCACAGGACTTAGCAATACCTGACGTTTTTAATATATAATTATCTTCCCCCTACAATCCCCTTTAGGGCAAGAACTCAAACCTTCTTCATAGGGAATCCCCAGTGCCTAGGAAAGTACTTGAGCCTTAGTGGGTACTTGTTACATCAATGAATGAACGAGCCCCAGTGATGCTGCCACTCATCGCAGCGTCACTGGGAGGCTACACACCCAGGTCATGTCTGCGAGGACTGCACTGACTTCCCCAGGAGGCTGTCCAGGCCATCCCACTGCAAGGGGAGAACATGAGCCGTCTCCATACATCCACTGAGGACATGAGGGCACAGTGCCCTGTCCCGAGCTCATGCATGATCAATCCCGTTTCCAGTAGTGTCTATCTGCTATCTCCTTACCCCACCAGCCTTCAGAATTACAGGCCATCCCCTCCCCTCCATTAAAACACTTTCACTCGTAATATTTCCACCAGAGAACCAAACAGTATCATCTATGACTGATTTTTTTTTTCCCTGTTAAGGGAACTATTTACTGCTTCTACTGCCCGTCAGAAAGATCTGTGTTAGGATTCTTGGCAATCTTCATAAATTGCTGGTACAAGAGAAGAACAAGAACCATGAGGCAGAGGAAAATATCTGGATCAGCAACAGAGAGGGGGAGCGAGATCACATCCTGGAGAGCATCTATTAGCCCAGGGCCTTCACTTTACCAACAAGGAAACGGGGCCCAGGGCAGTTCACATGATGTAGATGGAGCTCCAAACAGAGGAGAAAAGAAGGAGCACGGACTCTAAGTCTCTGCTATGCAAGGCCTGTGCCCCTCCTCAGTCCAGGACATCCTTCTGTTTGCTTTCTGTACGATTTCCAAATGAAAATACTCATCTGGCTGCCTGCATTAACCATTCACTTTCATGTATTTCCAGGTAAGGAAGAACCCATCAAAGTGATGTTGGCTTAGAGGCAGGGAGTTTATTAAATGGGTGTATTAAATTAAAATTGCTTGTCTGGTGCTCTAATACCATCGTCCTAATTAAGGGATTCCACAAGTACTATATTAACCCACATCAAAACCTAAGAGTAGCATTTGACATATACAGAAGACACTAATCTACATTGTTGCATTTACTTTTGAAATAACTATAAAACAAATCACATACACTTTCAGTGAAAACGCTAAGACCATATTTTATAAGTAAGTCATTTGTTGTTTTTATGATTCATCATACCAAAGGATTTCAGAAATACCAGAAAGAGAAGATGAAACAAAAGCTTGATCAAGATAACCTGTTTATTATTAATCATCCTAGCTGGTTCACAAACATTGCTCAATTCTAGCAGTACAAAGCATGTGTCCTTAGAGATAATTCTTTCTCAGAGGATCCTAACTTCAAAAGTAGGGGACAAAGAAAACAAAAATGATGGGACTACTTTCCAAACATCTGGTAGAACACTACCTTAGTCAAAAATTTTGCGAGAGAGAAGTTAAGCTATATAATTACTGGTTTCAGGGGCATCTGGGTGATGCAGTCGGTTGAGCGTCCGAGACCCTTAGTTTCGGCTCAGGTAGTGATCTCAGGGTCATGAGATCGAGCCCCACATTGGGCTCTGTGAGGAGTCTCCCTCTCGCTCTACCAAACCAACTCCCTCTGATCGCTCTCTAAAATAAATCAATAAATCTTTAAAAAAAAAATAATTACTGGTTTCAGTACCACCTTACTTTACAATGGAAAATCAAAGGAAAAAATTGGGCAAGCATATATTTTGAAGAAAAGTGAGCAAGGAAGAAACAAATGAATAGATACATGCATCATGTATATCTCGACTTAAAAAAAAATCAGAAAACTTATAATAAAAGATAAAACAAGAATATTGCTAAATCCCACACAGAGGAAAGTTAAAAACCAAAGAAAAGGAATGAGAAATAAAACCCTTAGTTACTACAATTACAGTACTCGGGTATTAAATTTAGCTTTAGATTTCCTGGAAATTAAAGCCAAAATGGGAAACTCAACAGCTTATATAATTCTCTGATAAAAAGAAAGAGTGCTAGTTCATGAGGAGAATTTATTTATTTTTTCCTGGAGCTGAATTTTAGGAGGCATTTGTTGTCCTTGTGCAAAAAAACCTTGAACCCACACATAATGGGTTCAATGATGTATCTGTAGAAGCAGCACAAATGTTCATGGCACCATCTCAAGAAACAAGAGTGAAAAATAACCCTTCATGGTAGGTTTATAGATGTCCATTTACTTTGTACTGCCTTTTTTTTTTTTAGTTCCTTTAAAAATTCATGACCTCACTAAAGATGAGGCCATGTATACCAGGTGTGGCCTACAAAACACCAAGAGGGATAAATCAAGCACTATTTAACCCCTTAAATACACAGGACTTTTCTTTCTGAGAAGTGAGCCACTCTTGGGGGTCTTTATGAACAAGAATCAGAAAAACCCTCCGAGAGGTCTTGAAACTCTGATCCAAATGCCTTGCAGCTTGTAGACTTCATTTTAATTGTCAGAATCTGTCAGAGAGCTCAGTTAGGCTCTTAGAGTCCCTCTGTTCCTCTTCTGGTTTATTTTGCATTGGAAGATATGAGGAGGGGAACTGAAGGGGTCTGGAATGGCAACTTTTCATTCAAGTCAAAGTAAATGGATATCCGTCCACCTCCTTCAGTATTTCTTCAGATGGAGAAACAGTGAAGGAACTCACCTTCAGAATCTCTTCAACACAATGAACTTCATTGGAGTAGGTCTGCTGAAAGTGAAAAAAAAGAAGGAAAAGCTTAGCGCAAACAAACAAGAACCGACTGGAGCGATGGTACCAGTGGATGCTGGCGTTCCTCCAGCAACACTCCAGCACGGGCGACCACCTCAGGCCCACCTTTCACCGGCTCAGTAGCAGGAGTTTCACATTCTGGAGGAAACGAGACCAGAGACCAACCTGACTGCATCGGTGGGGAAGGGGTTCTGCTGGAGACAGCTGCAGACTAAGACCCTCAGGTCAACGTTTCCAAAGGAAAACGTGTACCTTAAAGAAAATTAGTAAACCTACTTAAAGAAAATTAATGAATCTAGGGGAATAATAGACATAACGAAAGTGGAGACAGAAAGAGGAAACCGGGGTCACAGCTCGTGGCTCCATAGTGATTTCTGTCCAGGCAGGCAAGGGAAGTGAACACAGTGATGGAAATCATCTGGACGCCTCAGTGAGCCCACAGTAAAGAGGCTAACACTGAATCAAGGGGAGTTTAGATTTTTTGGGTAATAATCTAGCCTGCCAAAGACAGTCTTTAAAGTAATGACATTTACTCTAATGTCTCGACCCCCCCTTCATGTCAGCATTTTCACAGTATATATGCACATGTATATACACACACACATGTACATACAAACATGCCCAGTATTTCCCCAGAGAAAGGCCCTAGGGAGAGAGGAGATTTCCTAGTGTCTTGGATGAAAGATCTACTATTTATACTTCTTCCTGATTCTCAGCTAAACAAATGACGGCTGTTGCCAATAGTATCACCGCCATAGACAGTGTCTAGGAAAGGTCATTTTTACAGTCTTTATATTTTTAAGTGCAAAGAAAATGGAAAAGTTAAAAAAAAAAAAAAAAACCAAACACTAAAACAAAAACAAAAACCCACTTTTCTTTAACTAGAGACATGAAACAAATCCCATGACATGAAACAAATCCCATGACCTCATGTTTCTCATTGGAAAAGCAACTTTTTGCTCTGTGTCAATTCAAAAGCCAAGTGCCCTGAGCAAGTTCTATATAACACACACCCCTCCTGTGACTGCCACCGCCACGTGCGGTAAGCACTGGTCTTCCCAGTCCGTCGGGTCCAATACCTGCCTTACAGCGGAGAGGAGAAGAAAGGGTTCTTTTCCTGGCTCTCGTATAATCTGAGTATAATTTAATACAGCATTTGTTGCCAATTCCTGATCTAGGATTCATTAACCCACTATTCAGGTTTGTTTGTTTTTTCTTTAAACCCACTATTCAGGTTTAAGGATGAAGGAAAGAGAAGAGCACACAACATTCACACTGCCACGGAATCAAATTGAATGGGCACGTCAATGTTCAAATGTGATTTAACCTGCCTGGGTCTGGTCTTCAAACATGTAAATTTCATGGAAACAACTGTGTTGAAATGTTTGCAGTTTGATATTTTTGAGGAAGTGAGAAGGTATAACCGAAGAGTCAAGGGTATCCCTTGATGTCCTACCATATCCGCCTTTAGGCATTCTGCACTAACTACATTTTCTCACCTGCTTTTTGTTTTTTCAAAACCATTAAGAGATGCCTAAAAACTGGACCAAACACTAATAACCAAACGTTTTAGTATAAATGTCAGAAACAGAACTGAATGCTGTTTTGACCTGAGAGTAAAATGTAAGACTATTCAACGGTTTCAATTTTCAACATGCATCATCAGGAAAAATAACAATTATAAGTTGAAGGTGAATCAATACAGAGCAAATAGCATATTACTACCAACTGTGGTCAAACAGTCCCCTCATCCCCATCTGTTCCTGGAATGAGAATGGGAATTCAATTAACACGTTTGAGAATCAATGAAATAGTGAAGCATGTCGGAAAGAGAGAAAAAGATTTGCCCACCGCTTCTGACAGAATGAGATGAGAAAGCTGTAATTTCAGGACGCTAATAAAAAGACTTTCCAATCTTCGTTAATTATTCGAGGAGTCAACACTTAGCCAAGATGCTTTGTGTCACTAAAAGATCCTTTTTTTTTCTAAAGCTTTATTACATGAGATGAAGCAGAACTGAAGAAATTTTTCTATAGCTCCAAATTTGTTAGTATCTGGGTAAGATAAATATTGCTAAGTAGACAAACTTTAACTCATTTAATGCATTTAAAATTGTAAATAAGGTCTTAGGTTCAAGCGTTAATTTGTTTAATTTACTGTGCATTTTTCTATTAGGTCCTACGTGAGAGTGGGAATATTTCAACGGAGTGCTGGGGTTCCATTCCAAATACATGAGGATATTATCATATTTAAAGACCACCAAGCAGCACTGCTTATAATGGCAAATAACTGGAAATAATCAAATGCCCAAAAATAGGAGTCTAGCTAAAGACCTTCACAGTACATCCACACAGCAGTATGCTACAGAGAATTAAAATAATAATGTAAATGTATAGGCTTGCGTGGAAAGATGCTCAAGATATTTTCAACTGTTTCTTTAGAAATAATTTTATATTTAGAGAAAAATTATGAAAATAGAAAACAACAACAAAAAAATCCCACAAACCCTTCCTTCACCCAGATTCCCCAAATGTCAGCATCCTACCACATTTGTTTTTTCTTTTTCTCCCCCACCCATCTACCCTGAACCATTTTAAGAGTAAGAAAGAGTTAAATGCCCCTTTGCTCTTAAATGCCTCTGTGAGTACCAAGATATATTTTTAAAATGATGATATTTAATAGAGGGGAGGTTCCAAGATAGTCTGTATAGCATGAGCCCATTTTATGTTCCATCTACCTGAGATTCAGATCTCTACTCTTCTTCTGACCCCAATTAGAGACTCTTACACTAGACGACAGGTGTTTCAAATGTGTCTGCAGAGGCAGATCTGTAAGGACAGGCTCCCTTGTTTCATAAAATACAGTCTGGCACCTCCAAGTCTGCCACTGGAAGGAGACCTTCCAAAAGGGGAGGGGAAGTTCAACAAACCATTACGGCCCAATCCCTTACTTAAGATCCACTTGGGCCACAGGGTCTCCAGCTGAGCTCTGCCACTCCTGCTGGGAGAAGCCAGGCTCCTTGGAACAAACACTGCAGCCCAAGAGGAAGTAAACACTCAGCCTCTCTAAAGCACAGCCTCGTTAAGGCTGAAGATCTTCAGGTAAGTCCCCCACCAAGAATAAGAGGTGACACAAAGCAACAACAAGGAAAAGCCGTGCTAGCTACCCGAATCAGCAAGTTCTACTTTGCAGGTCCCTTCCTCATCCAGCTCCTGCTCCCGTGGTGTAGCCAGTGACTTTAGCACTACAACCACAAATCCCACTGCCTTCTCCCACACTCAACATCTAGGTTCCTAGGGAAGCGCAGCTCTTCCCTCCTCCCCACATATGGCTATCTCACCCATCTGGTGTCCGGGCGTGTAGACTGACCTCGTTTCCCCATAAGGTATGGCCTTAACACAGGAACCGTAATTCTATTCAATTAAAAATAAAATGACAGCAGCTATTTACTGAATACAATATGTATTCAGCCATGGCATTAACCTCCTTACATACTATTATTTCTTCTATTTGACACCATCTCTTGTAAGATGCTACATCATTAGCTTGGGGGGCGGGAGTGGGGAGACTGCACTAAATGTCCCCACGGACTGTAGATCCAGCCCTCATTACAGAAACGTAAAAATGAAATACCACAGCTAACATTACATTCAACTGTGAAAAGCTGGAAGCTTTTCCTCTAAGATGGGGAACAAGACGAGGATGCTCACTCCTGCCAATTTGATTCAACAAAGTAACTGGAATCCTCGCTATAGCAATCAGACAAGAAATAAAAGGCATCCAAACTGGAAAAGAAGTAAAACTGTCCCTACTTGGAGGTGACATACCATATACAGTAAACTCTAAAGACTTCACCAGAAAACTACTAGAATAAATGAATTCAGTCAAGGTTCAGGACACAAAATAATATACATAAATCTGTTGCATTTCTGTATACTAATAACTATCAGAAAGAGAAATTAAGAAAACAATCCCATTTACAATCACGTCCAAAAACAAACCCAAACAAAACACCTAGGAATAAATTTAACCAAGGAAGTAAAAGACCAGGACTCTGAAAACTATAAGACACTGATGAAAGAAATGGAAAACAATACAAAGAAAAAATAGATACATCATGCTCGTGGACTAGAAGAATATTGTTAAAATGTCCATACTACCCAAAAATAAAACACTCATACTACCCAAAACAATCCACAGATTCAGTGCCATCTATCAAAACACCAATGGTATTTTTCACAGAACTAGAACAAACAGTACTGGAATTTGTATAAAACCAAAATTCCAAACAGTCCAACCGATCTCGAGAAAAAAGAACAAAGCTGAAGGTATCACATTCCCTGATCTCAAACTATATTACAAAGCTACAGTAAGCAAAACAATATGGTACTGGTCCAAGAATAGACACACAGACCAAGAGACCAGAATAGAGTCCAGAATATAAACCCATGCTTGTACAGTCAATTAATCTTCAACAAAGGAAGCAAGAATATACAATGGGAAAAAGTCTCTTAAGTAAATGGTACTGGGAAAACTGGACAGCTACATGCAAAAGAATGTAACTGCATCACCTTCTTACATCATACACAAAAATAAACTCAAAATGGATTAGAGACTTAAATCTAAGACCGGAAACCATGACACTCCTGGAAAAAAAACACAGGCAGTAATCTCTTGGAAATCGGTCTAAGCAGTATTTTTTTGGATCTGTCTGCTCAGGCAAGAACAAAAGTAAAGAAAAATAAATGGGACCACATCAAACTAAAAAGCTTCTGCACTGTAAAGGAAACTATCAACAAAACAAAAAAGCAACCTACTGAATGGGAGAGGAAGATATTTGCAAATGATATAGCCAATAAGGGATTAATACCCAAAATACACATAGAACTCACAATTACTACCCAGAAAACAATCCAATTAAAAAATAGGCAGAGAACCTGAATAGGCATTTTTCCAGAGAAGAACTACAGATGGCTGACACATGAAAAGACGCTCAACACATCAGTAATCATGAGGGAAATGCACAATGAGATACCATCTCACACCTATTGGGATGGCTAGTACCAAAGAGACAAGAAATAACAAGGGTTGGCGAGGATGTGGAGAAAAGGGAACCTTCGCACCCTGTTGGTAGGAATGCAAAATGGTGTGGCTACTATGAAAAAATGGAGGTGGCTCAAAGAATTAAATACAGAAATAGCATACAACGGAGCAATTCTACCTATGGGTATTTATCCAAAGAAAACAAAAACACTAATTCGAAAAGAAAGAAGCACCGCTATGTTTACTGCAGCATTATTTACAATAGCCAGATATGGAAACAGCCTAAGTGTCCATTGATAGATGAATGGATAAAGATGTGGTAGAGATATGCAATGGAATATTACTTAGCCAAGAAAAACATGATCTTGCCATGTGTCACAACATGGATGGACCTAGAAGTTATTATGCAAAGTGAAAGAAGTCAGAGGAAGACAAATACTGTATGATTCTACCTATATGTGGAATCTAAAAAACAAAACAAAACAGAAATGAACTCATAAGGGGATGCCTGGGTGACACAGTCCTTAAGCGACTGCTTTTAGCTCAGGTCATGATCCTGGGGTCCTGAGACTGAGTCCTGCATTGGGCTCCCTGCTCAGTGGGGAGCCTGCTTCTCCCTCTCCCACCTGCTTGTGTTCCCTCTCTTGCTGTGTCTCTATCAAATAAATAAATAAAATCTTAAAAAGAAAAAAGAAAAAAAATAGACTCATAAATACAAAGAGCAATTTGGTTGCCAGAGGAGAGGGGGATGGGAGAGTGGCTGAGGGAAGGGGATTAAGAGATACGAACTTCCAGTTATAAAATAAATAAGACACAGGACATAATGTACAGCATAGGGAATATAGTTAATAACAGGTAACAACTTTGTATAGTGACAGATGGTAGCTAGATTTATTGTGGTGATCACTCCATAATGTACATAAAAGTTGAATCACTATGTTGTATAACTGAAACTAATATTGTATGTCAATTATACTTTGGCAACAACAAAATAAATCTGAGGGAATTCTGTGTAACACTCCAATTCTCCTATCAACTTCTGTGGTAGGTATTATCCCGTTTTTTAAAATGAGACTCAATCCTAGAGAAATTAAGTTACATATCCAAAGTCACACAATGCCCTGGAGTGACTGAGCCTCGGTTCATAATACAGTTACAACTACCTTTCCAAACACCTCAACCTTCGGGAAAGAGACAAACACGTTTTAGCATTTTAAGGAGAGGATGTGACTCCAGTTGTCCTACGCATGACCAAACACATTTTTTCAGGAACAATGTTTTGCCTCTGTTCGTGCAAAGAAGCACTCCGGGATTCAGATTTAACCACCTCTTAGTACTGCAGGTGCGTAGGTGCGTCAGACCAGAAAAGGCAGCAGCAACGCCAGCCTCTGTCTGGTTTCTCACTCCTCTTGGAAGGACACTGTGTAATCATGGGGACATGCACTGACAACCAGAATAAAATATGTCCGTAAATGTCTCCTAAGCATGACACAAATTTGTTTTAATAAGCTAAAAAGAGGCTGAACGGAAGAACTCTACCTCACCACTGAGGCCAGGGTGCCCCTCGCAACACTGTGTCTAAGTCTCTCAAGTTTCAACACAGCAGCACTTCTGTAATGACGACTGTTCTCAAAAGGGCTTAGTTATCACTGACCAGGAACTGCAGGGAGCACAAAGGCAGCATGCAGAGGAGGGAAGCCAGAAAATCTTGGACTCTAGCTTTGGCCCTGCTGAAGACCGGCTAATTCTGCCTGAGATTCAACTTCTTTGGGACTATTTCCTGATGGCGATAAAGGGACAGTATTAACAATCCTAAAAAATACATATCTGCTGGTATGCTTTCAGGTTCAGAACTCAGAACATGAAAATAAATTTCCAGATTTTAGCTTTAGAGATTTCTTAAACACTAGTTGGTCCGAATTATACGTCAACGTGTTAAGTAACAGACTACTGGAAGTAAACATACTGGGGACAGAAGGGAAATTGTTTTGCATTGTTTCCTCCTTAAAAACATTAGGACAACTCTTAGAAACTATTTTTCACCTACCTGACTGGCAAAACAAAAAACTGACAATACTGTGTCTATAAGACAGATATGAGGAAACAGGCACTCTGCTACCCCGTTTGGTGGGAGGTTAACGGGTCACAACTTCTGAAGACACCAATTGGGCAAAAGCCCCCAAATTCTAACTTCCTGTACTCTGACACAGCAGTGTGACTTCTAGCACCAACTTCTAGGCGTACACACAGACATCTGCACAAAGTTATTCACTTCAGCTTGGTTTGTAAATAGTAAGAGACCGGGAATACTCTTAAATGCCCATCCAGGGATAACTGGCTAAGAAAACTGGTACGTGCCCCTTACACAGAAGTACTATGCAGCTATGACAGAACAAGGACCATCTTCATGTACTGATTTGGGGGCAATCTCCAAGATGTATTGTTAAGCAGGAGAAAAAACATAGGTGCGGTATACGCCAGGATCTGTATCCATGAGAAGGTGATGGAGGAGAACACGTGTGTGGAGTTACTAATGGCGCATGAAACACCACTGAGACTATGGATGAGAAGAAGTCTGTCACATCAGTTGCTTCCAGAAGGGAGAATTAGGTGGTGGGGGGCGGAGTGGCGGGGGGGGGGGGGGGAACCAGTGGGAAGATATCCTATGTGCATATTTTTATCCTTTAAATTCTGAATCACGAAATATGTTATCTATTCATAAATAAAAAACAAACTTAGGCTGAGATTTTTTTAAATAGGGATAAAAAATTTTTACTCAAAGTACAGACAAATGTCTTCTGCCACATTTGACTTTACTCTCTATTAGTCTTCCCCTAAGCGACGACTTTCCTTCTCCCAACCACACACCTACGTGCCTCTATGCCCACCTTCTTCTGCACTGCTCTGGGCTCGCCCCGGCTAACGCTCAGCGCAGCCAGCAGCTTGCAGGTTTGTGGTCAGCCTTCTATCCTAGCCTGGGAGTGTTCCTGTGGAAACGCGGGACTACTGGTAAGGCCTGGTCCAGCGTTTGCTAGCTCATTCACTCTTTCTTCCCAAACTAACCTGCAAAGTCCTTGAAAGAGGTGCACTGTTTGGGTTTACTTTTTTTTTTTTATTTCGTTTATCTACCTGACAGAGAGATCACAAGTAGGCAGAGAGGCAGGCAGAGAGAAAGGAGGAAGCAGGCTCCCCGCCGAGCAGAGAGCCCGATGTGGGGCTCAATCCCAGGACCCTGAGATCATGACCTGAGCTGAAGGCAGAGGCTCCAACCCACCGAGCCACCCAGGCGCCCCGGGTTTACTTTTTAAAAATCAGTCATAGTTACTGAGCAGCCGCATATGAAATACACAAAACCTCATAGAATTGCCGTGAGGAAGAAATAAGACGAAACATGTTAAAGCTAAGGCCATA
>CM052800.1:62626688-62687955 GCA_028533885.1 Nasua narica | reverse complement strand
GAGAGAGAGAGACAGAGCGTGCACGAGCGAGTGGTAGGAGAAGCAGAGGGAGAAGGACAAGCAGAGTGAGCTAAGCAGGGAGCCCAGTGCAGGGCTCAATCCCACGACCCTGAGGTTGAGACCTGAGATGAAATCAAGAATTGGATGCCTAACCAACTGAGCCACCCAGGAGCCCCTAATACCTGCTGAATTTAAAGCATTTTAAGCATTCAGCATTCAAAGTTGTAGCAGCGAACAGCCCATTGTGTGACCCTCCACACAACTTTCCTCATCTCGGTATTTTCCACTCTCCGTCTCCTCGCCTCTTCCCATTCCCGGAAGACTGACACACACCTGCAGTGAAGTTTTTAAAAGGACTCTTGACTTTAACCCAGGGCCCTTGACCCAAGACTCCAACTGTCTTGAGTGTTTTAAGGCAAGGGTAAGTCAACCCTGTCATAACTCGCAATATTCTTGCATTTACTGTTGTTCCTGTTTTCCTAGGCTACAAAATCTAGATGCCAGAGAAGAGAGAATGTGAAAAATATTCCAGCGGTGGCAACAAAACAACTCCTTTTGAGAAGGGAGGGTCAAACCAGCAGAAGTAAATTACATCTCAGTTGTACATAAATCCAACTGTGGTCCTCCTGACCATCCCTTACACCTGGCGCATGACCTGCTGGGAAGAGACGTTCCTGGAGCCCAGGTGCCCAGGTCACTTTTTTACTGACATTATCATAATCATATTGCCAGCCTGGGGAATGCGGATGGGAAAAGCCACACACTATTTAAAAAAGTCCTTTCAATTTAAAAGTTCTTTTATTGGTTACAGCAAAATCCTCTGTAAAAATAAGCAATGTTATTTATACTGCCACAATAATGCTGTCTACCAAGTACCAGTAAATGAACGCGGAGAGTTTTAGGCTCCAGAGCAGGGAAGTCTTATCTGTTTTAGTAAAACTTTTAAGAGGCAACTCAATGTCAAACATTGTTTCCTTAATAAAATTCTCTCAAAAGCTTTTTGTAGGACAAAATAAGCCAGTTTCTTCTGGATTTAATAAGAACAAGTTTTTAAAACAACAAACAAACAAACAAACATCATTTTTGACAGGCTTAAGTCACTTGAAAACTCGATTCCTTCCTAAATCTGGAGCTAATAGGTCCTCCAACTCATTTTAGGACACAGTTCCTATTTTTAAAGAGCCCAAAGGAAGGGGTGCCTGGGTGGCTCAGTCAGTTAAGCGTCTGTCTTCGGCTCAGGTCATGATCCCAGGGTTCTGGGATCAAGTTCCACGTTGGGCTCCTTGCTCAGCAGGGAGTCTGCTTCTCCTACTCCCTCTACTTGTGCTTACTCTGTCAAATAAATAAAATCCAAAAAAAAAAAAACCCAAAGGTATGACCTGAATTCAAATCAAAGAAGAGTTCACATTATAGAACTTGAGGGTTCTCCCTCCTTTCTCATTACTTGTGCCCAATTTCTCCACTCTCTTGTTGTTGACACAAGATTGACTACTGTAGCTTCACCCTAAAGTAAAGAAATTCTATCTTCTTAGGGGGGAAAAATGAAAAGCACTGTCATCTTCTCTAACTAGCCTTTTAGCACATAAATTTACATCCCACAGAGATACAGGCTATGTGACCATAAACTATGCTGAATAAACTAATAAGAACCAAATAACTATAAGAATATTAAAATTCATCTCTTACACTTGCCTGTACCAAAGTAAAATTACTTCAAAATATTCTTTTACTGCTGAAAATCAATTACTTATAAAAAATTAAAATTTGGGTAGGAGACCCACAATCATTTGAATTTGACTCAAATTCCATTTGCTGAAAAAACAAAAGCAAAGCAATAAAAGCTAAGGGGGGAAAGGAGAGAGAGGTAAGGGAGAGAAAGCGGGGGTGGGGGGGGAAGCAATACACGTGTGTACACACACACACAAGCTTTTAAGCTGCCAATATCTTCCATTTGTACCTTTACTTTAGAAAGACAAAAGAAACCATTAGTATTTGCCAAGAGATCCAGAAGTTCAAGACCAGAGCTTGAAAGATGGACCCCCCCCCAAAAAAAATCTGAGTGGTTAAGAATTGCTTAAAGTGTTTTTTTTAATTTCTTTACACGGTATTGCCAAAAATAGGTTATTTTTGCATAGATAGAAAGCAATAACATTATACTTTTCCTTGTACTCCATTCTTTCCTTAGAGAGAGACAGTGACAGAGAAAGGAAAATCCATAATCCAAACCAACAACCTCGAAAATCTCAGGAGGTATTCAAAGTCTCTAGTGGCAGCCAAAAGGGGAAAAAAAAAAAGCCCGCACCTCGCCACACCACCTGCCTGCTACCTATCAAGTGTATACCAAGGGAGGGGCTATGGGAGGGGCCCAATACGTGGGGCCGAAAGCTTATTTACCTTGTTTAGAAGGTCACACAGGCAGCGGCGCGCTCTACTACAAGAGATTATTCTGAGTCTTCTCTTCTTTGATGTTATCCCCTAACAGGGGAGGCAAAAGAGAAGAGGGAAGGAGGAAGGGAGGGAACGAGAGAAGGGAAGGATGGAGAGAGAGAAAGGGGGAGGGAGACAGGTTTTTCCCTTGTCTGAGGCCTCACTTTCTCACCTCCTCGTTCCCCACCTGAACCTCTGGCTTGCACTTACTGGTACTTACTGCGGGGCAGCTGTTCACTGGGGGGCACTTACCTCTGTGAACATGTCTTACTGCCTTCCTACATGGCAAAAAGCTTCCCTGTTTTCCTACATCCCCTGGCCAGCCCTCACCCGTGCCACTAGGCCACCGTCTTTTGTGTGAGCGGCTGCAATGGGGGCCCTGACGGGAAAGAACTTTTAATCTCTTCCCTCTTACTGAGCCATAAGAAGCAGCGAGTGCTCCCAGGCACAACTCCCTTGGCTCTGCTCCTAAAAATGCTCTCTCAAGTACACCGTTGCTTAGCAATATTTGCCTTCCCCCTGTACATTTGAAATTGGCAACATCTGTCCCTTCAGCAGTTTTGACTCGTGCAAAGCACCGTGCTCACAGTTTAAAAACATACGGCTTTGGGAAATGGGCAATCCTCCACTCTTCCCGTCAAAACCACGGATGTGAAGACCCCCAAAATGGTTTAAATCTTTACCCTGCTTTACTTTGCTTTCAAGGCCGATGTAAAAATCTTCATGATTTAAAAATGCCAACAGCACAAAAGCAAAATATTGAAGCCACCACTGGGAGTTCCTATTAAACTCCACCTAATAAGTGGCTGCAGGATGACACCTGAGGAAGGGCCTGAAGTAAATCCTATTCAGCTCAAAATTTTCTAGCTGATTCTATCACCAAGTATTAGATGCAAATATATATCAGATAAGACGTAATGCATATTAGTAAATACGTACAACATATCAAATAAAGGCAATGTATTCATGGAGTAGGATAGGCAATGTTCATGCTCACATTAGAACCCAACTTCATAAACAAAAAGACACCAACACAGACACACACACACACACACACACACACTGATCAATGGCAAAGGAACCTAAAGAGTCTAGAGAAAAAAAATTCATTTAAGTGATTCCAGCATTATGTATTCAAAAGAAATGATCTTAAGTTTCCTAAGTTTTTTTTATTTATCCCTCAACAGTCATCTTAGTATTTTGCTAAAGTTACTCATTAACACGACAGTAGTTCATAACGCTATAATTTCACACACAAAAATGATTATTTTTATGGGTAGTATATATGTTCTGCAAATAACTTTACTTATCCAGTACACGGATGGAAAATGAAAAAGTAATAAAAAGCATAAAAAAGTCAACGGAGAACTGAATGACATACTCTATGCATTGGAACTTAGGTATGTCATTATTTTTGTTTCTTTAAACAAATCAGGCTATGGTTTTCTTTTTGGCCAAACCAATTTTGACAGATTAGAAACACATGTTTTCAAAGACATTCTCTAGGAACAGAGTTCTAGCTACAAAGGGCAGGGTGACCTATTGGTCTCATCAAGTCTCTACCTGGAACTCATAAGCAGCAGCAAAGACTAGGTGATACTTATGGCCACTAAAAATACATCCACAAGGTCCTTGATTTTGCAAATTTAACAGCAGCCCTGAAATCCCATTAACCTGCATGGATTTGTAATCCTGCTTAGCAAGCAAACATGACTTCAACACCCCCGAACCCGCTTCTCACCGTAGCTCCTCACTCGTACTTGCCCAGATGCACACAGCAATTCGGATGAAGTGAGGCTTTTCACCGCAGTTTACTAGAGGAACTTGAGCAGAACTTTGCAAGTGGGGATTCTCAAAAGTCTCAGGTGTGCCTCCAAGTCATCCTCAGTGGTTCCGGCCTTGCAGGGTAGTGCTTATGAGCACGGGTCTGCCCTGGATTGGACAGACTGGCTTCCAGATAGGGCTCTGCCAGGGACCACCTACAAGCTCGCGGCAATGGAAAGGGCTTAAACACAGCGCCTGGTACGTTGTACATTCTCCATAAAATACACCATTTTTACTCTTATACTCTTACAAAAGCCTCGGCTGTTTATTTTTTTCCTTTTTCCCATGCTACTAAACTTTCCCACTTCTCCACACCACCACCCAAATACAACCTTGTATTTAATGAATGTGTATGAAAACTCCCTCTGGAAGGGGGAAGGGAATGCTGAAGGAATGAATGACAACAAATTTTCTATCTTTTAACAACTATATAGTATAATCCTCGCTTGCACTTTCCTCTGATTTATTCCTAAACAGCCAAGGTCTCCTCAGCTTTGGAGCAGCCATCACCTATGGACACTTGTGTTTGCAATATGTTTCTAATAAGTTCTGAATTAATTAACGTGGGGAAAACATGGTAATTTGTAGCAGCTGGCTCCAGGCCCTGGGGACTGGGAAGATGGAGGGAGCCCGGGCAGGGGCTGTGGTGCTGTCCACTAGGCAAGTGCTGATAAGCCTTAAGGGTTCAGTTGAGCCTGCCTCCAGGAGAGCCCTCGTGTCGAGCCATTTATTAGACGAGGAGAAAGTGCAAAAAAAGCTTTCCCTGAGAAGAGTTTCAGGGGCAGCCAGGGGGAAAACAACGACCGGTCACGTCAGCACTGCCCTTCTCCATGACTGCCCCTTTGCAGAGTCTACGGGGCAGGCAATCAATAAGGGGCCACTAGAAAGCCAAACCCTTACTTAACCAACTAGAGCACTCTTGAGAATTTCTGCATTCTAATTCTTCTGGCATGAGACTTGCTCTTAAGATGAATGCCATGCATGATCTATCCCAAGCAAGGGAACTAAAACACAGGCTGTAATACGCATCAAAATCAGTTGTGTCTTTATTACCATGTAGGGATACTCTACCCTATTCTGGTATCCTGACGAAAATCTATGGCCCTTGTACTGTTTCCACCTCTGAAAATACTCAAATAGAGTTAAGCCCTGAACTCCTTCAAATCCTACATACCTAATAACTTCGCAGGACGACCTGTTGGCAGAGTCAGAAATAAATTTCAAACAATATTATCATAAGTCTTCTAAAACAATATTCCTCACCCAAGAAAAATTTCTGTAGTGTGATACTGGTAGCAGCAGTAGCAGCTGTTGGTAGTAGAAAAATTTATTAAGTACCAGTTGAATTTATTAAGTACCAGTTGAATTGAGGAGGCAGAGGAAGGGGGCAAGGAACCCGTGGACAAAATTGAGTTCTGAACGGAGAGAAGCTCTTCGAGCATGAAGAGGTCCTTTACTGGCGAAGACAAGGAAATGTTTTAAGTCACCACCAGGCCGCAAGCTTATTTTCCTTCTTTGACACTGGCCCATCACTAGCCAAACTTTGTAAATTCTTTCCTCTGTGACTCAGTATAGTCTAAAGAAGTTTTACCCAAACTCCCAATAATTTCCACACTATCTTGACAAGGATGCCATATTGTATTGCAGCACTGCCTACACTATTTTCTTTAAATCAGCTTATGATCAATTCAGTTTTTCACTGGCCTCACCATAAGTAACAATATTTATGACATCCTGAATTCGATGTACTATACATATATATACTTTTTAACTTACATTAAGATACATAAAATAAATACTGATGGCCCTACGCTGTTTTAGAAGTTCAGGTACTAATCCATATTATTTGAACCAAAAACTGAATGGATGTCCTGGGACACTTCACTGATGTTTTTCAGAAAAGCTGTGGTGACTTCCCTACTTCATAAAGTCATCCTATTTTAGTAGTTTATGTAGGTGTTGCCCATCCTCTACAGCAGACTTAGGAAGCCTTCACAAATTACATGAATATGCCTACTCGTGCCTATCCTTACCGAATTTGTGACCCAGATGACAAAATTAACACTATATGACCTGCAATTCAGCACCATAATTTCCCCCCATATGTTTCATGATGCCCAAATATGATTAAAAGCTCTTCACAAGTCTAGAACTAGCCCCATGGAGTTCTCACAACAAATAGAATTCTGGAATCCTGAAAGCACAGCAGGTATTCAGTACTTTACTAGGGTACAAAATATTCATTCAGGTCTCTTATTTTAAAAAGCATATTTTAAAATTTGAATAAAATTAAATGCATGATAGAGAATTTCATTACTTCACCAAGACACGTGAGAACCACAATCAAACCAACCCAAAACATTAGGACACTTTTTTTAAAAAAAGATTTTTTTAATTTATTTATTTGACAGAGAGAGATCACAAGTAGGCAGAGAGGCAGGCAGAGAGAGGGGGGGAAGCAGGCTCCCTGCTGAGCAGAGAGCCTGATGTGGGGCTCGATCCCAGGACCCTGAGATCATGACCTGAGCCGAAGGCAGAGGCTTAACCCACTGAGCCACCCAGGCGCCCCCATTAGGACACTTCGTAGGATCTTGATGACTTCTAAACATAGTTATAAAGTCAGTAAAGACAACTTGAAGATGGGTAACATACCATTTTCCTACGGCGTGAATTTGCGTTTACTGTTCCTGCATGTCCACGGAGGCGGGACATCATGCAGCCTACTGTATGTCAGGCAAATGCATATCCCATTTCATTTTCACACCAGCCCTGAAGCTCAAGTAGAAATGTCTCATTTAGAGAAAGAGGAAAATGAACCCAGGTATTCCGACTCCACAGTGCCATCTGTTAGATTATGGCCCATTTGTATCTCTTTAAAGCCTTAAAATTCAAAACTACTGGGGTGCCTGGATGGCTCAGTCAGCTGAATCTTGATTTTGGCTCTGGCTATGATCTCAGGGTCTGCATTGGGCTTGAAGCCTGTTTAAGATTCTTTCTCTTCCGCTCCCTCTGCCCCACCCTTCCTTCCCCCTAGCATGAACACAATGCTGTTAGGAGG
Source organism: Nasua narica (assembly GCA_028533885.1). Classification (NCBI taxonomy): domain Eukaryota; kingdom Metazoa; phylum Chordata; class Mammalia; order Carnivora; family Procyonidae; genus Nasua; species Nasua narica. Next base: position 62,680,646 of record CM052800.1, on the reverse strand, counting down.
AGGAGGAGAGGGAGGGTGGGAGGGAGGAAAGGTGGTAAGGGAAGGAGGAAAGAAGGAAGGAGGGAAGGAAGGAATTCAAAACGATGAAAACTACCCAAATTTCAGATTCTAAGCCAAGGCAAAGAGGTGAATCTACTACATTTACTCATACATTCAAATAATGTTTGAATAACTATGATAACGACATAGACAAAACAGCTATTAGATATTTACTATATGCCAGTGACTAAGGGTTTCATGTACATTTTCTCATTTAAGCCTGACAACTACTTTATGAGAAAAATTCTATCATTTCTGTTGTACAGAAAAGTTATTTTTAGCATATATCTATGTATGTATGTATATATTTCAGTATTTAAGTAATTTGCCTGGGGTCTAACAGCTAGTTTGAGATAAAGATTCAAACCTAAGTCTTCCTTAATCCAAAAATCGTACTCTTAACCACTACCTATAATGTCTTAAAAGTCCCATCTAATCAGCTAAAAAACCAACAGAAAAACAGGATTACAAAAAAAAAGTTATATCTTCATTCCCTTCAACAACTCCAAAGTTTTTAGTGTTCCATGGATTATATATTCTATTATAGATTTTTTATTCCTAGTTATTAATAAGTACTAACACATCAAAATTCTCAGTCATGATATCAACAGAGGAGAAACAAAATCATATCCAACAAGAAAGAATAGTTTGGAAATTCTCCAAAATAGACACATCCCAGTTCTTAAGTAGTATCCTATACTAATTAAGTATACTTTAATATCTATACAAGTATAGAAACCTGTACCCTATAAAAACTTCAACATGAGTTGTCCATACAACTACAGGATCAATATTGTTAAGATTAGCCTTTGGGGGAGGGGGGGGGCGCGCAGTGACAGGAGTCTCTGGAGCCACCCAGAAGCCAAAGCTGTTGTATCTCTTCCTCTCTTACACTTCCTGTTTCAACCAATAACGGCTCTGTTCATAGCATAAAAACAAAAACATGTATACATGTTGCTGAGATCAAAGGAAGGAAAGCAGTTTTTGTTCGCTGAATGAGCATTGAAAGCCCACTTCCCATTATTCGCTATGGAAACAAGAAAATTAATTTTGAATAAAAGGTATTAAGAATATGCTACTGGACTCAGTATAGGAAACAGCATCAGCATCCAACTGCCAAGAATTCAAATTCCCTTTAAAAAAATAATCATAATATTTTAGAGGTGAGAAAAGTTTGATTGACTACTGACTACCACCTCCTCATTTAGGAAAACTAAGGGAGCATATTTCCACACGATGACAAGGAAAATATGAATCCACGTTCCATGGTTTTGGGTGGTAGCAAACAACTTATAAAAAAAAAAAAGTTACGTAGGCTAACATTGTGGGGTTTTTCTTTAAAATATGACTTAAGTGTCTGAAACATACATTTAAAGGCTTATCGGAAAACATCTCTATATTTGGAAAGAAGAGCAAAAGATGAAGAAGCAAAGTAGGACCAACTTTACACAATTTCTTTCAAAAGTGTGAAAATCAGGGGTGCTTGGCTGGCTCAGTTGGTAGGGCATGCGACTCTTGATCTCAGGGTTTTAAGTTGAAGTCCCGTGTTAGGCACAGAGCTTATTTAAAAAAAAAAAAAAAAAAAAGCTTGAAAATCAACTGCTTTTTACTTTAACTAGATACCACTAAACACATTTCATTATAAGTCCTTCTGAAAAGATGTCTTTTGCATGTCTGGGTTTTCATCCATTGGATCTGCCCAGAGGGAGGAACAATCATCAGGATATAGAAATACTTGAATTCGCAGAGAGCAAGGATAGGGGTGGGGTGGGGGGTAGGGCGGGGGAGACAAGCCAGGGTGTGTGCCCTAAAGGGTTAGCCAAATGTTGCTTTGCAGGAATGCAAGACCTATGTTGCCAATGCTCAAGGGGAAAAAAAAAATCTAAATCCAGATTTCAATGTGACATGTATTAATTTTCAGACCCTGGCTCTCTGAGGGTACGGACTCTCTCTAAAGTTGGCTCCAGTGTTTCCTTCTCACGAATGGGGCAGGGGGAATGGAACGGGAGACCCGATACTGGGGAACATGTTCATTGTGAAGACATGAGTCTCTTCGTAGACGAAGCATAGCCCCGCCGACATCACGGACATCTCCGGTTCCTGCGGGGAGATTGCAAAGGGTCCGGCTGGGTGGGCGACGCCGGACGAGGCAGCCCCGCGGCTGTACAGTGCGCAGGTCCCCTGCTGGCCCACGAGTGCCTGCCAAAGCCTGCTTCAGGGGCTTGGCACATGCAGCCTGACAGATCACCAGAAACTCGAACCAAGTAGGCAAAACAAACCACAGTGTAGTTATTTTACATGACTTGCATGGAATAAATCTATGAACTACAGGTGAGTCATCACATAATAAAGGACTCAATTAGGTTCAGAACAACACACCAGTGTTTTCCCCTCGTCGTAGCAACTAGCTCACTGGAATCTTGAGAGAATATAAGGGACATAAAGAACCCTGGTGTCTCTGTTTTATTCTTTCCTGCAAGATAATTAATCTTACTAGAAAATTAAACCCAGGTTGCCAGTTGGGCATTTTCAGGGTCAATAATTCTTAAGTTACTAGGATACCAATTAATGATACCCAAGAGGCCTAGAAGAGTTAATGCCCCTACCCGAAATGGTTGGCTCATTCCCAAAAAAGTGATTCATTCAATGGCAAAATATTTAAAATTGAGAATCCTCTGAGATTAACGGCAATTTTATCATATATAAGCACTTATATAAAAAGAAACCCAAAATTCACTAAAGGAAATTTGGTGTCTTATTTAATAGAGAGGAAAGCACCTACATACATGACAGATACAGAAAAATCTTGACTTTCCAAATTTTATAGTACATAAAACTACCTGATTAATCTCTAAACTCAATACCGAAAACACAGCAATTAGGAGGCTGGAGCTCTACTAAGAATGCCTTAATGACGGATTAGGCTGCTTATTTTCAAATCCACACATAAGAATGCCTAACGTGACCTAGGAAATACTAGGATGAAAATGGTAAGTCAAACAATTTCTTTATGAAATTGCCAGACTTAGCGCCTGCTTCCCATCCCCGTATCCTAAATAGGAATACAGTCCCGCATCAAATTGTTCTCTCCCACACACTCCAATAAACATTTGTAAGAGATTATCTTTCAGACCACAGATCCAAGGGAACTAAGAACTCCAGCTCAGCACGGAACAGGAAAATCCCTGGTTTTGCTCCTATCCTCACTTGCGCTAAACACAAAGGACAAAGAAGCAAAGGAGACACATGATCCTGCCCTCAGAATGTTTTTACCACCTGGAGAAAGACACAGAGGATAACACCAAGAAGTCCTGAGACAGAAGTCTGGGTTCCAGGAGCACAGAGCTGAGAAGCTCGTCTCTTTCAGGGTCTGGGGGGGGGCTGCAGTAAGGACAAGGAAGCATCAAGCAGGAGGGCCATAACCCACACCTGGAGAGACAGGTAAGAATCCCTTCAAGAAAGCAATTGGGGGAGGGGGAGGGGAGGTCGGAGAGAAGGCAACTGGAAATAATCTGGATTTTTATCTTAGGCAATGAAGAGGTACTGAAGGATTTTTAACTAGGAGATGCCTGTGCGAGTGTTAAAGCGTGTATGAAGGGGCAGAAGAAGAACCAGACAAACGACGGCAGCTTTCAGGGGACGGTGGTCAACAGTGTCAGAGGCCACGGAGAGACCCAGCAAGCCTCGCCCGCCTCAAGAGCGTTCCATGGCTCTGTCCACCAGGCATCCACTGCAGGCAGTGCCGTGGGGGTGGGGGGGGCACCACGAAGCCTGCAGTGGGTTCTGAGATGACCTGGGAGGGGAGGACGCAGGCAAAGAATGTTTACTGACTTCTTTCTCCAGAGCTCTGGCTAGGAAGGGAACAAGAAAGAGGTAATTTGGGTAAAACAGGAGTGAGGAAGGGCCCGAATGTAACTACAGACTCTTCAAAAAGAGACAAGTAAGGACGGAAAGGCTTAAGGTAACCAAAAAGGGTGTGCAGGTTCAAGGGCAAGAGAAGGATCAGTTCCTTCTGTGAGATCAAAGGGAAAGAGGTAAATGGTGGATGTAAATACAGATTTGGCGGGAAGGGGCAGGGAGGACAATGTAGATGGAGAGAACTGAGAGATCTCATAGCTGGTGGCCTCCTTCCTTTTAAAGGGTAGAAACCTCAAAGAAAGCCATATGGCCACCATGACTAAAACAGTTTTAATCATACCCTCACTTAAATCATCTGTTCCACCCAATATTTGCATTTATCAGGCACTGACAGGAAGGCGAGGCCATGGAGAAAAGCAGAGCTCTTAACACTTCAAATAAAAGTGTTAATTAAACCAATGATCGTTACTCCACAGAAGCCATGTTTTGTGGTAGAAAGAGGAAGGGAACTAGGAGCCAAGAGTCCTGGTTTTATGCCCCCAGCTCTGCCACTTAGGAGCTCAAATCATTAAATTTCTTAGAGACTCCGTTCCATGGCATGTAAAATGGTGATTCATGCCAACGGCCTTAACTCACAAGGTTGCTGTGACAATTGAGAGAGAAACAAATAAGCAAGTGCTTTGGAATTAAAAAGGGGTGGGGTGGGGGCGGCAGTGAAATATTCTCAAGCGCCTTAGTTGAAGGGAAAGATTTATACCAGGCATTGTCAAGCTATGGGAATGTGCCCCACAGGAGGTGAGGATAAAGCCCCTGTGCTCTCAGGCAGGGCTGGGGAGCGGTGCCCCTCAGCAAACCAGGTCTTGAGATGTTCTTGATAACACCACCCCTAGGCAAATGCTGTCTTTCCCTAGGCTCTTTGCTGGTTTATTTGTAATACTTGTACATCAAATTTTTAGGGCTTTATTCAAGCTAGCATCTTAACTGGGAATTCCTGGTCCTCTTGATCTGATCCCACCTACATTTCCAAAGCATACACCAGTACATGAGAATGTGTTCAAAACCAAGTAAGTGAGGAAAAAAAAAAAAAAAAACAAAAACCAAGTAAGTGAGAATGTGTTCAAAGCCTTTCTACTTTGACAACATCTCATTTTGAGAACCCTCTGTCTAAATTCTACCTTTTTCCTTAAAGCCCAGTTCAACTTTTAACTCTACACCTTCTTCTTACACCTGTTGAGCTCTTATTATGTGCCAAGTGCTGTTCTAAGCATTTCGTATGGACTACCCTCTATCTAGTGGCCCCGCTGTACAGATAAATAAACCAATAACAACACGGCAAGGTCTCAAGTTTCCTGCCCAAGGTCTCACAGAATTGTAACCCCATGCTGGAGTGTCTGCCATCAAGCCAAATTAATTTCTCTTTATCAAGCACCGGAGCTTGGATAAATTATTCAATAAGGAACTGAAAAATTTCACAAACTGTCCCCACTCTCAGGACGTAGGGTCGTCTCCCCGTCGTCCTCCTCTGCCTCTCTCCAGGCACTCTTGCTAGGCTCCTGTGTCTTCCCTCCATGTTTCTTCTCTCCCCTCTACCGCAGCCTGGAATGCATTTTTGCCAATACCCAAAACTGGAACTGCTACAAAAGTGGACCCTCAAAGAATGTACAGCTTCCTTCCTCTTTTGAAAGGGAGCATAACGTGGGGGGGGGGGGGTCATAATTAAGAGTGTGGATGCAAGCCGGACTACTTAGCTCTGGATTCCAGAGCCAGCACTTAAGGCCTGGGTAAACCTGGACAAATGAATCTCTCTGTACCCTCTGTGAGTCTCTCAGTAAAACTGCAATAATAACAGTGCCTACCACATGGGACAGATGCAAGGATTAAATGAGTTAATGCACAGAAAGCATTTAGAACTGTTCCCACCATAAAGGAAACAGGAGAACAGTGTGAGCATTAGAAGACCGAAATTCGTACTTCCACACTACCTTTTTCATACTGATGATACTTTGCATGTTTTTATACTATGTAATAAATGTACTGTGTCAGCTTCTTTCTCTCCCACTAGCTCCGTTTATATCTAGTGGGTGTTCATATGCTTGTTGACTAAAAAGGCAGGCACCTAGAATGTAAAGAGGTGAATCCTTCCAGACCAAACTGTTTCTGACAGGAAAAGAATTTTTAACATTTTTAAAGGATGTCCAGATTATTTGATAATAGAAAAAAAAGAATTTTTTCATAAGCTAACATGCTTTCAAGTATGAAAAAAAAATGTAAGCAACAAATTTTACAGCATCAAATTCTGTAAGAAAATAAAAATAAATTTTGTAAGTTTGTAAGAGTTTGTAAGAACTGCAGAAAATGTGAACGACACGGAATGCTTTCTTTAATTCACGCAGCTCAATTTAAAGCTTCAAATTCCGGTCCAATATATGTTTTCAGAGTTCTACTATTTGTACTGGAACACACAAAAAAACCTAAGATGATTTATCTGAGGGACAGAGCTAGAAATAGGACCTCTAATTACTTAAATACTGAGGCCCCTAGATTAAAACATTAAACCTCAAAACCCTTCAGCCAAAGGATTAAGGAGATTAGAGTGGGCCTGACAAATTACCACAGGGTTAGGGGGAAAAAAATGCAGACAGAAAGGAGGCCAAGCTTACACAGGGAATGAAATGAAGTTCAAGAGAAAACTAATGCTGTGCGTGGACCCTGAACCTCTAGGGGGGGAAAGACTGTCAATCTAGTGATTTCAACAATTAAAGAAAACAGTATCAGTATAAAAATAGCTCTTACAAAGTTCTTGGAAAATGTGAACATGCAGCAAAGTTAACCTCGGAACATAACGATTTTCAAATAGATCTTGGCAACTGGAGAGAAGAAATACAAGGCCAAAAAATAAACTTGTTATGATAAGAGGAACCAGGATTCTCTCTTAAAAGGAATTCTGCTTAAATAGCTCATTAGTATTGGTCACTCCCATCAAAACAACCCAAATCAAAGCTACTAACTCGGTCATCAACAGACTCCCCTTGGAATATTTGGTTTTCTGTCCCTGAAGATTATCAGTTGGCTCAAAATAAATCACAATTAATCTAGACAAGAGCTAAAATGACTCCGGTGGCTACGTGAGAGCCTGGGAGAGCGCTCGGCCTGGAAAGATCCTAAGTGTTGAATGTCTACATTTTGGCAAAAGCACAACATGAGGGACCCAGGGGGGATCCAATAACTCTCCACAAACATCTCAAGTGTGAAAACAAGGAGGAATAGGAATTTCTTATCCTGGTACCAAATGTACTTCTGGCATTTTGAGAAGGACTAGAACACAAAATGAACAAAGAAAACAGCGTTCCAATTAATACCACCCCAAAAGACTTTCGAGGTCCAATGATAGGCTTTCTTCTTGGGCTGCTATACGTAATCCCATTATTCACACTAACTCATTTCTAGAAATTTTAGAGCTTCTCAAAAACGTCTTGCCTATATTACTTAGAATGTTTCCTTCAGAGTTGAAACTGTTTCTTCAAACTCAAAAAAGCACCAGCATCAGGAAATTAAAGGTGGCAGCTTCCACTCGGCTCTAGTTAGTGAAGCTGAAATCTGATTTTTCACCAGACTTCTCCAGTTTGTAATTATTGGCTCAAAGGAAACACACACACACACACACACACACACACACACACACACACACACACACTCAGGCAAAACAAAATAGTCCACAGGCCCAATCTAACGCTCAGGCTGTTTGTAGTTTCTGCTCTAAAATTTCTGTCGGTCACTTGCTACTATTTTTTTTCCTTCTATATTTAGAGGTTGGGGGCTCTAAAATTGAGCCAGCCCCTAGGCAGATACAAGTGAGTGGCTCTTCAATACTTCTCACAGACTGCAAGTGTTCAGTTCCAGACGACCAGCACCGTCAGGGACCTGTGTACACAGATAACCTCCCCGCATTGTTATCATTTTCTTAACACAAACATTTAAGTAGAGCAGGTCTGCCCAAGTTAACCGAGCGCTAACTCTTGGAATCTAGTTTAATTTTCTAGAAAAGAGTTACTGTAATAGAAACATCTTTAGAAAACTGAAGAAAGCTAGATAAGCTGGATAAGGTAGTATGAGAATCTGACTTTCCCCACAAGCTTGACAATGTTGGGCACACAAGAAAGGAAACAGGAGCTGTGGGGGAAGAAAAAGAGTACAGTCTTTGGAGTCCTCCTCCCTCATTTCTTCCCTGAGGCCACTCTCATTTCCTACTCAAGACAGAAAGTCCCATCAATTCAGCCGGATCTTTTTGCCTGAGGCCCTCTTGGAAGACACTGGGACCACTGTGAAGAGGGCTGTCTTTTACCACCTTAGGGTGGGGTTTCAGTCCTTGTGGAGCAATTTTCATTTCCAGGCTCTAGAACAAACCTCAGGAAAATCACAGATGAAGATTCTGGAGCCTACGTATATCTACAGGACCAATCTCCTAGGCTGGGGACAAGGGATTTTTATTTTCTACAATTTGTATCTTTAGCAGGCTTCCCCAGGCCATTCTGCTGTGCTGCCAAGTTTCAGAATGAATGCAAAAAAAATCCCCTTGGATCTACAGTACTGTATATGCCCCAAGAGGACTTGTAATGGTCTCTGCACACCACATGGCATAAGCCAGTAGCACATGCTGCTCCCTCTTCCCAGAATATTGAGGCTGCCTAACCCCTAGCACAACTGCCATGGTCTGAATGTTTATGCGCTCCCCCAATTCATGCTGAAACCCCAAAGGTGATGACAGTAAGAGGTGGTGCCTTTGGGCAGAGCCCTGGCCAATGGGATCAGGGGCTTATAAAAGAAGTTCCAGAGAGGTCACAGCTCCTTTCACCAAGTGAGGATACAGTGAGAAAATGCCAACTAGGAACTAGGAAGAAGGTCCTCTTGAGAATGTGATCGAGGCTAGTGCCTTAACCCTGGACTTCCAGCCTTTAGAACTGCGAGAAATAAATTTCTATATAAGCCACCCAGGCTATGGTATTTTGTTCACAGCAGCCCAAACAGACTAAGACAACCGCTCACTTCTGTCACTTTTACTCGCTGTTCAGGTCCTGCTTGAATTCTTCCCTGAGCTCCTTCATTCTAAGCCACAGGCCCCCTTTATCCCTCTTACCACAGTTGGTGGACTCCTGCCTTGACAGCGCTTGCCACAGTTCTTACAACTTGATCTGAGCGGCTGCCTAAGGATGTCAGTTCCTAACTAGACAGTCAGGCCCGGGAGGCTCAGAACCACCTGTTTTGCCCACCACCGTAACCCGTCCCCAGCACGAGGCCCGGCACATAGTAGGTGCTCTAGATCCTTTGGTTAGAAGGGGCAGAGTCGATGGTGTGTACAGTGGAGAGAGAGCTTAACCCTACTGAGCCGCGCATCAACAGGATACGTAACACCAACGCACCAAAGGTGAACTGCTTCAAGGGTCAGATCATTTCGTAATAGGTAAGCTGCTCTTTTCAAGGTTTAAGATAATAAGAACTAAATATGGAAGTAGGAAAGACTATTTGCACATACGAAAGAACGAACGCACAGTGAATCACTGTTACACAATTTTCCACTGTGGATTAATCCGCACTGTTAGGCTGGCAGTTTATTGAAAATAGAAGGTTCGGTTTAGGAATTGCCATGAGTCGAGGTAGTCCCGACAATGAATTCACAGCTGCAGGTGACACTCAGGTTTTGGAAACTAGGTGGAAGCTTTCAGTAATAGAAATCATTCCTCACTGACGCCGTAAGAGGCCACAAGGAAATCAGAGACAATAAGGACTCAAAATCGGATTCATCTGGAGGCGTATGGCACGCGACCACATAAGGACATAGAAGCAGCGGCAAATTTAAATTTATAGTAAGTTCTGCCAGATGCCAGTGACTTATTTGAATACATTAGGATAACTGTACCATTTACAAGTACACTTCAAACTAAGTGAAAAAAAAAACAGAAACCTATCATTTCTACTACTTCATAAGCAGATTCTCAAGTTCCCAGGATGGTCTTCAGTTTCTGTTTCTGAAGACCTACCCCAACCTCACTGCTTCCCAGCTGCTCGCTGCCCCTTGCCGAGGGTAAGCTGAGCCAGGAAGGGCTTGATTCCGGGCCTTTCTGAGGCAGTCTAGTCCTAAAGCTTTAAATACCTACTCTAGGCAAACATAGCCCAAACTATCATTTCCAGTCTGAACATTTTTTCTGAGCTGGCCCACAACTTGCCGCATCGACCTGGACAAATGACGGCATCTCCAGCTTCATATCTGATCCACCCAGACCTCTGGGTTTTCCCTCCAAACTCGCTCCACCCAGCTTAAGTCCACCTCAGCAGCAGTCACCATCCCAGCATCCAAACCTATCAAGTCACAATCCCTGATGCCGCGCGCTCCCTCGCCTCCGCGCCCTCCCACCTCCAGTCGACCAAAGCCCACCAGTTCCCTGCCAAGAACGCGTGCCGTCTGCCCAGTCCGCACCAAGTCCTCTCCTATTATCCCACTCCAAGCCGGCATCGATTCCCAACTCCTCCCTGGCCTCCCTGCTTCCACCCTCTCAAGCCATTTTCCACCCAGAAGCCAGAATGGTTTTTTTTTTTTTTCCAAACAGGAAGATACGTCACTGCCCTGATCAAGATCCTCCAGCAGTGTCCATTTGTGTGTAACAAGCACAAGTAGAAAGATCGTAGAACTGAGAGTCTGAGCTCTGGCTCTGCCGCTAACTACAAATCTTGGCCAAATTATGTGACTTCCTCCTCGTAGGCCTTAGTTACAAAATGAAAGGGATGTACATTTAGCTTTAGAAGCCTGATACTCTAAATCCGGTATACAACCGAAAATGCCCATCTTTGGCTTATTCCGTTTCTCTATGTCAATAAAACACCTATTGCATAGCGCCTGTATCTCATCCCCCAGGGGCCCATGCTCAGGAACACAACACAGATATGCCACGGTTCTTCTCTCTTCATTTGCTATCTCCAGGCAGAAAAGAGGGGTGGGGCAACTGGGTGGCTCTGCTAGTTGAGCATCCAACTCTTGATCTCAGCTCAGGTCTCAACCTCTGGGTCATGGGTTCAAGCCCTGTGTTGGGCTCCACGCTGGGCATGGAGGCAACATAAAAAAAGGGGGGGGGCACCTGGGTGACTCAGTTGTTAAGCACCTGCCTTCGGGTCAAGGTCATGATCCTGGAGTTCCTGGATCGAATCCCGCATCTGGCTCCCTCCTCAGCGAGGAGTCTGCTTCTCCATCTGACCTCTTTCTCTCTTTCTCTCTCAAATAAAAAAAAAATCTTAAAAAAAAAAATAAATGAAGGGCGCCTGGGTAGCTCACTCAGTCAAGCATCCACCTATGGCTCCCTGCTCAGTGGGTAGTCTTCTTCTCCCTCAGTCCCTCCCTCTCCCCTACCACCGTTTGTGCTATCTCAAATAAAAGCTTTAAAAAAAAAAAAATAGAGGGACAGAGAGGAATCTCAACCCTCCGCTTGGGCAGGTCCATCTGACATGGCAGCTCTACAGCTAGAAAGTGTCCACATGAGATTGCCGAGTCTTGGCTGTACCCCTCAGATGGGTCATTTCAAAGCTGCTAGACATCTTCCAGTTGACACAAAATTAAAACGGACACACCCACAGAAAAACCAAGGGCAGATTTTTGTGAGCCAGGCCTCTGTGTGGTCAGATAATTGACCTTTTGGGGCATCTGGGTGGCTCAGTTGGTTAGGGATCTGCCTTCAGCTCAGGTCATGATCTCAGAAGCCAGGCTTCAGGCTCCTTGTTCTGCAGGGAGTTCGTTTCTCCCTCCCCCTCTGCCTCCTCCCCCACTCCCAAAGGTCAAAAGAATATGGACCTTTTGATTATTTTTTCTTCCTGTAGGATTTTAGGAAAGACTAAGCTTTAACTGTGAGAATGACTTATTTCGGAGAAGAATATCATTTTTTAGGAGAAATCAACTAAAATATACAAACCACGTTCGTTTCCCACGAAATGCAAGAACAGTGTGGTATAAGGAATTCACATGGATGTGGCTTGAGAACGCAGGAGTCTGGCGGACGAGACGATTTTCCCAGTTTGGTTCATTTTTTAAAATACTGTTTCATGGAAGCCATGGGGGAAGGGGGTGGTGGCAAAGAAATGAACCGCAAAACCCTCACACTCAGAAAGCCAGGAAAGAAAACCTCCTCTGACTTGCCTTAGGACAAATTAAGCAAATAAAGGAAAACCACTTAGCTACCCCCACGCCCGTTCTCTCAGGGCTACCAACAGCCAATTTCCTCTATCCCCATTCTCTATCCTTCTGCCCCACTGTAACAAACAGCCCAAGATACTGTTAATATTCTGGTTCTATATCCAGAGTCTACCTGCTCAGGGGTGAACTCCCTGCTTTTTCTGACCCCCATCTCTATGCTTTCCTTTGATTCATCAGAATATTAAAATTTGAGATCTTAATAATCCCTGCTTCTGGGACTGACTCCCCCTCCACTCCTGAACTCCCCCTTCACACCGGCTGTGCGGCGCCCCCCATCTGCCCAGGGCTCCAAGGCAGTTGGCACCACAGCTGCTAGTATGAGAAACTAGCAGCAGAAACTAGACGGAGCCATCATATTAAAATGAACGCTCGCTGCGAACACAGGCCGGAGACGAAAAGTGCAGATGACCCTGTGCCAGAAAAACCCCATTCTCCAATCACCAAACCTATGGAGGATTTTGCTCATTTCAAACATCCACTCGGAAAATAAGGGCCATCTGGCACGGTCCTAGGTTTGAAATACACACGAAATCTGAGGAGCTTTGAGGCCTTAGAGAAATCTCAACTTGGCTAATCTCACTTTCACCAAGGAAGGAAAAAGTTAACCAGGACTCTCTCCCCTGGAAGGAGAGAAATCCGACTGGTTGAAGGCAGTTCCCACCTTTAAGATTGCCATCTGAAACTTTCTCCAAGCACCAAGAAGTAAGACAGTCTGCACTCAGTTGTTCTCTAACTGTTTCCAGTGTAGAGGCTGATCTACACACTAGGCTGTCATCGCCCTTGCGGCAGGGACCAGCACTGGCTCGGCAGGGACCAGCACTGGCTCGGCATCCCACCCCCCACTTAGGCACAAGGTCGAGCATTTGGTAAACAAGGCAAGTATTTGCTGATTTGTCTTAAATTTGCTTTAAAGCAATTTTTAGTTGCTTAGTTTTTGGTTGTTTTTTTGTTTTGTTTTGTTTTTTTAAGAAAATATCTTTAAATTCCCCCCTCATCTGTTTTTTAAACTGGGAAAACACAACATACCTGATTTGACAAAGCAAAGAAAATTGCACTAAGTTTTTCACTGTAAGACTTATAAGACTGACTGGCCATTATATAAGGGGGAATATCTTGCTTCCTTCCACTCCGCCCTAATTTGCTGCCTACCCCTCCTGCCAGCACAGCACAAAATGTTCAGCAAATATCTCATCTCCTCACGGTGAATCTTCATGACTTAAGAGGTTAAATGTAGAGTTCTCCCAGCTTGATCATTTCTACCACTCGCTGTCCTCCCCCTTTCCCACTTTTCCTCGGCCTCCACACAAGTCCCATTCTGGAGACATCCAGATTCCAGCCCAACGGGAGGCTGTGGACAGAGGGTAACCTCTTCGAAACCAAACGCGGACACCCCAGAGGAACAGATTTTCTTCCTTCAAGATAAGGGTTATCTTTTCCAGCTAAGCATCCCGGAGTCTGTTTTGGTTTTGTTTTTAAGCCTTAAGGAATTTTACCTTCTAGCCCCAGGTAAGACTGCTATCTGGGCGCACACAGAAGCCTCTGAGCAATGGATATGCAAATCACAAGGTTTATACAATAGCTGTGACTAAACCGAGGACATTACCTTCGCAGATAAGTTTTCAGACAAATTCACTTCAAACATTTCACTTTGCACTACTAATCTGAATTTTGGAGTAACTGTTGCTAATTTAGAATTTCAGTGATAAGATGTGTGCCCTGATTCTCTTCATTCAAATACAATGCTGCCATTTACCAAAGGAGCACAGAAAGGAATTTTTTTGTTGTTTAAAAAGATAAAAGTATTTTGGTCATTTGAAAAAGCCATTGCTGAATAGCATTCTGTACTGTATTTGTGACTCACTCTCAAATGAGACATCACGACACCCCCAGGCTTCTTAGGTGGTAAATAAAAACATATTAGAACAAAACTTTAGTTTCAGAGCTTCTTGTAATTTACCCTGAACAAATCTTTAGAAATACTTTGCCTTCAACATTTTAATCTCTTATTTTTACTTTTTTATGGTTTGGATCTCAGAAAAACTAACTGGGGCTGAGGAAGTATCACACCCCCCCTTTTCTTTTTTTGCTCTGCAATGTTAAATAAGTTTTCGGGGCGCCTGGGTGGCTCAGTCATTAAGTGGCTGCCTTCGGCTCAGGACGTGATGCTGGGGTCTTGGGATCGAGCCCCACATTAGGCTCCCTGCTCAGAGAGAAGCCTGCTTCTCCCTCTCCAGTTCCCCATGCTTGTGTTCCCTCTCTCTCCGTCTCTCTGTCAAATAAATAAATAAAATCTTTAAAAAAAAAAAAAAAAAGTCAATGTTCCCCAAACAAGTAAAAACAAAAACAAAAAAAGAATGACAGCTCAAAACCTTCCTGAAACTTTCTCATGATAAATACTATGACTTGGTTGTGGGTTATGCAGGTGTATACACTTTTCAAAACACACCAAACTGTACTCTTGATCTCTGTATTTTACAGCATATAAGATACGGCTCAGTAAAAATATTGAAAAAACAACAACAACAACAACAACAAAAAACCTTCCTGAAAATCACATTTCAGTACCTTTATCAAGAATTCCTCTCACACCTAAGTTCTCTATGGGACAACAAGATCCTAAAGCCAAAAAGGAATCTCACACCCCTAAAGCCATTGATACGCAGGTCCCCAGTTCTCCAGAAACTTCCATCTCAAATTTTCCTTCACACTGGAATTGCCCCAGATACGAAATTCCACTCACCTCAGCTGACTGAGACGGCATCTTCAGCTTGGTGAGCTTGGCTTTGGCAGGCACTTTTAAGTCTGTTTTTTCAAAGGTCTGTTGCCGGTAGTCTTCCGGCAGTGGTTTCAGTTCAGGAGACTCACTAGGAGCCTGATCTTGACCATCCATGGGCCGGACATAAGCCGTGGGCTTCTGCTGCATTGCTACAGTTTTTGAGGGGAGGGAGGGTGGGGGGAAAGTCTGAGAAGGTGGCTGGGGAGGGGCCACCCCAAGGCTGGCAACTGCCACTAAACTGTCTTGAGGAGTCTCTTTATCATGGACCTTTACCACGAGGTCTTTGGGAGATTTGGCCGGGCAATAGCCTTTGCTGTTACTGTTGCTGCTGTGAACCTTGCTGCTTCCTTGGGTCCTGGGAAGAGTTTGCTGGTTGGAATGTACAGGTGACAGCGGGGGGACTGGGGAAGGCAAGGAGAGCAAGGGAGCGAGCTCCCTCTCCGGAGCAGAGTCTGTCACCAGAGCACAGCGGTCTCCATCAGCTCTGCGCTCGCCCTTTTTGTGATGACTGGAGCTGCAGCCCTCCTGACTGAGGCGATCTTGGGTTGGGTGCTGGCTGTCTGGTGGGCCATAGCTTTTGACATGAGGATTTGACATTGGTTCCGTTCTTGGCTGTGCCATCTTTGGATTGTGGCTAATGTTACCAATAGGAAGTGGTCCAGAGGCAGGAGTGTTAATAGGCTGGTGGTGGGCACTAGTGTGGAAGGAGTGGGATGGAATGCTGCTCCCCTTCTCAGGAAATAAAGGATATCTTGGCTTTCCCAACCTGTTTTCAGAAGCATCCAAGCGATGAGGGTGGGACTTGCTACTAAGGAACTCCTTCACTTCTTCATAGTTTCCCAACATGTTCTGTATTCGACTGGATAGCTCATCGCCTTTTTCTGTCTGAAAAAAGACAGCAGAGTTAGATACTAGGGAGAAAAAAAGGATCTAAGGAAAATCAGCATTTAGTAAATGATGTGTCACACTACTATCTATCTATCTATTTATTTTAAGGTTGATTTATTTATTTGACACAGAGAGAGAGATCACAAGTAGGCAGAGAGGCAGGCAGAGAGAGAAGGGAAAGCAGGCTCCCCTGCCGAACAGAGAGCCAGACTCGATCCCAGGACCCTGAGATCATGACTGGAGGTGAAGGCAGAGGCTTTAACCAACTGAGCCACCCAGGCGTCCCTAACATAGTACCATTTAAAGGGAAAAAAAAAAAAAAAAACAAAACACTTCAATTTAATGTTTAACATAAAATTTAACATGCAGTTTAAACTCAATTCCCCTGTTGAGAAGTCTGTCCTGGACAAATATTACTAAAGACAGGAGACTCTTACAAAAGAAGACCACAAACGTTGGCAATTTGAATAACAAGGTTCAGAGAATTTTCATAGTTTGTTTTCAAAGACAATCGAAGATAAGTCTGTCTTATTTTCACGTGTGTGGCCCTTGCTCAAACTCACTTTCATCACAGAGTTAAATATGGTGATAAATCAGGCCTTCTAGTATTCAATAAATAAATACCTTGTACGGCTCTCCAAAAAGGGGGATCTTTTCAGGAAATGCCTCTTTCTCCTGGTGAGCTTCCTGGTTGCGTCTTTCCTTCTCTCTAATTCGAAGCAGGTTTCTCTCTTCATTGTACAAGCTGTTTCAGATGCCACAAAAGAAGAAAAATAATAAAATGTATCAGTGTCCAAGTCTTGCTACCCATATGTGCATGTGGGAGGGAGACCAGGAGAGGTCAACGAGGAGTGATGACAAGGGAGAGGTTTTAAAGAAGGCCTAAGTCTCTCAACCCACTCCGGGATTAAGGCTGTGACCCTCTGGCCTTGGGTCCTGGCTCCAGAAACCTAAGCATTCACTCTGGAATACTGCCTTCACGGCTCAGGATGCACTCCAAACTGAACAGTCTTTTATAGGCAGTCGTGGAACAGAGACAAGATTAATGATATTTTTACTTTCAGCTTGCAAAATACGGGGTAGAGGTAGGAGCTTTTCATCTGACAGAGTCAGCAGGATGTGAACTTTAAAAAGGCTGTTTTCCTGGATCAGTATTATACATTTTGGAAGATTAAAATCAAAAGGCTTATTTCATAATTAAAAGATTACCAAGCACCCAAAACAGCATTTACTTTATTCTCAGCCTATTCTTCTGGGACTGTCTTGGCATGTTAAACCCAAAAAGATAATTTTTATTTCTCATTTCAAATGTCAAGGATGGGAAAATCCAATTTTAGATGTCAGCTTTACCTACCAAGAAGTCTGATAATCTGATTGCCCTACTTAAACCACATAAAAATACATCCTAAATCAGCACTGGCACCCAAAGCAGTGAAAAACGCATTCACTGAAAAACAAATGGCAGAGAAGGAAACCAATAAGAGTGCAGTTTTAGCCAGTTGGTAAACCAAAGTGGGCCTGCCTCAGGTGGCCCACACAGGCCTCACCTCTCTGACTCCCACAAGTGATATACAAGAATAATGAAAGTAAGAACTATAAACTGACTTCTACCCTCATACATTTGCTTCGAAGGGTAGCTACTGAATCTTCTCCCCCAACATTATGTGAATAAATAAGCAGGAAAACATTAAATTGTCTTGCCAAGACGGTATGTACCTTTAGAAACTCTAGCTATGATCTCAGACACCCTCTTTTCCCGGCCTCTCTGCTCTCCTACTTCTCCTGTTTCCTCTGACAAAACCTTCTTACTGCTCTCCCTGCCTCCCCAACACCTTGTCCCTCTAAACTAGCCTTCTTACGGAAAGAAATACAACCTAAAGCTGTGGTTCTCAGGCCACCATCCACGTTTTAAAATACCAGGCATTTGATGGCTCTTTGCTGCTGCAGAATAAACTCTAAATCCTAGCTTGGGCATTAAAATCCCCTCCAGAATCTGGTACAGGTTGTTTCCCTGCAGGCCTGCCCCCCACATTCTACCTGCTGGTCATGTCCGTGCTGGTCATGTCCGTTCCTCTCCAAACACACCCTGTTTAAAGCAAGTCTTTCGCATTCTAATCCCCACCCCAGAACCCTGAACAATAACCAGTTCTTCCAACACCAGCTTACCCATGAAATAGGATTCTCCTGCAAACCACCTCTTCACTCCAGGCATACCAGACTACTCCTTACTCGTCCTGGGTACCCTGGACTTTGATGCTTCATTTAATCACACAAATTTCCTCTGCTTCACTCTCAGTCTCACACCCCCCATCCCCAATTTTCAGCTACCAGCAAAACCAGTGAGTGGTTCCAATGACACCCCCTCTAAAGGCTTCCTCAAATCCATCAAGCCTGTGCTGACAGAACATACTGACTGCTTCTCTCTCCTTCTCCCCCTTCTAGATAGAATGTGAACTCCGTCAAGAGAGCCTCTCATTTATCTCTCTCCTGAGGCTAACACATGGTACTTTACACAGAAATTAATCATTAAATATTTTAAAATTAAAAAACAGCCACTATGCTTACAGTATATATATATATTTTTTAAAGATTTTATTTAAGGGCCCCTGGGTGGCGCGGTTGGTTGGGCGGCTGCCTTCGGCTCGGGTCATGATCCCGGAGTCCCGGGATCGGGTCCCGCGTCGGGCTCCCGGCTCCATGGGGAGTCCGCTTCTCACTCTGACCTTCTCTCTCTCACTCTCTCTCTTTCCTAATAAATAAATAAAATCTTTAAAAAAAAAAAAGATTTTATTTATTCATTTTTAACAGAGAGAGAACACAAGCAGGCAGAGAGGCAGGCAGAGGCAGAGAGAGGAGCAGGCTCCCTGCGGAGCAAGGAGCCCGATGCAGGACTCGATCCCAAGACGCCGGGATCATGACCTGAGCCAAAGGCAGTTGCTCAACCAACTGAGCCACCCAGGCGTCCCTGCTTACAGTATATTTTTAAAGACTTACTTACAGTTTAAAAAAAAAAAAATTAACTCTGGAAGACATATGCAAAAACAATTAAAAAAAAAAAAACAGCCACCTAAAAAGAGATTTTTCTCTATTTCCATAGCTTTAAGTTGGTGGGGAGCTACCTAATTCACCTGGATGTGGAAAAGAATTCCCTGCTTAGACCACCATAACAAAAACTTTTCCTAAACAATGGCTACCTCAATGGCCTACTTTATAAGAGAACTACAAAGTGAACAATTTATGTTTGTCAACATCCTGAAAGAAGTTGAGAAAAAAGTAAACCAAGAACTGGTTATGGAGTCTTCTTTAACAGAGTCTGAATCTCACATGTTTTGGACAGTCATATTTATTTCTGGTTGAAAGCAGCACAGTGGACTTGACCACTCGGGAATTTCTTTCAGTTATTTTATAATTTCGGTAATTCCTCATTGGCTTAAAAAAAAAAAAAAAAATCATGTGACATTAACATACAGCCACGGGAGCCCAAAAGAGGGTTGATCAGGAAACAACCTTTTTCCTTCAAACTTGCTTTTCCAGCCACTTTGTTTGCAGAGGGGGTGGGGCACACAATTGTCCTGTGAGCAACCTGAAGGGCCCAGTGTCCCTTTTCCAAAGCTACGTGGTACAAGGACCCCACACGGGGTCCACACAGGAGGAGAAGCAGCTTCCCAAGGGCATCTGCTTTACTATTCTCTCCCTTTCTGATTCTGCTGCTAACAACACTAGAGTCCCGGCCCACTTCTGAATTGCTACCTTTGTCACCAAAAAGGTATCGCCAAATGGCAAAATTCTCAGTTCCAGATTGAAAAGTGAGGATGTGAACAAGCAGCACCTCAGCCATCAAGCTGCTTGGGGTCTTCGCGTAATTTTCCTGGCAACTCCACACATATCTGTAAGAAAAGCTACTCTGGCTTAAAAAGTACTGAATTTCTATCAATTTCTAAATTGATCAGCACAGCCTTATCTCGGTATCAGTTCAGGAAGTTTTCCCACACACTTTTAGGTTTTCGTTCTTAAATAATAAAAACTGCTATGGAAATAATAAGAACCCAATTTTACAACATTCCTAACACTGGCTTATTGCTATGTGATTCAAAAATCAAGGTACCTCCCACAGGGAAGAAATCCCATTAAATTAGGGACTCTGCTTAATTAAAGGTTTTACTTCATTAGTTTAAAAAAAGTTAAAACCCACATCAAGATTTTATTGGCAGACATATGTAACACTATACCAATTTTGAAACAAGCTTTGAATGTACTTTTTTTTTTTAATTAACCACTACCCTTCAACTGAAAAACGCAAAAATAGTGAGATGAGGAAAGACCTCACGAATGGCCCTGGTAGGATGAGTTTTAGGAGGTCTGGACTTGGTGAGAGAAACTCACTCTCCTCCCACACTGTCCCTTGGGTCTCACTCCCCGAGGCTCCTGGGCAGAGCCAAGGAAGGCAGAAGAGACAGGAAGTGACTCCACAATTCCCAGGACTACACTGGATAGGCTGTGGGCCTTCCTTCTTCTGTACCGTCTACCTTCTCCTTGCCACTGACCAGGTTTTACCAGTCGTACTGGGGCGCTTTCTGGTTTATTTGGCTTTTACTTCCTGTAAGTTTGCAACGGTTTAAAGAATGGTTTGTTAAGGTTCGCAAGCAAATTTTTTCATGAATATCTTCTTTTTCTTGGTCCCATTTTGACATCAGGGGAATCATAAATTTTAAAAACATCAACACAATTAGTAGCATGAGTAAGTAAATCACTGTTCAGCCTTACAAATCATTTTTAATCCAAGGTGCAAGCAAAGAGCGGGTGGATGGAAGAATTTTAAATGAGGGATTTTAGGTAGCAGTACATGTCCTACATGATTCACAAACTTTTAATTACTTTTGAATAATTACAAGTTGGCTATCACTTCATTTAATTAAAGGTGACTTTTTTTCCCCTGGTGTGGAAGAGAAAACATTCTCCCTCTCAGGATAACATCAGCCTTTCACGGTCAGACTTTCTCATTGTTCCACACAGAACAGAGTGAGTGACAAGTGCTCCTTCCCTGCTCCCCACAGGGCATTTTGTATTAGATGAGGGGTTCCCAAACCAGTGAACCCTAGAATGACCTGGAGGACCTGCTGGAACGTGAAGCACAGAGAACTGCCCCCCCACCCCAAGTTTCTGAGTCAGTAGATCCGATGCAAGGCAAGTTTCTGGGTGGTTCTGAGGAGTACAAGAGAGCACATTCTTCTTGGGCTCTATGGATTACTTAAATAAAGCCTAACAAAAACAGGAGCAATGATAACAGCAACAACAGGCTGCCAAGGACTGCCACCACTTAGCGTCTGTTACTCAGTCAGCACTGATGTAGGCACATCACATCAGTCTCCTATTTAGTTTCCACAACACCTCTGGGAGAAGGAGATTATGAACCCCATTTTCCGGGTGGAAAAAAAAAGATAAAGTTCAGAGATCAATCTGCAGTAAATGATAGACCTTAAAATTCGAATGCAGGTCTGCCTCGCAAAAAAGTATATATTCTTGGGGCGCCTGGGTGGCTCAGTGGGTTAAGCCTCTGCCTTTGGCTCGGGTCATGATCTTGGGGTCCTGGGATCGAGCTCCATGGCGGGTTCTCTGCTCAGCAGGGACCCTGCTTCCCCCCCCCCCTCTCTGCCTGCCTCTCTGCCGACTTGTGATCTCTCTCTCTGTCAAATAAATAAATAAAATCTTTAAAAAAAAAAAAAGCGTGTATTCCTAATCACAGTCCTGCTAGCAAGTTCTGCACAGCAAGGCTGTGTTAAATAGGGCAACAACAAAGGCAGCATGCTGTACGTGTGTTCACTCACGATCACTTGTAATTCCTTGTTCTCAGAGATAAGTGAGGTTTTATCCCTGCCAGCAGAGCAATCTCAAAGCCACAAAATGTGTTTGGTTAAATGTATCCACACAGGTCTGTCTTGGCTACGCACCTGACAGAGTGCCCTTGGAGAGAGAGGGATGGCCAGCAGCATGAAGTTACTCCCCCCAGTTATAAAACTGCATTACAATTCTTATTTTAGAGTCTTTTTTTTTTTCCCTGAGCCCTTTTTAATTTACAGATTTGAGGTCCCTCGATCCATAAAAACCTCTGGATTCACGAGTCATCTCCAATGTGCTAAGGGGCTCTTCACAATTTCTTTCAAGGACAGGCTGTAAATAAACTTGCACGAAAGCTGCCATTCCATGCCGGACATCGGGCTCCCCTCCCAGTAACTTCTGGCCACTGACCTAGACCATGTTCCTTGGGCCACGATGCCAGTTGTCTGGTCAGCCCAGGAGTCCCCACCTGGGGAGAAAAAGGCCACCAAGTCACAGGATGATCTGAAGCAACTGACAGCATTCACAAACAAGGCCCCAGGGGTGGGGGGTGGGGGTGTGCAAAGTCTGACCACGCAGCAGATAGCCAGGAGTTCCACCACAAGTCTGCTTAAATAAAATAGGGAATTACTGTCAGTCGCCACATTGTTGCTTTTGGGTCATATTCTTCTGTCCACCTGATCTGCAGAGGTTCAGTGCTGATAACATCAAAAAGATCCCTGCAAAAGGGCAACAAACCACCTCCCTCCACTTTTGTTGTTGTTGTTGTTGTTGTTGAAGTGAAGAGGACACCAAAGGGTTTCAACTCCAGGCTTGAGTTTCCAGAGCCTGGTGTGCCCTGCATTGTGAAGGGGGGCTGCGCCACAGAGGTCTTCAGTGACCGAATTCCGCCACTCTCATCCACACAGGAGCCCGAGCAAAGCCGGGAAATCTAAAACATGCCAGGATGCTCTCGCTTCTGGAGAGGTGGTGAAACTCCTGAGCAATTTGGGGCTGCCCGTTCAGCCCCTGAATGCAGTCATTTAGTCAAGCCCATGCTGGGGCCTGTCAGGGCACATTGACTCTGACTTTTCAAATGCTCCTCCTTGGGGTTGTGGGTGGGTGTGGTAAAACACTGTGATACAAGGAAGAAATCACAGCTCCGTAGGGATTAATGAGAGCGCTCCTCTTATCTCTCCTTGCAATCGAAAAGGAGAGAGGAACGGATGTGGAAGGAGGAACAGAGGGCAGCAGGAAGGCCCACACTGAGCGTTCGCTGTGGGGCAGCACGCGGCTAGGCCATGGTCTGGCTGGGAGCACCTTCTTCCAGGCTGGAGCCCACGGCCCCGCTGCTAATCTAGGTTAGTCATGCAGGATCGCTGGATGCCATTGGGCGCTTCCATGGCAACCCTGGGCCCACGGGGCAGGCCGTGCACAGCTGACTACCCATTTATCACCCTTGACTGGCCAATACACACAGACCTGCCTCTGATAGATGTGACCAACTCTCTCTAGAACTCACGTTTAAAAGTTTAATTCTCCCTTAGGGGATAGAGTGTAATTTCTCCAGAGCGTTCATCTCCCGATGCGTAGTAGAGACATTTGGCGGGAAGGAAAGGAAAAATCCTCAAATCAACAACGTACATTCACTTTGGAAAAGGAGTCTTTTTACTGTTTTAGGAGCAGCGCTATGCCACTCTGATTTGAATGTACAAACAATCAAACGAAACGAAAAAACTCTCAAGTCTATTCACACAAGTTGGGCAAGCCAGGTTTAGAGACGGGTGACAGAACGTGTCACAAAGCCAGAGGCACAAGGATGGCAGGTTTGAGCGCTTACTCTTGTGCAAGCGACCTTTTTAGTTTGAAAACCGCCCCTGGTGACTTTTACAGTCTATCTTCTGGCCCTTTTTTCCCAGGTTTCTCTAGCCAGACGATCTAACATTCAGGGAACATTTTTCACACAATACAGAAAAAAGTCAATATACTTCAAAGCACAAAGTTCGCTTTGTCATTAAAACGGTATCACTCATCAACACAATTTAAACATGAGAAATCAACGTAAGAAATGTTGCTTCAAAGAATGGAAAATCTCTTCCCTCTTTCGCTTTGTGCATATGAAAGAATTGGCAACAAGCTCTCTTGTAATAAAAATCACTCGGCTAAATCTTTCAAGGATTTCACCTTTATTACTTCCCCCGTCAGCTAACATACACAATAAACACAAAGAAAAAACAATCAAACAATCCTTAATTTCAAAAACCAAATCTGATTTAATATAAAAGATAAATACCAGCCAAGTAAAATGACAAAATAACATTATGTCACTGGTGTTTTCCCGGAGGAGCTCCCAGGGGATCATCTCAAACAAAGTAACAGCTCTCTGCTACTCCTGCCTGCCACAGAAAACTCAGCCTCATTAGAGTCCTGAAAGAGTTGTCGAGAACTCCATTTCGCAAAATTAAATCAATCTTTAAGATTTTTTTTTTTTATGTAATTTAAAGTCATACTACGAGTTTTAAACCGAGAGAGAGCCTCTACCAGGGCAAACTTGAGTAAAAGTAAGTCACTTCCATCCTAATGAGAGACATGTTAATTTACCTTTCAAAATCAATCTGCCAGCTATTTTTCTGCACGCATGTTAATATGTAACAAAGGTCTGAAAGGATTCACTTACAAAAATCTATCAAGAAGGAGCACCAGATTAGGGTGAAGGAGGTAAGTGGTAATGTGGTGGTTTAAGGAATATTTTAACTTTTTTTTTTTTTTTCACAAGAAAGTATCCATTTACTATTTGTGTAGTTAAAAATTTTGACTAAAAACAAAAGAAATTGCCTCATACGACGTCAAGATCAGGGCTAAAGAAAGACTGAGGTGTTGAACATTTTGTCAGTAACTCTCACTGGAACCTATGAACGCTGATTTTGGACCCTGGAATGCCTTCTATCATTTGTAATAATTATAGGCCATCTGCATAAAGCAGTGCATTCGAGACTATATTCCAAAGTCCAAACACCAGCAGCTTTTTTAGAAAAGTAGCCTTATTTTAATAGATCATAAATATATTTCAAAAGATATTTACCTTATAGATGGAAAAACACAAGAATTTGTCTTCTTCAATGGTCTTAAAAGGACAGTGAGGAAAGCTGTGTGGGTAGGGATTACACAGCTCTAACAAGAGGAGGATGAGCGGAAGGGAGACAGATGAGCAACTGCATTCCTATGTGTAGGACACAGTTCCTTACCTTCTAAACATGTTTTGTTTTTTTAATGCATTTTAAACATTAAAAACAAAGAACTACTACTGACTGAGAAAGGTCATCATGCAAATGACACAATTACACAAACCACAGCAGTGAAAAGAAATTGTTCCCGACCTTGAAGATTCGACAATCTATGTGCTAGGGGTTAGTAAAATTCACTTTTAATGCTATTTGCAATGAGAACATATTAATGTTACTGAGAAATTCCAGAAAAGGCAGTCTCTCGGAGGGATCCCTACAACGCTGACAGTGCTTACTTCCAGTTAACTGAAAGCAGATACAGAAATCACCCTCCCTCCTGCAGTGGCAAAAGGCTTGCTAGAGATAAATCTGCCACCTGACTATTTCCTTCCCCCCATTTATTTAGAAAGGTCCCTGGTGTTCCGAGCTCCCTCAGTCGGCCTGCTTTATTGGCAACTGCACATTTGGCACCACTGAGAAACATGGGTAGCAGCTGTTGGTTCTTCCTGTACAGGTCTCATTTGTACTAGGACCAACCAGAGCACTGGCCTCATTACCACGCCACTCTCCTTACACACTCAACTGACCATGAAGGACCACATCACATACCTATAAAATAATGAGGCTGGTGAAAGTCTGCTCATTAAAGCCACAAAATAAAAGAATGCAGTGGTCACAAACGAAGAAAGAATGTAGACTAGCAAGCTCAAAGTTCTGGGTTTTTCTTTAAACGCTTGTCTCATTTAATTTATACATAACAATAATAAAAAAAATATTTTGGGTATTAAATCTATTAAGCATCCAAAATTCAAATAAAGTGTTGTGTGGACTTCTTATTTCTGACTCAGAGCACAGCCCCAACAGGCTCCTTGTCCTGGGCCACTCTACTACAGACATGTACCTCATTGAACTTTCTAAAAATCATGAATCTGATCTTATTATTCACCTATTTACAACTTTTCTGAGCCCAATGCTGCCTACAGGATTAAAGGTGATTGGTGGCTAAGCCAAGAAATACCCTTCACGATCTGGCTTCAATTCCTCTAACTTCAAGGCCTCTAACCTTCGGGGGTAAGACCTCTTCCTGCTTATTTCTCACCCCCAAATAGATAAGACCCATTTCTGCCCCCCCCCCGCCCCCATCTAGACACTTTGAACATAAGGAACTGGGAGGCGTGGAGTAAAAGCACAGCCCTTGCCTCTGCCAGTTCCCTCATGAACTACCTCCCTGACTTTCAAAGCCTTCCGAAATATCCCGGCCCCTCCATCACAGTCCCCCAGCCCCAACCTCCACTCTCACCTCCCATCCCTGCTGTGAATGATTCCTTCCTCTGGGATACATCTGTTCTTGCAAATCTGTCCATGTTTACATTTACAAAAACCAGACAGACTGCGCACGTGCCTACAGATTTTCTTTATTATGGCAAGGACGATTCCTGAGAGCATAGCACTTAGTAAAAAGTGACGCTTAATACACATCTTTGACTTAATGATTATATTCAACCATTACTCAATTTCAAATAATCCAGAATTCTACTCAAGTCTGCCAGTCTTATTCATTATCTGATGACAAAATATGATTCACTGTCTGATACCTAAAACTGATTTTACCAGATTGTTGTACCCATCAAATGACTCAAGCCTGGAAGGAGGCTGACAGCTCTCTTTCCTAGGTCAACTACGAAAGCTGCCTCAGCTAACACCATATGTTTATGGTGTTAATATCAGTTAATATTACAGGTTTTCATTTTTCAGTTTGCCATATTACTAGTCAAAGTATACTACACCCAAAAAAAAAAAAAAAGTGTGAGTTACATTTACGGCAAATACACCTTTAATTTTAAATCAAGTAAGATTCAGAATGGTATTAATAAGCCGTCTCTACGACTAAAACTTCAACAACAAAAATCCCACAACGAAAAATCTCTCCATGCTGTTATAAATGCATCGTGGGGAAAACAAAACCAAAAAATACAGGATCCAAAGAGTTTTAATATGCAGATGAGATGGTGTGGCTCCTTCCACTGCTGAAAGATCACCATAGGCTCCCCTCGGCGTTCAAGATTTAAACCCAGAAGCCTCACCTAGAAGTCTCGGTCCCC
Organism: Nasua narica; assembly: GCA_028533885.1. Taxonomy (NCBI): domain Eukaryota; kingdom Metazoa; phylum Chordata; class Mammalia; order Carnivora; family Procyonidae; genus Nasua; species Nasua narica. The sequence goes on along the minus strand of CM052800.1, from coordinate 62,653,712 downwards.
AGCACACCTCCTCTTAATCGCTACCTCCAGATACACTGCCCTCCCCCTGCCCTTCTCAAATTCTAGCCACACGGGCCTTTTCATGCCTGGACTGAGTGGAGCTGTGCACTGCTGACCCCCCCAGACGCTCTGTCCAGAGCTGAGGGCCTAGTCGTCACCAACACCTCAGGTTAAAAGCGCTCCTCAGTGAGGTTCCAGATCCAAATGGGCACTTGGCCCCACCAGCGGTTGTTCTGCAGACTCCACCCTGCTTCATCTCTTATCACTATCTAAAACGGTCTTGTCTATCCATTTATCTGTTTAATTACGTCTGGCTCTCCACGCTCACCTCCTCCGAGAATGTAAGCTTCAGAAGCTCAGTCACCGTTCCTCTCTTACTCCACACTGTGTACCCAGCACTAACCCATTAGGCTCAACGAGTATTTGGCTGAATGGATGGAAATCTGCAAACAGAAGCATTTTCCAAAGACGGTACAGAAAGATAGTACAAAAGACAGTATTTTTTAAAATAGGCAGATATGGACGGCATCCTACAAATAACAGATTTATACATCAAATTGTCAAGTACCACACAGAAAGCAAGAGAAAAACAAATCATTCCTAAATTCCTCTTGTGTCTCATGAGACTGTCGAAATGCCCCTAAGGGGATTTAAAAAAAAAAAAAAAGGAAACTCTTTTCTCAAGTAATTATTTAAGAGCAAGTTTATTTTGTGTTCGTTAAGAAGAGTCATAAGAGATCAAACATACTAAGTGGATATTTTTTGTCATTTAACATCCTGAGCACCAGCTAATTCCCAACATACATCAAACTGAATGCATTACATTCAACAGAACAGCATAGAAATTGTACGGACTTACCGTTCCAAGGAAGAGTCCCTCCCAATGACTGAACTAACGCACACGCATTCCAGAGAACCAATTGCACCACATACGATAAGAAGAACGGTTTGAAACTGGGCCAATGTACCAAGTACTGCTTCAGCCCGAATAAATGCTCAGCATTTAGGCTTGCTAACCAACAGCAAAAAGCAACAGGAAAAGGCTTACATTTGGAAAATGAAAGGAAAAACAATGTCTATGTATTGATAAGAGCAGTGAAGAACAATGGGATAATAAGGAAACTGGCAAGAGGTGACTTATTTTTCTAAAGAAGAAAATATTAAGAAACATTTATTTTTTACATGAGTACAGAGAGACCCATCAGCACATTTCAGTTACTGAACAAACAAAAAATTGTACGGCTCCTCCTCTATCCATCTAATGAAACTCATTCCACTACGGGAGTTTATCAAAGACTAAACTCACGGATGGATCTTCCATTCTCCGGTCAACCCACAGCTTCCAGTAAAAGCTGCTGCCAGTTATATTTGAAACCGAGTTAAACAAGCTGCTGTGGACATGTATATACAGAAAGATAAACTTTCAACAACTGAAAAACATTTTTTTCAGGCTTCAACAAACACGTGGACATAAAAACACGAAGATATCCAAACCTACTTGCATATCACACAAAACAGACAATATAAGAATAGAGTGTTGGTATGTTTTTACAGAATCCTTGGGTTTTTTCTTTACCTTCCTACTTACAGTTATCTTTTTTTAGTTAATTGCACATGTCACATTTGTTTTCACAGAAAGAAAGCCTAATGTCATAAAAACTAGAGGCAGCCTCATTAATTCTATTCCATTTCATCCCACAGACATTTCAAGAAGGAAGAACAGGGAGATTATTATAGGAGAAGAAAGCTGGAAACATGTATTGGTATTTTATATGGCAACAAGCAACAATTACATGTTTCTAAATATTCTCATTTTCATCATAACCCCAGCTCACCTCCTACTACTGGCTATAATTGGCATCTCCTTAAAGCTAAACAGTAAGTCATTGTTTTTCTGGAGAAGTCTCCCTTCATTTTGACCTCTGCTAAGCAGTGTTATGAGCCTTACAAAGCTTGTCAGGCTTCTTTGGGCTGGATTTTGGCCCAGCCATGGACATTTATATGCAGAATATATCATCTTTTCCCCATTACTGCCAATAGGCAGTTCACTTGCTTAAAACAAAGGGTATTTATCAAACTTAATACAGCCCCCTCCACCTTCTTTAACACCAGTAAACTAGAATCTGAGAGTTCACTCAATTTTTTAAGTACACTTCAGGAGCTTCAAAGACTGTGTCTTTTATAATGCTTTAAAATTTCCATTTTTACTCTCTCTTTGAGAAGCAGAAGCAAATATATCCATTATAAGGAAACAATAAGCAAACATTTAAAGTTACCAAATGTACTGATGATTTATATTAAAAGCCTCCGACTGTAAAATGGTTTTCTTCCAACAGAATCGCATTTTAAGTGTTATGCCACTTAAAGTTATTTAAGAATATGAAGGCACTTCTATGGTTTTCCAGAGTCCAACTAAGATCTTAAGCCTCACAGAATAAAAAACAGAAAATCTATTTGTTTCCCGTTAATACTGACTCCCCGCCTATGTGCTAGACCTAAAGACGAAAGAAGTAAGGGTCCTACAATCTAGTAGGAGAAATACAAAAGGAGGGTAGGGGCAGACTGCTAAGAGTGATTGCAGAGGTTGGTCTCAAGTGCTAAAGAATCGGGGGAGAAAAACAGCAACTCTAAAGGAAGGAGCCTAGGATGATTTAATTAAGAGCGGTGACATCTGAGCTTGAAGAATGGACAGGAGTTTGGACGAGGCAAAGGGGCCCCCATGCCCCTGCTGAGAAAACATGTAAGTCGTGAGGGGTGATCATTCACCGCGGGGTGTCTGTACCATCTTACTTCATTCGCCAACTCCAGCTCCAAATTTCTCCTCAAAAGGGTCCGAGGAACCACTGACAATTCATGGGGATGACAGCCTTTTGCAGCCATCCACTCCACTTGGCTGGCCTAGAGCAATCCCCTGAGAATTGCCTGTGGACTTTCCTCGGCCTGAAACAATGACCTCAAATTACTTTGCACATGAAAAACCGTCAATTTTAGGAAATGAGCAGAGTGGGGATGTCACGGTTTAGAATGCAAATGAACTTAACTGGCCTCAGATAATCGCAAAAACAAAACTGACCACTCCTCCCACCCCTCCATCCTCCTCATCACCCCAAAGAACTCGGTCCCCAAAGAACACTTGATACAGGGCCTTGCTGTGCAAAGTAGGGTCTGATTTCCTAATTCAAATGATTTTACACTAATTTCAAGACCTCCTTGTGTCCTTGTGTTTGTTGAGCCAGCAGTCACAATTCCGCGATTTTAAAATCTCAGCAATAAATTTAAAAGTATTTAGTTGAGGGATGCCTGGGTGGCTCAGTTGGTTAAGCAACTGCCTTTGGCTCAGGTCATGATCCCAGCGTCTTGGGATCTAGTCCCACATCGGGCTCCTTGCTCCGCGGGGAGCCTGCTCCTCTCTCTGCCTCTGCCTGCCTCTCTGCCTGCTTGTGTTCTCTCTTTGTTAAATGAATAAATAAAATCTTTAAAAAAAAAAAAAGTACTTAGTTGAACATCCTCACCTGAACTGTTCCTTGATTTCCTGACATGCTTAGCCCAGAAGTTTCAGGCTTTTAAGTAAAATTAGTTTAAAAAGAATAAGGCTACCAGTGGCAAAGAGGGGGGAAATGTGTTAGAATATTCCAATTTGAATGAACATTGATCCATGCTTAAACTTCAACCTAAAAATGTACAGTAAACAAAGTTAGCAAAAGCAAAAAGATGGACTAGACCAGAGGTTAGCAAACTGGCTCGTGAGCCAAATCTGGCCCAGCTGTCTGTTTTTATAAATAAAGATTTATTGGAACACAGCCCTGCCCATTTGTTTCCTCTCTGTCTGTGGTCGCTTTGGTCCTGGAACAGCAGAGTTTACTAGCTGCAACAAAGACTGCATGGACAGCAAAGCCCGAGATATTCACTATCTGGTCCTTTACAGAAAAGGTTTGTCAGCCCTTGGACTAGACCCTAAATTATTAAGAAAGAAAGATAAAGGTGAATTTTTTTTAAGTTTATTTTGAAGTGTTTCATTTTAAAGGAGTATAGTACAGACTATTTCAGAAATAGCTCCTTATGCAACATGTAAGGCTTTCAGTAACAAACCAAATTTCTCTCTTATCAGCTTTTCTGACTTGAGGGGGAAAGATGAGAAATCTCCACTCTTATCTCTATCTAATTTCAATGCCTTACTCTTTTATTCCAAACGATTAGCATACTGTAGTGTGTAGTGAAAAGTGTGCCAAGCCGGAGACCTCCAGGGTCTGGCACCACTCGCTGTACGATCTTATCTGTTCCCTCCAGGACTCAGCTCTCATACCCTGCCGGGCCTTGTGCTCGACAGCCTCAGAAGGGTGGTAAAAAGAGTGTGTTGGTGGATGTTTGGGAAACGGAGGGGCATAAAAACCATCCCAGTCGCTGGTTCCAGCTGCATCTTCAGTAGAGCAATGGACTCCACCCTACAATTATGGAGGATTTTTAGCATGAAGCGAATGGGAAAGGACAGACTATGAGGGAGATCGCAGAGCAAAAGAAAACGTAAGGAGAAGCTCTGGGATTAAAAACTCCCAAGGCACAGTGAGTCCATCCAACTTCCCTGAGCTATCTATTCCAGCAGGCGGGTGTGGTTTGCGGAAAATATGAAGAATTAAGCCAGTGGTTGCTATTAAAGGTCAGAACTTACTGTGCCTCAAATGTCCTGGTTCTTTAGAAGTCTGGTGGGAGACTGCAGCGCTGTATTTGAATACCTTTATTTAAATAAAAGGACATTTGTCAGGTTGACAGTGTGAGGAAACAGGCTGACAGCCTTGATAAAATTAAACCGAGATCTTCGAACGAACGTAGAGTGAAACTCTAACACATTTTAATCTTATTCCTCGGATATAAAGCCTTCTAGGGGATCTCTCACTAATTAAGGCTGCTACCCTCTCTGCCCTCAGGGGAATGTTGCTTCCCTACAACTCTGGCCCAATAACAGACTCAACCATTCCCTTATAATAAAATAGATGAGAAGTGGCTGAAATATTTACATTAGACTTTACCAAAAAAGCCAAAGGATAACAGAGCAAAAATAAACAGGTAACAATATTCAACCAGATAATCTGACTGACAAATTATGACTTGCCCCACTTCACCTGGGGGGGAGGAGGGCGCGCCCTGGTTATCTACAGACCCACCACCAGGTTACTTGGGAAAGCATTCTTTCACTCCCAGACTCTCATTCATCCTGGTTCACCCATGCAGAGTGAGTGACATTAACGAAGTCCACCTCTTTCAGGAGAGACCCCCATCTCCCTACTGATGACTTCCATGGCATGATCCTGCAAGAACACGACCCAGTCATCCTGGCACCCCTCTACTACATGCGCTCTTTAAGCAGCAGGCTTTAATTACATTCTGTCCCATGCATTCCATTGTTACCTAGAAATAGGGAGTCCTTAAAGAATGGACCAGGGCCCATACTCCCCATGAAGTATCTTGACTGGGAAAAGGGCTAATCCCCCCCCCCCAAAAAAGTAATGATTTTGGACTCAAGCCTTCAAGCATTCTGTAAGGAAGGCTTTGCTTGTTTTAAAGAAGCAGTCACCATATGCCTAGTCACAGACAGAAGAATTTTTAGTCTGTGACAGTCATGGAAGAAGTCATTTTAAAAACGATATTCAGGAGTGCCTGGGTGGCTCAGTCAGTTAAGTGTCTGCCTTGGGCTCAAGTCACGATCCCAGGGTCTTGGGATCAAGTCCCATGTCAGGCTTCTTGCTCAGCGGGGAATCTGCTTCTCCCACTACCTCTGCCTGTGCTCTCTCCCTCTTTCTCTCTGTCAAATAAAGAAATAAAATATTTAAAAATCATAATAAAATAAAATAAAAACAATATTCAAGGTGCATCTCGGTGGCTCAGCCAGTTAAGCGTCTGACTCTTGATTTCATCTCAGGTCATGATCTCAGAGTCCTGGGATCAAGCCCTGGCTGGTTCCCCCCCTCAGCAGGGTGTCTGTTTGAGGATTTCTGTCCCTCCTCCTCTGCCCCTCCCCCTGCTCACTCTGTCTCTATCAAAATAAATCATCTTTAAAAATAACAAAAAAATTAAAAATACACAGAAATGATACCTTGAAAGGAGGAAAAATAAAACAGGAATGAGTCCATTTACTCATCTTCTAATCATCTTCCCACCTACATACCAAACAATAACCCTAAGATTAGTCCTATATCTTCATAGGGGTTTGGGTTACAGAAACATATACACTGTCAAAATGTACCGGGACAACTAAAGTTTGTGCATTTCTTGGCATACCTGACTTCTATGGTGAAAGGGGGGAGACACTGTAAATAAATACTTAACTTTAGTTAATGACATACAAGCTGAAGTATTTGGGGATCTGCAACCTACACAAGAAGCGTAAGAGATTAATGGATGGACACAGCAACGAAGAGATGGGTACATACGTGGTAACAAAAATACAGCGTTAATAGTTTAATCTGGGAATAAAATAAGAATTTTACTGTGAAATTCTTCCAACGCCCTGAATGTTTAAAAATTTTCCTAGTACAGTGTTAGGGAAAATAGCCACAAGAATAAACGAGTAAATATGGCAGGATCTAAGAGGCAGCCAAACACGAGGAGATCCCACACGGTTCCATCACATACATCTGCAGATAAAACTTCAGGTCTAACAGGAAGTCTCTATCCGAAAGGAGCTGAGGAGGGGTTGGTGCACCGGAGTGGGCTGAGTGTCCGACTCTCGGTTTCAGCTCAGGTCCTGATCTCAGCCCACATCAGACTGTGAGCTCAGCAGGGAGCCTGCTAGAGAGAGATTCCCTCTCCCTCTCCCTCTGGCCTTCTCCCCACCCTTGGGCACACACTCTCTCTAATCAAGCAATCAATCTTTTAAAAAAGTGGGAGGTAAGTGGGAAACACAAATTCATCTATTAACCGGTACAGTGGCTCCCCGAAAGGCAAGGAACTGAAGAGTGGTCCTGAACTCCGTGAGACACACCATGACAGCTGCTGTTGGCAGAAGTGAAACAGCCTGAGCATATGTGTGCCTGCACGCTGCACAAGTTTATCTGTGTGTGTGCACTGAGCAAAACCTTACCGCGCTCTTTCAAAACCTTCCGCTTCTGGTCTATCGAGAAGCTACAAGGGATCCAGCAGAGATGCTCACATCTCTGTGCACCTGGAGGAGGACATTGCAGAATCCCATTTGGAAAGCTTTCAGGGCAATCTCCATAGCAGCCACTGCAGAGACGCAATTCACCTCTCCCTCCTCCTTCCTCCAATCTTCACCTTTGTAAAAGAAAAATCATTGTTTTCCCCCTCCTTGAGAACTAGGTTGGTTGTGAGGTTTCAGAAAATTAATCTCCTCCAATTCTTGTCCTACTTCTTCACGTACAGATTTAGTGCCTATAAAGGAAACACTGGAATCACATTTCCTTCTTCATATTTCAAAGTGTTTTTCCTGCACGTCCTTCCCTACAAAATTACCAAGCCAGAAAGCTTTGGGCTTTAAGGAGGGCCTGATTCTATGGTTTCCCTAGTTTAAGTTACATCTGATATCTAAGACACAAAAGGCTCAGATTTTAGACATGCATTTTACACAAGTAAATTTGTAATACAATAGGTGGTTACTGGACACCTACCAATCTCCCTTTCTGCATATTTTCTCCCTTGAGTTGAAAAATGCTACTGCAATCAACCTCTTCCCTGACAGATATGTTGAGGCCCCATGTCACTCAGAATTCTTTCCTTGCTGCTTTAAAAGGCTCGCCTTAGTTCTCTGCTAATGGGCTCCCTCACCTCTGACCCCTCTATGTCGCCTCCTGCTACAGGGCAACCGGATGGCCACTCAAGGTCTCCGAATGGAGACTGCTGTGTGTCAGTCTCCTACAGCAGTTTGGCTGAAATTTGAGGAAGGCAGAGAGGAGGCTGAGCAATACACAACAGGATGGGACACTCTGGTCACCACTGTCAGACGCTGGTTAAGAGCACAGTCTCTGGGGGCACCTGGGTGGCTCAGATGGTTGGGCATCTGCCTTCGGTTCAGGTCATGATCCCAGGGTCCTGGGATCAAGCCCCACATGGGGCTCCCTGCCCGGCGGGGAATCTGCTTCCCTCTCTCTCCCCACTGTCCGCCCTGCTTGTGCTCTCTTGCTCTCTCTGTCAAATAAATAAATAAAATATTAAAAAAAAAAAAAAAGAGCACAGTCTCTGGGGGCACCTGGGTGGGTCAGTGGGTTAAAGCCTCTGCCTTCGGCTCAGGTCATGATCTCAGGATCCTGGGATCGAGCCCCACATCGGGCTCTCTGCTCAGCAGGGAGGCTGTTTCCCCCTCTCTCTGCCTGCCTCTCTGCCTACTTGTGATCTCTCGCTCTCTGTCAAATAAGTAAATAAAATCTTAAAAAAAAAAAAAAAGAGCACAGTCTCTGGAGTGAGGAATGGGTTCACACCTGGGCTCCATGACTTTCTAGTAGTGTCCTTTGGCAAGTCATTTAACCTGAATGTCAGCCATTTTAAAAAGGTTGTGGTCATCACGGTACCAATTCCCTAAAACCACCGTGAGGTTTAAGTGACTAATGCCTTATAGTACCACAGTAAACTGAGAGCACTCAGGCAAGAAAGGAGAAACTCCGAAATGTCTCCAGATGCCCCTCCAGCTGTGCGCTTTAAAAACAACTCAGGTTTTACACTTTCCAAATTTGCAGCTTTTATCTGTGCAAGACTTTGTCCTTCCCATGACCCCTCCTTTCCTCGTCACCCTCAGAAGTGTTTTTTCCATTTCTCCCTTTCCTATGGGGCTGCGGAACCCAGACGGTGCCCAGCAGCGGCCCGCACACTCGCGCTATGTCTGAAAGAGGCTAGCTAACACGTCCCCGGGGCCGGCACGGCGTGCGCGGGAGTCTGGTGACGACATACTGATGTTCCCTGAGGCACAGATACCCACGTACCTGTGAACAGAGCAGGGGTTCTCAACTACGGCACTACTGACATTTTGAACCAAAGAATTCTTTGTGTCAGAGAATGCTGTCCCGTGCATCTTAAGACGTGTGGCAGGATCCCCGGCGTCCACCTTAGGTGACGGCAGCACACCGTCTTCCTGGCTGTGACAATCAAATATGTTTCTAGACTTTGTCAAATATCCCTGGGAGGGGGGGGTGTAAAATAACCTCCTCCTCTTTTCCCTGCCTCCCTCATGTTGAGACCCACTGCTGGAGAGAACAAGAAATATTCCAAGTCACAGCGTTGGTTTTCTCCTGAAGCAGCAGCCACCACAATGTGGAGCATTCAAAACAGACATGGGAAACATTTGTGAAATGTCAAGACTCCATTCAGAACTAGTTACGGCCGACAGGGTAAGTCACGAACTCGAAGCTCGAATTGTACCAGAGGTTCAAAACTGTTGTAAGAATTAAATGAACGAATGCACACACAGTGCTTAGCCCAGTGCCTGGCAGAGAGTAAGCATTCACTACCCGGGAGCTACTGTGAGGAAGCACATGCCGCTGGAGTCCAAGGCTGGGCAAAGCAGCACAGCCTTGGCTCTCCCCTCACCCATTCCTTCTGTGTTCCTCCCACCCCTCTCCCCAAGGACAAAGTAAGATAATCCAATACTAAACACAGAACGACGGTCCCTAGAGCTGGTAGCATAGAAAGCGGGGTAAGAGAACAGAAGAAGAGAAGGAGAACCCAAGAGTGGCACGAAGAGTGTGGTGACCTGCAGCAGAGGCAAACGGGCACACACACTTCCCACTCAACAGGAAGAGGCAGAAGGATGCCTGTCCCATTCCAAAATGAGTTTCTCATAAGGAAGCAGCATCCTGAAAGAGGATGAAGGGTACAAGGGATTTCACATCTTCTATCCAGGGAAGTTCCACCCACAGAATTCTCCCTTTCCAAATATTACGGGAGTTCCCTGAGTTACAAATACCCCACGGCTTGCAAAAGTTGCATCGTCTCTCCTTAACTCCCCATGCAGTAACCAACTTGTGGGGAAAGGGCACTTCCCAGTGTGCGGCATTAGGAAACACTGACCTCACATTTCGTCTGTATGCTTCTTCACCCTGAGAGGAATTCTACACATACTGGGTTTCCCTACTCTCATCTCGTTCCCTTTTCCTGTTTCATACACTTCAGTTAAAAGACACACACACACACACACACACACACACACACACACACAAAATCACGTCCCATTTTCTCCATCCTTCTTTCCCTCCATAGTAAACCAAGGAGCACTGACCATACAGATAAGTGTTTGAAGGACGAAGACGACATTTATGGGAAAGTCTAGAGTAGATGAGTAGAGGCGGTGGGCCAGCTGTCATTTGCCAGCTCTGTAACCATGATAGGTCAATCACTGACAGCCAGTCACTTAATCTCCATGAGCCTGTTTCTTCATCTGTACAATGGCAAGGATAACCCCTGCCCTACAGATTCAATGATATCAAATATATAAATTCTTGGCTCGAGGCTCAAAATATAAAAGAAAGCACAATAAAGGATTGCCATTATCATATACCAAAATTATATATAATGTCTGTGCCCTTCAAAGTACCCAAAGTTTACCAACAGAAATACTCCCAAGAGAATTCACTTTTTCCACCTTTTCTTCCTATTAAACCTAAAGGTCCCATACAACATCCCTCCCACCATAAAAATCAGCCTAAGCAGAAGACAAACTATCTTATTCAAGCATGGTTCATCTGCCTTATTTAATCAATTGCACTGTTTTCCATTATTGTACCACATGTTTGACATTTTGGCATCATAAGTGAAGAAACATTCTGGGTTCAGCCTGGGGCCTAACCTTCATCACACGATTTTCGTTGCTGCTTCTGCAAAATATTTTCTGTGCTCCAAACCCATTTCTGGAAGAAAAGCAGTTTGTAAATAGGAAACCACGCATGCTTTCTTTTTAAATTCCCAATATCTATTGAAATAAAATCCACCCTGACCAGCAATTCAACTATGAAATGATTTTTGGAATTAAATCAGAAAGGTTTTCTCTCAAAAAAAAAAAAAAAAAAAAGATTACAATGGCTCTTGCTGTCCTACAGTTTGGGCACAATTTTTAAAGAAGCTCTATAAATACACAAGATCTGAATTTTTCTAGTCCTGATAATCTAAACAATTAAAGTTTATAAAGTTATAGACAACTGCCAAAAATCTGTTCATTTCCGTATCAACTTTAAAATGAGATTGCAAAAACAAGAACTGCAATTTTTTAGTGACGAATTTTAAATGAACACTTAAAAGCACAATGAGGTGGCTCAGTTAAAGCCTCTGCCTCCGGCTCAGGTCATGATCTCAGGGTTCTGGAATCGAGAGGCCCCACCCCCCCCCATCGGACTCTGCTCAGCAGGGAGCCTGCTTCCCCCCTCCCTCTGCCTGCTTGTGATCGCTCTCCTCTCCCTGTCAAATAAATAAAATCTTCAAAAAATAAAAAAAATAAAAGCACAATTAGAAATGACCATTTCAGGGGACCATTTCAGCATTAGGATTCCGACCTCTACTGAGGCAACATTCATGTTTGCTGTAAGCACGTGTGTGCATGGACCTGTGTGCATGAACAGAAAAGAAAAAATTCAGGTCTTCGATTTTTCGTTTGTGAGCTATACTAGTTCTTCTTCGACTGTGACAGTCTTATAAATAAACACGAATGAGTGAAGCTCATAGACATGGTATTCAGAGTAGTTTCCATAGTCAGCATCAGAAACAAACAGTAACACCTATCTGCGGCAATGTGTTAATATCTGTCACTAACTTGGCTCCCAGCACAAGATATGTAATAACACCTTGCTTTAGTCAATATTAACTAGGCTGTGTTTGGCTTTTAAAAATATATTCTTAGCACGGCATTTCTAAGCACACAAGAACCGAAAGTCTTAAGCTCCTCTTCTAGGTTAAGACAAAATGACAATCTAAAAAAAAAAAAATCACAACACCCTAAAGTAACCTCCACGTCATCTTTTTCCCTACACATTCAATAAATCACCTAGCCAACACATATCAATAATGATTCAAAATTTGGTAATATTTAATGTGTAAAGAAAGACTGGAAAAGGAACAAAAAGAAAATGTTCGGTCAAGCTGTTGAAAATTACAGAAGATGTTTCTCTTTCATTGCAATTACAATTAACTTTAATATACTGTTGCTTTTGTTTTACTGAACGACGGAACATTTCAACTAGCCGAAATTGTATCTATTTTGGCCAAGAAAAAGTGAATGAAAAAAAAAGTCTGCTAGGAAGTGAGATCCTCTCAGGGCATTTGGCTGGCTCAGTCAGTGGAGCACGCAGCTCTTCATCTCGGATTTTGAGTCTGAGCCCCACGTTGGGTATAGAGATTACTAAAAAATAAAATCTTAAAAAAAAGAGAGAGAGAGAGAGACAGTTAAAAAAAAAAAAGAAAGAAAAAGTAAGATCTTCTCTACAGCAATAGAGACTACAGAATCCTCCTTCTGCCTAACGCCCCAATATTAAGTCACCTCCAGAAATATGATTCCACTCCAGAGAGATTAACAATGCATTCGTCTGGGACAAAAGCGAATGTGTATCTTCACCTCCTCTTGGAGAAACTGAGGCAAACAAGATTTCCCAAATGTCCCCAAGATAAACAAGCGGTGTCTGGCTAGTGATTCAGGAGTCCCTGGCACTCAAACCTACTCTTTTCCATTCCATGAAAATCTGCAAAGAACACAGTAATCCTGTCTAAAACTTCAATACTTCTGAAAAACAGGATGAGGTTTTTATAGGAAGTCATCCCATTAAAAGGCCACTAGCTTTTCTTTTTTAACAAATACTCAAGTTGATCTTGAAAAATAACCATGAAAACTCCAAAAGTACGAGTAAAGAAGGGAGACTGGCTCTTTTGTATATTAACACACATTATAAGGGTACAGTGATTGAGTTTGACAATGGCTCTTGAATAGAAAGAACAGAATGGCTCCTTTGGAGGGAGAGGAGAGGGCTCCAGAACCTTCACTCCATAAACCAAAATAAAATCCACCTAAATAAAAGATATAAAGATACAGCTTTAAAAAAATATGTATCACCAATACTCAAAGAAACCTTCTGGAAGAAGACTTAAGGAAGTAAGACTCTGAAGGGGGGTGATTTAAAATGAAGACATAACAATTATGAATATCTATGCAACAGAAGAACCACATCAACAACATTCGTAAAGCAAAAACTTCAGAAGATTATTAGGAGAGATAAAAGCTCATTAGTTGTATCAGACTTATTTTATCTCTCAGTCCACAGAATAGACAAAAATAAGAATACAAAAATTATGTATGACAGGTCTAATGCGCAAACCCACATTTAACTCTGGACCCTGAAAATAATGAATATACATTCTTTTTATATGTTCACAATACAGTCCTAAAATTATCATATATTTGGCCATAAGAGGTCCACAACCATGTTTGTTTGAAAATGACTGCAAAACAGAGATACAAGAGAGATGAGGGGATCCCTGAAGTAACTCTGTATAATCAAACACAGCTGTGACACAGGCAGAGGGAAGAACTTTCAGTTCCTATAGTACTTCGTTGTGATCACATTTTTTCAAGAAGCCACAGAATCCCCTGAGAAAGAGGTACTTACACCAGCTGCTACTTCCTAAAATACCCAAGGTAGAAGATTATCTATTTCCTATTTCTGAAAGACTAAAAGAACTCCACCTTCCACTGTGTTTTCATGTTTAATTATCTTCAACGAGAAGTTCGTTCCTGGGCTTTTCCTTAAACCCCGAACACGTATAATTTATTAATTCAAGATCTGTTTTTGGCAGAGGTGGAGGCCATCTTTCACCACACTTCCTATAGCAGTCTTTCACATGCATAAAAGGTTGCTTTGTAAATTAACCTTTGTGTTTAATAGCCAGGCTAAATATCCTCCTTACTGTCTACATCTTCGCTTCCTGATGACTGGACTCACTGAGCTGGGACTTGTCTAATTCTATTGCCAATCCTTATGTGATGGCTTTCCAAACTAAGAAAAATGTACTCTCAAATTTCTTTTCCACATGTTTAACTTGTTTATATTTATGCACCAATTAAGACAAACTCTTCAAAAATATAGTCTCTATTTTAAAAGTACAATTTGTTATGGAACTCATTTTGCCTTTATTTTAAAAAAATAAACTATAGGGCTGAGTTTTGATAGAGTTAATCCACAAAAATAATTTTTATTTCAAGAAACTGCCACAGGGCAGTATTTCCTAAAACCATACTTGCCCTTTTTAAAAAATTGCCACCCTTTCCAGGATCATCACTTATTTGTATGTATATTCTGAAAGAGCAGTTAGTTCTAACATACATCATGACCTGCTTTTTCTCCACTTCAGGTCAACTTTGTCAGAGGTCCTTATGGCTGACGTGAGATCAAGTTGCACACTCCATTATTCTCTGTCACGACACCCCATTTGTTTTTTGTCATGGTGCCTTAACAGTTTGTGATTGTTTCATTGGCTAGTTTGCTTGCCTAATTTTCTGTCCTCCACCCAACCTCCCTGCCCCCTCGACCAGCTATGGGCTTCTCCTCATGTGCGGAGGCAGACAGATGGGTCTGAACCAGCTTAGAGTCCTGCGCACAATGTGGCCGGCCCTCAGTGAGCAGGGAGGCATTCATCAATACATAATAGGATAATATTAAAAGCACTGTTCATGTATGTGAACTGGCCACAGTCATAAAGCTATTAATGCTGACAGAATCTTTAAAAGGGGTAGGTAAATTAATACCCAGAAGCAGTGAATTCCAGTGACATGCCATAATGTTCTGAGGCTCCAAAGCTAAAAGCACACTGGGCAGACTCAGTAAAGGCAGCCATGTAGGAGACCACTAACCAGGGCCTCACAGCTCTTTCACAGAAGAGCAGCGGGAGTGCTGAGAAGATGATTCACTTTCACTACCATCACACTCACATCTAAAGACAATTTCGGAGCATTTCATGAAGTATTTTTGTTCATAAAATAGATCTATCTTTTCCTGAAGTTTAGAACACACAACCGATTGGGGGCATATGGTCACCACCTTCCCCTAGCAGGACCCAAGTTCTGAAGATAATTTCCAGAAGCTCCACGCAGATAACCTATCTCTGCATTCAAGACTGCAGTGAATGGGAACAGCTAATTTTTGCCTGAATGTTTTTATTTAAAAAAAAAAAAAACGCATTTAAATGACAATTCCTAGGGCTATTTTGCAGTTCTGAAATAAAGGATTTATATTATAAAATGTATATATGTAAAATTTATATATATTTATAAAATGTTTTTAATATAAATATTTTGTAAATATACATACAGCTGTTTGCAGGGTTTATGAGTTGTGTGTTGGAAGATTCACTTCCTACTTTGACAAAAACATGTACTGATACTTTAAATGTTAATTTGGTTTTCTTTAAATATTCCTGGATACAAGTTTCTTCATCAAAAAATCCAACCAATTTTATATATACTATAAAGTATTTTCTTTTTTTTTTAAGATTTTATTTATTTATTTGAGAGAGAGATTTATCACAAGTAGGCAGAGAGGCAGGCAGAGAGAAAGAGAGGAGAAAGCAGGCTCCCCGCTGAGCAGAGAGCCCGATGTGGGGCTCGATCCCAGGACTCCGAGATCACGACCTGAGCCGAAGGCAGAGGCTTGAACCCACTGAGCCACCCAGGCGCCCCTATAAAGTATTTTCTATGAAAAATCAGCTGTTATGTTCTTAAGCCACATGTATTTACAACATCATTTTAATAATCAAATGCAAAAGTCCAGCTGACTAAGCAAAATAACTTGCAAAAAAACCCGACTGAATTAGATCAGTTTATATCAGTTAAATATAGGCTAGGGTGGACATACAGTCTGAAAACAGTTTAGCAGTTTTTTCAAAAGTAAGGCATAAAACTATCCTAGGACTCAGCAATACCATTCTTAGGTATCCAACCAAGCAAAAGGGAAATGTACATCTACATAAAGACTTGCATGCAAATGTTCATAGGATCATTATTCATAAGTCACTCACCCCTACTCCGTGAAAACACACACACACACACACACACACACACACACACACACACACACACACGAGAAACAACCAGTCTATCATATTCAGGCAGATTACTATTCAGTTATTACAAGGACAGAACTGATACATGCTATGCCATAGATGAACCTCAAAAAAAATCATGGAACTGAAAAAAGCCAGATGCAAGAAACCACAAGATTCCATGAATGTGAAGTACCCACAAAAGCCAAATTTACACACAGAAAGATTTTTGCATGGGGCTAGAAACAGGGATTACCTATAAGTGGATATGAAAGATCTCACTGGGGATATAAGATGTCCCCAAAATGATTTATGGTGATAGTTGTATCACTTAGTAAAGTAAAAATAATTGAACTCTACACTTGAAATGGGAAACTCTTATGATATGTAAAATATACCTCAAAGTTGTAAAAAAAAAAAAAACCTTGGGCTAAAAAAAAAATTCATAAAATGAGAAGTAGCATAAGAGATAAAAAGATCTGGTGATAGTGAATGTATCCTGATTAAAAGCAAGCTACTCCCCTCCCCTTCTGCCAAAAGTCATTTACCAAGCTGCCAAAAGACCAAGTAGGAGCAAAGTTTCTACTCTACTCTTTAAAATAATAGGTAACACAGACACCTTGGAGGTACCACAGAATATGGGTGACCTCAGGAAGAAACCAAGTATTATTCTAGGATTATCATGAGAACTGTCATGATCTTTTCAAAGCCTACAAATTGAAATCCACATCATGTGAATCCAATGATTTTCACTTTACCCCTAGAAAAACATGACTTAAAATAAGAAAAATACGAAGCTGTTTGTAAGAATAAGGCAGCTCACATGGAATTTAAAACGAAAACCCCACACTATCAACAAAATGATAAAAATTATCAAACTCAATCTTTTACTAACTTCCAATCTAGGGGTTTTCTTGTCTTCTGGGCACAGTTTCCACTTAAAAACAAAAAACTGCTTAATCGGTTATTCTGAATTGTACTAAAACCAAGTGACACAACAAGCAGAGGACACTCATCTCTTTTTCCTTACAACATTTTCTGCTAGAAATTGATTTTGGAAACAAATGTAACATACTGGGTTCCACTGTATCTTTTTACAATGTTAATGTCAGTAAATGTGGCTGCCTAATTTCTCTCCTGTGGTACAAAGTTTATATTTACTCAGCTTTTTTAAATGGAGAGTTAGCACAGGTATGGTTTAACTCTAAAAGGGAAATGAGGGGGTAAAGGGAGCTATACCAACTGTAAAATAACAGAAAAACCTAATTCTTAGAAGTGTAATTGCAGATTAACATTACTTGGGGAAAAAAATAAGAGTTAGTTATGTGTTACTGTCCAGAATTTAGTATCAATAAATACCTCTTTTAACAATTTTTTTAAAGTATTTAAAATTCAGCATATTAACTCAAGAGGTTCTGTTTTCCTTTAAAAATCACACACAAAAATCATAATATCATGGACTTGTGACAGCTAAAGCTACCAACTTACTAGAGAGGCCGTCTTACTTAGAAATGTCTATGGTAAAATATTAATTTTTCAATCAGGAGAAAAAACAAGTAATTTCTGCAAAACCAGGAAACGGGTTGCATTCTTTTACACAAAACAATAGGAACTGGTTAATTTTATACTGCTTTCCAAAAATTTACATCCATAGTAAATCAGGTACACCTGCATTTTTAAGGCAACAAGAATAAAGGGAGCAATTTAACAAGTTATCCAGACGTGTATTATTCAGGATAAAAGTCACGTGAGCGACCAGGCTCTATCGTGACCACAAATACATATGCACCAAATCAAAATTTAATTACACTGCAGGACACAGTTTGTGAATTGTGCTACATATTTTATCAACTGCTCCCCTTTTGACAGGACAGTTTCCTGAAGGAAAGTTCCAAGAACTGAAGAGTTACAACACCCACATACCAGAAAGTGTTTCCTGAATTTTGTTACAGGAACTGACATCTGCTACAATTTTAACATTTACTTCCCAGTAGGAATCCCATTTAAAATTTTTGTTGAACATTATTTGTTCAACAATAGTAGACGCAATGTTTTGTTTTAAAAAAAACGAAAACCAAAAAAAAAAAAAAAAAACAAAAACAAAAACCACCTTTCAGTTTCATACAGTTTGGATAACTGACCGATTCATAGGGGTAACTTTTCCCCTGGGAACAAAAACATCTGCCACCTGATAAACTGGGGTATGTGTGGTAGAATGTGTGTTTGTAGTTTTGGGAGGCAGCCCAGAGTGGACAGGAAAGGGCAAATTAAATATCCAGGTCCTTGGGAAGAAACAATTCTTAGGAAAGTGCTGCAAGATTAAAATTGGAGCATTACTTCTTGGTACCTTCCTTTTCCTTTTATTTCTTAAATTTTAAGTGCATCTGGACACTTCAGCAATTATAGTTTGTAACAGATACATAAGTTTATATAGATGGAGATCTCCTACTTTTCCTACCAATCTCCTGTCTATTTCAATGGGGGAAGGAGGACACGTGTATATATAAGAATATATTATGTCAAAATGTAAATGCATTGCACGATATACTTTACATATCTCTCACACACAGACTCCATTTCACAAAGGGTAGTAGGGTGCGTCTCTGGCCTCAGAGAAGATATCCACCCGAGCTCCACCCCAGACCTGTCCAATCAGAACTGGGGGGGGGGGGGGTAAGAATCAGCACATTGGCAAGCACTCCTGGTGATTCTAGTGTCTAGTCTAGAACCTTGAACATAATAGGACTACACTGCATCTAAAATCTTATTTTATCTAATTGCCCATCCAGCAGTAAGAAATACTGAAAAGAAAGGCAAGATCATTTGGGGTAAAATACAGGCAGCCAGTGACTCAGAAGTCACATCTCTAACTCTCTCCAACCCACCCAAAGGATCATAACATGTGGCCCACAAGTCTCCTTATTCATTATCATATGAGCCATTATGGAGGATCAACAATTCCTGATACTTTTAGAGTGTGGTCAAACTGTGGGAGCCCTGTGAAGATATAACCCAGTACCAAAGTAATGGCCATTTAGGCGTCAATTGACAATATATATTTCCTCCTTCAGTTAGTTTCAGTTCTTTTTGACAAGATGTCACTACTGGGACTCCTCTTACTATATTAAACCTGACATCAAATTACTGGTTGAGTAATAGCCTTAAGAATCTGATCATTCAATCAGGTTGAATTAAAAACAAAGCCAATAAACCGTAACAAGAAAACACGTTCACCAGAGAACAAGACTTGCAGGATATTGAGTCCGCTCGCTTTGTGGCTGTTGGGTTAAGCTTTAACTCACTGGGGATAGCTTGGAAAAGGGAAAAGTTTACACAGAGGAAAGATTCTCAACACTGATCACTGCCAAAACACAAAAAATCAGCACTTGGGATTGTTTTTAAGTTAATTTTTACTTTAGGGTCTCTAGGGCATTAACACCAAGAGTTATCTTATTTTTCCCCTTGAGGCCTAAAGCTAAGCTCCATCTGATACATTCATAGTTGAGCAAGATATTATTGAGAATTCTACCTGCTGTATTATTCTGAGCAAATGAATACATGTATATTCATAATAAAATTAACAACAATCTGAAGCAGAGCTAAAATACTACAGCTCTATCTCTCCCAATTTTTTCACTTATGTAAAAAAGGTAATCATTTAAGCTGCTGTAAAAGTTATGCACACACCCTGTGCCAATAAAATGTAACTGAACCACAACAGAGATTATGATATTCAAGCTTATTATGTTTATATTTCTGAGCCAAGACACTTTGTCCTAAAGATGTAGACTGTATTTCCAACTAGTACGAAGGGGAAAAATCAAAATACACTACTGGTTGTAGTTCTCACTACAACTCACGTACAGGACTTTCTCTTTTAAAAGACAGATTTTGGAATTAAGTTTATTTGCCAATCTTGGAAAACAAATGAAATAGAGAAATTTCCTGATAGAAAACTAACTTTATATATTTAGAAGCAATCAAATTGTATGTTATACCTCAAAGCGGTAATGAAGATAATTGGTTTTTAATTCCTCCACTTTACAGCTATTGGGTAATATACAGATTTGGATGCTCAAACCAAACGACAGTACCAAAATGAGATTTTCCTCTTATACATGATTAAGATAACATTTTTCATCACTGAGAATACATGAAATTTAAATTGCTTAAATGCAGCATTCACTAAATTCCATTTTCAAAAGAGTATAGAAGCAGCTATTGAATACCTTTTCATGCTCTCATACAGAATCCCCTAAATCTCTTGAGAAATCACTTGCATTAATGTTGCCAAAGAACATCCCCATAAACCAGCTGACTGAAAAAAATGACTCAATTCTCCTTCTTTATCTTGGAAGAAGCTGTAGTCTGTGAGTCAGGAAGCTCAGCTGGCTCTCAGGATGAACTAGAAGGAAATCACTTAAGAGACCTGTCTGTGTTTCTCTTCTGTCAAGGACACTGTTTACAATGGCGTCATAAGGGAAAAAATGAAGACATTCACTGGTCAAAATACTGCATAAATTATTTCCCTCTTGAAATCACTTCCTTGAACTGCACTTTTCAAAATACCATAGCATTCTTCTTTCATATTTGCTCATACTCCATGAGAGCTTCTTTGCTTTCATGAATTTTCTTCCAAAGTAATCAGTAGTTCACAAATCAGGAGGGCAGAGGACAGAGCAAAACTGGTTCTACACCAGTTTAAGAGCAAAGCTTTTTGCAATGGAAAAATTTCCCTCACCAGAGATCCACCAAAAACCGGCTTCATAATAATCTTAGGGACAATCTGACTTTGCTTTATTATTATTATTTTTTAAACTTCGTTAACATTCACTTCAAACAAAAACGCTGTAGGAGAACTAACTAAACCTAATTTCCTTTTGCAATTTGTCTGAAAGTGCTTTCTTCTGAGAGGTGCTCAGCCACCAGATGCTACTCTCCTCCAGAATTTCAACTCCCCCACGGGGATGCGCAGGGCTTCTCCAGGAACACAAGGTGCATTTTTAAACTGGTTAATTCCTGGCTGTGGTTGAAGGTATGTATATATTCCTTTCCAGAACTCAAGGATTGCTTCAAAGAGGGGGTCAGCAGAGATGAGGAACCAGACAAAGCCCTTCTTTCTGTTTTATCCATCAACATACTCCTCAATCTAAAACAAGCTAGTCCTCACAGAAAAGTATAAATCTTCAAAAAAAAAAAAAAAAGTATAAATCTTCAAACTACTGAGATTCCATATCCACCCCTTACCCATCATAGGTTTGCTATTCTCAAAGGAGGGCATGCTAGGTTGTATACTCCTATAAAGCATTCCATGCCTTAGATCAGAATTTGGAAACTAAAGCCATGATCTATTTCACATTAAAGAAAGCAAGTTTGTTATAATTCCCAACAGAAAGCAGTCAATGTATCTGTTGTATTTACAGATTCCAATCTGAGTGCTGAGGCATAGCATATGTCCTGCTTTAACTGACACTGCATTTCTAAGTGGCTGGCCTTTCTCCACAGTTGAATATTCAAACCAAATATTAAATGTTTTCAAAATATTGACCCAAAATCTAATTCTTAAAATATAGGCAAGTGACCTCTCATTCAACAGATGTCTCACACTTTTGGGAGAAAAGAATGAACCACAAAGCAAAACAAAATAATCAACTTCCTACTTTTAGGCGCTTTCCCCCCTACTTTTAGGTTTAAAATGAGGGAGGAGACTGGTCAACTTCAATTTATAAAGATTCACAAGCTAAGAAATACATAGCTAGTCCCTCCCTCTTTCTAAACACTTCCAGCTTATGCTGGAGATACTTAAAACGTGGGACAACAACTTAAGGAGCTGACTATAGAGGAGAAATACACTGCCTAGTCTATTAACATGAAAAATTAGTGATATTTCAACCATAAGTATCAAATGGAGAATATTAACTTACAGCAATGCCAAACCGTGACAGAAAAGTGCCATGGCCATCTCATGTATTCACTGTCAGTGCCATAAAATTCAATTTCATCTAAGTTCTCATCTACCTCTTCTACTAAGGAAAAAAAAAAGTCAAACTATTTTAAATAGTGCACAATGAAACAACTGTGTTTAGAACAAACTGAGCTATGAATCTTAAGGGCCAATGAGTCCAACAATCCCAACTAATTTTTCCAAGTACAGACAGATACTATGGGTGGCACTTGGGCAAGATTTTACAACCCTAGATTATAAATCAGAGGTGATGGTTTTGTTTCTCTTAGCAGTGCTCTCAACAATTTGACCAAGCTTGAGGTTTCCTTGAAATCCAAAAATATGTGCCATCTTCTCTTTAGATCTCAAAGATTACCTACTGTCCCACAAAACACAGTATCTAGAGGCGCCTGGGTGGCTCAGTTGGTTAAGCGTCTGCCTTCAGCTCAGGTCATGATCCTAGAGTTATAGGATCGAGCCCGGATCCCTGCTCAGCGGAGAGCCTGCTTCTCCCTCTGCCCCCACACCCTCACATAAATCTTAAAAAAAAAAAAAAAAAGAAAAGAAACACAACGTCTAAATGAACACAGACCACATTCCAGATGTAACTGTAGAAAGTGAATACTCACAACTTGTGAGATATACTCCCATTATGCGGGCTAAGAAAACAACAGCCATCATGGCCTCAGTGGCTTTGTTCCTAGTTCAAGGGCATGTCTGAAGGCCAGGTAGAAAAACAGAGTATATACAGTCCTCTTAATCCAATTACTAACAAGTTCAACTACTATACTGATAACTCAGATTTTTCCCTTTGGTAGCAGGGCACTTTTAGCAGAAATTGCTTTTTGTACACTCATATTGAGGCTTTGCAGCTCCCCTTTCACACCCCACCTCAGGATTAAAGGGGAAGCCTGGAAGTAAGGAAATGCGGCAGAGCGGCTCTAGTCACGCACTGCTCTACCTATGTGACCTCAGGCGAAAAACAGGCTGGCTGGGCCTCAGTTTAACTATAAATGTGAAAAATAAAAAGACTTACCTATTTAAGTGACTACGAAAGATCAAAGAGATAATCCAATTAAAGCAGCTGTGCCTGGCACTCTTGGTGCAGCGTCCAATTAGCTATTATCTCATTTTACTCTTAAAGAGCTGAGGCATTGAAATCACTTGCACCTGAGTTGAGATCCCAGCTCTATATTATTGAGTTCCGTTGGATAGGATTTACTTAATTTCTTAGACGGAGGTATCTTAATTGAAGGCTTTATTCCACAGATCCCCTCGGCAGTTAAATTTCATTAGAGATTAGCAAAGATGCAACTTTTGCTTCTCACCTAAGTTTTCCTACTACTAGGTCCCAAGAACCCCTTTCTTAGAATAACCAAGGACGTGGGGCGGGGGATAATCCGCGGAACTGAGAGGATTAAATATCTAAAGCCGATAGCGCACTATATAGGGAGTTGTTTCTCTTCCTAAAAAGTTCTTAGGAAAAAAATCTCGAATTTTATCTAGCCCAAACTTCAGTGGGCGAGCATCTATTTCTTTCACTGGTACACCTGGGTTTTCAGACCTGAAACCTATTTAGCCTTCTAAGACATCCCCAAGTTACTGTACTACATCAAATATCAACTCGAAGACCTCTATTACTTTAAACAGGTTACACCAGACTGCTTTCTAGTAAAACTAAAAGTTAAAAAAGAACTTAAAGATAACTCACAAGTTTCCCTTAGCACCAACTGCTGTCACAACTAAAATGAGCTCACACACAACAGTCTGAATCGTGTAATGATCATTAATGCCTTGTCATCACTCCTTAACACTCATTACAAAAAAAGGAACCAACCATGGAAAGTCAAAGCCCAGGGTTCTTACAAGAGCTTTCCTCTGACAGCAACTGCAGTTCATTATCGTCTCCCCTCACCAGCCCCAGTACATTCCCGGTCTTTGCCTACTCAGCAGATTCTCGCAAACTGTGCCGTTTGATGTGGAATATATTTTAGCAGTAAAATTTTCGATCACTCCCCAGCCAAATTCTCAACCACCTTCTCCAAGGCGAGTTGTTTTTACATTAAGTGATTTCCAAAATTCCGACCAAAATACTAGCTTCCCCCCCCCTCGCCACTCTCAAATCAAGAGACCCAAAGCGAGGTGCACAAAGAAACTAAATGATAAAATTTGGGCAAAGGCAAACAAGTGAAAACAACTTAATTCCTCCGAGAATAACAATTATTTTGGAAGACGGAAGAAATGTTAACTTTTTACTTTAACTCAACCCCTCTCCTCTACTCTGCAGGAATTGTCCAGTATGCTCTCCCAACTGTTTTTTTAATCTGACGTTAAGTAATGAACCACAGCCTCGGGAATGATGAGAAAGCAATGACAAAGCTGCTTCCTGCCGGTCTTCTTCGCAGCACCCCAACCCACCCTCCCCCACCCCTGCCCGCAACCTTCAATTCCCCTAGCCATGAACGCATTTAAAAAGTTTCTCTCGGTGTCCGGCTTACCTTGACTGGGCTGCCATAATTCAGTTTACAGAGCTCAAGGACTTCTGTCCATCGGAGCCTTCAACCCGCCGCCCTTCTGCCAGCGCCGCGCTCACCATTTGCCGGGGCCGGGCGGGGACGGTCTCCCCAGCGCGACTCCCCGGTGTTACGGGACTACCTGCTCCCGAGCCCGGGCGTCCTCAGCGCAGCCTCGGGCTCCGACCGTATTGGCTCGCACTAATCCTGATGGACATCCGGGCACTGGGGCCCCTGCAGGCGAACTACACTTTGGACCAGCTCGGGGAACGTCGCGTCCGAATTCCGAGCCAGTGAGATCCCTCGGGGCGATTTCGCAGAAGGGAATCCCGAGAAGCCCCCGTCCACAGCCCACCAGCGCACAGCTCCCACCGAGCGGCACTAGAGCGCGGGCCGGCGTCGGACGAGAAGGAAAATCGTCTTTCGGCTCCCTGAAAGTTGTCCGAGTTCGCCTGAATACCCCCTGTCAAGAAAGTTCTGGTGGTACGGTCCGCCTCCTTAAATGGGCACGGCGCTCCGGCGGCCCGAGCCCGAGGCTGCGCCGGGCGGGGGCACCCGGCCCGGACGCCGACGCAGCCCTGCTCGCTCGCTCGCTCGCTCGCGGCCGGGCCCCGCCTGCAGGCTCCTGGCTTGTGCTCTCCTGCCAGGTTTTAACAATGTACCAACACGCCGCGGGAACACACAGTACCCGGCCGCTCGGAACTCCAGCTCCAATTTGAATATTTGTTGAATATTGGGCTCCAAGAGGCTGCAGTGAGCAAGGAACACAGCTGCAGCAGCAAACCACGTTCGCTCCTTTTGATCATTCCAATGCTTGCAGTCAGGAAATGTGCGACTAACGTACCCTTGTTTGACTTCGTTCGCTTTCAGTTTTGATTTCATTACATTGAGAAAACATTTACAGGACGCCCTTCCCTTTTTTTGGACAACAGACAGATTACAAAGTAAACAGTAACTCATTTTGGGGTTGGCAGGTAAAAAACAATCACTGAGGGTGCAAACCAACAACGTAGTAAATGCAGTGTAAGAAGTACAAACCCAAACGGGTCCTACCAAGAGGACCAGGGGAGGCATTTGAGCACTGCCTGAAAGTAAGCAGGACCAATCCTATAGGGGGGCAGAGAGGGAGGGAGGAGGCCGCGCTACCTTATCTCCCCGGCTCCAGCAGCACACTGTAGGAACTGGAAACTCTTAAATGAAAGCCTGCCCCGGGGACTCTTCAGTTCCACCTGGAACCGTTACAGAGCCGTCCACCTCGCAAAGAGATACTCCAGACTGTATTACTAACAAGCCATGGAATTCCGACGTGTTGACCTCTGGCGAGAAAAAAATACAATGCTGGGCGGAAGGCCCAGTGCATCTTTACCTGTGGTTCTCAAAGTGTGATTAGTGGACTCCTGGGAGTCCCCAAGAACCTCTCAGGGGTCAAAACTATTTTTAGAGTGACACAAAGGCATGACCTGTCTTTTTCACTGTGCTGACATTTGCGCTAATGGTGCAAAAGCAATTGTGGGGTAACTACTGGCGCCTTAGCACCAAGCAAGGCAGTGGCTGCAAACGGAACCAGTAACATGGCATTCTTCACCACCACCACCACACTAGCAGCTAAAACAAGGGTCCTTTCCAAATGTCCTTACTGAAGCAAGCAGTAGGAATGACGACTTTCGTTAAATCTCACGGGGGGGGGGGGGGGGCGGGGGGCGCCTGGGTAGCTCAGTGGGTTAAAGCCTCTGCCTTCGGCTCAGGTAGTGATCTCAGGGTCCTGGGATCCAGCCCCAGATCACATCCGGCTCTCTGCTCAGCAGGGAGCCTGCTTCCCCCCTCTCTCCACTTGCCTCTCTGCGTACTTGTGATCTCTCTTTCCCTGTCAAATAAATAAATAAAATCTTAAAAAATAAGTAAATAAAAGACGAAAGGGACATTTCCTTATAAAAATAAAAATAAACCTCAACAAGGCCTCGAGGAGAGGTCTTTTTGATATTCTTTGTTGACAAAATGAGAAGTACACATGAACCGCTCTGCTCCTGCAGAGTGAAGTAAAGGAAAGCACTTGTGTAACTGAGTTGCGAGCTAAACCAGCTGTTTTGTCACGGACTACCATTTTTACGCACAAAAACAATTGGTGAACTGTGGTTTTTCCGACTTGGGTTTTCGGCATTTTCTCAAAAATGAACAAAGTGAGTCTGTTTCCTCAAGGAAAACAACTGACAGTATTTATTGCCAATGATAAAATTCAAGCTTTCAAGCATTTCGGAAAACTTTACATCTGCCACTATGAGCTCGAGAGCTTCTCAATAATTAAGAGACTTTTCCAATGAAATTGAAGGAGGACTAAGTCATAGCCCTGACTGACTCCCTTTTGCCTTCAAATCTGTTCCTCTTAATTGTTGTTTTTAACCCCCCCCCCCCCGCTTTATCTGTTAACTCAGGCAAGGGACCCAGTGAGCAAAACACCCAGTGATGGGAACCAAAACTACCCCCCTAGCAATAAGGGCTCCCCTGACACCAGCAAGACCCTGCGTGATTGACCCCAGGACAATAATCAACCTGACCTTT
>CM052800.1:62569252-62626188 GCA_028533885.1 Nasua narica | reverse complement strand
CATGACCTGAGCCGAAGGCAGAGGCTTTAACCCACTGAGCCACCCAGGCACCCCAGATTCTTAAAAAAAAATTGGAAAAAAAGAAAAAAGAACTTGAATAATTAAAAAAAAAAAAAGAATTGGGGAGGGTGTGGCTGTTCAGAGGGAAAGCGAGAGAATCCCAAGCAGACTCCCCACGGAGCCCCAAGGCAGACAGGGGCGTGAGATCATGACCTGAGCTGAAATCAAGAGTCAAACGGTGAACCAACTGAGCCACCCAGGCACCCCAATGAGTAAACTTTTTTTTTTTAAAGATTTTATTTATTTATTTGAGAGAGGGGGAGAGAGAGAGAGAGAGAGCATGAGAGGGGAGAAGAAGGTCAGAGGGAGAAGCGGACTCCCCATGGAGCTGGGAGCCCGATATGGGACTCGATCCCGGATCTCTGGGATCATGACCTGAGCCGAAGGCAGTTGCCCAACTGAGCCACCCAGGCGCCCCTTTTAAACACCTTTCAAAATCTTTGGTAACCTAACACTTTGAAATTTCATTACTTAAATAACAAATTGTTTTGAACTCATTGTATATATAAGTCTTTTCCAAATAAGATAAAATACTGAAACATTAATTACTAAACACAGGTTTATCTGCTTTTTGCTTCTCATTACAAAGAAACTAAAGATAGCTGGGCCTACTAATAAATATATTTTATGCTTCATTGAAAGGGCCTACTAATAAATATATTTTATGCTTCATTGAAAGTTGTACTACAAAAAAACACGTTCCTAATAATTATGAAATATATTCATAAATTTTCCCACTTAAAAAATTCTGGTGTAACAGTCCATAGTCGGTTATTAAAGTTTTCATCGTATGTAATTAAGACTGCTAGACGTGATAAGGGAGCAACTCTTTATGTGGGGAAAGTAAGATGTGCTTTTGACAAGAAAGGTTAGGAGAATGGGAGTACATTTTTGTTGAGGAAAAAGAAAGTAATTTTGTCCCAAAATGAGATTGGTTAGAGAGAGAAAACTTGGAATAAAATCTGAATGTAAAAAACAAAAACAAAAAACAAACTCGTGTGGAAGGTTTGTGAAGGGGAATCTTTGGAAAACACTTTTGTACTTGTTCAGGACTAAGATTGGAATGAATGAATTTTAAAAGGACACCAGGAAAGATTGGAAATGGTTTTTTTTTTCTTTCTGTTAAAATGTCAAAGTTTTTTTTAGATTTTTGGTCTACTCTTATAAGAAATTGTAAATGAATTTGGTTTTTTTTTAATCTGTCCCAAAAAACCCAAAGTTTCTATGTTTTGTCTTTATCAGATCTTTGATTAAAAGCAGCTAAGTTTTGCTAACGACTATGTAACCTGTAGAATCTATTTTTGCCACTTTGGTTAAATAGATAAATGTTATGTTTTATAATGATTTGTAATTCTATCTAGGCATGCTGCTTTAAAACCTGAGGTGTTTTTTTAATTAAAAAAATAATAAAATCTGAGGTTTTTAACAAAACGTCCCTAAAATTCGAATTATAAATGAAGTCTTTTTGATTTAATTAGGCTTGTTTATTTGATATGTTAAGTTACATGGGAAGCACTGTCAAGCAAATGATGATAAACCTTAGGTTATATTGCATGGGCAAATGCTATAACTGTCCTAGAAATTGTTTTTAAGATTTTATTTATTTATTTGAGTGAGAGAGAGAGAGAGAGCATGAGCAGGGGGTGGGGCAGAAGGAGAAGCAGGCTCCCTGCTGAGCAGGGAGCCGGATGCAAGACTCAGTCCCAGGACCCTGAGATCATGACCTGAGCAGAAGACAGATGCTTAACTGAGTCACCCAGGTGTCCTTCTGCCCTAGAAATTATACAAAATTCTTAAAGTTTTATTATGCCCTGGTATAAGGTCATCACTTGACATTCTACTTATTGAAATGCTGTATGTCACAGAGAGAACTGGATCTCCTGGTCAGCTGCATTATAATGATGAACTCTCATCAGATATTTAACCAGGTCCGTCTTTGAGTCTTTTGTCATTTACAATTATTGTTCTGATGCTCTCACAAAACATGTTTCATCTTCAAGGAAATTTATGAAAAGGACTTTTGACAAATATGGGTTTCTGATATTCTTAGATCGCAAAACGAAACTGGGTAAGAATTTCCAAAACTAATGGAAAAGTTGCAGTCAAACGGAACAAGATTTAATAACAAGGAAGTGAATGAATTGAGGAAGATGATTACAGTTTTTATGACTCTCCTTTGAAACATTGTTCTCTAATGTTTGCTCTTCCAGATTTTTTTTTTTTTGCTCTTCCAGATTTAAAGACATTTTTTCTCTTAAAATATCTATGACTTACACCAGAAATATGATAAAATAATCCTTTGTGAATGAATGGAAATGTTAATCTTTTCTCCCTATCTGAACCTTCTAGAATTCAGAAACTCTCAGTAAGTATTCTTTCTTTCATGACAGAATTGTTTACATAAATTTAATAAGAATCTGTTCTCCTTATAACGGAACACCACTGGAAACACTGGTTATTTTACCCAGGCTTTGTGTGGAATGTCATATTTGAAAGAGACATACATAGACTCTGATGTGACCACATAACTTTAAGGAACTGAAATTGACTTTATGCAGCCAGTAGACCCCGGAGATATGTCCCGATACAGAGTTTGCAGCTGCCTTATCAAGTGAGTAAAGAATGTCATTTCCTGGCAGATGCAGGAAACTTAGGATCTTGGGGACTTCAAGAAGAGAGGAATTCAACCAAATCTACAGGTATTGCAGTAGGATCTGATGGCAAGTATTTGGCTTGCCTTCTCACCTTGAGAGGCTATTAAAAGTTCAATCTGAAATTCCTTATAAAAAAATCCAGCAAGGGGAATCTGTGTGGCTCTATCAGTTGAGCATCTGCCTTCAGCTCAGGTCATGATCATGGGGTCCTGGGATGGAGCCCCACATCGAGGTCTCTGCCCAGTGGGGAGCCTGCTTCTCCCTCTCCCTCTGCTGCTCCCCCTGCTCATGCTCTCTCTCTGTCAGATAAAAAAAAAAGTTCCAGCAAAGCAGATTTAAAAGAAATTATATGGCCAATTACTATTCTTGCTGTGCTTATGTAAATAATTAGGCTAAGTTTGTTAAAACAGGACTTGTTTTACAAACTGGTCTTACTTTAGCTATCTTTGTTGGAGATGAGGGTGATTTTAGAGAGGAAAAATGATGTTTCAATAACACACTTTTGTGGATGTTAGATTCTAGTTTCGATTGTCTTTAAAGGTTTGTTGTTCACCTAACCTACACAGCTTGAGGTAAACTTCCAAGAAATTGCCACAATAACTCACGTATAGACCATCTTCGTGTCTGTTACTCTGTGGGGATAATTAAAGGACCCATGGACATATGATTGAACATTTGGACAAGGGGAGGCACTTGCTTGTTAGGAGGTTTTTTGTTTTGTTTTGTTTTGTTTTGTTTTAAGATTTTACTTATTTATTTGACAGAAAGAGATCACAAGCAGGCAGAGAGGCAGGCAGTGGGAGAGGGGGAAGCAGGCTCCCCGCCGAGCAGAGAGCCCGATGTGGGGCTCAATCCCTGGACCCTGAGATCATGACCTGAGCCGAAGGCAGAGGCTTTAACACACTGAGCCACCCAGGGGCCCCTCATCAGGAGTTCTTATCACTCCCTTCTCAGTCCACATTAAGTCTGAGGTTGCCCATAGGACTAACTCTCAAATTATTCACTGAGGTCACACAGGACCTCCCTGGGGAAATACGAGATGGAGGTGAATACTTCTTTGGGTATACTTTGCTCCCCTGGTGGGAAGTTGCAGCTCATCACCAGGTGTTTGCCTTAGTAAAGGAACAGATAAACACAGCCCCCACCCCCACCCCCACCCCGAGCGCGGGAACTAAAGGACATGGCTGAACTGCGCAGCCAACTGCTGAGCTCGCCCAGTGGAGGAAAGCTGCTCCCTTACATAATGAAAAGCTAGATAGTATCCGGGGATCATCTCAGCCAATTCCTGACAATTGTGTAACTCAGCTATCACCTTGACGGATTCTATGTGGCTGGGATGGCAAAAATTGCTCCTTGTGTACCCCCCTCCATGGGGTTAGCTCTGCACTTCTGTTAATAATGGATGGCTTTCCCTTCCTTATGACTGGATTAGTTGGTGTACTTGGGGATGAGTTATCGCCCAGTGATTAAATTCAAGTTAAATCCCAGTGATTTCTCGTAATTGGAATATTGTTGGAGCTCAGCATCAGGCAAAGAGGGCTTCTTGATGGTTTTATCCCTTGGCCATATTTGTTCCAGGAGTTGCCTCTATCAATGCGGGGGGCTTTAGCCAAGCATACAACAGCCAGCTTTGTGCAAACCCAGCATTCAGTCACTCTCCTAAATGATGAAACCACACCAATTCGAAAGGTAGCCCTTCAAAACTGGACGCTCCTTGACATTTTGACTGCAGCCCAAGGAGGAACTTGTGCTCTCATTAAAACAGAATGTTAGGTCTCTCTTCTAAATTTCTCAAAAAAATGTAACTTTAGCGGTGAAAGATTTAAACAAACACACAACTGCTACAGATGCCCTACTTCTACATCCTTTCAGCAGTTGACTAAATTTGATTCCTTTTAAATGGAAATATGCCCTGCTAAGCACTGCTGTATTCTTGTTCTGCTCTTTGGTTGTTGTTTGACTCTGTTTGTCACACAGAAGCCGATGCTTGTACTCGCTCAGAGATTCCCTTGCTGTACTCCTCAGCAGGGACACAAGAAACCAAATTCTCCTCACCTGTCGAAATCTTCCATTCCAAAATTCCTACATTAACCCTGGTCCGCAGGAAGTCGTTACAGCAGAAATGACCGTGGTCCCTCCTCCTTCAGTTGAAATGGAATTATGAGGTGACAGCGAGGATTTGAGGGAGGACCCAGTCATTGCCCTGACTCCATTTTGCCTTCAACCTTTTCCTCTTAATGACTTTGTTTTTCCCTCCAGCTTATCTGTTAACTCAGGCAAAAACCCAGCAGGCAAAACATCCCGTGATGGGAACCAAAACTACCCCCTCAAGCAATAAACAACTCCCCTGACGCCAGCAAGACCCCACATGATCGACCCTCAGACAACAGTCAACCTGACCTTTAGTGCTGCTCCGAGTACCTACCGATCTTTGTTCTGCTTTTTCCCCATATAAACTTAGAAGTATTCTCAGCGCCTTGGAGACATTCTTAGGACATTAGTCCTTTGTCTTCCCAGTGTTGACCTCACTGAAATTCCTTTCTTGTTTCACCACCACCGGTCTCTGGGCCTTTAGATATCTTTAACGGCAAGTGGCAGAACCTGGTCTGTTTGCCCCCCAGGTGTCCTTGCACCCATGGGCTCCCGTAACAAGATGAGGGAAATAAATGTGATTTTAGAAGATCTGCCTAACTTCGTGACCAGTATCTTCTAATTGATACAAAGTCATGCATGGGTAGAAGATTCACTGAAAGTGTAAGACAGATCAATGGACTTTAACGGATCAAAGTAAAAAAAACAAAACACTTCAGTGACAGGATATCGGATTCCATATCACAACTAAAATTTAAGAAAATAAGACTTGTATAGTTTTGGTATAATATCAAAGGAGCCATGAAAATACCGCCCCCACCTTTTCTTTGTGAGGCTGGATCTTTTTCATAGATTTCAGCCAAACAATGTTGCAACAGATTGACTACAGAAACATATATGAGAAAAAAAATATATATATGAGAGTCCAACTGCCTCCTACTGTGTTAACCTTCTACTGTGTTAACAGTAAAGAGATTTGCATACATAAAATTATGCCATAACTGTTATTAATTTTCTTTTGGAATTAGTTTTTTCTAATTTTTAAAATTTTAAATTGACAATGAATTTATTATTATTTTAAATATTCAATGTTTTAAATATCTCAATTTTAATTTTTAATTTTAATTTTCTTTGTCAGAGAGAGAGAGACAGCACAAGCAGGGCAAGTGGCAGACAGAAAAAGCAGGTTCCCCACTGAGCGAGGAGCCCAATGCAGGATTGATCCCAGGACTCTGGGATCATGACCTGAGCTGAAGGCAGACGTCTAACTGACTGAGCCACCCAGGAGTCCCTCAATTTTAATTTGTAATACAGTAAGTATCAATAGATAAAACCCATATATATAAAACTCTTTGCAGTTCTCAATATAGTTGTGGGGCACAAACTTTTCCCGTGTCATTTGCTAATACTTTCGCGTCCCCTTCACCTCTTCACACTCATCATGGCTTCTCTTGCATTACAGGTCATATTCTTATAACTAGTCCCATGTAACCTCTTAGCACCTACATCAGCTTTGAAAAAAATATGGTCAGATCACCTAGGGCTTGTGTTAAAAATACAGTAGAGTCTAGAACTACTGAATCAAAGTCCTCGTGGGTTGAGGTCCCAGGGATATGCATTTCAGCACATTCTCCAGATAATACTTGTCTGCTTCTAGGTGAGAACCACTTACCTAGATCATGCATATTTAGAAGATAATGTTAAGAGCTTTTTGATTCACTACTGGTTTATAATCCCTGAATCATTTTATGGCAATGGTTGACAGCATTTATCTTCATTGTCAGAGACCTCTATCAAACAATAAAATACCACTGCATGCATATAGTCATAGTAGAGTGATAAACCTTCAAGGAAACAAAGTATCAATTCAGGAAAAAAGTCTACTACTAAGAGTTTTCTGCTTGCCATTTTCCCCCATTTTTCTCTTGTTCCTCTCAATACCAACTAGGATCACCTGTGCTTTAAACAAATTGGTATCAGACATCTAAGTAAGATGGAAAGTATTTCATAAGAGCATTTACTCAGAGAGTCTCCATTTACCACAGGCTACAAATGTAACATCAGGAATATCAAAATTACATGTTTCCTCTGTGAACTGTGTTAATTGTTCTGGCACTATTTAAATATGAAGAAATGAAAGAATACAGCAAACAGTTCTCCAAAAGGAAAAAAGGGTATCGCCAGATGATGATCACACCTGAGATTATCCACGCTGTCAAAACTGTTTGTAAATGAGAGAGGGTAATTTAAAACTAAAGCGGGATTATACTCGACTTGTAATAGATCTAAAAATACTAAAGGAAAGTGCAAGAGAAATTTTCTGGAATTAGATACTGTCTGTGGCTGAAGTATGGCAATACAAACATGAGTGTTATTACTTCCAAGCGTTCTGAAAACACCATGGTGTCCCAACCATAGACTTGTTCGGTAATGAAACTGAACACAGACCTTTTTAACCTTTGGGGGGGAGGGGCACAAAAGTCTTTGGTTTTCTGATGAAATATGAGAAGAAAGCCCGATGCATACATCTGTTATACTCTGGTGTGTTCATGATCTCCCTGGCACCCACTGAGGAAGCCCCCTGAGGTTGTGTAGACTTCAGAATCACTGGGCCCCAAAGTACGCTCGGACTGGACCAGCTCATAGCCCCAACTCAGCTTACAAGAGCTAAGATCACCTGTCAATCTTCACTGCCCCTTTAAAAACGTGGAGCTATCTTATTAACTGTCCAGTGCAGTCAAGAATTGCTAATGAAAATAGAAAGATGTTACAAGACACCAAAACATCATCTATACAACCAAAACAAGTTTCTCTGTATAGTGAGAATATACTAATCAGCCTACACTTTCTGAATTAATCCTACAGTGACCAAGTATGCTAAAACCAAAAGGCACCCAATTTAATAAATAGGGTAGAATTTATAAGGTGAGTGGTACAGACTATTTTACAATCCAAGCTATGTTCTTGAATCACAAGAGTATCTCTCTATTAGCTTTGTAACTTAATGGCCTTTACAAGTGACACTTGAACAGATGTAGTGGCAACAATATATGGCATATGTAACACATTGTAAGTACAATCACAAATATGTACTAGATATTGTTATCCAAGAGTGAAAACAGAATCATCTTTCCAGTGCTCCATCATCTATTTGGCAAAATACATAGGCATATGTTTAAAATATATGTACCTATATATTTACATTTTTTTAAAGATTTTATTTATTTATTTGACAGAGAGAGAGATCACTAGTAGACAGAGAGGCAGGCAGAGGGAGAGGGGGAAGCAGGCTCCCCACTGAGCAGAGAGCCCCATGTGGGGCTCGATCCCAGGACGTTGAGATCATGACCTGAGCCGAAGGCAGAGGCTTAACCCACTGAGCCACCCAGGCGCCCCTAGATTTACATTTTTAATTTAAAAAATGTAGAAGGCAAAATCTTTCTAACATACCTTAGCTGATACTAGAGGAGGGGGGAGGTTACACAGGTTGCCTTAATGCAAACTGTAAAATGCCTCATTCGATATACTATACACATTTGGTCCACAATAGTCATTCAGTGATTCTACTTTTTCACAGCATTTTGGGTCTGAAAGATACATAGGTCAAATCTCCTAAAAATTGCTACTTCATTTCAGTGGAATGTTGTTTAATGAGGACACTGCAAAATTCACTGCACCAAAAGAAGACTGCTCAAGGTTGCCACTGAAAGATCTCAAATAAAGCAGACACAGAAAAAGGGAGAGGAGGCAAAGGAGGAGAAAAAAGCTGAGCAGTCCAAGGAGGGCAGAACTAGCGGGGGAAACTGTAAGATAAGCATCACCGGACATTTAACTGGCTCCCTCTTCAGCTATGACCTCAACACAAAGCAGTCCTCCCCTCGCTGGTCTTGAGAAAATCCTCTTGTTCCCCAGGCACTATTCCCAAGCTTTATTCCCCATGTCTCAGGTCCTCTACCATGGTCTTCAAACTGGTGGCCCAAGGAACTTAAAAGAGGTATGAGGGCAAAGGTTTTAGGTAAACCTCTTTCCAAGGGCTTTGACTTCCAAAGGCCCCCTTCAGCCTTTCCTTTCCCTTCCCACTTGCCTCCCCCTACCTGAACCAGAGGAGCAGCCCCCCGCCCCCAATCCCACATCAAGGGCACACTGCTTCAGGGTGTAAACACCTCGAAGGCCCCAAAGGGACAGATCCATGTAGGAGAATCTCTGAGCTCAAATCAGGAAATATTCATGGGTGATTCCTCATTAAAGACATCCAGGTAACCAACCTGCAGCAAGGCCCATGCCTTCTCTAGCTATACGAGATTACAAAATGAGGTGGAAGATTTTCTCTCATAGGTTTGAAAGTGAAGACTTGCAGTTTTTCAACTGGGGGTGGGGTACACAGGCAAAAACGTTGAGGACTACCCCCCAACTTCAACTCACTCTTCACTGAATGAATGTCTTTTTCTCTACTTCTAGTTTACACTTTTCCACATCTACTTGTGCATTGTTAGAGCATCTCTCTTCACTGTCCCCAGGATCCCTGCCCCTTCCACACCAATGACTTATTCTCAGCCTGCCAACAAGCTGAAGTTTCCAAAAGCCCATCCTAACACACACACACACACACACACACACACAGCCTTAAAAAAATTTCTTTTTGGACTTCATTTATTGAGAGAAAGAGAGACAAAGAGATCACAAGCAGGGGAGGAGTAGAGGGAGAAGCAGGGAGCCCAATGTGGGACTTGATCCCAGGATCCGGGCATCATGACCTGAGCCAAAGGCAGAGGCTTAACTGACTGAGCCACCCAGGTGCCCTAAATTTTTTTTTTTTTAGAGTAATTGTAGATTTACGGAAAAGTCGCAAAGAATTCCCATATACCTCCCGAGTCAGTTTCCCCATTTTCACATCTTATAGCACTATTTCTCATGTGCCAAAACTGAGAAATCAACGCTGGTATATTACTTGGAACTCCAGACTTTGTTTTGAATTCAGTTTTCCATTAATGTCCTCTTTCTGTTCCAAGAGCCAATCCAGGGTATTGCACACTGCACTCTGTGAGAGTATCTCTGTTTTTCTTGGCTTTTCATGACCGTCACAGTTTTGAGGAGTTCAGGCCAGGTGTGCTGTGGAATGTCCCCCCTCCCCCACCAATCTGGGTTTATCTGATGTTTTCCCTTCCAGGGAAGGAGGGAATTACACCCCACCTCCTGTAGAGTGTGGGCACTATCTAAGCATCCTATCTGGAATTCTTCTGTGGGAAGGATTAGCTTCTTCTCCTTTTATTAACTTATATAATCATTTCTTTATATCAGTATAGGCTCATGGTTATTTTATCCTTTGGGTTATAGTTCAGTGCTACATGATTTATTTTATTCATCAAATTGTTCCAGTCTTGGCCATGGGGTGCTCTCAGGTTAGCTCTTTGTCCCTTTGATTTGCTCCCATCCTGTTGTCTTTTGAGCACTTCCCTACCTTCTGGTCCTCCAAGATACTCCAGGCTCATTGATTTTTCTCTACCCTGGTTCTAGAATCAGCCATTTCTCTCACATATCAGTCTCCTCTTCTTTTTTTTTTTTTAATACATTAGTCTATTTACCTAAGTAGAGATTTAAAGATTTTTATTTATTTATTAGAGAGCGAGAGACTGAGAATGAGAGGGGAGAAGGTCAGAGGGAGAAGCAGACTTCCCGCAGAGCCGGGAGTCCGATATGGGACTTGATCCCGGGACTCCGGGATCATGACCTGAGCCGAAGGCAGTTGCTCAACCAACTGAGCCACCCAGGCGCCCTCAGTCTCCTCTTCTTAAAAGCTATCACCTGGGGTGCCTGGGTGGCTCAGTCAGCTAAGCATCTGACCCTTGGTTTCAGCTTAGGTCATGATCTTGGGGTCATGATCTCAGGGTTGTGAGATAGAGCCCCACATCGGGTCCCACATGGGGCTCTCTGCTCAGCTGGGAGTCTCCTCTCCCCCTATTTCCCCCTCCCCTTTTGCCCCTCCCCCTGCTCTAGCTTTCACTACAGAGAGAGAGAGAGAGAGAGAGGAAAAGAAAGAAAGAAAGAAAGAAAGAAAGAAAGAAAGAAAGAAAGAAAGAAAGCTATCACCCAATCTTCTGCCATCCCAGCCAAACCTCCTAAATGAAGAGTCATTGGCTTCCTTTGTGATGTCAGTGATCACCCTCCTTGAAGCTCTCCTCTGTGGACTTTTAGGATGCCAGCCTATTTGGGGAGAACTCATTTTATAATCTTTCTGCTCACACATCCAGAATTCATTATAAGGCGTTAGGAAACTTCACTTAACTCTCAGTCTCTGTATGTGGTCTTGGATAGTATCATTAATGACTCTCCAAAAGTTTAACTCAGCCCAAACCTCTGTCCACAACTCCAAGTTCATTCTTTCCAGCTGCCCAGAAACATGATCCTGGATATGAAAAGGCACTTAGAAGGCTGGCCAAAATGGATCATTCACTTAGTGAAAAGTGTGTCACCTTGGAGATGCCAAGAGACACCTGTCATTCAGCCTGAATGTCATTCAAGCTGCTGCTTGAGTCTGCGAAGGGCATTTTCTCTATAGAAGAGACAATGTCTCCCACCCCAAAGAAGGGATGGAAAAGAACTGAGAGAGGAAGGCTAGAGTTGGTTCCATCCTTGTAAATAAAAGCAGAAGGCAGGATTTAAAAAGGGCTTCCAATTAGGTGGGACATGAGTAACAAAACTAAAAAATGTCATTACCTTTATAATGTGTTTAACTGTAATGAACAGCAATAAACATCTTAACACCTGCTTCCTTAGCAGTGAGTGTGCACTGTAATAGATAGTGCACAGAAGAGAGTAGTGACTCCTTAAAAAAAAAAAAAGGCAAAGACGTGAGGGAAAGAGACCAAGTCGGCCTGAGAAATGGCCACAAGCCAGACGGTGAACCCCAGCAACTCACTCAACAGAGCCAGAATTAATCTGACCTCCATCCAACCCATTCCTCTCCCCTTGGTCCCTTGGATACCCACCAGTATCCATCACCCAAACTAAAGATCAGAACTCCTTTTCCTGGTTCCTTCTCCACATGTAATCACTACCCAAATCATAGAGGTCTCTTGAGATAGTAAAAATATTTTCTAATTATTGTAAAATGAACACATGACAGCTTCCTACCCTTTAAAACAAAACAAAACAAAACATCACAATTATTAAAAAAATAAACTATAATCAGGAGTGCCTGGGTGGCTCAGTTGGCTAAGCAGCTGCCTTTGGCTCATGTCCTGATCTCGGGGTCCCGAGATCCTGCCCCACATCGGACTTCCTGCTCGATAGGGAGTCTGCTTCTCCCTCTCCCTCTCCTGCTCCCTTTGTGCTCTCTCACTCTTGCGCTCATTCTCTCTCTCTCTCTCAAATAAATAGATAAAATCTTTTAAAAACTAAGTAAATAATCAAATCTCAGTTCTAGAAAGGATACCAAGATCATCTAATCCACATCTCTATGCAAGAATGAGCTCTCTCTACCTAGACCAGTCTATTTGCGAATCTCCAGGGACATCTATTGGAATTAAAAGGCAGCCCCTCCCACTGCTGGCCAGTGATGAGACCAGAAAGTTCTGTGCTCCACAGACCTAAAATTGGCTTCCCTGCTGCCATCATCCATTGGTTCTACTTCTGCCCTCTTGATCCTAACGTAGCTATCCAGCTTTCTTATGCTTACTGTTTGAGGGTATTTCTTATTCTATCTTTTTTCCTTATACCTACACATGTTTTTAAATTTAAAATGCATCTAAAATAAAATAAAATGCATCTACTGTAAGAGTATTGTGTTGGGTGAAGCCCAGTCCACTGGATCTTTGCCTTGTAATTGAAATGTTCAGTCATTTATTTTAATTATTAATGTTGTTGGATTTAAGTTCTACCAACTTGCTTTTTGTCTTCCATTTTCCCTCGAAAGTTCCTCCTTTGCTGCATTCTTTTGCAAATTTTCAGGCCCCACCCAAACCTACAGAATCAGAAAATGTAGGTGGGGCCCAACAACTGGCATTTTGACCAGCCGACCAGCCGTCCAGGTGATTCTGTTTTACCGAAAAGTTTAGAAACCACTGCTCTAGGGCTAATAGAATTCATCCTTAATGTACCAAATTCTATTTAGCATCAATCTTGTACCTATTCCCAGCTGAC
The DNA here is from genome assembly GCA_028533885.1 of Nasua narica. Classification (NCBI taxonomy): domain Eukaryota; kingdom Metazoa; phylum Chordata; class Mammalia; order Carnivora; family Procyonidae; genus Nasua; species Nasua narica. The sequence goes on along the minus strand of CM052800.1, from coordinate 62,613,244 downwards.
GCTTTTGTCATCTAATTCCTTTTGGAAATTAAAAATAATCACAAGGTCTTCCAGAACCCCTCCCGTTCTCTTAGTTCAGGTTCTTTCTCATACATCACGATGGGTTTTTTTTCAATAGCTTAAGAATTCTTTCTCTTGCCAGCCTCTCCCCACTTAGCCTTCAACACTACTACCAGAATATATCATTCCTAAAATACACATCAGATGTTATTCTCTTGTGGGGAAAAAAAGAAAAAGGAAAGATAAAATACGCTTTGCCTGCAGCCTTCCGGATGAAGACCATACTTCTTCCAGGGATATCCAACGCCCATCCCCCGTTGGGTCAAACTTCAGCAGCCCTTCTCATCGGCTACGCCCCCCCACCGCTTCCTTGGCTGATAGCCACAAACACCTTCCAGCCAGACTCCTCATCTGCACAAGAGTATTTTCTCCCTTGGAATGCTCTTTCCCCCTTCTCCAGCTGGAGACCCCCTACCATTTTTCAAATCCCAACCAATGCAGCTCTTCTCAGAAGCCTCCTCGGCCATCTTAACCTTCGTGCTCTCCCACAAGCTCCTAGCTCGCATGTATAACAGGTCACGTGTGGGACAGGATCAAGAGGAACGTGTGCTTGTTGGAGCGGAAAGGCAGCCAAACGATAAGGCGGCTGGTAGATAATGACTGAAACAGAGGACTGCGAGGAACTCCGATCGCGGCAGCTGCGGGACAGCTTCCCACACCTGAACCGGAGGGAGAGCTCTGCCCCGAACCGACAAAACCTGAGAAGCTCTCTTCATTATGTAATCGCTAGACTCTGCCCTAGGTCCACAAATGGAGATCGGTGAACTACTGTGGACATTTCAAAAAGTCCAAAGGAAATCACATATTTGCACACGAAAAGTATGTGCAGGACTCTGCTTGGGGCCTTCCTGGAGCGTATGCCAACCCCGTGTGGTAACACCAGGGAGCTCACGCTCACCAGGAAGTCTGACTGACAAGCTTATGTGGTTTGATTACTTTAAAAATAGGAAGACAGCAAAGATGTTTAAATGGAGTTTCTTTAGTGGAGGGGCTCTTTCAAAACACAGGGTCCAAAGGAGAAGGGAGAAAAAAAAACAGAAAACAATAATAATAAAACACACACAGAGGTTGGGGTGCCTGGGTGGCTCAGCGGGTTAAAGCCTCTGCCTTCAGCTCAGGTCGTGATCTCAGGGTCCTGGGATCAAGCCCCGAGTCAGGCTCTCTGCTCAGCCGGGAGCCTGCTTCCCCTTCTCTGCCTACTTGTGATCTTTCTGTGTCAAGTACATAAATAAAATCTTTAAACACACACATGCGCGCACGCACACACACACACACACACACACACACACACACACACACACACACACACAGAGGTACTTCCCCATTATATGTGAACTAATAATGGAAACCATGCAGATCCTTCAGACTGAGCCCTGGTCCATAGCCTTGACCCTAAAGGAGAATCACCTGGGGAGATGGATAAGTTCCCAACACTCTTGGGGCCACACCCCAGGCCAATGACTCTCTGGAGGTGGGACCCCTGCATCAGTATTTTTAATATGTCCTCAGGTAATTTAAAGTGAAGCCAAACTCGAAAACCTCTCTCTGCTTTTGAGCCTTGCTATTTCACGTGAGGACTGCAGAGCAGCAGCAGCGGCAGCCCTACATGGGAGGCTGCTCAGAAATACAGAATCTGGGTGGCTCGGGTCATGATCCCAGTGTCCTACGATCGAGTCCTGCATCAGGCTCCTTGTTCAACCTGGAGCCTGCTTTGCCCTCTCCCTCTGCCTGCCGTTCCCCCTGCCTGTGCTCTCTCTTTCTCTCTTTGACAAATAAATAAATAAATAAAATCTTTAAAAAAAACAAACAAACTTAAAAACAAAAGGGCCCCTGAGTGGCTCAGTTGGTTAAGCGTCTGCCTTTGGCTCAGGTCATGGTCCTGGAGTCCCAGGATTGAGTCCTGCACCAGGCTCCCTGCTCAGTGGGGAGTCTGCTTCTCCTTCTGACCTTCCCCCTCTAGAACTCTCTCATTCTCTCCCTTTCAAATAAATAAATAAAATCTTTAAAAAAAAAATCTCATCTCCCCACATATAAAAAGAGGTTATGTCAACTACTGACGTTTGCCTGTGACAGCCAGTCCTGTCCTAAATGTGTTTTTATTCCTAGCAAATGTTTGAAGCCAAACAATTCGAAACCTAATTTGAGGCATGAGTTTTGCATTCCACTGGAGGGCAGAGGCTCTTCAAAAAACCAGGGGGGTTTCAAGTGAGGTCATGAGTTCTGCCTCCTACATAGGTCACACACCAAACAGGAAGATTAAAATGAAATCAAAGCAGCATTTATTAAGCACCTATTATGTCCAAAGCCCTGCACGACCCAATAGGAGAGATTAAAAAATTCTTGTCTTCTAAGTACTTACTAACTCAAGGAAAGGGCATTTTTCTATCTCCTAAAAATTTTGAAAATATAACGAATCTAAAGAACAAAAAGTTGATTGATAACCAATTAAACATTTTCATGATCAAGGATCTCTGAGTTATGGAATTAGTTTTAAGTGTCCTGTTTTTAAGGATTCCTTTGAGAAACTTAGACCAGTTTTAGTTCACAAGTGCTGCCTCTAGTCTCAGAAAGGAGGTGATTTCCTGGCTAATCCAATTAGAACTCATCCAGTTCCAGTGGTCAAGGTGAGAACTCTCAGCTGGGAACTCTACCCCCAGTTGACAGACTAGTTAGTGTCCTTTAACACCTTAAAGCCAGCTGGCCTCGTGCCTTAAAATGCATTAACAACTTAATGGGCCCCTGAGCTCCTTCCACTTGAAAATCACAGACAGATGACTTTCTGCCCAAATACAAAATGCCTTCAGTTTGCGTGCTTGAGATATTTAGTAATGGTCCCAGATACCAAAGTCTGGGCACAGTGGCAAGCACGGTGCTGGGAATAATTTCGTTAGTGATATGAACTGTGAATGTTTGCTGAGCACCCACAGTACACAGCGCATTGCCCGTAATTAAACTAATTCCCACCGTAAGCCATTAAGCCAAGTACAGTCTTACCATCCCTCCTTTAGAGATAATGATGGTCAGGCCCACGGAGTTGGGTGATTTTCCCAGTCACACGGCTGGTAAGTGGCAGGACCGAGCTATGACCCGGGCTCCAGGAACCCTTGCTCTTCATCACTGTGCCAAGTGGCCTCTGGAGAAGCTACAGTTACACTGTCCAGCCGACAGTCACTGGATCGCTTTTACGGTCTTTTAGGAAATACTCTTCCTGACATCTAGCTATGTTTCATCACAGCACTCCCAAATTTGACCTTACTTTTGAACTCAGTTAGAGGGCTTCTGCAAAAGGCAAACGGATTTATCATCACAGTTGGTCTGGTTTGGTGTTCTCCAGGTGTGTCTGGGGTTGAAAGAAATTCAAGGGGTGCCTGGCTGGCTCAGTCCATAAAGCATGTGACTCTTAATCTCAGGGTCGTGAGTTCAAGTCCCACATTGGGAGTGGAGCCTACTTAAAAAAATAAAAATAAATTAAAAAAATAGAGAAATTTGATATCTGGGACCAGAGCATCTACCATATTTTTTTTTTTTAAAGGTTTTATTTATTTATTTATTAGGAAAGAGAGAGAGTGAGAGAGAGCAGGTCAGAGTGAGAAGCGGACTCCCCATGGAGCTGGGAGCCCGATGTGGGACTCGATCCCAGGACTCCGGGACCATGACCCGAGCTGAAGGCAGTCACTCAACCAACTGCGCCACCCAGGGGCCCCATCATCTACCATATTTTAATGACTAAAGATAAGGATATATATATCCTTACCTTTTAATATTACATACATTAAAAAAAAAAAAAAGCAAGTTGAAGTGAACATGAAACTCCAGTCCGGGTTTTTTTTTTTCCCTTTGGTTTCAAGTGCTTTGAACACTCAAGTTTCCCCGCCATGAAGATGTGGTTAAGAGATGCCCGCCTCCATCCTGGCAGAAAGTCTGCAAAGCTGTAAGCTAACAAGTTATTGAGTCTGAGGGAAAACAGTAAGGCAATTATCGATGGTGGGGTCATCTGGGACAACCATTTTATGAAGAGAAAGTGCTTTCAGAATAAGAACTTGGCTCAAACAATTTCAACTAATAGCACTTCTCTCTCCTCTCTACCCCTCTTCTGTGTCCTTTAATAAATGCACAGTTGCGGGGAGCCATACATGTAGGTTACATATTTCCAACAACCTTAAATAAGTGGGTCACAGCTGATAAAATAACAAACAAAAAACCATTTTCTGTGCAAACAATTTTCCTAACGCTCATACATCTATTCTCCGAGATGAATCAAGTTCCTGGGAAACACACCATTTTAAACAGCCTTGCAGCCTACACATGGTATTTAAGCCCCAGTTTTTCCATAAACGTTGATGACATCCATAGCATGCTACCCCAAGCTTCTTTGGCAAGTCCCTCCTCTCTGCTCTGCTTACTCACTGATGGTGGATCGCAGTGCTGTTCACGGAGGGCCCCCTCTTTGTGGGCAGTCTGAAACTGCCCTTGGGGGACCTGGGATTTCCAGAAGTTGGGTTACACATAAACTCTGCTGTACAGCTCTCTCGAGATGTATCCCACGGCCTTGTGTTTTCTTCATACTTCTTTCCTGTCAACAGCTAACCAAGGCTCTCTGAATAGTACCAGAGCAAGGGTGCTGGTGGCTCCCACTGAAGGGGGTCTGCTATCTTCTACAACCCACGTAGTCTTCAAGAAGTGCTAAGTTGTTACTACTCTGCAGTGGTTACTGCCTCTCGTTTCCACCTGGAACTGTGTTATCCCCTCTTGAGGAATGAAGTTTTCCACACAGAGGGCTGACTGTCGGCCAAGTCTGACTTAGCCCGGTCCATAAACTGATTGTTGTCAAGTCCCTGCTGGACCCCTCACTCAAAGCTCAGAACTGTTGTGGTCAGACCCTGCTCAGGAGAGGGCGAAGGGCCAGGAAAAAAATCACAGAGGAGTTTTCTAGGGTCTGGGGCCAATCAGGCCATTCAAATTGAGCCCTGGAGTTCCTGCCCACAGAGTTACGCTGTTAAATAAACATGTAATACTACTGCTTGCACTTAAGAGTATAAGATTCTGAGGCGCCTGGGTGGCTCAGTGGGTTTAAAGCCTCTGCCTTCGGCTCAGGTCATGATCTCAGGGTCCTGGGATCGAGCCCCACATGGGCTCGCTGCTCAGCAAGGAGCTTGCTTCCCCCTCTCTCTCTGCCTGCCTGTCTGCTGACTTGTGATCTCTCTCTCTGTGTCAAATAAATAAATAAAATCTTAAAAAAATATATATATAAGATTCTAAGAAGAAAAACAGGAGGGAGTGGCTATTGCATAAGGAGCAGAGAAAAAACAAGGCAGCTAATCTCATCTCTTCCTTATTTTATAGGTAAGAAACTCAAGTACCAGGGTTTCCCACGTTTAAATAGATTTTCTTAAAAAAACATAACCACAATAATATCCCATCTAAAATGTTTTCATTAGGGGCGTCTAGGTGGCTCAGTTGGTAGGGCACCCCACTCTTAGTTTCAGCTCAGGCGATAATGTCCCAGTCCTGGGATCAGCCTCGTGTCAGGCTCTGAGGTCCACTCCCGAGTCTCTGCCCAACCCCCCCTCCTCACATGCGTGCACGCGCACACTCGCTCTTTCTCTAAAATAAATTTTTAAAAATTATAAAAAGACAATTGTTTTCTTTCATCGTAATTATCAACATTGATAAAAATCTTCCTTTAAAACCTCAAATACCCAGTTAGTCTTCAAATTTAATTAGTATGCTTCGATCAAACAGGATCTTTTCACTACAGTTATTTTGTCTCTTGGGTTTTTAAATAACCTATATATATATATTTTTTTTTTGCCTGCAGATTTTTTGGGGAAAAAAGACTACTTCCTGTAGAGTGCTCAGGTTATGGATTTTGCTGCCAGCATACAGGTGTGTCCTTAACACTTTTCTCCGTCCACTCTATTTCCTAGAAGCTGGCTCGACCAGAACCCTGTCCAGACGTTTGGAAAGACTGCTGCAGAGGTGGTGTGCCTACATCCCACTGAATGCCATCAGGGTGCACGACAATCCCCTCTATTAAAAAACAGGTCTTAACATTAAATAACAGGTGCAGGTGTTATCAGCCACCCTAAACCATCCTATTGAAAAGCTTCTCACCACTTTTTCTAACCTAATAATATTATCAGCTACTGGTGATCACTGCCTACTCAGCTTGAGAACGCAAATACTGAAATGGTAATATTCCAACACTATCACTCTTTGTCAATGTTTTTCTGTAAGTAAATTTTCCTCCTTAATTATTCGGTTACCCAGTTTGTGCAGGAAGCTAGGACAAATGCTTGATGCTTTATTTTGTTTTGTTTTAAGATTATTTATTTATTTATTTATTTGAGAGAGAGAGAAAGAGATCACAAGCAGGCAGAGAGGAGGAAGCAGGCACCCCGCTGAGCAGAGAGACTGATGTGGGGCTTGATCCCAGGACCCTGAGACCATGACCTGAGCCGAAGGCAGAGGCTTAACCCACTGAGCCACCCAGGTGCCCCTTGTTTTCATTTTTTAAAAATTATAAGCTGGTTGCCTACCATTTTCCAAAGGTGATCAATGGATGTTGTTTTAATATCAGTTTAAATCTCCGGGTTTAAACGTATTTGATATGTTTTAATCCACTCAGTTTTATTCTTTTAAGCTTTTATGCTACAATTTGGCTGCTGGGAAACCCTTCGAGTTGTTTCTGGACTCTTTGTTATCACCCGAACAGTATTTAATAGTGCTTTGCTTTCTGGTAATGATGAGAAACTGTAGGTTCATGTTGTACATTTCCAAACCCAGATCCCAAATCAGTCTTCACTTCCAAAAGTCCTAGTTTCTTTTATTGAGACACGGTATAGACAATCCACACTGTGGGATCTGGAGACAGCCCTACTGCTGGGTTGGCCATTTTTTAGGCTTTTTTTTCTCCCCAAGAGACAGAGGAAGAAAATGAAACTTTGTTTTTTTTAAGATTGTATTTAGGGGCACCTGGGTGGCTCAGTCGGTGGAGCATCTGCCTTCTGCTCAGGTCACAATCCCAGGGTCCTGGAATAGAGCCCCATGTGGATCACCCTGCTCAGTGGGGAGCCTGCTACTCCTTCTTCCCCTCCCTGCTGCTTATGCTATCTCTGCTTATGCTAAATCTCTTATGCTTCTCTCTCAAAGAAATACAATCTTTTACCTGAGCACTTTTTTAAAAAGATTGTATTTCTTTGACAGAGAGAGCGAGATCACAAGTAGGCAGAGAGGCAGGCAGAGAGAGAAGGGGAAGTAGGCTCCCTGCTGAGCAGAGAGCCCGATGTGGGGCTCGATCCCAGGACCCTGAGATCATGACCTGAGCCGAAGGCAGAGGCTTTAACCACTGAGCCACCCAGGCGCCCCAAGAAATATAATCTTTTAAAAAAGATTGTATTTATTTATTTTGGAAGAGAGAGCATGCAAGCAGAGGGAGAGGCAGAAGAAGAGAGAGAACCTTAAGCAAGTTCCACGCTCAGGGCAGAGCCCGATGCAGGGCTCACTCTTACAGCCCCGAAATCATGCATGACCTAAGCCAAAATCAAGAGCCAGACACTCAACTGATCCCTCAAAAATTCAATTTTAAAAAAGATAATAGGCATTACTAGTGTCCACTGATATTTCCAATTAAATTTAGGATTACAATGGTTTTACTTACCCTCTTTAATTTTGAAAATTTTGTTTCTTAACAATACAATGGGGGGGGTGGGTACCTGGGTGGCCCAGTCATTGGGTGTCTGCCTTTGGCTTGGGTCATGATCCCGGGGTCCTGGAACTGAGCCCCATGTTGGGCTCCCTGGTTGGCAGGAGTCTGTTTCTCCCTCTCACTCAATGTACACCAGCTCTCTCTCTCTCAAATAAAGAAATAAAATCTTTAAAAAAAATTACAATTGTTCCACGTTCTTTACAAATTTCTGTCAAAATACTAAAATGTATGGTATAAGTCAAAAGGTTTACAGGGAAAAAAACTTCTATATAACTTACAAGTCACATAACTTACAAGCGACATAGAAGTTATCTATAAATAACATACAAATATATCAATGAGATAGTTTCCAGGGAAATGAAGAGTAAAACTAGTATTTATTAAAATATGCTGTGATTTGGGGCACCTGGGTGGCTTAGTTGGTTCAGTGTCCAACTCTTGATTTCAGCTCAGGTCATGATCTCAGGGTCGGGAGACGGAGCCCCAGGTTGGGCGTGCACTGAGCACATAGTCTGCTTAAGATTCTCACTCTCCCTCTCCCTCTGCCCCCCCCCTCACTCTCAAGATAAAAAAATAAATAAAAAATAAAACTAAGACTTAAAACATTAAACACATGGAAAATTAAAGGGTTTTATTTCTTTAAAAAAAAAGAAAGGCGTCTTTCTGGGACGCCTGGGTGGCTCAGTTGGTTAAGCAGCTGCCTTCGGCTCAGGTCATGATCCCGGCGTCCTGGGATCGAGTCCCACATCGGGCTCCTTGCTCGGCAGGGAGCCTGCTCCTCTCTCTGCCTCTGCCTGCCTCTCTGCCTGCTTGTGTTCTCTCTCTGTTAAAATAAATAAAATAAAATCTTAAAAAAAAAAAAACCTTTCTAAGAGGACTCTGAACAGTGCTTGACCCGTAACTCCTTGTTACCTTAGGAGTTACCTTGTTGCTTCCTTGTCCCGTAACTCACGACACAAAGCGGACCTCTCGTCTACACCTCGGCAAACCATCCTACTTCTAAGCATGGATCAGCTTCCAACATTTTAACCTTGGCTCTTTCAGCGTAGTGAAATGTCTCAGGGTGATGAAGTAAGCGTTCCTTTAACGTGAGTGTTTCTGGGCAACTCAACCCCCCGACATCGCCCTCCTCCTCATCACAACCTCTTTCTTCACTTAGGTCAGTGAGTACCTCTCCACTGCGCTTCTCTCTGGCTGCACACTCCCAGTCAGACACTTCTTCTGTAGCTTGCTTTATGCTCCTTCAGCATTTCTCTCTCAGCATTGTCACTTTCTTTTTCTTTCTGCACTTTCATATTTGTTGGCCAATTCCCTCTTTCAATTATCCATTTCTGTGAAATGCCCCAGGGGTTTATCATGGGGAGACAAGGAGCCAACACAACTACAGCGACCAATCGCAGGCAGGCTTTAAAAGAAGTGCCATGATTGGTTACTGATCATGATGCCCTTTGTTATTTATACAGTGATTTGTGGAATAATGAACAAGTTTGCACTTTATGAAATTGCTGTGCTAACTGAAATCTGAACCACCACGTTTCAGGACTGCTGTTACTGAAACCATGATAACGGAAATTTGTGCGCACTGGAACTGTGCAAAGCAAGGACAGACTATGATTCCTGCGGGTAAAGACAAATCACCAGCCTGAGAAACTATTAGATTCATTTGTTTCATTGTTGCTTTCCATTTTAAAGGGCTGGTTTCACCTTCCACAATTTTGATTTAATTCTGTTTTATAATTAAGTATAACATTTAGCAGTCCCAGCGTGAGCCACAGGGCAAGGTATATTCAGGAAAGTCTAGTTTCTATTTTTGTCCCCCTATAAATTTTTGCGTTATCTATTATTTTTTTGATATAAGCAAATGCATATACATTGTCATATTCTTCCCTTACTGTATTTTGCTATATTTTTTAAAGAATTATTTACTTAGGGCACTTGGGTGGCTCAGTTAGGCAACTGCCTTTGGCTCAGGTCATAGTTCCGGAGTCCTGGGATCGCATTCCACATCGGGCTCCCTGCTTAGTGGGGAGTCTGCTTCTCCCTCTGACCCTCCCCCATCTCAAGCTCTCTCTCTCCCATTCTCTCTCTCAAATAAATAAGTAAAATCTTTAAAAAAAAATTATTTACTTAGAGAGAGACTGCACTGGCACATGGGCAGGGGACAGGGTGTCCGGGCAGAAGGAGAGAGAATCACCAGCAGACCCCCTGCTGAGTGAGAAGCCCCACTCCGGGCTTTAGCCTGGGATCCTGAGATCATGACCTGAGTCAAAAATCAAGAGCCAAATGCTTGGGACACCTGGGTAGCTCAGTCGGTTAAAGGTTTGCCTTCAGCTCATGTCATGATCCCAGTGTCCAGGATTGAGCCCTGATGGGACTGGGCTCCCGCTTCAGCAGTTCAGCAGAGAGTATGCTTTTTCCTCTCCCTCTGCTCTGCTCTCCTGCATTCTCTCTCTCTCAAATAAATAAATAAATAAATACTTTGGGGGGGGGGGTTAGAATCAGCTTAAATGACTGAGCCACCTAGGTGCCCCTTCTGTACCTTACTTTTCAAAAATGATATATCTTAGAGATTACACAATAGTACAAAATAAAGTCCTCATTTCATTTTATACTTTTATAATGTTCCATTATGTTGAAGTATCAGCTTTTTAAGTTTATTTGTTTATGTATGTGTGTATGTAATCTCTGCACCCAGTGTGGGGCTTGAACTCGGGACCCTGAGATCAAGAGTTCCATGCTCTTCTGACTGAGCTAGCCAGGTGCCCCAACGTACCAAATTTCTTAAACCAACTTCCTAATCATATTTGGATTATTTCATCTTTTACTATTACATTTAGTCTGTAATGAATAAAGCTGTAGGTACCTTTTTCTTATTTTTGCCAGTGTTTCTTGGGGATAAATTCCTAGAAGTGAGCTGGCTGAATCAAAGAGTAAATGCAAATGTGATTTTGCTACTTACTGCCAACCCCCCCAAAGGGTTATACCATTTTTTTTAAGTTTTTAGATGCCCGTTCTTTTTAGGGTTATACCATTTTGCATTCCCGCCAGCTATGTATGACAGTACTTTGTCCCCCTACATTCTTATCAATAAAACATGTTGTTAAACTTTTTATTTTTACCACCCTGATAGATATGATAGCTTAGTGTAGTTTTCATTTGCATCTCTTTTATTTTGCATGACTGAGCATCTTTTCTTATTAACGGAACATTTTTAAAATGTAACTGCTCTGACAGGTTTGATATTTTAGAATAAGAGTTTTCAAAGAAAATCTTCACTCAGGGGATGGGGCTGCTCAGTCAGTTAGGCATCTGCCTTTGGCTCAGGTCCTGATGTCCTGGGATCGAGCCCCACGTCAGGCTCCCTGCTCTGCGGGGAGCCTGCTTCTCCTCCCTCACAACCTGTACTCTCTAGCTCTCTCTCTCAAATAAATAAATAAATAAAATCTTAAAAAAAAAGAAAAGGAATTTTCATAAGGATTAAATAGTAGTATTAACACACTCCTTAAAAATCTGAGTAATTTAGGGGCGCTGGGTGGCTCAGTTGTTGAGCGTCTGCCTTCAGCTCAGGTCATGATCCCAAGGTCCTAGGATAGAGCCCCACATTGGGCTCCCTGCTGGCGGGAAGCCCGCTTCTCCCTCTCCCATTCCCTATGCTTGAGTTCCCTCTCTCGCTGTGTTTCTCTCTGTCAAATAAATGAAATCTTTAAAAAAAAAAAAAATCTGAGAAATTTAAATACCCTTCCAGCCCCACATAGGGTTTACGCATATCAGTATATTGAATTAACACATATCTGAGGGTGTTGGTTACCAGGACTTGCCCCTGGTGTACTAACAGAGGTGTGGTAAAGGGGTATGGGAACGCCATGGGTGCCATGTTCAGCGGGGGTCCCAACAGTTTAAAGATCACTAGAGTTGAGAGTATCTGAGGTATTTTCAATAAGGAGTCATTCACTAGGGCCAAAAGACAAAGGGTTTTCTGGGTTTAGAGATGGTCTGAGCAAAGAGTGATAAATGTTCACAACAGAACAAGTCTGCCTTTTCTAGTTAAAAAAAAAAAGGCAGCGGGAATAGGCTTCAGATGCCAGAGAATTATGGTGAGAAAAGCAGGGACAGATACAACCAAAAGCTTAAAATGATAGCTGTAATAAAAATCTGTAACTAGGTACCCCTCATCAAACATAAAACCCAATGCTGATTATGGATTAAGTCCAAGAACAAAGAACCCAGAAAAGTACTTTGTCCAAGGACAAGGATATATATCCCCCAATCCACGTGAGCAGAATAATTTCTATTCAGGATTAAAAATTGAGAAGTGAGCAAGCTTACTGTGAAACTTCACACTATGCGGTTTACTAAACAGATTCTGTCATGACAGAAAACGGAAATGTAAAATGAAAAATAAGCTACTTTCAATGAGACATCATTTAAAAAACCAAATCATTCTGAGATTCTTTGACTGAAGCAATTGTACTTCTGAACAAAAACCCTAATACAGAGGTTATTGGGGTGGCTGAGTTGGCTAAGCATCTGCCTTCAGCGCAGGTCATGATCCAGAGGTCCTGGGATCAAGCCCCGAGGTCTTGGGATCGAGCCCCGGGGTCCTGGGATTGGAGCCCCGAGGCAGGGCTCCCTGCCCAGCGAGGGAGCCTGTTTCTCCTCTCCCTCTGCACCTCCCCCTTGCTTGTGCTCTCTCTTGGTCAAATAAATAAAATCTTAAAAAAAAAAAAAAATACAACCACACCACTTCATAGCCTATTTCTCATGAAACCTCTCAGTAACCATTTACCTTTTCCCTTGCACCCACAGTTAAGGGTGTAAGAGTCAACACAGCCCGGGGCAGAGTACACAGTTGATTCATCTTCGTATCCCCCACAAAACCATGTGCAGTAGGCCCTCAATAAATACTTGGTGAGTTAAAGAATGAAAACACCCGCCCATAGCAACATGCCCAGACTTTTCCATGGGAGGACCTTTCTCCTGAATTATAAGTTAGGGCAACTCCCTAATAAACCTTTCAAATAAATTCAAGCGCCACCTCTTGAGTGCCCAGTCTGTGCCAGTGTCAGGCCCTGTCCTCGGCAGGCGCATGCGAAGATGAGTAACACGCAGTCCTTGACACCCTGGGGGAATTCAGCCTCGTGTGAGAAACACCAACTATAAAATACAATGGGAAAATGCCACCACACAGAGAAAATGGTGTGGGAACACAGGTGAAGGAACGCGTAATTATGCAGGGAATGAGGGGAAAAAGTGAGGTCAGAGAATCCCCAAAAGGACAGTCCCGGTCCCCTCCTCCCCAGCACACAGGCTCCTGCTTGCTCTAAAATGCTGTTGGAGAAACTGCAGAACGATCAAGCGGGGACGGTTCCACGGAGCACACGGGTCACAGCTCCTCTCCGTGCGGCACAAAGTCCACAAGCGGCAGCCCTGCCGTTGGCGGGCACCTGCTCCGCTCGGCCCTGTGCCAGGCACTTTATCGGCTCTTATTTAATCTTCATGATAACCTGATGGTTTGGGTGCTTTCATCTCAGCTTTACAGATGAGGAAATTGAGGCACGGAAAGATTTTTTTTTCCCCCAAAACCTTATTTATCCTATATGTAGGAATGCCAGAGGCGGAGACCTGAGCCAGGTTCTGGCTCCAGAGGCCCCTGCCTCCTTCCCCCTTCTTCTCAGCCTCATTTCCTGCCTCTAGGCTCCCTGCACTATAAAACGTCAGTAGTATCAAAGTACTTTTTTAAAAATATTTTATTTATTTATCTATTTTTTTGAGAGAGAGAGAGAAAGAGAGAGAGAGAGAGAGAGAGAACACAAGCAGGGGGAACGGGAGAGGGAGAAGCAGGCTCCCCGCCGCCGAGCAGGGAACCCGATGCCGGGGCTCGATCCTAGGACTCTGGGATCATGACCTGAGCTGAAGGCAGATGCTTAATGACTGAGCCACCCAGGCGCCCCGAGTATCAAAGTACTTTAAACACTGTGAACACAAGTTGTTTTAAACCTCTGTGCTTTTGCCTGGAAAGCTCTTCAGTCACCCCTCATAAATCCTCTCTCTCCCTTATGTGAATAAAATCTTTAAAGAAAATTAAAAGAAAAAATAAAATTGACTTCTCTACTTCCCAAGTTACTTGCTTTCTCAGATCAAAGGGGTTTTTCGCAGTTGCTAAAATCTGGCTTCTTCTCCCCCACCAGAGCATACGCTTCATGGGGTCTGTTCTGTCATCATATTTCCAACACCTAACCCTAGCAATTAGAAGCATTAATAAATATTTGCATACCTGTCTCCTTACACTACTAACTTCTTGGGAAAAAGACTCTCTTCATGGGTTCTGTATCCCCAACATATAATGCATGGAACCACCTCGATAAACACTGAACTGAAACCAAATAAAGGTTATGGCAGGACCAATAGGATTTTTCCCTGGGAAAACACCACTCAAAGCATGGGATCAATGTGGCCAGAAACACAGAGGCAGGGGAAGAGGCAGCGCTTGGTGAAAAGGTGCTCCGCACAGCAGGGAGCCCGAGAGAGGTGAGGAAAGCACTGGAGAAGGGAGCACCCCAGGATGCAGAGAGACTTGCAGTATTTTTCTTTAGGCAGCAATGATCTAGCAGAGTTTTTAAAGCAGTTGTGGGGTTTTGTTGGGTTTTTTTTAAGATTTTATTTATTTATTTGAGAGAGAGAGCATGAGTGAGAGCATGAACAGGGGGGAGGAGCAGAGGGAAAGGGAGATGCAGACTCCCTGCTGAGCAGAAAGCCCCATGCAGGGCTCGATCCCAGGACCCTGGAATCATGACCTGAACTGAAGGCAGAGGCTTAACCGACTGAGCCACCAGGGCACCACAAAGCACTTGTGGTTTTTGAAAGGTCATTCCAAATAGACAGAAGGGGATAAAGGAGGCAGCTGTGGAACTGCAACCCGTTGCAAAAATCCAACCAGTACCGTCAATGTCATTCGCGAGATGGAGGGCAAAGAAAGAAGGCCTGGAGTCTGAGCCAGAATCTCCTACACCACAACCTGAAAGTTCATTCTTTGTATCAGGAGCCCCAGTTTTTAGCTAGGCACCAAAATTATTTTGTGAATTTAATTTACACGACCAAAACATTCCATCCAGCTTTTTCTCTTAAGTGTGTACTAGTGCTTTCCTGTGGTTCCACACCGTTAGCCTTTACTGTATTTTATGAGGGCTGTTCGTTAGAAGAACTATCGTCCTTTCAGGAAATCCTAAGTTAGCAATTCTTGATGCCATTTCCTAATACCTTCAACGGCACTTAAAATCCTAAGAGAAAAGCAAATTCCCAGTTACCAAAATGCAAATGGTGGAACCACCACAATATTATACTGAATATAAATCACTGAACGCACACACACTCAAAAGTTCAAGCAGGACTAAACTTAAAAACACACGAGTGGAATTCTGCCATAGCGCCACTTCGAGCAAGATGATATGACCCCAAAGCCCCAAAAGGAAAGTGGAAATAAGCAGAATAACCGTAGTTCTCACCGTAGGACACTTCACTGCCTTCAATGGTCCCGTAACATTTTACTGAGACTGCCCTTAGAGCATTTATCATGCAGTCTCATAATTTATCTGTGTGTGTATCTTGCTGGCTAGACAGTGACTCTTGTTTTGACCACCTTTGATATATCAAATTTTTTTCACAGATTTTATTTATTTGACAGAGAGAGAAAGAGAGCACAAGCAGTGGGGAGCGGCAGAAGGAAAAGCAGGCTCCCCACTGAGTAGGTACCTGGATGCGGGACTTGATCCCTGGACCCTGGAATCATGACCTGAGCCAAGGGCAGACGCTTAACTAACTGACTGAGCCACCCAGGCGCCCCAATACATCACATTTCAACATTCTCCCTGCCATAGTGTTTAATAAGTACTTGCTGAATGAATGAATGAATGAATGAAAATAATTCCCCAAAAGGAGGGCTCTCCTAATAAAAATTCTGTCAGTCCTCATTCTGATTTTAGGAAATAAAGCTCGGCAAATTTGTTATCTGGATACCTCCTTTCTCTTTACCACAGCAATCTGCTTCCAGAAATAATAAGGAAAAAGAGAAGTTGCTATACTAGTCCAAATATGTGCATTAAAATTTTTTGGCCACACCATTATTGGCATGCTTCCTTTTCCCCTAGGATAAAAGGTATGGCAATTTCAGAAAAAAAAGATAGGGACTGTCTGAGGCTGAAATGGGAAGCCCAGTGTAAAATTCAGCATCGACTACAAAGCAATTCTGTAGGTTGTTTCTTTTTTTTTTTTTTAAGATTTTATTTATTTATTAGAGAGACAGAGAAAGTGAGAGAGAGCATGAGAGGAGAGAAGGTTAGAGGGAGAAGTAGACTCCCCGTGGAGCCAGGAGCCCGATGTGGGACTCGATCCCGGAACTCAAGGATCATGACCTGAGCCGAAGGCAGTTGCTCAACCAACTGAGCCACCCAGGCGCCCCTGTAGGTTATTTCTATAGCACATCATGCTCTCGCCCTACCCCTGCCCCCCACCAAGAGGCTGCAGCAACCAGTTGTGATGGGCAGGGGACGCAACCTAACTGGTCTCCCCACCTTCAGCTCCTGCCAGCTCCACATTTTGCTGCCAAGCTAATTTCCCTACAGCACAGCCTGTGATCTGCAGGACTGAATGAAATCATCATTGTCCTCCGCCCTCTAACGCCTCCGTTCAGTCGCGCTTCTTCAAGTTCATTGCAACATCAGACCAGAGCTGGGGCGGGGTGGGGGGGTGGGGTCACTGACCTATCCCACACCCACTAGGGTAAATCCTGCAGATTCTCCTTTCGTGGTTTTCTTCTATGCTTCTCCTTCTCGCTTTTCACCCCTTCTGCTTCCACTCCCTTTTCCAGGGTTTAGTCAGCCTAGCCTAGATCAGCTACGACCAATAAAAATATAATGGGGGCTACAAATGTAAGTTTCCGTTTGCCCACAGCCACATTAAAAAGGTAAAAAGAAGCCAGGGCAATAAATTTTAATAATGTTTTATTTAAACCAATATAACCAAAAAGTAATCTCATTGTTTGCTTTTTAACCAATACAAAGTTAACGATGAGTTTTTACCTTTTTTTCCCCTCCAAACCAGTCTTTGAAATCTGCATGTGTTGTCGTTTTCCAGGGCATCTCAGTCCAGACCAGCCATGTTTCGAGCGCCACACGTGGCCAGCGGCCACTACACTGAACTAAAACAGCTCGGGCTCTGATGCAATGATCCCCCTGCATCCATTGCCTCCCTCTTTTTCACCTCCTGCAGAGACCTGAATCCAGCTGCAAACAGACCTTTCCCCCAAGCCCGTCTTCTTTCATGGCGCTCCTCTGGCTGTCCCTTGGGTCCCAAACATCTTCTGGTCCTCTCCAAACTCCAATACCCAGTTCCAGCACTACCTCATTTGTGAAGCCTTTCCGGTTACCCCCCCTCATAATTCACCTCTACCTCCTTTGTACTTCCAGTTCTCATCCTGCAACTCTGTAATGACATCAGTGCTGTTGCCTCTTGGACCCAGCACACTGCAAACGCCTTAAGGGCATAATGCTGCTATTGCTATGATAGCTCTGAAAGAACAGGGCACCGTGCTTTGCCCACAGCAGACCGTGATAAGCTAGCTCCTGATAATGGAACTCTTTAATTGACCAGCCTTATGGTAAAGAAGTGTACCCTTAACATGCACACTCAAGGTACAGATGGTCCCAAGGTAAGTTTAACCACTGAACACAGAGATGCATCCAAACCCTGCGGGGGTCGGGGGGGAATGAACACTAAGTCATACTCTGACTCAAAATTCTAGTGAGCATCCTAGATCAGAAGCATTATCTTCATGCAAGAAGAGAACTGAGGCTAGAACCCCTGGAAATTCGCTACAGCATCATGGGCCTGATGCCATAATAATTCATCAGCGATCTAACTATTAAAAATAACATGTTGTAACATATCAGAAAATGGAAAGTCCCAGATTAGATAACCCTTATCTATACGACAGAGTGCCAAAGGGACGGCCAGGAAAACTCGGGGCCTGGTCCCTCCTCTGAAATGTTTCAGGTTCCTATACCAAACCTTTAACTCTCTCTACTTGTGAAGTGAGGGGAAGCGCAGCCCCCGCCCAGGCAGGGATGGGTTCTTTCGTTCACGCCCACCGCAGTGTAAACGCCACAAAGCTTTCCCAAGAGACCCTGTTAAGAGGACACGCAGACACTGCTACTCCTCTGGTCAAAAACAGTCTTCCATCTCACTCCAACAACTTTCCAGCGGCTGCAGGCCCTGCATAATCTGGCTTCCTGCGGCTCTCTCCGACCTCATCCCTCCCCCAGGTCACTGCTCCTGGATCACTGGCTGCCTCGGTCCTTCTCAAATGTGCAAAACACATGCTGCCCCAGGGCCTCGACACAAGCTCCCTCCCTGAAAAGTTCTCCCCACCCCCAGGCTCCAGTCATCTGCCGGGTTTATACCCATTCAGGTCTCTCCTCAAACATTACCTTTTCAGAGAGGCCTGTCCCGAGGACTGGATGTAAAATACAAAATAGCATGGCTTTCCTGCACGAATCTGACACTGCCTACCCCCACCAACATCCTTCACAACCCCGAGCTGTTACATGTTTACTCTTTGTCTATCCCTCCACTGGACTTGAGCTCCAGGAAAGCAGGATCCTGCTGGCTTTGTTTGTTCCTGTATCCTCACTGTGGAGAATAAATGCCTGGAATGCAAATCAAACAGATATTTACTGGCTGAGTAAGTGAACAGGCAACATTTCAACTTTCCTTTGGAAGTAGCAGAACAGGGATGCCTGGGCGGCTCAGTAGGTTAAGCATCTGACCCTCAATTTTGGCTCAGGTCATGATCTCAGGGTTGTAAAAATGAGCCCCACATCTGGCTCTGCAATCAGCACGGTCTGCTAGTCCTTCTCCCCTCCCCCATTTGCACACACTCTCTCTCTCTCTCTAAAATATATAAATAAAATATTTTAAAAATAATAAAAATAAATAAAAAGTTTAAAAAGGAAGTAACAGGGGCGCCTGGGCGGCTCAGTCATTAAGCGTCTGCCTTGGGCTCAGGTCATGATCTCAGGGTCCTGGCCCCGCATTGGGCTCCCTGCTCAGCGGGAAGCCTGCTTCTCCCTCTCCCACTCCCCGTGCTTGTGTTCCCTCTCTCACTGTCTCTTTCTGTCAAATAAATAAATAAAATCTTTAAAAACAAATAAATAAATAATTTAAAAAGGAACTAACAGAACAAGAGACTGTTCCTTTACTTTTTCAAATAGTTTAGAAAATGTTTTCATTTTAATATAACACATGCACATCAAGAAAAAAAATTACCCATAAGTGTATAAACTTAAAAAACAAAAAAGTCATCCTACTAGGCATCCTAAATAATCCTATTCCTAAGAAAATTAACACTGCAAAGGTTGGTAAATGTCCTTTCAGACCCATTCTATGTATGTTTGTCTACATTCCTATTCATAAAAACAGAATCATATCTTTTGATTTTATTCTTCAATTCATACACTATATCATGCCATGTCTGCCCATTAAAATTATCTTATTCTTTTTAATAGCTACTTTTCTATTTTGTAGGTATATCCTAGTTTAGAATTCAGCCCCCTGTTGATGGAGTGATTCCAGGATCTTCATTTGAAAAGACAAAAATAAGAGTTTCTTGTTTTTTTTTTTTTTTTTTCCCCAGGCCAAATAATTTGCCCTCTGGACAAGACGTTAGGATTTCACCTACACATCCTGAAACTCAAGCGGAAACTCATGTAGATTAATGAAGGAACCGGGAGAAACTCCACACAGAGGGTACCATTTAAGACCTAAAACCAACGAACACAGTCTCCTGCTTCCTACCAAAGGGCCCCTTCAACTCTCTTCACAATTCAACAAGCATTTTATAAAGATACAGATAATTCTTGGGCCCTTTGTGCCATCTCTGTTTTTCTCCTGTTCTTTTTTCCCTCCTTCTAAAAGATGGATTACCTCAGCCTAGACTAACCCCCACACAGACTCAAAAAGAATACCACCTATCAATTCTCTTTTACCCATGTGTTCTGCAGAAGATATCCATAAAAGGTCCCCGTGAGGCCCTCCAATAGCAGACTTTATTTCCTGAGCTGCCTTCATGATTTATACAGAAATCTCTCCCCCTATTCCGTCCCCAGCAGTGATCCCAGAGCAGGATGTTGCTCATAAATCTTTTCCCTCAGCTTACCTACCACCCACTGACCAGCTTATTTTTACAAGAGCGGCCATTTCCCATACTCCCCTAGTGTAAGTCCCCATGTCACAAAGTCCTGTTCCTGAGGTCTTTGTCCATCACAAGAACCAGTCACGGTCAAAATGTCATACTTCTGCCATTGTGAGTGCAGAAAATTCTACAGGGTGCTATATATAAAGGAACGTTGATGTATTTAAGAACACACCCTGAATCCAGAGAGACAAAAGCAGGCAAATCACTAAGAGGCCATGATCATTTCTTGATGGTAGAGGTGAATTCTCATTTATTTTTAAAATATTGGGGCGTCTGAGTGGCTCAGTGGGTTAAAGCCTCTGCCTTCGGCTCAGGTCATGATCTCGGGGTCCTGGGATCGAGCCCCGCATCGGGCTCTCTGCTTGACAGGGAGCCTGCTTCCTCCTCTCTCTCTGTCTGCCTCTCTGCCTACTTGTGATTTCTCTCTCTGTCAAATAAATAAATAAAATCTTTAAAAAAAAAAAAAAAAGCCTCTGCCTTTGGCTCAGGTCATGATCTCAGGGTCCTGGGATTGAGCCCGGCATTGGGCTTTCTGCTCAGTGGGGAGCCTTATGCCCCCTCTGTCTCTGCCTGCCTCTCTGCCTACTTGTGATCTCTCTCTCTCTCGCTCGCTCTCTCTCTGTCAAATAAATAAATAAATAAAATCTTTAAATATATATATTAATTTATGGGGCACCTGGGTGGCTCAGGCTGTTGAGCGTCTGCCTTAGGCTCAGGTCACAATCCCAGGATCCTGGGACTGAACCCGAATTGGGCTCCCTGCTCAGCAGGGAGCCTGCTTCTCCCTCTGCCCCTCCCCCCAGCTTGTGCTCTCTCTCCCTCGCTCACTCTCTCTCAAATAAATAAAACCTCAAATATATATATATATATAATATTAATTCATTGACTATCTTCTTAGTCCAGGTACAATGCCAGCCTTTGGAGACCCAAAGATGACAGCCCTTAAATCAGCTGTCTGATCACAGAATTTGTAAGGAAGATAAACATCAGAGCAATTTAGGAAATAAATGCCATAATAAAAGGCAACATCTTTGAGAGGCGGGGGACCATGGTTGCCCACAGGTGGCAGCAGAAGTTGCAGGGAGCAGGTGAGTGAACCACAGTTGAACAGCCTGTGATACGCTGAGCCATGCTGCCTATGCTCTCTTCTCTTGGCCCCCAAGCTAGCACTCCCTTGTTTTTCCTCAAAGTTCCCTGCGTTTTCTTCTCAAGCGCCTCAAAACTTCTTGCTACTCCGTTTCCTCTTCTTAGGCATTTTCATTTTCTCATCCGCCCAAGAAAATCTCATGGATAACTATGATCCAATTTCTCCTAAACAAATCTGTATCTCAGGTCCAGGCCCTCCCCAGAGAGCTCCAGTCTTACACAACCAACTGTCCACTTGACATCTCCACTGGCAAGGAGTTGTACAGGAATCTCAAACATAAACTCTCCCCCAAAGAACTTACAGCACCTCCAGTCTTCCCCACCTTGCCAGCAGCATCTCCCGGGAACACAGCCAAAAAATGAGGAGTTGTTCTTGACCCTTATCTTTTATACATCCTTTATGTCCAACACCTACAAATCCTTTTCCATTACTTCTCTAAATTTATCCAAAATCTATTTAGTCCTTTCCAGCTCTCCCATGAACCACTTAATAGTCTCCCAATTGGTTTTTCTGCTTCTTCCTCAGGGTCCTGGGATGGAGTCCCATATTGGGCTCTCTGCTCAGCAGGGAGCCTGCTTCCCCCTCTCTCTCTGCCTGCCTCTCTGCCTACTTGTGATCTCTCTGTCAAATAAATAAATAAAATATTTTTTCAAAAGAGAGAGAGAGAGAGATACTCTGAGAGATAGTCCAAAAACCACACCCATTCCCTGATTCAAAGGAGGCCAGATGTGAGTGGCTCAGTGGGTTGGGCCTCTGCCTTCAGCTCAGGTCATGATCTTGTGATCTCAGGATCCTGGGATAGAGCCTCACATCACATCGGGCTCTCTGCTCAGCAGGGAGCCTGCTTCCCCCCGCCCCCACTCTCTCCCTGCCTGCCTCTCAAAAGAACCTAATTTTTCTTCATAAAAATAATTACTCTAACATTTCAAATTGAGGGTTTTAATGTACCTTATCTTCATAAAGGAGAGAACTCTTGCTTTAGTGTAAAAAGGTCATCTGAGGGGCGCCTGGGTGGCTCAGTTGGTTGAGCAACTGCCTTCGGCTCAGGTCATGATCCCGGAGTCCCAGGAGCGAGTCCCGCATCGGGCTCCCAGCTCCATGGGGAGTCTGCTTCTCATTCTGACCTTCTCCCTTCTCATGCTCTCTCTCACTCTCTCTCTTTCCTAATAAATAAATAAATAAATAAATAAATAAATAATCCTAAAAAAAGAAAAAGGTCATCTGAGTGGTAGAATAGGGAAGCGGTACAGAGATTTGGACAAGGACAGACAGACACTGATGGAGAAGAGCGGGCACGGGCCAAGGGAAGGCAGAGGCAAATACCCACGAGCTGAAATCGACATGGTAAAGGGTCAATCAGCAAACTGGTGGAACTGAGTAACTCTGACTGATTCAAAAATGCCATTAGCCTCCTAATGACACCGAGTATCAGCATATCCTTTCTGAACCATGATGAACACCGACATTCAAAATACAGGCAATATTTCTGCTTTTCTGGCTACACTGCTTTCCTAGACCCAGATTCCGAATGCCAAGCAGAGGGAAAAAGATGTTTTCCCCTATGGGCTATACCCTTCACTCCTCTTTTGCTCACGGGTTGGTGAGAGAAAAGGATTAGCAAGTACATGTAGAGAACCTGAGCGTTAACCCAAGCCTAACACCCTGGCTCCAAAGAGACAACACTACTGGGAGATGACATTGACAAACCAGCCTGAAAAGTAAAAAACATGCGATTTTTTTAAGCACCACTGGCTATGAGGCTTGCCGTACTTTCAAGCAATTTGGGTTTTTGTTTTGTTTAGCAATATGTTTTTAAAAGGTCAATGAAGATAAATAGGTAGCAGTAAATCATTGTTTACACAATTCTGAAGACTTTACACACAGGCCTTAAAATGTACTTTTCAGTAATTGGGTCACCAAGTAATTGCCCCAACTGTGAAAGGATTTCACAGAAACACCAAGTTAAGGCATTAGTAATGCAGCAAGAACTTTGAGCTGTCTTTGCCATAAAGAGCGAATGAAGAGCCATGACAACTGTCCCCTTTCTCTCTCTCTCTCTGACAGCAACAACAATAGAGACAAATTCAATCATTCATTAATCACAGGTTATTTGCAAAGCACAGAGATAATCCTGAGGGATGAAACAGGTCTCTGCTGTAAAAGTAGCTAACAATTTACACAGTGTGTGAAATAACACTGAGACGAAGGAAAATAAGCACTGGAGGATGTATTTTTCTGGGTCTGATCAGGAAAGAGAAACCGCACAATAAGGTGAACAGAAATTTTATATTAAAAAAATAATTCAAAAAAAAAATTCAATTCTCACAGGGGGATTAAAGACAACTCTAAAGGGTACGTGGAGCTGAGAGAGGGTACCCAAGGAAGAGGGGTGCCTCTCCAAAACTGAAGCTGGGAGGTCACTGGCGAGGGCGTGGTTGCAGCCCGCCAGGTGGCAGGGAAGTTGGCTGGAACTGGTCTCCGGTCCTAATAGAGCAGCAGGGGCCGATCCCGGATCCCCGCTGGGGCGCAGAGGAGCCCAGGCAGCTGGCAGGTACAGGCGGGAGCTGGGCACTTCCATAGGCACGAGGCCTGGAGTGTGCCCTGCGCTGAGAGGATGAAGACAAGGGCTGCAAAGTTGCCAAGAGACTGCGGGCACCGAGGCAGAGCACCGGTGGGTAGGGGCACCCATGGTGTGGGTGTTCACACTGACGCTGCGCACAGCAGGAGTGAGAAAGAGAAGCAACCGCAGCCAGGAAGAGAGGCTCCCCAAATGCATGGTGTCCTTCCAGTACCCTCTCCCGGCCAAGTTCAACACCGTGCTCCCCGGAAAGGAGAAAGGCTTAGACTCTGCTTTAACAGGGCAGGCACTGAAGGGTGACTCTGGAGAAGGGAAGCAATAATGAAACTGTGGCACGGAGGAAAGGACAAAGGTGAGAGTGCACAAAGAGCAATGAATTTCTTGGGGGACCAGAGTTCTAAAAGAGGTATTATTTCAGTGGAACCTGGAAGAATGAGAAAGGGTTCTGAAAGACCTGGGGGTGGAGGGGAAGCTGGGAAAGTGACAGAAAACTCATTCCAGGTTAAGGGGACAGTTTTATTTTTAACTCTGGGATGTTGGGTGAACCATTTAACTTTTTTAAGCCTACCCACCTTATAAGATACGTAGGAGGTTAAAATGCAACAGCAGACTGTTAATACTGCTTTGAAAAAAGTTTAAAGCACTAGGGGCGCCCACAGGGCTCAGCTGGTTGAGAATCTGACTCTGGGTTTCGACTCAGGCCATGATGGAGCCTCAAGTAAGCCTCCACACTCAGCACAGAGTCCGCTTGAGATTCTCTCCCTCCCTCTCTTTCTGCTCCTCCCCCTACTTGCAGGCATGCATGCATTCTCTCTTTTCTGTCTCAAAAATAAATGAGTAAAATCTTAAAAAAAAAAAAAAAGTTTAAATCACTATATGAAAACCACTTGATGGTAATACCTTTACATCTTTACATAGTAAGGAGAATGCAAGCTCTAGAATGGGCTCCTACCAGCTGACCTACTCTCATCCTAACTCCTTCCCTCCCTATCCACTCCCCCAAGCTCCTGGGGGACACCTATGACATCAAGGCCCTATCTGTGTAAGTCACTGCTGAATGAATGAGCAAATCTTAGATTACCAGAAGAACAGAAAAGACCTTTCATTTAAAAATAAGCTAACCAGGGGCGTGGGGGTGGCTCAGTGGGTTAAAGCCTCTGCCTTCACCTCAGGTCATGATCCCAGGGTCCTGGGATCCAGCCCCACATCAGGCTCTCTGCTCAGCAGGGAGCCTGCTTCCCCCTCTCTCTGCCTGCCTCTCTGCCTACTTGTGATCTCTCTCTCTCTCTCTCTCTGTCAAATAAATAAATAAATAATCTTTAAAAAAATAAAATAAAACTAACCCAAAGGGAATATTTCCTTAAAATAAAAGAGTAAAAAGTATTATTAAATATCCTCTCTACATAATTACGCACACTTATCTTGATGGATACTCTAGACTATAGTCTTAATGTAACATATATTTTTTTAAGATTTTATTTATTTAGGGGCGCCTGGGTGCCTCAGTGGGTTAAGGCCTCTGCCTTTGGCTCAGGTCATGATCTCAGGGTCCTGGGATTGAGCCCTGTGGCTGGCTCTCTGCTCAGCAAGGGGCCTGCTTCCCACCCCACCCCCTGCCTCTCTGCCTACTTGTGATCTCTCCCTCTCTCTGTCAAATAAATAAATAAAATCTTTTTTTTAAGATTTTATTTATTTGACACAGAGAGAGAGAGTGCAAGTGCACAAGCAGGCAGAGTAGCAGGCAGAGGCAGAGGGAGAAGCAGGCTCCCTGTCGAGCAATGAACTCCATGTGGGACTCGATCCCAGGACCCTGGTATCACGACCTGAGCCGAAGGAAGCCGCTCAACCAACTGAGCCACCCAGGCGTCCCTTAATGTAACATTTTAACAGGAAATATGAAATGAGGATTTCATTGAGACATGAATACAAAGTGTTATCTACCATTTAGGAATTACCCAAATGCTCGATAATATAAATCCCACAGTAACGAACAAAAATCATTCTCATGCTCATTCAGCAGCACATATGCTTTTTAAAAAAAGAAATCAATCTCAAATCTCAATCACCTGAGCCCACAGTTTGCAGGAATATGTGATTAAGCAGGTCACACGCTGCCACACGGCCAGGCCCCTGTCACGGACAGGGGGTTCCAGAGCTGGGTCTCCAGAGCACAGCAGGCCTACGTCCCAAATAGTGCCTGGTGGAGCCCAGACTTTTAAACCCTAAAGGTGCTTAAGGAACATTACAGAGTGCAAATTCTCTAGGCCCTGAACACTAAAATTCTCAAAGGCAGGGCAACAGAAAAGGAAATAAATTAGTATTTATGAAATACTAACTCATTACAGGCACACTGCTGGGTTTTTTTAAAAAAAATACATTATGTAATTCTTTTTTTTTTTAAAGTAGGATCCATGCCCAACATGGATCTTGAACTCATGACCCTGAGATTAAGAGTCGTGTGCTCTCCTGACTGAGCCAGCCAGGGGCCCCACATCGTTATTCTTATTTTACAGATGAAGGAAGTAGGGTTTGGAGAGGTTAAGTAAATTGCCCAGCATTACGCAATCGAGTGGGGCTAGAATTCAAGCCCAGGTCTAATGGATTTCAAAGCAAACTTTTTCCCCTCTAATTTCAGCTGCTTCCCGCTGAAATTCAATGGCAGAGTCTCAGTGGGCCCTGGAAGAACTCCATTCACCTGGGTTGCTACTGTAGGTCGAGGACATGGGGACAGAAAGGAGAAGTAACATTAACATTAAGAACTGTTCCAAATATCCTCCCCTCTCACTTCCCTCGTTGCTCGTGCTCTCAAGTCTTTTTTTGTTTTTGTTTTTTACAAGCTAACACATATTTTTAAATATATTTTTTTAGACAAGATACAGTCTCGGCTCTTATTTATTAAATATTCTGTCGTATTTGAAAATCAACACCTCCGTTCCTAAGGACAGTTTCCTATCTCAGTCATCACGCGCACACTGGAGGAAACGAAGTCTCACCGGATGTTGAAAAGATAATCTGAAATGAAAACTGCTCCAACTTCTAACCATTGAGACGCTGATCTGTGCCAGGCTCTACAGACCGCGAGGTGCCCTCCGAGAGAGCACACAACATCTCACCACGAGGATGACAGCAGCTTCTCCAGAGGCGAGTTAGGGAGATCCCAACTTATCCTAGGCTGGGCACCACCTCTGTCCCTCAAGTCACTGACGCTCATCATTGGCTCATCAGTCACCCCAGCCCCCGCCCTTCCTTTCTTGTCCCCTCTCCACCTTTGACACCTCAATGTAAAGAAACCAGCTTTGGATGCAGGTTTTGTGAAACGCTGCCCCAGGAGCAACCTTTGATGGTATTCTCCGTCGTGGTGTCAGAAAATCAACAGCCCACTCCAGGAGATCTCTGGCCCAAGCCTCAGAGTTTCAAATCAGAGCTCAGAACGTGCTTCCCCGCCACAAGCTTCTGCCAAGACAACATGGACCAGGGGGTTAAAGGTGGAGGGTCTGGTGATAAAGGGAAGGTAGCCTGAGTATCAACCACTGACGAGCCCATGATCGTCTCCTTGCCTTTTTTCATCTGTAAAATACAGCCTCATAGGAAACTGAGATTGAAATGAAATCATGCCTATCGAATAAAGACATATTAGCACGAATTCTGGTCTCCGTGCTCCTCAGATCTGAGCTGCCTCTGGCATCTGAGCTCACAAAGGCAGTGCTAACTGCGGCGTCTCCCACAGCCTCACCTTTCCAGTATCAGAGGAGAATGGACGCCTCCCATACTCTTCTCTCTGAGTGAATCACCCCAGCTGTGGAGGACTGCTTCTCTACCCACCGTCCAGGGACCCGCCTGCTCCCCTCCAGCTGTGACCTCTGCTCCTTTCTCAAGTCATACCACTCGCTTGGAAGATACACTCAGAAGGCGATTATGAAACATCTGGAAAGTCAGTAAACACATTAGAAGTCTTGGGTGCCCGGCGCCTTATGAGTTCCACTTGAGTTACAAAGGGCAGTCTCTGACCTTCAGTTTAACATCTGGTTGGGGCTCAGATTAACTTCAACAAAGGAGCCAGATGAAAACCCAGCAAGAGATAAGCTTGATGGGGAGTTGGGTACACAAGGGAGGGAGTTTACCGAAGGTGGACCTTCAACTCTGTGGGACTGAGTTTGTTAATATTTATTTGGGTTTTGGTTCCATAAAATGCTAGATTATTAGTGTTCGTAACAGCCTTGCTTTCAACAGAAACACTGAACATAAAGTGTTCAAATACCATCATTTAGACAAAATGTTTCCATCGCATGAAAGGCCCTGCACTACACGATAAAAGGAATAGAACTTTAACCTTTAAAAGTAAAATTGAAAACAATAACCTTTGGACTTCTTTACAAAGTTCTGAGGATTCACTTGAAAACTGACCTCTTTCTGCAAGACACGGGAGTCAGGACTTTTTCCCGTGTGGCTGGGTGGGAAAAGGCGCAGAGGAAGTGTCTACACCCTCAGCCTCCTCAGAGGTACAGAGCCAAACAATTCTGCCTTGGTCCCCTTATGGCCACAAGCACGTCGCCTAACCCAGTGCACTCCCTCTGGGAGGGGGACCTGCGAGGCCACCCTGGGCAGGGCACACCGATGCCGTACTTGAGAGTCACCGCCAACGCGGGGTAACCGCGGCTGCCTCCTCACGACCTTATCAGAAATCTTCTCCAACGTGAGCAGTCAGAATTCAAACGAAGAGCAACCCCACACTCAGCACTAGGAAACCCTGTTTTCTTTTAATTAAAAAAATGGAGAGGTCACCCCTCAGCTTTGTTTACAAGTAATGAGTCCCGCAGCCCCCATTTATCACCCCTGGAGATTCTCTTACACTTTGATGTGAAAAGAGTCAGGGCCCATTGTGATTTCAACTACTCCAACAGCAGTCCTTTCATTTGCAAACGAAGCCGCGGCCCCAGCAAGAACCAACTGTCAGAAAAAATTCATTGCCTTTCCTTCGAATGATTTATCAGAGATGGGGGAAGAGAAGTTGGCTTTAAGAAGACTTTCCAGAAAGGATTCCCAGCACACCCCTGATGCATTCCCGACCTTTGCTGGTTCTTTCGGCCCCAAATGTCCCTTTCCCAAATCCCCCTACTCACAAAAGGTGACCTTCTCTCTTGAAACCATCCCCCTTGGAGGGACTGTCTCTCTCTAAGCTTCCAGACAGAGCCCAAGTGGCCTAACTTTACTCATTTTTTTAGGTGTTCTCTCCCTCATGGCAATGCTCCAGAACAAGAAAAACACCTGGCTCGGCCCTAACAGACATTCGACCATCCCAATAATCGGGTCACAAGGCACCTGTTTTCGGCCGTCTTTGTCATTCTCTTGCAGTAAATAGAATCGAGTATTAAGGAAGTTTAAAAGGGAAGAACATTTAAAGATTTCTTAACGTATCGAAGGCTCCAATGCTGTAGTCAAAGATACACAGCATGACTAGTAAGGCTTTTTCAAGTAAACCTTAAAAATTAAAATATAACATACATTTATTTAAAATGTATACAGCTCCTGCTGCCATTTGCAACAACATGGATGGACCTAGGGACTGTAACGCTGAGTGAAGTCAGTCAGTCAAAGACAAATACTATATGATTTCACTCACATGTGGAATTTAAGAAACAAAGCAAATCAACAAAATATAAGCAAAGAGAACCCAGATTCTTTTTCTTTTTCTTTTTTTCTTTTTTTTAAAGATTTTAACTAATTAGCTGACAGATACAGAGAGAAAGGGAACACAAGCAGGGGGAGTAGGAGAGGGAGAACAAGCTTCCCGAGGAGCAGGGAGCCCGATGCGGAACTCGAACCCAGGACCCTAGGATCATGACCTGAGCCGAAGGCAGACACCTAACCACTGAACCACCCAGGCGCCCCAAAAACCTAGACTCTTAAATACAGAGAACAAACTGGTGGTTGCCAGAGGGGAGGTGAGGGGGGGGGGTGAACTAGAAAAAGGGGATGAAGAATACAGTTATGTGATGAGCACTGAGTAATGTACAGAATTGTTGAATCATTATATTGTACACCTCAAACTAATAACACTGCATGTTAATTATATTTCAATTTTTAAAAAGTGCACAGCTCACACATGCATTTCACAGATACACACTCTTGTAACCAGCACCCAGATCAAAACACAGAACAATACCAGCACTCTTGAACTATTCAACTATTTTTAGCAAAAAGACTTATCTTGACTCTAACTGAGCTTTAGAGCTAACTTCTATTCTACAGGAAATACCTGAGATAGAACCACAGGGATTCTCAACCTCAGCAATGCTGACATTTGGAGCCAGAAAGTTCTTTGTAGTGGGGGCCATCCTGTGCATGGTAGGATATTTAGCAGCACTCCTGCCCTCAACCCATTAGATTATGAAAACTAAAAATCTCTCCAGACATTGTCAAATGTCCTCCCAACCCTGGGGCGGGGGAGGAGGAATTATTCCTGGTTGAGAACCACTAGCATACAAGAACAAGTTAAAAACAGCGAGAATTAACAAACAGATAAATCCACAACGTAGGACATGCAGTCAACTCAATTCTACAAGCAGTCAATTCCCCCCCCACCCCCCGTCAAGAAGGCTAGCTGCTCTAGATTAGGACTCGAGAAACAAAACCTAGGGGCACCTGGCTGGCTCAGCCAAAAGAGCACGAGATCCTTCATCTTGCAGTTTGGTTTTTTTTTTTTTAAGATTTTATTTATATATTTGACAGAGAGAAACAGCAAGAGAGGGAACATAAGCAGGGGGAGTGGGAGAGAGAGAAGCAGGCTCCCTGTGGAGCAGGGAGCCCGATGTGGGGCTCAATCCCAGAACTCTGGGGATCACGACCTAAGCCACCCAGGTGCCCTGTTTTGTTTTTTGTTTTGTTTTGTTTTTTAAGATTTTATTCATTATTTGAGAGAGAGAGACAGAAAGAGAACAAGTAGGGGGAGGGGCTAGGGGCAGATGGAGAAGCATACTCCCCAAGGAGCTCGCAATCCGACATGGGGCTCGATCCCAGGACCCAGAGATCATGACCAGAGCCAAAGGCAGGTGCCCAACTATCAGAGCCCCACCAGGCGCCCCTAATCTTGCAGTTCTAAATTTGAGCCCACGTTGGATAGAGATCACTTTAAATAAATAAATCTTACCAACAACAACACAGAAGCAAAACCTAACACAGCACAATCACTTTGACTTGCATGAACCAGGATGTAAATACCTTTAATAGATTTTTTGAGTCATCTCTATAACCAACATGGGCTCAAACTCAGAACCCTTGAGATCGAGAGTTGCATGCTCTAACCCACTGAGCCAGTCAGGCACTCCTAACATTAATAGACACTTTTAAACAAACTGAACAGTTCAGATATGGTCTAGCCATTAGATGACTCCAAAATGTTTATTTTATTAAGTATGAAATTGGGGCGCCTGGGTGGCTCAGTCGTTGGGCGTCTGCCTTCGCCTCAGGGCATGATCTCAGGGTCCTGGGATCGTGCCCCGCATGGGGCTCCCTGCTCAGTGGGGAGCCTGCTTCTCCCTCTCCTGCACCCCCTGCTTGTGTTCCCTCTCTCGCTGTGTCTCTGTGAAATAAATAAAATCTTTTTTAAAAAAAGTATGAAATTGGTGTATAGTTATGTAGGGAACTAGCCATATTTTTTTTTAAAGATTTTATTTATTTATTTGAGAGAGAAAGTGAGAGAGAGCATGAGAGGAGAGAAGGTTAGAGGAAGAAGCAGACTCCCCATGGAGCTGGGAGCCCTATGTGGGACTTGATCCCAGAACCCAAGGATCATGACCTGAGCCGAAGGCAGTTGCTCAACCAACTGAGCCACCCAGGCGCCCGGAACTAGCCATAATTTTTTAAGTGATGCACATAAGGTATGCAGGAGAGAAAAAACAGATGCCTGGGATTTACTATAAAACACTTCAGCAAAGAAAAAAAAAAGGATAGATTTTTCAAGTGTGGCAAAATATTGAGAAATGTTAACTATGGAAAAAGGGTATTTGATAATGAAATATTCTCGCTCTTTTAGTAATGTCTGAATAGGGGCGCCTGGGTGGCTCAGTTGTTAAGCATCTGCCTTCAGCTCAGGTCATGATCCCCGGGTACTGGGACTGAGCCCCGCATCGGACTCCCTGCATCGGACTCCCTGCCTAGTGGGAAGCCTGTTCTCCCTCTCCCACTCCCGCTGCTGGTGTTCCCTCTCTTGCTGTGTCTCTATCAAATAAATAAATAAAATCTTTTAAAAATCTGAATATTTCTATGAAAAAATGTCTTTAAGTTTTTATTTGAAAAATATCTTTTAAAGTGAAGGACAGAAAAAGAGAGAATAGCCAAGAACTATGATTAAGTCCATACTAAATTAGATTACCAAGTCCAGTCAGTGCCAATATTATTATTATTTTTTAAAGATTTTATTTATTTATTTGACAGAGAGATTGAGATCACAAGTAGGCAGAGAGGCAGGCAGAGAGAGGGGGAAGCAGGCTCCCCACTGAGCAGGGAGCCTGATGCGGGGCTCGATCCCAAGACCCTGAGATCATGCCTTGAGCTGAAGGCAGCCACTTAATGACTGAGCCATTCAAGCGCCCGCCAATATTATTTCTTTATTGCTGCTTCAATGCATAACATTTCTTTCCCTCCCTCCCTTTAAACTCTCTTTTCTTAACATGAAGACTTGGATGACCTCATGCTTTCAATAGCTTTAATAAGACATATTCTCCTTGTATGTACGAACATCTTACTTACATAAACATACACAATCCAGCATCTACAATTTTAGCAAAAAAAATGGTGGCAGTCTGCATTGCAGTTTATTAAAAAGGCACTGTCTGATGAAGGCATCCAAACTTGTTGGTCAAGAACAGAAATGCAACTACACAGTCCCTCACATGTTGAATGTTATTCTGTGTAGTAATTTAAGAATTTCACAACCCAAACAAACTAGTTGCCCCCAGCATTCCGCATAGTCTGATTCACACGTTCAGCTATTAACTTCTCCAGGCCTTCGCTTCCTCCAGTATAAGGAAGGCGATTACCATCTAATCTGACCACTTTACAGGGTTATCATGAGCTACAGAAAACAGGACTCGGATTCTGAAATGTCCTCCAGGCTTCTAGAAACCACAGGAAACTGGAAGTGAAATGGTCTTCTTCCTAACCCCGTTCCACAGATTCTTAAAGAGGTTAACTGCTACAGCTTCCCAAAAAAAAAAAAAAAAGGATTATCACCATTGAAGCCTCCCAGAAAGGAAAATCAGGACACCATAAAATTAGGATCCCTACAAAGACAGTGTAATCCGAAGCAGTTTAACTTAATGTCCATCTTATCTACCGCCACTGAACAAAGTATTACCTAAAATAACATCATGCCAGCTACTTAAGACTATTATCCACTACACAGAAGGCAGTGAATAGTATTAATCCATTCTCTTCCAACTCTTAGCATTAGCACAGTTCAGGGCTGAAGGCAAAGAGAAAAACCACATGCAAATGCATCTGAAACTGACCCACTAGCACAATGAACCGGAACGTAGAATATTCTAAAGATGATTCTGGGGCGCCTGGGTAGCTCAGTTGGTTAAGCGTCTGCCTTCAGCTGGGATCAGGATCCAGCAGTCCCAGGATGGAGTCCTGTATTGGGCTCCACTGCACCCCCACTACCACTCTGCAGGGAGTCTGCTCCTTGCTCCTACCTCCCTCCCCCCCCCTTTTCGTGCTTTCTCTCAAATAAATAAAATATTCAAAAATAGTAAAATAAAAAAATAAGGATGATTCTAAACATGAATCTACTTTACAAGAAAGCAATCCCACTTCTAATATCTACCCAAAAGAAATGAAAACATATGTGCAATATTATTCATAATAGCCAAAAAGTGGATACAACCCAAATGTCCACCAATTGGTGAAAAGTAAATAAAACACTGGTACGGACAATGGAATATTTGGCAACAAAAAGGAATGAAAAATTGACACATGCTTCACGACATGGATGAGTCTTAAAAACTTTATGCTAAGTGAAAGTAGCCAGTCACACACACACACCCATATTATATGATTGCATTTATAGGTAGTGTTCAGAATAGGCAAACTATTAAGTAGATTAATGGCTGCCTGGGATTGGGGTGGGAAATAGGCAGCTGCATCTACTGGGAGTGCAATTCTGAAAATGGACTTACAGAAATGGTTGCACAACTCAGTAAATTTACTAAAAATCATTAAATTGCATACTTAAAATGGTGTGTAAATTATACCTCCAGAAAGTGTTTTCTTTTTTTTTAATATATAAAGACGATGCTACTTATAGAGAAGAAAATACCATGCAGCAGTGTTTTCTTATACTCTGTGTGTGATTTAAGCCAATCCCGTTGCCAATATTAAATGTAAAAGAGGCCACAGTAAAACTTGAAAGTGTATCCACATGCTCTGCAAATAAACACATTCTGTGTTTTGTTTTTAAAGGTCTGTTTCTCTATCATTCTTCTTTGTACAAATGGTACTCCTAGAGTAGCTCACAAAACAAGCCCTTCTACCAAAGAGTTGCCTCTAAACAAAGCCTCTCCCCTCAAAATAGAATTAAGGAAGCTTCTGACTCCCTTGAAATCCACCATTCTACCATCATTACCAAAGGGGTGGAATTAATAATTTGCTGAGGATTTACCTTGTAGGAGGTACTATGATAAGCACTTTACACACATTATTCTTCCTATCCCCATTTTTTTCTTATCCCCATTTTAATGAGGCTTTAAAAGTTGAGCGACTTGCCCTAGTAACCAACGTGTCAGAGATCTAAAAATAGCTATCCCACCGCAGAGTCCCACACTCCGGCTTGCTCTATCACAGATGTAACACTAGCTCAACTGGATTTTACTGGGGGAAATTATGCAGTATTTCGACAGTTTAGCCTCCCTCCCCCCAAATTTAACTGTTCCTTTGGGAGATAACCATTTCTGAAAAGGATTTCCTCAGGTCGGGATAAGTCTGAAACCAAACTCTTCTAAACCGGTCAGAGTGACTCATCTTCAATACTACTTATGACAATGTCACAAACTCAATGATTAGGAAACATTTTCTAAAATAAAGGGATACAACGAGTTCTATAGAGGAAACATTATTGCACTTGTAAATCAGGCCTTAAACCCTTGCTTGGCAAATACAGGAAACCTTCCGGGTTCCCCAGTTCACAATCCAGGTGTGGATTATTTACAATGCCCAGGCCAATCACTGTTTCAGGGAAACATGGCAAACAGCCATTAATCTGTCTAGTAAGCATCTGGAAGTTAGGCCCCTGATTTACTCACACAAAGAAAATCTGTCCATATAATAGGTGTTAATCGGCTTAACACCTTGTAGCTTCCTTACTAATTGAGGACTCTTCTCAATTAGGAGAGTTAAACATTATTTCGGACTCTCCTGGGGAAGGAGAACTTCCAACAGTACAGTACTAAAGTACAACTCAGCACTCACAAAATTCAATCTTTCAAATCTTCCCCAAATACTGAAAAAGCCTATCTCAGCAGATTTCCTGAAATATGTATAAAAAGTACCTGCTCTTAACAGCAGAAAACAATAAAAACATGTCCCACAAATCTGGTGATACAGCCTGAAATAAAATTTCTTTCATTCTTATGTTTTACCTTCATGTTTTCCACCCATCACCAAGTAACATTTTCCCAGAATGTATCGCAGTTCTCCTCTCTGGCTTCACTTACCTGGGCCCAGTCTCAGAAGAATGTAACTTAGTAAGCACTTTGTGAAAATTAACTTTAGTTTCAGGATTCCAAGAAGGAAATGAGACATTTCAATCAATAAGCAAGAGTAATAAGGGTAAGAAGGGAAACAGACTGGTGAAATGGCAAAAAGCCATGTTCTCTCAATAAGGAACAAGAAAAGTAACTAAAAATTCCAGGAAAAATGAAAACACCATTCAAAGACGAAGCAGTTTAAAATGTGGCATGAATCTGAACAATTTACTCAGCTGAAGAATTGATCTATCCTGACCAAAATGAACCTTCTCTTTCAAGTAGTACTTGTGAAAACTTTGAGCCCATATGAAATATGACCCTATATGAAATGCGAAATGAAACCCTAAACTGAAAAAAAAAAAAAAAAAAAAGAAACCCTAAACTGTATTTTGCTTCCCAGTCAAAATAATGTAAGTAGGGCTATTGACTTTTCAAACTTCTATTATCAATTTAGAGACAAAGCTCTTAAGGTACAATTATAAAATAAAATGTGCTGTCAATCTGGACAATTCAAAAGCAGAGCTAATACTTGGAGGGTGGAAGAGGATGAAATGGAAGAAAGAGTAAGGATAATTATATTATCATATCAGACTGTGGAAAGTTGATGGAAAGAGACATAAAAATATTTAATGTACACTATATAAAATATACCTAACACAACAGTTTAATATAAAATACATTAGGATATTTAAAAGTTAAAGATATTTCAATTTATGAAATAGGATAAAAATAGCAAACATCAAAGCTGAGTAGAAAACATAAAAAGTATACCATACGATTAAATTTAAATAAAACTGAAAAGCAAACAAAACAAATACAAGCTGTTAGAAGTCAGAACAGCGGCCACCTTTGAGGGAGTTAGTAGCTGAAAGGGGACAAGAGGAGGCTTCAGCAGAGCTGGTGTTGCCACTTGATCGGTTACACGAGTATGTTCACTTTGTGCAAACGCATTGAACTGTACTAATGATGTCTGCCCTATTCAGTTGGTTATACTCCGATAACAATTTTTAGAAAGAACAAAAAGAAAGGGGAGGAAGAGGTAGGTGGGGGTAAATATAAGTGAGCTGAGATTCACTAGTGTCTACTGCTGATAAATCCTGTTATTTTTAAGGACTAAAACAAATATTGTCTTTACACATTACATTAGTATTCTGCCCACGCTTATGACTTCTGATAGCCCTGAGCAAAGTAAGGGCTCACGCTCAGACTTTTTAGTTGGAACAATTAGAGTTGCATACTCAATACACATCTGTTTCCCTTCAAGTACGCGCTAGCTCTGGACCAGTTCCCCATGAATTTGATGGGTTTTTTCCCTGGACTCCTGAAAGATTAACCTGCCACGATTAAACATTTAAACGGTGAGCTATTGATATATATTAAAAATTGAGCTCCACTGAGGACTTGCCTTAGCTTTAGCACTTGTACTGGGTATTAAAACTTGAAGGAGCACATTAGGGAGGGGGAGTTGAAAAAATAAAACTGGTTCTATAACCGCCAGAATGTTACTATAAATGCCATTTACCCATCCTGATAATTATTAACAATAGCAAACATATGTAAATAATACAAAATATTTATTTATTTACTTACTTATTTTTCTTAAAGATTTTATTTATTTATTTGACAGACAGAGACACAACAAGAGAAGAAACACAAGCAGGGGGAGTGGGAGAGGGAGAAGCAGGCTTCCCAAGCAGGGAGCCCAATGCGGGGCTTGATCCCAGGACCCCAGGATCATGACCTGAGCCAAAGGCAGACACTTAACGACTGAACCAACCAGGCACCCCCAAAATACTTTTTTTTTCCCAAAATACTTTTTAATCTTGCCACTGATAGTAGTGTATTATGATTGATTATTCTACCAGAAATTATACAGGATGCAAATTATATAGAAAATTATATACAAATTTTTGAAAAATCATATACCCACAAAAATCTTATAGTTGAAATTTTAAAATTTCTTCATCCTCTTAAAAGTTCACCATTCTGATATTTAGATGCCTTGGTAGGAAGACCCAGTTTTAATATGCTATAGACTTCAACTCTCCCCAGTTGATGAAATTCAAAGGGACCAGAGTAAAAAATGCCAACATTTTTCTAGAAAAGGCCTGATGATTAAAAAAAAATTAAAAAATAGGGGAACCCTCTTACACTGTTGGTAAGAATGCAAGATGGTGCAGCCACTTTGGAAAACAGTGTGGAGATTCGTGAAGAAATTAAAAATAGGGCTACCCTATGACCCTGCAATTGCACCACTGGGTATTTACTCCAAAGAAGCAGATGCAGTACAAAGAAGGGTCACGTGTACCCCAAAGTTCATAGCAGCAATGACCACAGTTGCCAAACTATGGAAAGAGCCAAGATACCCTTCAACAGACAAATGGATAAAGAAGATATGGTCCATATATACAATGGAATATTATGCCTCCATCAGAAAGGATGAATACCCAACTTTTGTATCAACATGGATGGGACTGGAAGAGATTATGCTGAGTGAAATAAGTCAAGCAGAGAGCGTCAGTTATTATATGGTTTCACTTACATGTGGAGCATAAGGAAAAACGTGGAGGACATTAGGAGAAGGAAAGGAAAGGTGAATTGGGGGAAGTTGGAGGGGGAGACGAAACATGAGGGATTGTGGACTCTGAGCAACAAACTGAGGGTTTTGGAGGGAAGCGGATGGGGGATTGGCTGAGCCTGGTGGTGGGTATTGAGGAGGGCACATATTGCATGGAGCATTGGGTGTGGTGCATGAACAGTGAATCTTGGAACTCTGAAAAAATAAAATTAACTGGGGCGCCTGAGTGGCTCAGTGGGTTGAAGCCTCTGCCTTCGGCTCGGGTCATGATCTCAGGTCCTGGGTTTGAGCCCCGCGTCGGGCTCTCTGCTCGGCAGGGAGCCTGCTTCCTCCTCTCTCTCTGCCTGCCTCTCCACCTACTTGTGATCTCTCTCTCTCTCTCTGTCAAATAAATAAAATATTTTTTAAAAAATAATAAAATAAAAAAATAAAATTAACTGAAAAAAAGTAATAAAAAAATTAAATAATAAATTAAATAAATAACTTAGAAAAGGACTAATGACTTCAGAGGAAACATGGAAATGTAATCAGATGTAAATAACTATCAAAATTCTAAAAATGAAAAGTAATGAAAAGAAGTGCTTGAATAAGATCTATGGAAATATAGTGAAAAAGTAGAGGACCATTGCCAGAAGAAAGAATCAATGGAACAAAAGAGTCCAACAAAAGACTCAAGAATGTGATGGGATTAAGATGCAGCACTCAAATCAATGGAGAAAAAATAGATGATTTAATCAATTATGTTGAAACAACTGGCTAGACTTTTGCTTAAAAAAAAAAAAAAAATGGCTCCTGGGGTGCCTGGGTCGCTCAGTCAGTTAAGCATCCGACTCGATTTCAGCTCAGGTCATGTCAGGGTCTTGAGATCGCCCCTGTGTTGGGCTCCCCTCTCAGCAGGGAGTCTGCTTGAGATTCCCTCTCTCCCTCTGCCTCTGCCCCTCCCCCAGCTCACATGCTCATGTGCACTCTTTCTCAAATAAATAAATCTTTTAAAACATCAAATAAATTAAAAAATATAAATTAAAAAATAAAAAATGGCTCCCTAACATCCCTTGGACTTCTCATTTCCTATTAGTATGGAAATTTACAGCACACACTTGACACTAAAATTAATTATAGACAGATTAAATATTAAAAAGTCCAAGATCTGGGGCACCTGGCTGGCTCAGTCAGTATAACATGTGACTCCTGATCTCAGGGTTGGAAGTTCAAGCCCCACATGGGATAAAGAACTTACTTTAAAATTTAATTCATTAATGGGCACCTGGGTGGTTCAGTGGGTTAAAGCCTCTGCCTTTGGCTCAGGTCCTGATCTCAGGGTGCTGGGATTGGGTTCTCTGCTCAGCAGGGAGCCTGCTTCCCCCTCTCTCTGCCTACTTGTGATCTCTCTCTGTCAAATAAAATCTTAAAAAAAAATTTAATACATTAAAAATTTTAAAAATGTAAAAGTCCAAGATCTGACATGGGTCACAAGTGAAGAGGGCCAAGCAGTGAAGTAAATGCATGAGCCCAACAGTGTGGAAACTGCAGCGAACTAGAAAGCATCTGTGCTCTCCCGACCTTTTTTTTTTTTTTTTTTTTTTACCATCAAGTCTTGCCGGGGCAGCCTGACAAAGATGTCTGTGGGAGGAAGCAGTTGGGAATTCTGGAGTTCTGGCTGACCGGCAGGCTGAGAGGCTGAACACGGTGGGCACACCTGAAGGGCACTGGGGACATTCCACTCCGTAAATTCCGAATTGGAACTCATCTAAGCTCCAGCCTTGAGGAAGAGAGAAGGAGCCCTTCAATGGTATCCGAGCACTGCCACACAGCAGTGCGAGCCCAATGTTGTTAAATCTTACATTTCTGAAGAGAAGATGGAAGTCTAGATGGTTATGTAAAAAACATGGGCAGATCTTTTTTTTTTTTTTTTTGGGAACACTGTGAGGGGCCAAACAAAACCCATCTGGTGACCAGATCTGTCCCAGAGGCCACCGGCTCACAAGTTCTGATTTAAATGCAAAAAATGAAGCCATTCAAGTGCCAGTAGAGATCACATGACGTTATTTGCACAATCTCGGAGCTGGAAAGACCTTTCTCAGCACAATCAAAACCAGAACCCATAAAGGACAAGACATTTAACTGCATAAAAATGTAAAACTTATGTGTAACCGAACATCACGAACAAGCCTGAAGACAGCTGACAACAGCGTCCCCGAGTTCCAGCAGAACGGGGGCTGCGGCAGCCTGGGTCACATGCCTTCCTCCGTGGGGGAGGACAGTGCCCTGCGTCTAACAACAGTACCACCCGGGCCACCTGGAACAGGGGAAGAGTTTCCTAAATGAGCCAGAAAGGGGAAGCAGGAAAGCATCCAGGCAGGACCTTCCAGAATTACAGGCACCATCATCTGTTACTCAAGAAATATTAGTTGAGTAAGCTTGAGTCGACATGTCTCATACGTTAATATGTTTCTTTATATCTAACGGTAGAAATAAAAATTGATCGGTGACATTAAGAATTCCCTCTGGTGAGCAAATGAGTTATTCTTAACAACCACTTCAGAATGTTAATAGGCTTCCCTCGGCCAACCCTGACCCTGTAGGAGATGCAAGAAGGAAGTTAACTGTATGTGCACCCTCGGAGGGAGGGATCTGAAAGTAGTACAACCTAACTGACAGCATTCCCTCCTTCAGAGCTCTCAGGAGAAGGTGCATTTCATGAATAGGTGGCTCATTTCTCCAAAGGCTGTGTGATATAGACAAATATCTTGAACCCAGAATCTGATCTACTATAACAGCCATATGTTAAAGATATGAGTTAGGAAGCTCAGAAAGTACTAGACAGAAAGAAAATATGGAGCCAGTCTAACAGGTTTTGCTTCATGCAGAGAAAACTAAAATTTTTCCATATTTTCTCACCCTGTAAAAATGAAAAAGATCAAGCTTGTTCTTTCAAAAATACATCATCAACTTGAATATTGTCCTATCTTTGAATCGTGGATTTCACCATTACCTGCTGCTGCTGCTGCTCTGGACTCTTTCAGTGAACGCCATTGCTGACCGTCAGTGCAAAATAACAAGTCTGCTCATCTGAAAGGGAAAGAGCGATCTGTGAATATTAGCCCGTAAGTAAACTAGGAGGTATATACGTGAATTGCAAGAAAATCTTACTGGAAACAACGTTCTCCCTGGAATTAGAGTGGTTCTTCATCAACCCTCAAGTTGTAGGAACAAACTGGTTACCATATATCAAAGACCAAACATACTTTTAATTTTGAGGCTGCTACTCAAAGCCATTTCAACAAGAAGAAATGTGCACAAATTTATCATGAGGAAGAAAGGAAATAACATTCCCCCCACGTCTACTCTTGCCAAGCATTGTTATGCCCTTTCTAAATGACATTTCACATAAACATTAAAATAAACTTGCAAGGTAGATGCTAATACCCCATATACTAATAAGTCATTTTGATAAATAGGAAAACTGAAACTTGGTTTTAAGAAATTTGCCTGAGGTAACAGGTTGTGTCAGTATCCTCCCCAGAATCAAAAGGTAGAAAGGTTAGGAGTATGCAAAGAAAGGAAATCGGCCAGTTGCTTTTTACATAAGAATACTTAATTAAAAAGTAGGCCAAATAAGAGCCAAACGTAAGAATTGACTTCCACTCATAAAAGGTGCTTAAATCCCAAAGACATTTTTGAGCATTCTCTCAAGAGTAACAGTCGAAAAAAAGAAAAGGTTCTACAACCTGGGCAGACGGCCTTGGAACTGTCCTGTGTATCTCTAGAAACAACCTCTCTATCAACAGCTGTTTCCTTTTCCCTTTCTTGTATGTATTTGTAAATTTACCGTACTTCTCCTAACTGGCTTTAAACAGTTTTAATTTTTCAACCATCCTTAAGGCCAAGGATCTATTACAAATTATCTTGGTACAGATTTAACAAACTATGTGATACAAATGAAAACATACTGAATTTGTAACAGTTTTAGCTTGCCTCTTCTGTTTAAGAGGCCAACTGTTACACTTCCGGCTGAGGCTGAAACACTGAATATAGTCCAGCTCTACTCTGACACCTGATAAGGTCTTTTATCTCCTCCATGAAATTAAAATTGCTGACCACAATGTTTCCATACCAGTAGATACCACTGTCACTCTATCTCTTCCCCCTAAGAAAGAATGCAACAATGGAAGCTACAAATATTCTAATTAAACCCACACCGGTGGTAGAGCTCTGTTTTTCAGGGTCAAACATGCTTTGGAATAGCACACTCCTCCACCTTGCTACAGTAACCTTCAGGGA
Organism: Nasua narica; assembly: GCA_028533885.1. Taxonomy (NCBI): domain Eukaryota; kingdom Metazoa; phylum Chordata; class Mammalia; order Carnivora; family Procyonidae; genus Nasua; species Nasua narica. Next base: position 62,570,901 of record CM052800.1, on the reverse strand, counting down.
CTTGGGAAAGTTTCCTAAATTCCCCCAACTGAAATCCCAATCATCCCCCCCACACCCCGCCCTACCACCACCACCACCACCACCGAGTGAGTAGATACAGTAAAAAGTGAAAGAAACATTCTCTGAGGGATCTGGCCCCAGGGCACAGCCAGGAACTTGTCTATCCAACTCAAATTCTTTATTTTTTAATTTGCCGGGAGGCAATAGCCTTTCCACAGAAGCATATGCAAAGAGGCTGCATCCCCCAGAATAGTTATCTCAATTATGTCTCACCAAAACAAAACAAAACAAAACAAAACACAAATTCAGCCCATGAAAGACTGTTTGGGTGCTGATGTATGAATCACACAGCTGTATGGAGTAGCAGTGCAACTCCCAAGGTTAGGTCAGGCTAGAATGGAGGTCTACTGTAGTCAGGATGTTATTAACCGAAACCACTGCAAAGAAAGGAAATTAGTATATGCTTCAGTTAATGCCTCCTTCAAAGACGCTTTCTGAAAAATATAGTCACAAAACTGGACCATTTCCTTATACCATACCCAAAAATAGACTCAAAATGAAGGAAAGACCTAAATGTGAGACAGGAATCCATCAAATCTTATATTTTTTTCCATCAAAATCTTAGAGGAGAACATAGGCAGCAAACCTCTTCCACCTCAGCCACAACTTCTTGTTAGACATATCGCCAAAGGCAAGGGAAACCAGGGCAAAAATGAACTATTGGGACTTTATCGAGATCAAAAGCTTTTGCACAGCAAAGGAAACAGTCAACAAAACCAAACGACAACTGACAGAATGGGAGAAGATATTCACAAATGACATAACAGATAAAGGGCTAGTATTCAAAATCCATATAGAACTTACCAAACTCAACATCCAAAGAACAAATAATCCAATCAAGAAATGGGCAGGGGCGCCTGGGTGGCTGAGTGGGTTAAAGCCACTGCCTTTGGCTCAGGTCATGGTCTCAGGGTCCTGGGATCGAGCCCCATGTCAGGCTCTCTGCTCAGTGGGGAATCTGCTTCCCCCCCTCTCTCTGCCTGCCTCTCTGCCTACTTGTGATCTGTCTCCATCAAATCAATCAATCAATCTTGAAAAAAAAAAAAGAAATGGGCAGAAGACATGAACAGACATTTCTCCAAAGAAGACATCCAAATGGGGGGCGCCTGGGTGGCTCAGTCATTGGGTGTCTACCTTCGGCTCAGGTCATGATTCCGAGGTACTGGGATCAAGCCCCACATCAGGCTGTCTGAGTGGCAGGAAGCCTGCTTCTCCCATTCTCCCTGCTTGTGTTCCCTCTCTCCCTATCTGTCTCTCTGTCAAATAAATAAATAAAATCTTTAAAAAAATTTTTTTAAAAAAAGAAGACATCCAAATTGCCAATGGACATATGAAAAAGTGTTCAACATCACTCAGCATCAGAGAAATACAAATCAAAACCACAGTGAAATACCACCTCACACCAGTCAGAATGGCTAAAATTAGCAAGTCAGGAAACGACAGATGTTGGCGAGGATGCAGAGAAAGAGGAACCCTCCTACACTGTTGGTGGGAATGCAAGGTGGTGCAGCCACTCTGGAAAAAAGTATGGAAGTTCCTCAAAAAGTTGAAAATAGAGCTACCCTACGACCCAGCAATTGCACTACTGG
>CM052800.1:62544457-62568752 GCA_028533885.1 Nasua narica | reverse complement strand
GCTAAAATTAGCAAGTCAGGAAACGACAGATGTTGGCGAGGATGCAGAGAAAGAGGAACCCTCCTACACTGTTGGTGGGAATGCAAGCTGGTGCAGCCACTCTGGAAAAAAGTATGGAAGTTCCTCAAAAAGTTGAAAATAGAGCTACCCTACGACCCAGCAATTGCACTACTGGGCATTTAGCCCAAAGATACAAATGTAGTGATCCGAAGGGACACCTGCATCCCAATGTTTACAGCAGCAATGTCCACAATAGCCAAACTATGGAAAGAGCCCAGTTGTCCATTGACAGATGAACGGATAAAGAAGAGGTGGTGTATATATATATATATATATATATATATATATATACACACAATGGAATATTACACAGCCATCACAAAAAAAAGGAATCTTGTCATTTGCAACGACATGGATGGAACTAGGGGGTATTATGCTAAGCAAAATAAGTCAATCAGAGAAACACAATTATCATATGATCTCACTGATATGTGGAATTTAAGAAACAAAACAGAGGATCATAGGAGAAGAGAGGAAAAAATAAAACAAGATGAAACCAGAGAGGGAAGCAAACCACAAGGGACTCTTAATCTTAGGAAACAAACTGAGGGTTGCTGGAGGGGTGGGGGAGTGGACGTACGAGGTAACTGAGTGATGGGCATGAAGGAGAGCACGTGATGTGACGAGCGCTGGGTGTTATATAAGACTGATGAATCACAGACCTGTACCTCTGAAACCAGTAATACATGTTAATTAATTGAATTTAAATTTTAGAAATAGACTTAAAACAAAAATATAGTCACATGTGTACCAGAAATTATGTGCAATAAAATATTGTTTATAACATTAAGAAAACTGGTAATGACTTAATACATGCCAACACAGAAATGGCTAAATCAATTTATGACACATCGTGAGATGCAACAGAACATCAAAAAGAATATGTTTATTAAACAAGATGTGTAACACGTACAATGTGAGCCAATTTGCTTAAAGAAATGCTTTTTGCTCATGCACCACACACAGATGTGCATGTATGCACACACATGTGTGCACACGTATGCCAAACTGTAAATGGTGACATCTCTGGAAAGGGGCACGTCTATTATGTACGCTATGAATCCTTTATTATCTGTGTAAACATATTTTTCTCTAAATACAGGGGCTGGGAGGAAAATGGACTGGCCTATAAATACTGAAATCAGAAGGTCTTCAGTTTTCACACATTTTTTATATTATATCCCTAGATTATAAAGAAAAAATGTGATTGGGGGTGGGGGTAGTAGGCAATTTAAAATCCTCCCATTAAAAAAAAAAAGGAAGAGCAAGTACCGACTTTGCTGTACAGCAGACAAGAGGATGGGTTCAAGTGAGACAGGTGATCGCTTCAGGCAAATTAAGCCCTACTGGCCTCAGTGTTCCCATCTGTAAAATGGAAAAGAGCAAATTTTACAGTATTACTGAAAGACTGAATTACATACTCTAGCTAAAATGCCTAGCACACGGACACATCACAGGCACTCAATACATAGCAGCTCTTGTGGGGTTGGATGGGGGAGAGGAATACACAGTGGCTCTTAAGTCAGCAACGTCTATGTTACACTTGATATAAGTTAAACAAATATCTTTCATTTAGGGATGTACCCTGCCAGGTCTTCTACGGTCCTTCCAGCCTGTTGCAACAAATTTATTCAGAAATAAAAATGTCAGGGAAAACTTATTCAGAAATAAAAATGTCGGGGAGCCTGCGTGGCTCAGTCGGTTAACCATCTGCCTTCAGCTCAGGTCTTGATCCCAGGGTCCGAGGACTGATCCCCAGGTCCAGCTCCCTGCTCGGCGGAGAGGCTGCTTCTCCCTCTCTCTCTGCCACTCCCTCCCTTCCCAACCACCTCCCACCCCCCACCGCATGTGCTATCTCAAATAAATACATAAAATCTTTAAAAAAAAAAAGTCATTTTTTTCCTCACCAAAATAGCAGGTAAAATAACTCAAGTAAAATAATTTTTTTCCTTCATTTTTTTTTTTTTGGTTATTTTTCTGCCAATCAAAGCACATGCTTGGTTTTCAGTAACAACAGAGATAAGCAAGTCTCAAAGCCCTATGACCATGACCCAGTTCCCAAAGGAGAATATGAGGAAAAGAATACTGTCCAGATTCCAGAGGGAGTGTGGACTGGTCACTAGTACCTGTCAAGTCTACTTCCCTTCCCCGTCACCGCACATTCCTCCAGGAGTTAACAGTCTCCTGGTAACAAGCAATGTGTCAAGGGTGAGTCATGGATCATACACTGTTTTCGTCGGCATTCTTCCGAACTCTGCTCCACGCCGATCATAATCTCCCAAGACCCCAAATCTGACCTGACCACTCACAGTTCCTTTAGCTCTCCAACCACATGCGGCACCGATAAATCCATACTGGATTTCCCCGACTGTCTCTTCACTTCAAAATCCTTGTTCAAGAGGACTCTGGTGCTACCCCAAGCTCAAGTATACCTTTCACATCTTGTTGGGTCTCTCATCATTTGCGTCTCTGCCCAGTGACACATTCTCAAAGAGGTCTTCCTGGTTTCCCCGGCTAATGCAGTACTGTTGTGCCTTCAACCCCATCCTTCAGGCAACCACTCTCGATTCCATTATAATCTACATGGGTTAGGAATGTGTCTTGCTGCAAGTAACAACTGCTTAATAATTGAAGTGTATCCTTCCATAGCAAGTCCAGAAGAAGGCGGCTAACTGGTAAAGTGTTAGTTGTTCAATGAGGCCATCGAGAACTCTGGCTCTTTCTGTTCTGCCATATTTAGCATGGTGTCTTCCTGCTTGTCACCTCATGTTACAAAAAGGTTGCTGCCATACCCAGATACCTTACCTACACTGAAGGCTGGAAGAAGATGAGAAGAGAAAGGTGTGGCTCTGTCAGTCACATCGCTCTCCTGTAGTCAGGAAAGGAAATCCTTCCCCAAGACCTTGCCTATCAAAAAAAACCAGAGCTAGGTCACGTGGCCTCCTAAAGCTGCAGGGGAAGGAGGTGAGTCAGGATACGAATTGTTAGCACAGGCTCAGAACAAGCCTGATCTTCCACCTAAGGCTAGGCACAATGTAGTCCCACACACAATTAAGGTTCTTTTAACAACAAACCAAATGGGAATGGGCATCGGGTAAGAAAGGAGTGGTGCTGGCCACACTTATTTTTCATAGTACTTACCATCCGCAATCACTTTACGTGTGACATAATAAAAAATAAATAAATGTTACCTGCTCATATACTCTCAAAAGAATGTAAGCTCCTGTATATATGTGGAGCTATATACACCCAGAACCTAGATTTTAAAATAATAGCCACGTTTCTCACAGTTGGCAGGTATGATATTCACATATGGGCACTGAAAGATAGTGGCCATTGCCCAGGTTATCCTGTAGTAGCAAATTAACCTCAAAATCTCAGTGTCTTGGGCACCTGGGTGGCTCAGTTAGTTGAGCAACTGCCTTGGGCTCAGGTCATGATCCTTGAGTTCCAGAATCGAGTCCCACATCGGGTTCCCAGCTCCACGGGGAGTCTGCTTCTTCCTCTAATCTTCTCTCCTCTCATGCTCTCTCTCACTTTCTGTCTTTCAAACAAATAAAATCTTTAAAAAAAATCTCAGTGTCTTAACAGAACAAAGGTTTATTTCATGCTCACTCCTCATGTGCATTGCATATTGGTGTGCAGGGGTAGGAAAGAGGGCAAGGAGCTTTTCTCCACATTGAGAAACCCAAACTGTTGGAATCTCCACTGTTTCAAAATGTGGCGTCAGGGTTTGCCATAGTAAAAGAGAGTTGGAGGGTCTCAGGAGAGCCACGTAAATTGTTTTGGCTCAGAAACACGTTACTCCCACAGACTGCCCACTGGACGGAATTAGCCACGTGGCTATTTTTCCCCCAAAAGTTTCCCCCCTCCCCCCAGTAATCTCTGCACCTTACATGGGGCTTGAATTCATGACCCTGAGATCAAGAGTTGCATACTCTTCAAGAGTCCCATGTTCCTTCCACTGAGCCAGCCAGGTACCACCAGAAGTAGTCACATGATTCTATGTAATCATAATGAGGCAGAGAAACACAAGAAAACACATGAATACGGGTAGCAAATGTTTCTGCCTTATTCTCCACGGGCTGGTACAACAATGCACCATCCCATTTTAAAAGGTAGACCCATTAAAGAAATTCCTTAGAACAAACTCAAAGTTAGAGATACTCAGTAAAGCAATTATTTCACCTTATAAGGTAACACTTACCATTAAAGGCACACATACACACATTGTTCCTTCAGGAATAACAACAGGAAATATTTGTGCAGCACGTATTATGCTCTGCTCCAAGTACTTGCCAAATTTTAGTCTTTAATCTACTCAACTACCCAGTAATAGAGATCTTATTAGGAGTAACCGTCTTATTAACCCCATCTCATAAGGGAATGGAAGAGTGTTAGAAGCCAGTTCTCCATGGGTCTGTGGCATTTCTGTATATTGTACAAGCAGAGGCACAAATTGTCTTTGTTCTAGACAATGTTTAATGAAGTTTGTATAGAGAACAGCCTTAGAAAATAGAGACAGTGTCTCCTACAGCACAGGGCAGCATGTTTACTGTTCGGTATAAACAAAATAATGTCTCCCCCTCCGGAGCAAAGGGCAGGCATGCGTACTGCCCATTATAAAGGATTAGGATTCCCTTAGCTCAGGATTCCTCTCCTGTAATGCGACCCTTTTTATTTCCAGGTGTCATCTGATTCTCTCCATGTCTTGCTTTGAAAAGTAGGGCTTAGGGAACCAGTGTAAGAATATATTGACACTCTGGCCATGGCTATTATTATGAGCATGGGCTCCCGGGAATGAGTTCCCTAAGCCCATGAAACTGTGGCAGGTTAACTTGTTAGCTTGAAAATAGGGTAAAATCTCAGGGCCTTCCCAGTTTGTTTTTTTTTTTAAGATTTTATTTATTTATATGACAGAGAGAGAGAGATCACAAATAGGCAGAGAGTCAGGCAGAGAGAGAGGGGGAAGCAGGCTCCCTACTGAGCAGAGAGCCTGATGTGAGGCTTGATCCCAGGACCCCGAGATCATGACCTGAGCTGAAGGCAGAGGCTTTAACCCACTGAGCCACCCAGGCGCCCCAAGCCTTCACAGTTTTTGACAAAAGTTAAGTAATTTGCCTAAGGTGTGACAGCTAGTAGGTGGCACATGCAAGATTCAAGCCCAAGCTATCCAGTTCAGTAACCATGCTTTTAGATTTTTTAATTCTCTGCTATATGGCAGTAGTTCTTGAAGTGTGTAGTTCCAGACCTAGCATCATCAATGTCACTTGTGAACACGTTACAAATGCAAATGCTCGGGCATTACCCCAGACCTCTTGAATCAAAAATCTAGGGGGGTGGGGGGGGCAGTAGGGGAGACGTGTTTTAGCAAGTCTTCCAGAATATTCTGACAATATAAGTTTGAAAACCACTGCTATACTGCATATATTCAGTGAATCTATAAGATTGAAGGAAATGGTATATCCTGATTCACATGGGGATGTGGCTGACCTTTCATAATATGAATAGGTTTCAAACACTATGGGAGATGGCTCATAAGCCCTTGCATATCGTTTTTTTTTAAGATTTTTTTTTTTATTTGACAGAGAGAGAGAGAGAGAGATCACAGCAGGCAGAGAGACAGGCAGAGAGAGAGGGGGAAGCAGGCTCCCAGGCAAGCAGAGAGCCCCATGCGGGGCTCGATCCCAGGACCCCAGGACCACGACCCGAGCCGAAGGCAGAGGCTTTAACCCACCGAGCCACCCAGGCGCCCCCTTGCATATCATTTTTTAGGAAGGTGAGGATCTTTATGTGGTGCAAATAAACATCACGTGTCTTTTTAACAGGCCTGCATAATATTTCCCTTTGGAGTCACAAATATATGTCCAGAATACTAAATGAAAATACCTGCTTTTTTATTCCCATAATGATCAGAAAGAATTACTTAGCCAAGGGAGAAACACTATTTATATTTTAGAGTCAAGCTGTAATTCTTGAAAAACAGGAAACCACGTATCAACAAAGCCAACTCAGTGTACCATAGTGGAAAGGGCACCAGGCTTTGAGTCACAGAGTCAGGTCACTTAACTTCAACTCAGTTTCCTGATTTTAAAATGGAAAATGAACTCCAAATTTAGAGCTGCAATTAAGCTTAAATGATACACTATTTGAAAGCTGTTGGTAAATAGCTTTTATGCTATGTGAATGTTAAATCCACCTGCACGACTCTTTCTCTTTCTCAATCGTGGTGTTATCACAGTTTCTCCAAAGCTTTGAGTACTGCCTGGCATATAGAAGATGCTCAACACGTATGAGGTATTAGGAAGGAATATGAGGTAGTCTATCAATGATGTAATTGACTTCTCTGGACTCGTCACAATAATTTCAGCCTTTTAATATGAAAAAGTCACTCTAACAAGAAATCCTTAGTCATGTTTAAAATGGGCCAGCTAATTTAAGAAAATCAGCTGATTTTCTTCCCCTGGAGAACACTACTGGAGGAGTTCTGCCCTAAGCATAAGACAGAAACTCCTATTAGCAACCCCAATGGCCTTGGAACCTCAAGATTTCAAGTCTATAACACTCTGTTGTGCATATATAAACAGTCAGGAATACAGGATGTGTACCTACATATTTCACATTTACTTCTACACTGCAGTAGAATTTTAATAAATGGATTACACAGTTTATGAAATCTGTTTTAATAAAATCTGAGATTCAAGTCAGCAAATATTAAATAAACTACTACTGTTTATAAAAAAGAGAGACAGCAGGGTGCCTGGGTGGCTCAGTCGTTAAGTGTCTGCCTTTGGCTGAAGTCATGATCCCAGAGCCCTGGGATCGAGCCCTGCATCAGGCTCACTGCTCGGTGGGAAGTCTCTTTCTCCCTTTCCCACTCCCCCTGCTTGTGTTCCCTCTCTCACTGTGTCTCTCTCTGTCAAATGAATAAAATCTTGGAAAAAAAAAAAGAGAGCTAGAAAACTAAAGCCAATTAAATATTGTTTGGGAAAAGAATATATAATTTAATGGGGAAAATATAATTTACAAAACTTTGTAGATTTATGTTAATGCAGTTCCTTAATTTGTACTCTCTCCAACATACTTTCTCAATCTCCTGGAAAACTAGTTAATAATCTAGAGTTCTTGAAATAGGGGAACTTCAAGCTTTGAGCTTCAACAGACATATCTAAGTTAGCAAATGAATTCAAGTTGAAGGTCAGCTTTCAGTATAGGGCCTTAATAGTAAGGACAGTATCCAACTATGTTGCCTTCCCTTCACAGACACCTGCAGGGTATATTGTTCCCTGTCTTATAATGATCCAAATATTTATACATAAATTAGCTCTACCTTTTATCTATCTATCTATCTATCTATCTATCTATCTATCAGAGACAGATTGAGAGAGCACGCACGCGCAAGTAAAGGAGCAGACAGAGGGAGAAGCAGGCTCCCCGATGAGCAAGGAGCCCGATGCAGGACCCCATCCCAGGACCCCAGGAACATGACTGGAGCTGAATTCAGACACTTAACCAACTGAGCCACCCAGCCATCCCTAGCTCTACCTTTTAAAAAGTGAAAGCATAAGTCCAATCTTCAGATTTGTCATTTGAACAACCAATTAACTTCATAAATGATTATGCAAATTTGTTTGATGAATGCGCAAATTACAGTTGAGCATGAAACTCCTTCCACATGCTTCTTAAAGAAATACTGAGGGATGTCTGGGTGGTACAGTCGGTTAAGGGACTGCCTCTTGGTTCAACTCAGGTTGTGATCTCAGGGTTGTGGGATCAAGCACCCTGTCAGGCTCTTGGGCTCCATGCTGAGCATGGAATCTGCCCAAAGATTCTCTCTCCCTCTCTCTCTGCCCCTCTTGCTTGTGCACGCTCTCTCGAATAAATATTTTTTTTTAAGATTTTTTTTTTTTTTGAGAGACAGAGAAAGTGAGAGAGAGCATGAGAGGAGAGAAGGTTAGAGGAAGAAGCAGACTCCCCGTGGAGCTGAGAGCCTGATGTGGGACTCGATCCAGGAACTCAAGGATCATGACCTGAGCCGAAGGCAGTTGCTCAACCAACTGAGCCACCCAGGCGCCCAATAAATAAATATTTTTAAAAAATTGCAAAGAAAGGAAAACAACATTGAAAACAAGTTTGCTTTTCTAAACTTAAACTTACCCATCTCTTCAACTCAAGGCAATATTACTTCAACTGAACAGTCACACGGCTACTGTGATTTGTAGACATTTTTAGACATGCAACTCGTATGTATTGTAATTGGACAGTACTCTTCCAATTTTGGATTAATCCAAAATCTAATTGAGAATCTTAATTAATAAAACAGTAACTTTTAGCTCAACCCACCCCTTCAAAATTCAGTCAAGCCAGATAGGAAACAGAAGAGACAGCCAGTTTTGATGTAGTCTAACTACTACCTCAGAGTAGTTAAGTCTTAAAACCCCACAGTGAAACAGTGACTTCTGGTGGCAAAAAAAATGCAGGCATACTCTGCATTTGCAGGAGAAAGCTGTGTTTAAAATCACTGGGCTTTTCTGACCATAAATTCTCAGTCCCTGGATGACCTTTGTATTCTAGTTTAACACACTGTGATTCTTCAAGATTGTATTTTTACAGAGTTGAAGAGTTAAGCAAATCACAAGTGCCAAAGCCACTACAGAAATCTGATTGCTACAGTGAATGTATAAAACATTTTAACTCTGATAAGTAACAGTTCATTTTCTTTCTGCAGGTGGAAAGCCTGCAAATCCTACACCCCCAGTCCCATCATCCCTGTAAGTTATATTTAGAAAAAGAAAAGAAAGGGGGGTAGATCCCCAATATCTAAACTCATTTTTTATTATTATTTAAGAAGGCTCCACATCCAGTGTGGAACCCAGTGTGGAGCCCAACAAGGGGCTTGATCTCATGACCCTGAGATCAAGACCTGAGCTGAGATCAAGAGTTGGAATCTTCAGGGGCGCTAGGGTGGCTCAGTGGGTTAAAGCCTCTCAGGGGCGCCGGATGGCTCAGTGGGTTAAAGCCTCTGCCTTCCGCTCAGGTCATGATCTCAGGATCCTGGGATCGAGCCCTGAACCCCGAACCCGAGCCCCGAACCCCGAGCAACGCATCTGGCTCTGTGCTCAGCAGGGAGCCTGCTTCCCCCCCACCCCCGCCCTCTGCCTGCCTCACTACTTGTGATTGCTCTCTCTGTCAAATAAATAAATAAAATCTTAACAAAGAAAAAAAAAAGAGTTGGAATCTTCAACTGAGCCACTAGGCATACCTAAACTCATTTTTTTCAAAGCCTTGTGTCCTACTCTTCAATGTCTTAAACATCCCAAGTCCTTTCTGTGGTTCCCCCTGTCCTAAATTAACTAAATTCAAATTAGTCTTTCTAGTTTTACACAAGGAGTACTACAAGTTATTCCCATGCTTTCTCTCCTAGTCTCCCTTAATTTTCTTGGGTCATTATTCTTTAGTACTCTCCATTCCTTTTCTGCATCTTCATCTTCAATACAATGTTTTCTTTTTTTATTAAAAATTTTTTTTAAGATTTTACTTATTTGACAGAGAGAGACACAGCAAGAGAGGGAACACAGCAGAAGGAAGGAGAGAGGGAGAAGCAGGCTTCCCGCCCAGCAGTGAGCCCAATGCGGGACTCGATCCCAGGACCCTGGGATAACGACCTGAGCCGAAGGCAGACGCCTAACGACTGAGCCACCCAGCGCCCCAATACAATATTTTCTGACACTGGCAAGAGACAAAACCTTTAAAGAGGGGAACCATCCAGAATTTTCAACTCTCCTGTGAATTTATTTCCAGAATATCCACTCAAGGAATCCTTTCCACTAAAGATGAAAGGCAAGCTAAGGAAATATATTAGACAGAGGAAGTAAACATTGAAACGGCCATGCCTAGGTATTCTCAAGACTCATAGTCCAAAGGTCTTTTTCTTTTACGTGCCTTCTATCTCCACCCGGAGCCTGACGCACGTAGCTCCGGGAGAGGTATCCCACCTCTGCCTACCTTCCACGAAATCTGCACGACCTTGCTCTGAAATAATCTTGCACAAGCAAAATCCCCACACTTTTCGGTGCGCTCTGTCGCCTGATGTTTCTGTGTCTCAATTTCTGAGCTTTTTTCACTTTGCAACTGTCCCAGAGAACACTGGGTCTTCGCCTTAATTACTGTTTCGCCTTTAAGGTTTTAAATCTGTCTGGTTCCTCGATGATATGTCATCCCCGGCACCCAGCCCTCAACATGCACCAACAGTGTTAAAACAGCCCGATCCCACACTTAAAAAAAAAAAAACAAACAAAACCATAGCAAAACATAGTCTGCAAGCGGGCCCCTCGCACCTCCCCTCCCCGTAAAAGAGACTGGCTCCCGGAAGAAACGGACACATCTCTACCTCCAAAGCCAAAAGTCTTCCTGGGACTATCTGCATAACAATACTGGGGTGTATGTGAGTGCAGAAACTCCTGGAAGACCAGCCTAGTAAGAATCAAGACCCTTGAAGTTCCCTTGCATATTCATTAATGTAACTACCATTACGTTAAGGTGAGTACGATTCACACAACTCTCCTATTCCTCTCCCTTTTAATTCGACGACCCTGACGCTCGCAACGTCGGGGGGGGGGGGCTCGAAAGCAGCAGTCACAGGAGGATCAGACACCGTCGTAAAAAATTATCAAGAGAAATGAACCAGTTCCACGTTCTGCAGATGCCGTTTCCCTGCGCCCTCAAGGGCAAGTCTCAGGTGCTTTCAACTTTCTCCCTCCCTCTCTCGAGGTTGCGGACCACCGAACACGCGCCTCCCTCTATATTACAATTAGATCGGATGGGATCCACTAATTCTCTCTACCAGAAGCAAAGGGGAGACTGACAATGACGGGGGGAAGGGGAATTCGGGATGGCAGAGAGAAAAGCCCCGCTTTTACTCCCCGAGAAACTTCTGGGACACTTCTATTACGCAACCCCGAGTCTAGGTTCCCAAACAGAACATCCTTCCGCAAGACGCGGGGCGCATCAGCAGACGTCTGATTTGGGGGAGTGGGGAAGGAAAATGGGTCTCTTCCTGTGTTTCCCACTGCTCCACCCCCGGTTCTTCCAGACGCTACCTGCCCCAGATTTGCAAGGGTGATGCGAGCTCCGCGTCTCTTTCGCCTGTTCCTCCCGAAGGTTCCCACCGGAAAAGTGGCAACGCCAGCTACTTGAGTCAGCGTGCTGGGAAGCAGGCAGCGAGGCGGGGAGAGCCTGCGCTTCCCAGAAGTCAGCGGCTGCGGCGTGCCGGCAACGCTGACCCCCAGCCCAGGGGCGCACAAGGGTTCCGCTTACCTTTCTGACCCTTGCTCCTCCAGTCTCAAGTCGTGCGCCCTCGCACCTCCGCTCTCCCCCGACCTGTTGCAGTGGGGAAGGGGCGCGGGTGCGGAGAGCCAAGGGGAACGCGTCCTCCCGGGATTCAGAGGCAGCTCGCACCGGTCTCGGCTCGCGAGCCGCGGAGGCGAAAATGCAGCTGCGGCCGCGATGCGCGCAGGGGGCAGCCGAGTGCGCAGGGGCCGCGCGACAGTCGGCTTGCTGGCCCACAAGCTCCGCGCGCTGGCAGCGCCTGAACGCCCGGGAGGCAAGGCCACGCCCTCCCCGGGAGGCCCCGCCCCCGGCCCCGCTTGCCCTCACCCTGCAGCCTGGCGCTAGGCGGATCAGCCTGGCCCACGCCCTCTAGCTGGCGCCACCCAAATGGCTAGGAACATCGCCGCCCTCCTCGGGAAACCGGTGGGAGGATCCAGGGGGAGCGGCAGCGGAGGTGGAATACTGCAGTGACCGCACCGGCAGCGTGGGTGACCCTGCCCCGGGCTGATGTGGGGCACAAGAACCCTTTCGTTTTACAGAGAGATTCAGCTCGGTGTCAAGTTCTGACTAAAAGTGTCAAGGAGACTTTCTGCAATCTCCTATACAACTGAAACAGATTCTGTGCCCTTTAAAGGAGATAACAACTCACATCTGGAGAGTGTTTTCCAGTTTTTCACACACAGGCCCTACTCATCTTCACAATAACCTTATAAACAGATACATCATTATTGCCATTTCCCAAATAATGAAACCGAAGTGCTGAAAATTAAGTGTTGTGCCCAGAGTCTGCAAGCTACAAAGTGGCATGGAAAACAGGTCTCCTGAATCCAACCTCTGGGTTCTTGCATTTCACCTGCCCAACCCCAGAAAATCATCATAGGGGTAGGGGCTTTGGCAAACAGAACCAAAGGAAGAAGGGAAAGCTAATGTCCAGTTAAAATGCTACGCAATTCCTTCTATGAACATAAGGAAACCATGGCGTTTAGTCTTCGCTCCATCTCACCTCTCTCACCAAAAGAGATGCAGAAAGATTACATTGAACGGCTCAGATGGGTTTTTACAGTATTGTAATGGTTTAAAGTGGGGGGAATTATTTGGATGAAGATTACCTTATTCAAATGTAATGTGATGTAAATGTATATTAATATAATGTATGAAAATAACCCCCTCAGTGCCCTCTGTTTCTTCCCACCCTCCTCCTCCTCCTCCTCCTCCTTCTTGTCCCTATTGCTTTGCCCCTCATTACTCCTTCATGGTATCCATGAATGGTATTGACTGAAAACCTAATCAATAGATATTTGCATTTCCAAATTAAACCTTTGGTTACCTGACTTAATTTCCCATGGATTGTTTGCCAAAATATAACTTTTCTTCCTACTGTCTATGCTTTCATGATGATATTGATTTGGCTTACCTTAACAGCTAAAATAATGAAGGTGTCCCGGATGAAATTTGGTGTGCCTCTAGATGAAAGCGTTAGAGGTCATCTCCGAGGAGGAGTCACCTCTGACAGAGGGGTGTTTGTATAGTTCTTAAAAGTTTCTAATAGAAATTAGTATCTATTCTAATCATAACAAATATTTTAACCTTTTTGTTACGGAACTAATACATTTCATTGTAATATATATGTGCATAATTTTTATAATCTAAAAGTCTTTACTACTCCCATCTAAAACTTTTTCCTTTGTCATGTTCCTTTTAATCATCCTTCTACTTCCTTATACCTTCAAACTGTGGTCAGCTTAGTAAATAATGTTGACAGTTTGATTTTATTTTCCTGCTTTTGTAGCTGAGGGATGTAATTTTGCAAAAACTTTTTGTAGATGATGATGTAGTTTTTCTTCAGAGAGTAGTCCTTTCCATTTATATGAATATCCTTAAGGCAATGTGCTAGGTGTAGGCCATATCAATAACAAAGGTTCCAGTGCCCAGCAGAAACAAACAAGTAAATAAATAATTCCAATGCACACTTGTATTGATTAATTTCTGGAAAGATGGTAGGTTATTTAAAAACACTTAAGTCAAAATTATTATTTTTTTTAAGATTTTATTTCTTTATTTGACAGAGAGAGTACAAGCAGGAGGAGCGGCTGGAAAAGGGAGAAGCAGACTCCCTGCTGAGCAGGGAGCTTGATGTGGGACTCAATCCCAGAACCCTGGGATCATGGATCTGAGCTGAAGGCAGAGGATTAACCAACCAGGTCACCCAGGCACCCCCAAAATTAATTTTTTTTAAGATTTTATTTATTTATTTATTTATTTGACAGAGAGAGCACAAGCAGGTGGAGCAGGAGAGGGAGAAACAGGCTCCCCGCTGAGCAGGGAGCCCATTGTGGGGCTCAATCCTAGGACCCTGGGATCATGACCTGAGACAAAGGCTGATGCCCAACTGACTGAGCCACCCGGGTACCCCTTAATTTTTTCATAATAAATAAAAAGCAAGATATTCTAGTGAGTTTTTTTTTCTTTCAAAAAGTTACCTTTTTTTTAAGAGGATAGATTTTTTAAAAAATATTTATTTATTTATTTGTCAAAGAGAGAGAGCACAAGGAGGCAGAGTGGCAGGCAGAGGCAGAGAGAGAAGCAGGCTCCCCCCTGAGCAAGGAGCCCTATATGGGACTTGATCCCAGGACCCTGGGATCATGACCTGAGCTGAAGGCAGCCGCTTAACTGACTGAGCCACCCAGGTGTCCCAAAAAGTTACCTTTCTGAGATACCTGGCAGACTCAGCGAGAAGGACATGTGACTCTTGATTTTGGGATCCTTAGTTCAAGCCCCATGTTGGTGTAGCGATTACTGCTGAGGGGCAGAGGGAGAAGGAAAGAGAAAATCTTAAGCAAGATACATGCCCAGCATAGACCCAATGCAGGGCTGGATCTCAGGATCTTGAGATCATGACCTGAGCTTAAATCAAGAGTCAGATGCTTAATTGACTGAGCCACCCAGGCGCTCCCCCTCTTCCCTTTTTAAAAGAGTACTTTAAAACTTCCTCTTCATGTAAGGACTTCTGGGATGCTACTTGACAATTTTCAGTCATGCTTTTACTTAAAATTTAAAGACAAACAAGTGAACCCCCTGGGACTCACAGAAATTCATAGGCTGTATTCTCAGCACCCGAATGGTACAAAGGGGCAGGAACATAATGTTAAAACAGAGACTGGTGGGAAATGTGCCTGCAACAAGAAACAGACAGCTGTTTGCTTGGCCAGCCTAAAGCGCTCCTAAACTCTGCAGTCAGCAAGACTGGCAGTTTAAATTATGTACTCAAAAATTACTGTATGTATATTCCAAAGGGATAATTTCTTCAAAGTGTAAATAAATCTCAACCAAACTGAAAGCTGAGTATATACTTGTAAAAGAAAACAAGCAACCCAGACTTGGGAGGTGTGTAGATGAGGAGAAAGTGAGAGCAAGGAGGGAGGTGGAAGGCTTAGCCTAACCCAGGTAAGGGAGAGTGATGGAAGAGCCAGTTCCCAAAAAAGAACACAAAGAGGGGGTAGTAGGGCTTTGGGGCAAAGATTACAAGGAGCATAAGATAGAAGACAGGAAAGGTCGACAGGAAACTGCTGGTAAAGTACCCACCATGCCAACCTAGAGTTTTCCTTTCATCCTAAGTGCAGTGGATACGAGATTTAATCAGGCTGCATTTTATTTTTATTTTTTAAAAGATGTTATTTATTTATCTGACAGAGAGAGTGGGTACAAATGGGGGGGGGGGAGGCAGGCAAAGGGAGAGGGAGGAACAGACTCTCCGCCAAGCAGGGAGTCCAACATGGGGATAGATCTGAGGAACCTGGGACCATGACCTGAGCCGAAGGCAGTTGCTTAACTGACTAAGCCACCCAGGTGCCCCCAGGCTGCATTTTAGACAGACTACTGTGGCTATCTTATGAAAATGAGTAGGAGGGATGCCTGGGTGGCTCAGTGAGCTAAATGTCTGCTTTCATCTCAGGTCATGATCGAAGGGTCTTGGGATTTAGCCCTGCATCAGACTCCCTGCTCAGCGGGGAGCCTGCTTCTCCCTCTGCCTGACACTCCCCGTTTGTGCTCCCTGGCTCGCTCGCGCTCTCTCTCTCTCTCTCTCTCTCGGAAATAAATAAAATCTTAAAAAAAAAAAAAAAAGGAAAATGAATAGGAGACTGGAAGGCTGCCGTCATAATCCCTGAGGCCATGTAAGAAAGTGTGTTGAGAGCTCAGCATAGATTGGAGGCAGATACCGAAATTCCTAGCTTTACATCTCAACCTGGGAGGCAGATATGCAAATGTAAACCTGCTGTCTTTTGCTCTAAAAAGAACTAGGTGCAATATTACTGTAATTAAAATAACTGTCTTTATTTCATCGTGAATATTTAGCAGAAATATGGTTCCAAGTAACCTGACATCACTTTTTCTAACCAGTATAATATGAGTTTCATATTGTGTGAGTTTTTACTCATTGCCACTACATACTATTTCTCAATCCCAGTGGGGATTATGAATGTTTTTTAGTCATGTGGTAATATTGCTAAACTGGTTTCATATTTATAATAGTAATTTGAAAAATCCCAGTGAATTTGGAACAAAAGAATGTGAGCACAACATCCATATTTTTCTCTAAAAAAATTAATGCAGGGATTTAACTGAATTTCCATAATTTAGCAGACATTTCACACACAAAATTTTATTTAATTCTCTTGAAAACGTGTGCCTATATCTAGTTCATGTATAAAGAAGGAATGAGCTCAAAGAGATCATGTTAATCATGATTATACAGAAAATAAACAGAGGAAGTACTTGAACCCAGCTCTTCTGTGGTTCGAGGTCATGTTCTCACCACTATCCACAGAATTAGATTAGTATGAATATCTCAACTATGTCTATTACAGTTAAATTCACATGAGCAGGCCCGAGAGAGTTGGCAATGGGTTTTTATTCTGACAGTTACATCTGGAGGGTTAAATAGGATGAGGATAAGAAAAATCTGAGTAATTACAGGAAAATCTAATAGTTGGGAAGTGGAAAATGGAAAGACATGAGTCAGAGCCAGAATACAAAAGCCAAGTTATGGTGCCCCCATGGGAGAAGGATTGGTGGTACCCTACCAACTATGGCACAACTTCAAGAATTTAATACTCTATACTATGATTCACCTCAACCCATACATATCTCTCTTCTAAGTTCCAGAATTTATTTATTTATTTATTTATTTATTTATTTATTTAACCGGGGGTGGGGGGTGGTCACAAGCAGGGGCAGAGGGAGAAGGAGAAGCCAACTCCCTGCTGAGCAGGGAGCCCAATGTGGGGCTCGATCCCAGGACCCTGGGATCATGGCCTGAGCCGAAGGCGGACGCTTAACCGACTGAGCCGCCCAGGTTCCCCAAGTTCCAGACTTTCACCCTCATTTGTTCACAAGAAATTTCCTCATGGTTGTGCCATAGGCAAAATAAACTCACCATACGAAGTAAGAAATACATATTATTTCATTTTGTTCACCTAGTCTTCCACAACTCACCCAACCCAAATCCTCTTATTTGGTTTTCATCTTTTTGTAATGGTACCATTATAGACCCAGGATTCAGGTTCAAATGTCCATTACTGGGGCGCCTGGGTGGCTCAGTGGGTTGAAGCCCCTGCCTTCAGCTCAGGTCATGATCTCAGGGTTCTGGAATCGAGCCCCGCATCGGGCTCTCTGCTCAGTGGAGAGCCTGCTTTCCCCCGCCACCCCCAACCTCTGCCTGCCTCTCTCCCTACTTATCAAATAAATAAATAAAATCTTAAAAAAAAAAAAGTTCATTACCAGCCAAGTCATATTTAATTTTCCATTTAAATATCTCCCTCCCATAGAATTCCCTTCCCTTTCTTGTATTTCTTCATTCTTTCATTGAATAGCTACTAAGTGTCAGGTACTGACTCTGTTCTATTCTGGGATTCAATAACAAATAAGAAACTTGCCTTGTCTTCGCACAGTTCACATCTAGAAGGAGAGCACGGAACGCAGAATTCTAAATGGCCCCCAAGATTCCCCATCCTGGTGTGTATTTGCTATTTAATCTTTCTCTCCCTGAATGTAGGTGAGTCCAACCTAATCAGGTGAGCTCTTTTTAAAAATAGGATCTAGGGGTGGAAGGAGGAGGAAGGCAGAGATAGTTGAAGCTATAGCAGAAGCTCTCCCATTGGCCTTGAAGGAGCAAATTACCATGTTATAGAGAGGGCCATATGACAAGGACCGGAAAGTGTCTTTGGGAACTGAGAGTGGTCTTTGGCCACCAGCTGCAATAAAACAGGAACCTTAGTCACACAACTGTAAGGAAATGAATTCTGCCAAATGAACTTGGAAATGGACGTTTTTCTTGGTCAAGCCTGTGGAGGAGGATACAGCAGGCCAAAACCTTGATTTCAGCCTGGTAGGATCCTGTGCAGAGGGCCCAGGCCCAAGCATGTGGGCTTTCTTAGTTACAGAAAATGTGAGGTCAAAAATGTGTATTGTTTTCAACTGCTAGGTTTGTGGTAATTTGTTATGCAGCACTAGAAAACTAAAACAAAGAGATAAATTCATTGTCATACAGTCTGCCCGGTGCTATGAGAGAGGTATGCATAGAATGCTATCAGAGCATAGATAGGAGCATCTAACAAACACTGATGGACTCAGGGACAACATTCCGCCAGAGGTAGAACCTAGGATAACAAAGAGAAAGAGGGAGTTGGGGGAAATGTGAGTCATCAGCAAAGGGCAAAATGCTGAGTGCGCAAAGGGAGGTAAATATGCACAAGCCCCAAAGTGATGGAGTTCATGGTGAATTTTAGAAACTAGAAATACTTCAATATGTCCGAAATTAGTAGGAAATTGGTAAAAGATGAAGATAGAGAGGTAAGAAAGGGCAAGACAAAAACCCAGCCCTTGCCCATTTACTGATTGTATACCATGTGGTGGCCCAGGGTTTAGACTCAGCTGTGGTGACGTATGCACATGTGCCCCTGAGTTGCTTGTTTGCCTCGCATCCAGTCCCTGCTCTTCCTCTACTCTGTGGTGAATCACAAGGGGTTGATTCTTGCAAATCACCTTTCCTAGGTTTCTTTGCTGGGAAACTGACTTCTGTCTAGGTCCGGCCAATGGATGTCACTGGGAGGAGACTGGAAGACAGGGACAGAGGAGACTACAGCGTGTCGCTCTTCTCTCTCTGCTTGGGGCACAGCTCTGAGCCAGGGGCTGCCTCTGCCTCCTGGGCTCTGCTAACACTGTCTGCGCTTAATACCAGCCTTGTAAGTGGCCATTGCTTCCTGCAGTTGTTTAATCCCGTTTGGTCTTTCAGCTCTTCAGTCCGAAAGACTGTCTTCCCTTATTAAACTCTATTAAATTACCTCACATGAGTGTTATATTCCTAATTGGATCCTAACTGAATTAACATGTCTTACAGACAAAGAGACTGAAATTTAGAAAGACTGAGCAAAACGTGCTTAGTGGGGCTGGGATGTAGATCAAGTACAGTGACTCTATCAAGCTGCATTGTGTCTCTGAGCTTACATCGCCGTATGGTACTGAGTGAGCTCCTTTGTATTTCACTATTCCAGCAGCCTCTGAACTGTTCTTCATCCCTCCTCAGTCTTCTCTCTCGAGTGTGTTCTTCACGATGCTGCCAGATGAGTCCTCCTAAAGCGTATCTCTGGCCATGTGACATATCTGGCACTCGCAAAGAAAACTAAGCACCATCTCTCCATTCTAGACTCCAGACTTTCCAAAAGAGTTCTTAATCAGTCTTTCTGGCTTCCCTTTTGTTAAATATTTCACTCTACTGGAAATCTACCCTTTTTACTTTTACATCTGTGCTTATACTGTTTCTTCTTTTCTTTTTTTAAACAAATTTGTGTATTCTTTTTTTTTAAGATTTTATTTATTTATTTGACAGAGAGAGAGAGATCACAAGTAGGCAGAGAGGCAGGCAGAGAGAGAGGGGGAAGCAAGCTCCCCGCTGAGCAGAGAGCCCAATGCGGGTCTCGATCCCAGGACTCTGAGATCATGACCTGAGCTGAAGGCAGAGGCTTTAACCCACTGAGCCACCCAGGTGCCCCTGTATTCTTTTTTTTTTTTTTTTTAAAGATTTTATTTATTTATTTGACAGAGAGAGAGATCTTAAGTAGGCAGAGAGGCAGGCAGAGAGAGAGAGGGAAGCAGGCTCCCTGCTGAGCAGAGAGCCCAATGCAGGGCTCCATCCCAGGACCCTGAGATCATGACCTGAACTGAAGGCAGAGGCTTTAAGCCACTGAGCCACCCAGGCGCCCCAAATTTGTGTATTCTTTTAGGTAGACTTCATGCCCAGCAATAGAGGCCAATGTGGTACTTGAATTCACAACCCTGAGATCAAGACCTGAGCCGAAATCAAGAGTTGGATGCTTAACCAACTGAGCCACCTAGGCACCCCTTTGCTTATACTGTTTCTGTTCCCTTTAGCTAGAATGTTTTCTTTTCATCTTTTGAAATAAATCCCTCTCAGTTCTACTTATTGATATATTTGCCTTTCAAAACTTACTTATTCATCCATTCATATTCATTCAATCATAGAACAAACCTCGGCAAGGTACATTCTAGGCCCTCGGGATAGAAAAAAATTCTTCCTATCATGTAGAGTAGGGATTGGCAAACTTTTTCTGTAAAAGGTCAGATGGCAAATATTAATATTTAAACTTTGTGGGCCACAAGGTCTCTGTTGGAACTACTCAATTCTTCCGTTGTAGCACAAAAGCAGTCATAGATCATACATAAATGAATGAACATAACTATTCCAATAAAACTTTATTTATAGGGGGCACCTGGGTGGCTCAGTTTGTCAAGCATCTGCCTTCAGCTTGGGTCGTGATCCCAGGGTCCTGGGATTGAGCCCCATATCAGGCTCCCTGCTCAGCGGGAAGCCTGCTTCTCCCTCTCCACTCCCCTTCCCTGTGTTCCCTCTCTCACTGTGTCTCTCTCTGTCAAATAAATAAGCTAAATCTTTGAAAAAAAAAACTTTATTGGGGCACCTGGGTGGCTCAGTGGGTTAAAGCCTCTGCCTTCGGCTCAGGTCATGATCTCAGGGTCCTGGGATCAAGCCCCACATAGGGCTGTCTGCTCAGCAGGGAGCCTGGAGCCTGCCTCTCTCTTTTTCTCTCTCTCAGCCTACTTGTGATCTCTCTGTCTGTCAAATAAATAAAATCTTAGAAAAAAAAACTTTATTTACAAAAACAGATGACAAGCTGGATTTAGCCCGTAGGCCGTAGTTTGTCAGTCTCTCCTTTAGAAACTCATATCAAACAAATGGCAATACTAGCAGGAAAGGATAATGAATAAAACATAGCAAAGAGATATGGAGAATAGAAGCAGTAGTGTCAGCATCTTGGTAAGAGGAGTCTCAAAAGACAAAATGCAAAAGAATAAAGAAGAACAGGGTATATTTGAAGAAATAATAAATTTCTCATAACCAATGAGGAATGAATGATTTCAGATCAGAAAGTTCAGAGAAGACATAAGGAAAAATCAGACCTATAAGTAATAGTGAAAGAGTAGTAGAGATAAAAAAAAAAAGGTCTGAAACTTTCTAGAAAGAGAGAACATATAACCTGCAAAGGAATAGGAATCATATGATAGTAGGATTTTCAACAGCATACTGGCTGCAGGAAGACAAAGGAGTAGTCTATGTTACACTGAAAAAAACCTTAAGCCTAGAATATTGTATTCAATCAGATTGTCTTTCAAATATAAAGGCATAGGAAAAGTGATATTCAGCCTCAACGATATAAGTTCTCAGAAAATTTGCCACAAAAAGACTCACAGTGAAACATTTTTGAGGAAGTACAAAAATGAGAAGAAAAATTAAAAAAAAAATCCTGATGTGTTTTAAGAGAGATCAGAAGTAACTGTATTATATATTTAGGTAAAGTTTGTTGTAGTCTTAAAAAAGAAAAGCAGGTGCACCTGGATGGCTCAGATGGTTAAGCATCTGCCTTCAGCTCAGGTCATGATCCCGGGATCCTGGGATGGAGCCCCACATTGGCCTCCCTGCTCGGCAGGCAGCCTGCTTTCCCTTTCCCACTCCCCCTGCTTGTGTTCCTGCTCTCACTGTCTCTCTCTGTCAAATAAATAATTAAAATCTTAAGAGAAAAGAAAAAAAGCAGCTAGAACCAAAGAAAAGAGAAAGAGAAAATATATCCATTACAATGAAGAACTAAAATCCTAGCTATTATTTATTTTTTGATGCTGATTTATTTATTTTAAAGATTGTATTTATTTACTTGACAGAGAGAGAGCAAGAGAGCACACACAAGGGAAGCAGCAGGCAGAGGGAGAGAGAGAAGCAGGCTCTCTGAGCAGGGAGTCCAATGTGGGGCTGGATCCCAGAACCCTGGGATCATTGAGTTGAAGGCAAACACTTAACAACTGAGCCACCCAGGCACCCCAATCCTAGCTATTATCAATATGATGGATGCTTTGGGAGGATATGGAAGGAACAGGAGAGCGTGCTAATATATATTCGTTAGGGTAACAATAAGGACTTGGCAAGTTTAAGAAATGAATAGGAAGAAAATAAAAAAATTAATAAGGTTATGTTTTTATCAGTCTGGAAACAGAGACCACATCCATAATTTATCAGAGAATATTTAATGTAACACTTATGAACTAATAGAAGGTGGTTAACTATTACGAGAGGTAAAAGGTAACTCTACAGAATAGCAAACGTAAGCCCTACGCTCGAGGGAAAACGTCCACACACCAACTTGGAACAGACTCCACCCCCGACCTGAAGCTGAGGTTCAGACGTCCTTGGAGAGGGTAAGGCTGCAGCTGCCCGGAGGACAGACAAGTTCAGCGGAGTGCTGGCAACAGCCCAGAGCTGGGGTGCGGCCTGCAGACCAGGGATGGTCTACTAGAAGCGATCCATTTAGGGTGGTGGTGGAATCGGTCACTGGGTCTTCCCAGGGCACATCCCAGGACCCGGAAGATCTAAGAAGGGAAGCCACCTATCTCTCTGCTACGTCTTGCAGTGTTCCTCCAGTGCCCTCTGCTGTAAGGCCCAAAACTGTGCCAGCGGGCAAATGAGAAGAGTTCACAGGGTCCAGCTCCAGGTGGCTAGGGAGCTGGCAAGCAATAAACTGTAACAGTCCTCTGCCATTTTTCTGCCCCACTCAGTGTAATTTTGTCATTATTCATCCATGTTCTTTGTGTATATTTATTGAATATACTGCCTTGAGCACACTTCCTAATTATCTTTTTCTTCCATTGTGTTTTTTGGGGATATTGGGGGGGGTAGAAAACTAATAATAATGCAAACGACTTAGCCCATAGAAATGGAAATTAATTGTGTTAGTAGAATACAATTGATTATTTCCTGGTGATTAGAACATTTTGTATCTTTTCGTAAATTCATTCTTTTAGTATTCCTTGCATTCTATATATGTGTGGTTGTTACTTGAATTCTCCTTTGATCTAGTTGTAACATCTTACTGGTTTCCTCATTAATTAATAAGGTAAATAAAACCTGTGACACATATTCATTTTATATTTGTATGAGTTATATTAACTTTCTTTTCTTTTTTCTCTTTCTTTCTTTTCTTCCTTTCTTTTCTTCCTTCCTTCCTTCTCTTTTTCTTTTTCTTTCTTTTCTTTTTCTTTCTTTCTTTCTTTCTTTCTTTCTTTCTTTCTTTCTTTCTTTTCTTTTCTTCCTTCCTTCCTTCTCTTTTTCTTTCTTTCTTTTCTTCCTTCCTTCCTTTTTTCTTCTTTCTTTCTTTCTTTTTCTTTTTCTTTCTTTCTTTCTTTCTTTCTTTCTTTCTTTCTTTCTTTCATTCTTTCTTTCTTTTCTTCCTTCCTTCTCTTTTTCTTTCTCTTTCTTTCTTTCTTTTCTTCCTTCCTTCCTTCCTTTTTTCTTCTTTCTTCTTTCTTCTTTCTTTCTTTCTTTCTTTCTTTCTTTCTTTCTTTCTTTCTTTCTTTCTTTCTTTCTTTCTTTCTTTCTTTCAGATTTTATTTGACAGAGAGAGAGCAAACAAGCACACAAGCAGGAAGAATGTCAGAGGGAGAGGGAGAAGTAGGCTCCCCACTGGGCAGAGAGCCCAATGTGGAACTTAATCCCAGGACCCTGAGATCATGACCTGAGCTGATGGCAGACGTCGACCGAGCCACCTAGGTGCCCCTCTTTCTCTTCTCTTCTCTTCTCTTCTCTTCTCTTCTCTTCTCTTCTCTTCTCTTCTCTTCCCTTCCCTTCCCTTCCCTTCCCTTCTTTCTTTCTTTTCTATTTATTTACTTATCAGAGAGAGAGAAAGAATGAGCACGAGCAGGGGGAGCGTCAGGCAGAGGGAGAAACAGGTCCCTGCTGAGCAAGGGGCCTGATTCAGGACTCCATCCCAGGACCCTGGGATCATGATCTGAGCCAAAGGCAGATGCTTAACCGACTGAACCATCCAGGTGTCCCATGATCTTAACTTTCAAAAAAATATATCTTGAATAAATCAGTGCTAGAGTAGTCAAAATTCACAGAGATAGAAAGTAGAATGGTGGTTGTCAAGGTCTGGTGGGAGGACATGGGGAGTTATAATTTAATTGCTACAGAATGTCAGCTTGAGAAGATGAAAAAGTTTTAGAGGAAGATAGATGGTTGTAAAACAATATGTATATAGTTAATATCACTGAACTGTGCACTTAAAAATGGCTAAAATGCTAAATTTTGTTATGCATATTTTACCACAATTTAAATAATTAAATAAATATACCACAAATTAAATAAAAAATTAAAAAATTATACTTTAGGGGCCTCCGGTTGGCTCAGTCAGTAGAGCATGCAACTGGATCTCAGGTTACGAGTTTGAGCTCCATATGGATGTAGAGACTACTTAAAAATAAAAAATCTTTGGGGCGCCTGGGTGGCTCAGTTGGTTGAGCGAATGCCTTCGGCTCAGGTCATGATCCC
>CM052800.1:62372177-62543957 GCA_028533885.1 Nasua narica | reverse complement strand
TAATTGTCTTTCTCTGACTGACTTGTTTCGCTTAGCATAACACCATTTAGTTCCATCCACGTCGTTGCAAATGCTAGGATTTCATCCCTTTTGATGGCTGAGTAATAGTCCATTGTATACATACACCACTTCTTTATCAATTCATCTTTCAACGGACAGCTGGGCTCTTTCCATAGTTTAGTTATTGTGGACATTGTGGCTATAAACATTGGTGTGCAGGTGCTCCTTCAGATCACTTTGTTTGAATCCTTTGGGGTAAATACCTAGTAGTGCAATTGCTGGGTTGTAGGGTAGCTCTGTTTTAAACTTTTTGAGGAATCTCCATACTGTTTACCCTGCCCCTTTTTGAATATGGCTTTCTATTAACACTTACTGTTGGTCACAGAAATACTAAGATACAACCCAGGAAATGCCCTAGGTTCCAGATATAGTCCTATTTGTATTCGTGGGTTATCAGCAACCTAAATTCCCTCTTGGTAATTGGAAGGAGTCCCTCCAGCAGTAGAGGGATGCCTTTTACTGCCAATTGGTTTGTGACATAAGAAGCCGAGGATGGCCAGGTGGCAGCCTCATCTTCCAGTTAGTGCATGTGTTGTTGTGTCCCCTGGTGGAAGCATATCTCCCTTTGGAACAAAGATCTTTAAAGCAGCAAATCTGAATTTCCTGGATGGGAAGCAAAAATTTTTGTGAGTAGGTTATGTGATATAATGGTGAGAGGAGCTACTCCCACTTATATCCCTTGTTTCCTGAATTCACGTATTCTGGCTGTGGAGGAGACACTACCATATAATGATCTCTGATTCAAAGTATATACTGGATTTTGTAAGTCAGGACTCTTTA
Organism: Nasua narica; assembly: GCA_028533885.1. NCBI lineage: Eukaryota > Metazoa > Chordata > Mammalia > Carnivora > Procyonidae > Nasua > Nasua narica. The sequence goes on along the minus strand of CM052800.1, from coordinate 62,543,117 downwards.
AAGATGTTGTCTCACATCTGGTACCATAACTGAGTTTTCAGTAAGCAATTCCACCTTTAAGTTAAAGTAGCCCCTTATAGATGATGGAATATGTGGTAAGACCAGTCAATTCTCTAGGCTTAAGTTCACTGCTGCATTTCTATTGGTATGGAATGAGTTTCTTGACCAGAAGCAATGCTGTTGGAATACTGTCATGGTGAATAAGGCATTCTGTGAGTCTACTGATGGAGGTCCTGGCAGAATTATGGGTAGAGGAGGCATCTATACCCAGAATATGCGTCTATTATAGTGAGGAGAATTTTCTGCCCTCAACAACTGAAGAGTTCCTATGTAATCAACTGGCTACCAGGTGGCTGGGCAATGGTGCCTTATTAGGGGGCCAGAGCTGATCTCTGCTGTTGGTAGATAAGACATTCAGCAATAGCATTAGCCAGGTCAGCCTTGGTAATGAGAATCCATGTAGTTGGGTCTGTGGCTAGCTTCCACCCCTGCCATAATTATTTTGTTCATGGGCCCATTGAATAAGTGCTGTGTGTCTGGGGAAGGAGGTTGTCTGACACCCAAAGAGCATGCTATTTTGTCCACTTGATTATTAAGAGCCTCCTCTGTAGTGAACATCCTTTGGTGGTCATTCACATAGACAAAAATATCTTTGCAGTCTGTGTCCTTTCCAAGAAGACCACCGACATTCCACTTCTCTATACTTTCTTGTCACCAGTCTTTCAATGTTTCCTTCCCTAACCATCTGACCAAATTGTTAGCAACCACACATGACTTAGTGTAGTACATTATTCGTCTTCTCACATCAGAGAAGGCAGATATATTAGTTTCCTCATCTCTAAGCCACAAATCAGGTGGCTTAGAACAACAAAAGTTTATTGTCTCATAGTTCCAGAGGCCAGAAGTCTGAAATCTAAGTGTCAGTGAGGCCATTCTCTCTCTCTGAAGGCCCTACAGGGGAATTCTTTCTCTCCTCTTCCTAGCTACTGATGGTTGCTGGCAATCCTTGGTGTTCCTTGACTTAGAGATGTATCACTCCAATATCTGCCTCTGTGGTCATATGGCATTTTCCCTGTGTCTTCATGTCCAAATTTTCCTCCAGTTACTAAGTACCAGTTACTGGGTTAGGGCCCACTTTAGTCCAGTATGACCTCATCTTACCTTGGTTATATCTGCAAAGATGCAATTTCAAATGAGGTCACATTTACAGGTTCTGGGTGGACATGTACTGGGGGGAGGACATTATTCAATTCAGTACAGTAGACAATCCTACGGAGGGTATTTCCCTTCCCCACTGTCCATTAGGGCAATTTCTGGGTGGAGTTTTATTTAAGCATATTGTGATGAAGTTAAAAGTTCATTACAAAAATATACATGCAATTTCACATATTTGAAAATTAAGTTACGTATTACTAAATAATCTTTATGTTTAAAAGGAGAGTACAAAGTAAATTAGTACTCAGAGGTAAATGACAATGAAAATGCTACATGTAGGGGCGCCTGGGTGGCTCAGTAGGTTAAAGCCTCTGCCATCGGCTCAGGTCATGATTCCTGAGTCCTGGGATTGAGTTCCACATAGCGCTCTCTGCTCAGCAGGGAGCCTGCTTCCCCCTCTCTCTCTGCCTGCCTCTCTGCCTACTTGTGATCTCTCTCTCTGTCAAATAAATAAATACATTTTTTTTAAGATTTTATTTATTTATTTGACAGAGAGAAGGGGTCACAAGTAGGCAGAGAGACAGGCAGAGAGAGAGGGGGAAGCAGGCTCCCTGCTGAGCAGAGAGCCTGATATGGGGCTCGATCCCAGGTCCCCGAGATCATGACCCGAGCCGAAGGCAGAGGCTTTAACCCACTGAGCCACCCAGGCGCCCAATAAATATATTTTTTAAAAGATTTTATTTATTTATTTGACAGAGAGACGGCGAGAGAGGGAACACAAACAGGGGAAGTGGGGAGGGAGAAGCAGGCCTCCTGCCGAGCAGGGAGCCTGATGTGGGGCTCGATCCCAGGACCCTGGGACCATGACCTGAGCCGAAGGCAGACGCTTAAAGACTGAGCCACCCAGGTGCCCCAATAAATAAATTTTTTTTTTTAAAAAAGAAAAGAAAATGCTACATGTAAATACTTTTGGATCACAGCTAAAGCAGTTCTTAAAGAAAAAAATATAATTTACATGTATTTATTAAAAAACAGGATAGTTTTTTTTTTTTTTTTTGAGAGAGAGAGAGAACCTGAGAGGGGCAGAGGGAGAAGGAGAGAGACTCTCAAGCAGACTCCACAATGAGTATGGAGACCAATGCACCACTTAATCTCACAACCCTGAGATCATGACCTGAGCCAAAACCAAGAGTCAGATGCTTTGCTGACTGTGCCACCCAGGAGCACCAAGAAACAAGATAATTTTAAAACAAAGCAGCTGAGCATTTAATTATGATTTTTGAAAAACAGTACTATCTAAAGAAATAAGAATGAAACAAATAATAAAAATAAATAAGAAAATGAAATAAAAGCAGTAATATTTTTTCTTTTTTTTTTTTTTAAAGATTTTTTTGTTTGTTTGTTTCAGAGAGAGAGAGCAGACACAAGTGGGGAAGACAGGCTGAGGGAGAGGGCAAAGCAGACTCCTCACTGAGGAGGGGGCCTGATGAGGGGCTTAATCTCAGGACCCTGAAATCAGGACCCGAGCCAAAGGCAGATGCTTAACTGACTGAGCCACCCAGGCTCCCCAGTAATATTTTTTTAAAGATAGAAAACAGTAATGGAACATTAGATGAGATGCAAATCCTTGGCAAGATTGAGAGAGAGAGAGAGCAAGAAAGAGATGGAAAGGGGGAGAGAATGCAAACAAATAATATGATAAGGGGAGATTAACCACAGTCTCAACAGAAATTAAAACTTCATAAAATAATATGAAGAAGTATATGTAAATACATTTTAAAACTTGAAATGGACAAAACCCAGGAAACACAAAAACTGCAAAAATAATGCAAGAAGAGAGAACTTGAAAAGATCAATAAGGATTTAACAAAACAACAAAACCTCAAATCATACATGGTTACACAGATAATTTTTTTTAAGATTTTATTTATTTATTTATTTATTTATTTATTTATTTATTTATTTATCAGAGAGAGAGAGAGAGCACAGGCAGAGGGAGAAGCAGGCTCCCCACTGAGCAGGAAGACCAATGTGGGATTTGATCCCAGGACCCTGGGATCATGACCTCATGAGCTGAAGGCAGACACTTACCAAATGAGGCACCCAGGTGTCCCTACACAGATATTTCCTACCCAAGTTTTTTTAAAGTTTATTTATTTATTTATAAAGATTTTATTTATTTATTTGACAGAGAAAGACACAATGAAAGAGGGAACACAAACAAGCAGGGGGAGTGGGTGAGGAAGTAGGCTTCCCACTGAGCAGGGATCCTGACACAGGGCTTGATCCCAGAACAGTGGGATCACAAACTGAGCCGAAGGCAGACACTTAATGACTGAGCCACCTAGGTGTCCCTACTTATTTATTTTCTAAAGTTTATTTATTTCAGTAATCTTTAAACCCAGTGTGGGGCTTGAACTCATGTCCCTGAGATCAAGAGTCACATGCTCTCCTAAATGAGCCAGCAAGGTACTCTAGTTTCTACCCATTTTAAGGTATGATAAATGTGCAATATAAATTCAAAAGTGAACATGAAAACAAATGGAAAAATCTAAAATGTATTCCTTTGAGATCAGGAAAAAGAAAACAGTGTCCAATATTACTGGTGGTATTTAGTGTACCATTAGTGGTCTTGGCCAATTGTATTAGGAAAGAAAAAAAAAGCTGAAGGGGTATAAGAGAAAAGATCAAACTGCAATATTTTTCCAGATAACATAAGCATCAATAAAGAGTAACAGAATCAAATCATGAACTTATCAGAACTAATAAGAGAGTTGAACAATGTTTCTGATGCTGGCATAGCATACACAAATTAGTTTCATCCTCTACATCAGCAATAATAAACTAGAAAATATAACTTAAGAAAATATACCATTTAACTTAGCAGCAATACATTTATAGAGAAAAATGATTTATAGAGAAAAATCATCCTAGAGGATGATCTGAATGCGTGAGAAGACATTTCATGCATTTGGGTTGGATAACTTATTATAAAGATAGTAACTTTCCCAAATTAATTTATAAATTCAATGCAAACTCCATCAAAGTTTTAGTTGAAAATTTTAAGGAATGTGATAAACTCACTCATAGAGAAGAGTAATAGTCTGTAAATAACTAAGTCAACCTTGGAAACAGAATAAAAAGTAGATCTTGCTTTATCAGATATTAGTGCATATCACAAAGAAGTAGTAATAAATGCTGGATATTGCTGACACAGAAATAAATGAGATTGCCATATGGAGACAATAAAACTGGATCCCTTCCTATTAGTATGTACAAAGGTAAACTAAAGATTATTTAAGAGCATAGATATGAAAGATAAAAAAAATATATTTTAATAGAAGTGAAAGTAGAATTTTTTTGAGCAAGGAACTTGGAAGGTGAGAGCTAATCATAAACAGTGGCCGTGGGATGTAAGGGTCAAAATATTTAGGAGGTTACCATTGACAGACTCCTATCTTACCCTGCCTTATACTGCTATTTCAAAGTTTGGAGGAGATAGCCGAAGTGGATATAAATTATAAATGTAAACACATATACATTGCTTTATATTATATAGTTATGTGTGGTAGTTTTGTGGCACAGTGTTATAAAGGGAATAGAGTTTGGTGTAAGAAGACCTGAGTTCAAGTCACGGATCTGTCATTGACCATGAGCCTTAGTTTTCTTAGCTCCATAAAGTAGATGGTCAAAAAAAAGATAAAATTTGTTATGTACTAAATATAGAGCTCAACCTATCAATACTCTGTTTTTCCACTTGGACATCCTCCTTCCTATTATAGTTGATCTTTGGTGTATGTCTGTATCTGGGAATATTCTTTCTTTCACATATTATAGATAGCTCAATTCAAACAGGACAAAACAAAATAAAAAGACAGAAAGGGGAAGGGGAATTATTAGCTCTTGTAGATTTAAACTCCATGAGTAGATCTAACTTCTAACAGGGCTGAATTCATATGCTCAAAATATGTTTCAGGAAGCTGTCCCATTTCATCTCCTGGTTCTGTTCATCATAGGTTAGTTGTGTCCTGTCTGTTGTTCCCAGGAATTTCAGGTTTTTATTTTCACAGTTCCAAGATGGAAACAGCGTCTTTTGCTGCAAAGTCTCCCAAAAGTTCTGGGATATATGCTGTTTGAGTTAACTTGATTCCTTCCTTCATCCTTGAGCCAGTTACTGTAGCCAAGCTGGTGGTACTTATGTTGATCAACTTATGCCAATGTCATGTGATCATTCCTAGAATCTAGGGTGGGGTCAGGTGCACCCAAACTCTGAGTACTAGAAGTGGGATGGGAGTAGTTTCCCAAGGAAACACAGGACTCTATGATTAAAAAAGGAGAGGAAGAAGAGGAGTTGTGTGGGAGAGAAAAACAATATTTATTGTATCTTTTCCTTTTCTTTGTCTTTATTATTCATTTTGACAGGAAAATGTATATGAAAATGTTGCAGGAACCGAAGACCTGGTGATGAGGCCTTGGGGAGGAAACTCACTTGAATTCAAGGATAACTGGGTATATGAGAGACAGGGTTGTGCAGTAAGAGTAACTCGGAAATCAGTAAAGCTGTTTCCCTTCCCTCACCTCCACGGCATACAGAAAGCATTTTTCTTTAATGAATTTATTCAGATATGGTTCATACCAAACGGTTTACTCATTTACAAGGCACAAGTCAACAGTTTTTTGTAATGTAGAGTGACACCATAATCACCATCAATTTTAGAACACTTCCCAGTGTTCTAAAGGAGAACTCTGGGATCCCCAGGAGAAACTCTGCATCCTTTAGCTATAATTCCCTCTCCCCTTAATCCCCCCACCCCACCAGCCTTAGGCAAAAACTACTTTTTTTAAAAATTTTATTTATCTGGGTATTATTTTTTTCAATTAATTTAATTTTATTTTTTCAGTGTTCCAAGATTCGTTGTTCATGCACCACACCCAATTCTCCATGCAATACATGCCCTCCTCAATACCCACCACCAGGCTCACCCAATCCCCCACCCATTTCCCTCCAAAACCCTCAGCTTGTTGCTCAGAGTCCACAGTCTCTCGTGGTTCATCTCCCCCTCCAATTTCCCCCAATTCACCCTTCCTTTCCTTCTCCCAATGTCCTCCATGTTTTTCCTTATGCTCCACACGTAAGTGAAATCATATAACTGACTCTCTCTGCTTGACTAATTTCACTCAGCATAATCTCTTTCAGTCCCATCCATGTTGATAGAAAAGTTGGGTATTCATCCTTTCTGATGGAGGCATAATATTCCATTGTATATATGGACCATATCTTTATCCATTCGTCTGTTGAAGGGCATCTTGGCTCTTTCCACAGTTTGGTGATTGTGGCCACTGTGGTACATGTGGCCCTTCTTTGTACTGTATCTGCATCTTTGGGGGTAATTATCCAGTAGTGCAATTGCAGGGTCATAGGGTGGCTCTATTTTTAATTTCTTCAGGAATCTCTACACTGTTTTCCAAAGTGGCTGCACCAACTTGCATTCCCACCAACAGTGTAAGAGGGTTCCCCTTTCTCCACATCCTTTCCAACATTTGTTGTTTATTGTCTTGTTGATTTTGGCCATTCAACTGGTGTAAGGTGGCATCTCAAAGTGGTTTGAGCCACATGAGCCATCCCTGATGGCTAAAGATGATGAACATTTTTTCATGTGTCTGTTAGCCATTCGGATGTCTTCTTTGGAGAAGTGTCTGTTCATGTCTTCTGCCCATTTTTTGATGTGATTATGTTTTTTGAGTGTTTAATTAGGCAAACACTACATTTCATTCCTATAGATTTTCCTATTCTGGACATTCAATATAAATGGAATAATATAATATGTGATCTTTTGTGACTGGCAGCTTTTACTAAGCATAATATTTTCAAGGTTCATCTATGTTGTTACATGTATTAGTACTTCATTTCTTTTTTTATGGTTGAATAATAGTCCATTGTTTAGATATACCATATTTTGTTTATTCCATTCATTATCTGGTACATGTTTGGGTTGTTTCCAGCTTTGGGTATTGTTTTTGGTTGGAAATACATTTTTAATTTCCCTTAGGTATATATTTAGGGGTGGAATTGCTAGGTTAAATAGTAACACTGTTTAACTTTTTGAGAAACTGCCAGATTGTTTTCCTAAGTGACTGTATCACTTCACATTCACAGAAGAATGTAGGAAAGTTCCAATTTCAGCACATCATAGCCTGATCTTTTTATTATCTGTATTTTAAAAAATCAGAGCCATACTAGTGGATGTTAGGGAGTATCTTATGGTTTTGACCATTGGGAAACTGTTCATTCTAGGAAGGCAGAGTGGAGGTGCTCACAGTGGGAGCATAGGGTCCTATAGTTGTTTGGGTACCAGCTCTGGATCCACACCAAGACTGAGCTGGATCTCAGCTTTGGATTTATCAGTTAAATGGTGTACTGACAACAGGATCGTTAACATTTCTGAACCTCAGCTCTTCATTTGTAAACGGGACAGTATACGTATAGAAAGGGAAAAAATAAGTCAAATGTCTGGTATGTAGAGCACTCAGTATTCTTTTTTTTTTTTTTTAAAGATTTATTTATTTGACAGAGAGAGATCACAAGTAGGCAGAGAGGCAGGCAGAGAAAGAGGGGGAAGCAGGCTCCCCGCTGAGCAGAGAGCCCAATGTGGGGCTCAATCCCAGGACCCTGAGATCATGACCTGAGCTGAAGGCAGAGGCTTTAACCCACTGAGCCACCCAGGTGCCCCAGCATTCAGTATTCTTAATGAGAACACCAGGAAGGCATGTTGCAGCAGTAAGAAAATAAATCACAGAAATAAGCAAAAACAAAGACTTTGAAAACTCCAAAATCTTCATCTAAGCTCAGAAGGCCAGGAACTTGGAGTTCCAGGGGCTTTTCAGTCCCATATACCAGCTATGAAATTAATATGTAATGGTTTTATGTTAATTAAGCCTATTAATATAAAATTTGTGGTAGGAGATCTGACCTGTGTGTTGGATCATCCCAAGAGTGGGGTGTCAGATGGGGTGGGATAAGAGGGATTATTCCAGTTTGGCTTTATTCCATAGAACTAATGAGCTAGGGAAGTTCCTACGAAAATGGGATGCCCCTGGGATCTCACTGCTGCTCAAAACAGAGTTTTCTCAACTTCCTCTCTCCCTCAATATTGCTTACATCCAATAAGTCACCAAGCCTTTCTCCTCAGTTTCCCCACAGTTCTGCTTCTCTTCACCTCCACTCGGGTTCCAGCCTTTCTTTCTGACTTCGTTATTTTGTCAAAACTTTCTAACTGGTCTTCTTGCCCCTGTCATTATGTTTCCAAATCATTCTCCATCCTGACACGTAGTGATTTCCATTTTCTCAAGGATTAATCTGATTGCATAATGTCCACACTGAAACTCCGCAAATCCTATTTCTTCCATGATAAATTTTGCCCTCCTTAGATGGCATTCAAGGACTTCCTGCCACATAAGCAGCTACGACCAATAGAAGTCACTCACTCCCTGTCTTTTGGGGCCATGTTTTACATTTCTTTTTTTAGAAGAATTTATTTATTTGTCTATTTATTTATTTATTTGAGAGAGAGAGAGAGAATGCAAGTTGGGGTAGGAGCAGAGGAGGAGGGAAAGGGAGGGGAAAAATCTTAAGCAGACTCCTGGCTGAGTGGGGAGCCCAATGTGGGACTTGATCTCACCACCCTGAGATCAGGACCTTAGCTGAAACCAAGAGTCAGACACTTAAATGAGGAGCCACCTAGGAGCCCCCATATTTCACGTTTTTTTTATATTTCACATTTCTACCTAAACTTTTTACCTAAGCCTTCCTTCCTTTTCCTTTTGCAGTGATTATTTCTTTTTATATCCCGTCATTAAAATGTTTTAAATCACAGTTTAAAATGCCCACAGCAAAACAAAGAGCATAAAAGATTGTGATATAAGGATCAGTCTCCTCTCTATCACATTTCCTTTTCCTCGGAGACTACAACTTTTATTCTTGTTGATTATTTTCATATCGTCCTCCATATCTCTAAATAAAATGCTTATGTTGCTACTCAATTAAAAAATTTTCAAACAAACAGAGGTCCAGGACCAGACAGCTTCACAGAGGAATTCTACCAAACATTTGAAGATTATTTATTTATTTATTCATGAGAGACAGAGAGACAGAGAGAGAGAGAGGCAGAGGCAGAAGGAGAAACAGAGCAGGGAGCCCAATGCTGGACTTGATCCCAGGACCCTGGGATCCTGACCTGAGCAGAAGGCAGATGCTTAACTGACTGAGCCACCCAGGCACCCAAAACATTGTAGGTTTTAAACTCTACCAAACATTTATTTTTTAAAAAGATTTTTATTTATTTATTTGAGAGAGAGAGAAAGAGAGAGAGAGAGAGAGAGCATGAGAGGGTGGAGGGTCAGATGGAGGGGCAGACTCCCTGCTGAGCAGGGAGATTGATGTGGGACTTGATTCTGGGATTCCAGAATCACAACCTGAGCCGAAGGCAGTTGCTTAACCAACTGAGCCACCAAGGGGCCCTCTACCAAACATACATACATTTATTTATTTATTTATTTATTTATTTATTTATTTATTTATTTATTTTAAGAGATTTTATTTATTTATTTGACAGAGAGAGACAGAGCCAAAGAGGGAACACAAGCAGAGGGAGCTGGAGCGGGAGAAGCAGGCTTCCTGCTGAGCAGGCAGCCCCTTGCAGGGCTCTATTCCCAGGACCCTGGGATCATGACCTGAGCTGAAGGCAGACACTTAACTGACTGAGGCACCCAGGCACCCGTGATCATTTCAATAGATGCAGAAAAAGTACTTGATAAAGTACAACATCCATCCATTCATGATAAAAACCCTCAACAAAGTAGGTTTAGAGATAACATATCTCAACATAATAAAGACCTTATACGAAAAACTGCAGCTAATATCATACTTAATGAGGAAAAACTGAGAGCCTTTCCCCTAAGGTCAGGAAGAAGACGAGGATGTCTATGCTCACCACTTTCTTTTCTTTTCTTTTCTTTTCTTTTTTTTTTAAAGATTTTTATTTATTTATTTGTCGGAGAGAGAGAGGGAGAGAGAGCACAAGCAGGCAGAGGCAGAGGAGAAGCAGGCTCCCTGCTGAGCAAGGAGCCTGATGTGGGACTCAATCCCAGGACCCTGGGATCATGATCTGAGCCAAAGGCAGCAGCTTAACCAACTGAGCCACCCAGGCGTCCCTATGCTCACCACTTTCATTCAGCATAGTACTAGAAGTTCTAGGAACAGCAATCAGGCAACAAAAAGAAATAAAAGGCATCCAAATCGGTAAGGAAGAAGTAAAACTTTCACTCTCTGCACATGACATGATACTATATACAGAAAACCCTAAAGACTCCACCAAAAAAACTGCTGGAACTGATACATGAATTCAGTAAAGTTGCAGGATACAAATCAATGTACGGAAATCTGTTGCATTTCTATGCACCAATAATGAGGCAGCAGAAAGAGAAATGAAGAAAACAATTCCATTTGCAATTGTACCAAAGATAATAAAATACCTAGGAATAAATTTTACCAAAGAGGTAAAAGACCTGTACACTAAAAACTATAAAATATTGATAAAAGAAATTGAAGACAACACAAAGAAATAGAAATTTCATGTTCATGGATTGGAAGAACAAATTTGTTAAAATGTTTATATTACTCAAAGCAACCTACAGAATTAATGCAGTTTCTATCAAAATACCAACAGCATTTTTCATGGAACTGGAACAAACGGTCCTAAAATTTGTATGGAACCATAGAAGATCCCGAATAGCCAAAGCAATCTTGAAAAGAGAACAAAACTGGAGGTATTGTAATTCCAGACTTCAAGTTATACTACAAAGCTGCAGTAATCAAAACATTTCATGGTACTGGCACCAAAATAGACACATAGATTAACAGAACAGAATAGAAAACTCAGAAATAAACCCACAATTATGTGACCAATCAATCTTCAACAAAGCGGGAAAGAATATCCAAAAGGAAAAAGACAAATAATTAACAAATGGTATTGGGAAAACTGGACAAGCAAAAGAATGAAACTGGAACATTTTCTTACCCCATACACATGAACATTTTTCCAAAGAAGAGATATGGCCAACATGAAAAGATGCTCAACATCACTTATCATCAGAGAAATGCAGATCAAAACTACAATGAGGTATCACCTCACTCCCCTCAGAATGGCTAAAATAAAAAACACAAGAAACAACAAGTGTTGATGAGGATGTGGAGAAAATTAACCCTTGTGCATTATTGGTGGGAAAGCAAACTGTTGCAACCACGTGAGAAAGAGTATGGAGGTTCCTCAAAAAGTTAAAAATAGAAATACGATGTGATCCAGTCATTGTACTGCTGTGGATTTGCTCCAAATACAAAAACACGAATTCAAAGGTATACATGCATTGTTTATAGCAGCATTATTTACAAGAGTCACGTTATGGAAGCAGCTCATGTCCATCGATAGATGAATGGATGAAGAAGAGGTGGTGTATATATATACAATGGAATATTATTGAGCCATAAAAAATAATGAAATCTTGTCATTTACAACAACATGGATGGAGCTAGAGAGTATAATGCTAAATGAAGTAAGTCAGTCAGAGAAAGATAAATACCATGATCTCATGCATATGTGGAATTCGAGAAACAGAACAAATGAGTGAAAGGAAATAAAGAGAAATAAACAAACCAGGAAAACAGACTCTTAACTAAAGAGAACTGGTGGTTATCAGGCGGGAGGCAGGTGTGGGGATGGGGGAACTAGGTGAAGGGGATTAAGAGTATACTTACATGATGAGCACTGCGTAATGTATAGAATTGTATATATACAATTCTAATGTATAGAATGAATATAATACTGTAGGTTAACTATACTGAAATTAAAGTAAAGAAATAAAAAAATTTAGGTATCTATGGACTTTCTACTACTGAAAATTTCACTCTTCTTTCACATATACTCACATTCACACCTTTCCTGTCCACATATCCTGTCAGGTGCTAAAGGTACTTTTCCCCTTATAGAAGTGCCCTCAAAGTTTGCCCACCATTATCTTTCTGGGACATTTCTTCACTTCCCATGATGAAAGTCTTATTTACTTACAATACCTGTCTTCTCCTCATGATAGAGGTCTGGTCTTGCCTACTGGATTCTGTGTCTTCCTCTCATTATGGAGGTTCTTGTGTACTGGATCCCATGTCTTTCTCTTTTTGGTTTACTCCCTCATTTTGGAGAAGCACATTCTTTCTACTTTCCTATAAAGAATTCAGTGCAGGTATATATTCGAAACCTTCTGTGTATTAAAATATCCCCATTCTACTTTCATACTTAAGTAATAATTTAGCGGGGCACCTGGGTGGCTCCAGTCCATTAAGTGCCTGCCTTCAGCTCAGGTCATGATCCCAGGGTCCTAGGATGGAGCCCCGCATCGGGCTCCCTGCTCAGTGGGGAGCCTGCTTCTCCCTCCCCTGCTCCACCCTGCTTGTGCTCTCTCTCTCTGCCAAATAAATAAATAAAATCTTTTAAAAAATAATAATTTGGTGGTTCTGAAAATTCTGTATTGGAAAATCTTTTCTTTAATAATTTCATGATCTAGCTTTCAGGGTTGCTGCTGCGAAGTCGGCTAGCATCCACACACACACATGACCAAGTGGAGGAGCATAGATACTCCAACAAAACCAGAGCTATAAGAGTAAGGAAGAGGGGAAATGGTTCTGGAAGAGAATCAACAATGTGCACTACACCCCTGGACATATTTTGTTTCAGTAATCCTGACTTTATTACAGTTTCCCCAATGTATTTTTAGGCCCCTGACTTCACATTGGCTCCTGCTGTTCTTGTCCCTGTAGGAAGCTGAAGAGTAGGCTTGATTTCTAGAGTCTGCCTAGGAAGCCAAGTACACTTGACTAGCATTAGATTAACCTTGTATCCTCTATAAATAAAGTCCGAATGTTGATGCTGGGTGCTCCCTTACCCACTGAGATGGGGTCCTGGCTGCAGGTTTGTACTGAAGCTCTCCCGTTCTCCCATCACCACCAAGGCTAATTGGTTTAAGGAGAGAATACTGAACCCAAGTTTAACCAAGTGGAGTCCCTCTCTATTTGGTATTAGGACTGAAAGAAAGTCAGTCTCCATTTGCTTCAAACTATCCCTTCAAACTCAAGAGGGGCAGCCATATTCTATCTTGTGCTTTGAGGAACAGAGAAATGTTGGCAGGGGGAAGGAGCAAATGCACAGAGAGAAGCAGGAATGAGATGGAGTGGAGTGTTCCTGGCTTCCTACTTCTTGATTTCAGCCCCTGCCTGGAGGTTGGCTGCATTCCTTGTCCTTGTGTCTTATGAGATAGGCAAGTATCCTCACTTTAAATCCCCCTTCTGATTTAAACTAGTTCCCTGGAAGTTCTGCTGTTTTTAACTACATCATCTCAGTTTAAGGAGTTATGACCGATCCTTCTGGACTAGGGCTATGAAACCTGAGGGCTTGTGACTTTATCTTGCGGCTCAGGGTCTCTTTCTCCCTTATCACCAGGTTTTATTTATCGTAAACCTTGTGGGGGATCTGGAATGCTCGGGAAGGGGAGCTGGGGTGTTGTAAGCAAGAACAGGTAGAAGGGCGTGTGTTTGGTTCATGCAGAGACTAGAAGGATGTTTCACTTTTCTTCCATGTAGCATAAAGTAAGTATTAATAAATATTTGAACAGTTAAGCAGTCTATACCTCACAAATCTGAAACTGATAAAAGATTAAACCTCACAGTAATTGTTAGTAGCTGTTGCATCACACTGAGAGAAAAACTCAGTGGTCATCTGTAATTGTTGCCCCTGTGGTCATTGTGTTGGGGTATCAGACTTCACCTTCATGTTACACAACCAGTTTGTTGTAGGTGGGACGAGTCTAGGGCTGACACAGGAGACCACACTTAAAGTCCGGAGGAGTTACAAACAGCTTGGGATCTGAACAAGCACTTTTGCTGAGAATCTTTGCATTCTGTCACCTTTAATCATGCACTGGTCTCTCGGAAAACTGTCAGTCACTTCTTGACCCAACTCTTCGCACGTATGGCGTTACTTTGGATGAAGTGGAACTACAGTTCCCAGAATCCCCTTCCTTGCGTGATTTGCCTTAAGAGTTGAAAAAAATAGCCCATTATGAGATCTGCTAGGTAGTAGTGAAAGAGCGTCATGCTCTGGGAGAAACCCACAGAGAGGTTTGCATAGGTCGGTTGTCCCCACTCTCCCCCACACTGGTGGCGGGTTCTATATATTCTTGCTCTTGCCTGTCCCATACCTGGCTCTTCTCTCAAGTGCAGGCCCTGCTGACCAGCAGTGACTCCAGGCTGGGCCCTTCCACCCTCACAACTGAAGTGCCTGGTTTCTCAGATGGCTTTGCAAGCTCCATCTCGTCCACCTCTACTAGCACTAAAGGAGGGCCTTCCAGTGACTTTTCCCTGATCCTTCAACTTCTGCTTTTCCCTTGATTCTCCTGCTTCTTCAACAATAGTAGGTAGAAGCCATTACAGCTTCTAGTATATAATGAATCTTCAATAAACATTTACTAAATGATCTGTTGTTTATAGAAAGAAGTAAAGAAGGAAAGAAACTACTTGGGGCAGCTGGATGGTTCAGTTGGTTAAGCGTCTGCCTTTGGTTCAGGTCATGATCCCGGGGTCCTGGTTCGAGTCCCGAGTCAGGCTCTCTGTTCAGTGGGGAGCCTGCTTCTTCCTTTCTCTCTGCTGCTCCTCAGAAACCACAGGGGCCACAGAAATCTCAGGAGACACAGAAACCCCGGGGGGTTGTTAGGCAGTGTGTTCCTGGAGAATGGGGCCATGGTCTTCCTGGGGCCAATGACAGGCCACCTGTCTGCTTCCCCACCCCATCTTTTCTGACACTTCTCATTCCCAAAGCCATGTCTAACATCCCAGATGTCAGTTCTGTAAAACAGTAACTGTCCTTCAGATCATTTGAGAAGGGCATGAGGTGGCCAAGTGGAGTAAAACAAGCATCCTGAGATGGATATGGTTTTGAATCTTGGCCTCCCCCCTTAGCAGGCCTGAGTGTGGACCAGCTACCAAGCCTCAAAGGTACCTGCTGGGAGGTGCTGTGGGAAGTCTGGAAAGCTGGTGTGCTTATTCTCTCTCTCTCTCTGTCAAATAAATAAAATCTTAGAAAAAAAAACACACTAAAAAAAAAAAAAAGCAAAAGCAAAACCCCAAAAACCCAACTACTTGTCTCATTGAACTAGCCTAAGTGCCAGATGGTGAACATTCTCTTCATGATTTTGGCAAAGAGGAAAAGGTGCTTTCCAAAACCTTATTACTTACTTCTTTTTTTTTTTTTTTAAGATTTTATTTATTTATTTAACAGAGAGAGAACACAAGCAGGCAGAGAGGCAGGCAGAGGCAGAGAGAGGAGCAGGCTCCCTGCGGAGCAAGGAGCCCGATGCGGGACTCGCCGGGATCATGACCCAAGCTGAAGGCAGCTGCTCAACCAACTGAGCCACCCAGGCGTCCCTTTATTACTTACTTCTTAAAATAATTCCACAAGGCATATTCCTTAAACAAACAAACAAACAAAAAGGCACTGTTGAAAAAGAGAAATGAAAGTAGCGTACTTAAGATCCTGGGGCAAAAGAAGAAGTAAACCAAAAATAGAACTTGTAGCTATGTTTTCCTGAACTTACAACTGAAGTCTGCTTAGTAACTCATTAAGTTTTATCTTCCCTACTCTATCAAACCCACTTTTGTTCACCGTCACCTCTTCTGCCCCTTGCATGCATACATATGTATGTTTGTCTAAACATCATCAGGAAAAAATATATCAAAGTTTATGGAAGTACTTGTTGAAAATATGGCTCTCCAAAGGGGAATATGTTCAAGTCAATTTAATGACTATTTCCTGAGCAACTACCTGTGAGAAAACTTAGACTGCAGGCCACGTAAGGATGACTAGAGAGCCACTGCGCTGTGGAGTTCCCTTTGGAGAAACTTTATAAAGATTCTTTGGGGTGGAACCATTGTTAGTTATTACTCAATTCCTATTGTCTGTACCCTGTCTTTTTCTCATTCCTCAGTTGAGTCTTGGGGTTGTGGTTTCGCATGAACATATACCCAAAGTAGCTTAATGGGATTCAGCAGAAATAGGTCCTCCAGGCCACGGTCCACCTAGGAGAATATTTTATTATTTCCTAAGGAGGTAGTTCTTAAAATTTACTACTAAATCTTCACCTGGGAAACTTTAAATGCAGAAGCTTTAAAATGCAGAATCCAGGTTGCTGTGGGGGAGTAGGGATAGGGTGGCTGGATTACGGACACTGGGGAGGGTATGTGCTATGGCGAGTGCTGTGAATTGTGTAAGACTGATGATTCACAGATCTGTACCCCTGAAGTAAATAATACATTAGATGTTAATAAAAAAAAAAGAAAAGGACACAGTTATGGAATAGAAGGTGGGGAGGATTGGAGAGAAATTAAGAAAATTTTTACTTATTTATAATGAAATTTTGAAGAATGATAATAAGTTAAGGTGTTGTAATGTAGTGGTATAATATATTGGGGAAAATACCAAAGTAAAAATTTTGAAGAATTTGTTTCTATCCATTTTTACTTTTTTTTTTTAATAGTTTATTTATTTATTTGACAGAGAGGAGAGAGATCATAAATAGACAGAGAGGCAGGCAGAGGGGGTGGGGGAAGCAGGCTCCTTGCTGAGCAGAGAGCCCGATGTGGGGCTCGATCCCAGGACCTTGAGATCATGACCTGAGCAGAAAGCAGAGGTTTTAACCCACTGAGCTACTCAGGCGCCCCTATCTTTTTTTTTTTTTAAAGATTTTATTTATTTATTTGACACAAAGAGAGATATTACAAGCAGGCAGAGAGGCAGGCAGAGAGAGGGGGGAAAGCAGGCTCTCTGTCGAGCAGAGAGCCCGATGCGGGGCTCGATCCCAGGACCCCGAGATCATGACCTAAGCCGAAGGCAGAGGCTTTAACCCACTGAGCCACCCAGGTGCCCCTATCCATTTTTACCAATAAATAGCTGAGTGATCTTAAAAAAAAAATGCAGAATCCAGGGGTGCCTGGAAGGCTCAGTTGGAGAAGAATGTTACTCTTGCTCTCGGGGTCATGAGTTCAAGCCCCACGTTGGATGTAGAGATCACTTAAAAATAAATAAATAAACAAAAAAAAATGCAGAATCCTGGGCTTCCTTTCTCACCCTTCCCCCACCAAGTCTGCTCCTGCTGATTAAAATTCAAGTTATCTACAGAATTTCTATTTTTCATCAGACTCCAGGCACTCATCTGACACAATGGTCTCCAGGCCAGTTTTGGGGAAATGTTCAAAAACACCTGAAAGAGAATCACCTGGGCACTTATTTTTTAGAAGCTGATTCTTGATCCCTCTGAATTAGAATTTTGGTGCCAGGGCCTGGGAATATTCATTTTAAATTAATCTCCCACTTGATTCTTATGAATTCCCAGATGCTCTTTGAGAAGAATTAGTAGATCTCCTACTTTGTATTTAAAGCCCAGTTTAGACACAAAGTCCTCTGGAGAGACAAAAAAGAGAAGACTTTCCTTGCTAGTAAACATTGATTTTAGAATCATTCCTTCCTAACCCTTGGAATCCATTCCCAGCTTATTGCTGTTTTAAGCATTTCCTGGGAAAAGTCTGAGTTCCCAAGGTCAGGCAGTTCTTTATACCCACTGAGGTGGTCAGGACTGCTGATGGGCTCATCTGAGGCAGCCTTGATTTGCAGATTAAAACACAGGCAGGTCCATCAAACAGAAATGGGAGCCACAGAAACCCCGGGGGGTTGTTAGGCAGTGTGTTCCTGGAGAATGGGGCCATGGTCTTCCTGGGGCCAACGACAGGCCACCTGTCTGCTTCCCCACCCCATCTTTTCTGACACTCCTCATTCCCAAAGCCATGTCTAACATCCCAGATGCCAGTTCTGTAAAACAGTAACTGTCCTTCAGATCATTTGAGAAGGGCATGAGGTGGCCAAGTGGAGTGAAACAAGCATCCTGAGATGGATATGGTTTTGAATCTTGGCCTCCCCCCTTAGCAGGCCTGAGTGTGGACCAGCTACCAAGCCTCAAAGGTACCTGCTGGGAGGTGCTGTGGGAAGTCCGGAAAGCTGGTGTGTGAGAGCACTGGAGGGGGACCAGAGACATGGTGCTTCCCTCTCTGACTCCCTCGTTCCTTTTATCCTCATTTACTCCTCCTTATTCCATCTCTCACCCTCCCTGCTTTAGACAACTGGACTGGCGTGGAAATTTGAGAAGGCTTCTTCAGCCCCTCCCCTCCTCACATTGTGGAGGACTCTGTCTGGTTAGGCACTACTTGTTCTCACCAGCCTCCCATAACCAGAGCAACTACCTGGTCATCTTTGCTGTAGCCAAACCTGCTGCCAGGACTGAAAGGGAACATTTGCCGAGCACCAGGCAAGTGCCTAGTGCCAAGGACTGAAGACACTACAGGAAAAGTGCTTAGGGCAGTGGTTGGCTTATTTAGTAAATTATAGCTATTAGTCACCATTGTTTTGCTATTTATTTCTCAAAGTGAGCCTGGATGGGGTGCCTGGGTGGCTCAGTGGGTTAAGCAGCGTCTGCTTTCAGCTCAGATCATGATCTTGGGGTCCTGGGATGGAGCCCCATGTTGTCAGACTCCCTGCTCAGTGGGGAGTCTGCTTCTCTCCCTCTGCTCCCCATGCCCCCTCCGTTTGTGTACACGCTCTATCACAAATCAATCAATCAATCAGGCAACGTTAGGAAAAAAGTGAACCTGGAGAATGGGTCCTGATGGCTGTTCTGCTCTTTATAGGTGAAAAAATTGAGGCTCAGAAGAAACTAAGTAACTTGCTCCTGATCACATAGCTAGGAAGTGGTGGAACTAGAATTTTAACCAGTGCAGAGACAGCTTCAAAATCCATACTTTTTCAACTGCCATTATCTCAGTCTGAGGTCTTACATTCAGAACATGGGAAAACTTCAGAAAAAGCTGCTAGTTCTGGAGATGTACACATTTTCAATTTTTTTGTGAAATTAAAATGCTTTAAAAATGACTTCAAAAATGTCACTGAGTATTTATGGGGAAAGTGACAACATTAAACAAGAATGGAAATCTGTTGATAAGCTGCTGACATTGGGTGATGCGTAGATAGAGATTCGGTATGTGAATCTCTTTACCTTTGTATATATTTGAAATTTTCTTCATTGAAGAGTTAACAACCAAATTCATTTCACATCTGTCCAAACATGGTGATTGTGCACAGTAGCAGATTATCTACTCCTCTAAATTTGTAGTTGATAGACTTCCCATTTTGTGAGGATTCTGGGATTTTTGAAGATTTGGAAGACTAAGTTTTTAGTTTCTAAACTCTCAAAACATACGAATTTATATTTGTTGTATAATATGGGCAAGGCAACTAATGGCCAGGACAGTCCTATGGTCAAAGTCGAATCATCTCCATCTTGCAGATGAAACATTGAGGCGTTGAGGGAACTCCCTGGCTGGAGGACTCTTAGCTGGAGCGGAGGGGATCCTGAACTCAGGTGGAACATCTCAGGTCCACACATATTCTGTTGCTTGCCTTGAGGGCACCATGTTTAAGCAAATACTCATCTTAAGTCTCACGAATGATTTTACCACAAATACGGAAAACCATACTAGAGTTTAAGTGGCTTAGTCAAAAAAGAGCATTAATATTCTCAGCTAATGGGAGATTGGAACGAGGTATTTCAGGCGTGATGTCACTCCCCAGACATGCTTCTGTGGCTCCAGATGCTTTCTGTCCTTATACTCAGTCGCCCCTGCTTGATGCCTTCCTATTGTTACACTTATCTTCTCATTGGCATGAGACAGCAGCCTCACACAACTTTTCAATGCACTTGCGAGACAGGAAGAAAGGTCAGGGGCAGTGCTAGGGAATTCTTAAGTGTGTTTCTCTCCTCAGCAGGGAGCAAAGTATCTTACAGAGGCTCCCCGTAGACTTCCCCTTTTGTTTCATTGGCCAGAGCTTTGTCCATGGTCACTCCTAGTGATAAGAAAAACTGGGAAATCAAGGATCTAGTAAAGAAGGATAAAATTACTGGGGTTGAATTTGATAAGTGGTTCTTGAGCGAGGACACATTAAATCACTGAGCAAGTTGGATTATTATTATTATTTAAAAATATATAGATCTTTACTTAAAGTTCTTTTTTTTTTTTTTTTTTTTTAGGAACGCAGGGAAGAGATTTATACCAAATACCACAGTAAAGTTTCTTAAATATACATTTTAACATTTCTCTGTCCCCAAAGTTCCACTTCTTATGTCAGTTGCCCTAAGCTCATCCTGTCTCTTCAAAAGCGTGAACACTTTTGGAATTCTCCTCTCTACACCCTCTTTCTACTTCTTTCTCCTCTTAACTCTTCCTCATTTCCAGATCTTTCCTTCTATTTCTCTTTATCTCTTTCATCTGTAGGAATCATCTAGCCTATTGTGTTAATTACCTATTGGAGTAACAAATTAGTCCTAATTCAGTGGCTTAAAATAACCATGTTATCTCATAGATTCTGTGGGCCAGGAATTTGAGGGCAGCTTCATTCGATGTCTCTGGCTCAGTGTCTCTCCTGAGGTTGCAGTTAAGATGTGCAAGGGCTACAGTCATCTAAAAGCTTGACTCAGGCTGGAGGATCCCTTTCTAAGATGGCTCACTCATATAGCTGTTGTTGCTTCAAGTCAGACTTGAGGCAACATGTTGTTAAACTTCATGGCTTTTCTGTAGGTCTGCTCAACATGGTGGCTGCCTTCTCTCAAAGACAGTGATCCGAAGGTAGCCATAGTGCCTTTTACGACAGAGTCTCTGAATCATACACTGTCACTTTTACTTCATTCTGTTTGTTAGAAGAGGGTTACACTCAAGGAGATGAGACTTAAGCATTCTCACTCCACACACACACACACAAAGAGCAAACCACATTAACTATTAACTATGTGGGGTGGTGGATGTGTTGATTATCTTGATCTTGGTAATCATTTTATTTTTTTAAAATTTTTTTCAAAGATTTATTTATTTGAGATAGAGAGGGAGTGTGAGCGAGAGAGCAGGAGCAGGAGAGTAGAGGGAGAGGGAGAAGCAGGCTCTCCCCTGAGCATAGAGCCCAATACAGGACTCGATCCCAGGACCCTGGGATCATGACCAGAACCGAAGGCAGAGGCTTAACTGATTGAGCCAACCAGGCACCACTTGGTAATCATTTTAAAATGTATATGCATATCAAATCATTACATTGTACACTTTAAATATATATAGTAATATTAGCCAATTTTCCCTCAATACAATAAAAAAAGAACTTATATTGGAAAATCAAGCAGATGGAAAAGAAGGAGTAAAATTCACAGACAGTTTTATCATTAAGAAGGTAGTGCTTAAGCAAGTTCAAGAAGTTCTAGACTTTGAAATAATTCCTTTTTCTTAAATCCTGAATTTAAGTAGATGACGATTTAATGTCTATGGGGGCTTATGGAATTCCAATTTAGATTTTGGCTTAAAAAGGGCATCTTAATTCTTTCAAGACAGCTTTAACAACTGACAGAAAGAGTGGTAATAATTTATTTTTCCAATTGCTCCAAGCTGAGAATGTATACTTTTCATAATTGACTTATATCTTCATAGGAAAAGAGAGCTTTACTTATTTTTACTTTGTGTATTGAACAATAATTGACATACAATATTGTATTAGTTTCAGGTATCAACATAGTGACTTGATATTTATATACACAAAGAAATAGTCACCATGGTATGTTTAGTTACTATCTGTCACCATATAGTTATTATAATATTATCGACTATATTCCCTATGGTATATTTCTCATCCCCATGACTTATTTATTTTATAACTAGAAGATCATTAATCTTCTTCACTTTTTTTGTTCACACCCTCTATTCTCTTCTTCTCTGGCAACCAACAGTTCATTCTTTATATCTGAGTCTGTTTCTGTTTCATTTTGCTTCTTCATTTGCTTTATTTTTAGATTGCATGTATATGTGAAATCATATGGTATTTGTCTTTGTAGAAGGTATTTCACTTAGCAGAGTACACTTTAGGTCTATCCATGTGGTTGCAACCCACAAGATTTCATTCTTTTTTATGGCTGGGTAATATTCTGTATATATATATATATATATCCCATCTTCTTTATCCATTTGTCTACTGATGGACACTCAGGTTGTTTCCATATCTTGGATATTGTCAATAATGCTGCAATAAACATAGAGGTGCATATGTCTTTTTTAGTGTTTTCATTTTCTGTGGCTAAATATCCAGAAGTGGAATTGCTGGATCATATGGTATTTCTATTTTTAATTTTTTGAGGAATCTCTATATTGTTTTCCATAGTGGCTGCACCAATTTACATTCCCACAAAAGAGTTTTCTTTTCTCCTCTTCCTTGTCAACACTTGTAATTTCTTATCTTTTTTTTCCTCGTCATTTTTTTCCCCTTGTCTTTTTGATACTAGCCATTCTGACCCTTGTGGGGTGATATCTCATCAAGGTTTTAACCTTGGTTAGTGATATTGAGTATCTTTGTGTCTGTTGGCCACTTGGATGTCTTCTATGAAAAAAATGTGTATTCAAAGCCTCTGCCAATTTTTTGGAAAAGGATTTATTTCTTTATTTTAGAGAAGTTGAGGAGAGAGGGAGTGGGAAGGGAGAGAGAATCCCAAACAGACTCCATTCTGAATGCAGAGCCCGACACAGGGCTCGATCTCACAATCCTGAGATCACAACCTGAGCAGAAACCAAGAGTCAGGTGTACCACTCAGGTGACACCTCCGTCCATTTTTTAATTGGACTCTTTTTCTGATATTGAGCTGTATGAGATCTTTATATATTTTGGATGTTAACCACATATGGGATATATATAATTTACAAATATCTTCTACCATTCAGTAGATTGCCTTTTTGTTTTGTTGATGGTTCCTTTGCTTTGCAGAAGCATTTTAGTTTGATGTAGTCACAATAGTTTATTTTTGGTTTTACTCTTTTTGCCTCAGGAGATAGATCCCCAAAAATATTGCTAAAAGTGATGTCACAGAGCTTACCTCCTACGTTTTCTTCTAGGAATTTTATAGTTTCAGGTCTTACATTTAAGTCTTTAATCCATTTTGAATTTATTTTTGTATATGGTGTAAAAAAGTGATTCAGTTTCATTCTTTTTGCATGTAGCTACAAAAAACTCTAAAAGAGAGCTTTTCTTACATATGGGGGAGGGGAAAAGAGGGACATATTTTAGACTATGGAGGCCAACACAAAGCTTTGCATACAGAAAGTACTGAACAGATGTATGTTAAATTGGCTTGAATCTAATTGAATGAAAGCTTACGACGAACTATGAACCACTGAGATGAATAAAATTAAAACGATTATATGGATATTGTAAGCCTGGGATATAAATCTTCAAAAAAAGAAGGATAGGGCAAATAAACTTTGTATCTTATATGAACTCTAATGAATTCTTTTCTATTTACTTATTTTAAGTAATATCTATGCTCAACATGGAGTTTGAACTTATGACCCCAAGATCAAGAATCACATGCTCTACCTACTAAACCAGCCAGGCGCCCTGAATTTTAATGAATTCTTTAC
Source organism: Nasua narica (assembly GCA_028533885.1). Classification (NCBI taxonomy): domain Eukaryota; kingdom Metazoa; phylum Chordata; class Mammalia; order Carnivora; family Procyonidae; genus Nasua; species Nasua narica. The sequence goes on along the minus strand of CM052800.1, from coordinate 62,519,320 downwards.
ATAAATATGTCAAAATACAAAATTGGTAAATTTATTAAAAGTCAATTGCTAACTTATTAACAACTTAGTACTGTAATTTTGTGAAAGATGTAGACAGATTCATAGAATCAATCATAAAAATATTTTAGGGTGCTAGTGGTTTGGCTTCATAAATGACACAAAGCTTATTTGTGAATATGAACACTTTTCATATCTATAAAGGGTCTCTAAGCCTAGGTTTTTTTCATTCCTAGTTAGACCTCTTCTAGCAGAGCATATCATCTCTTCATCTGGTATGTATCTCTTCAGGAAAAAGCTCAATGGATACGATTTATTACTTACTTGAAAAGTCAATAAAATGTGACTAATTTTAACAAATATTTAATGAATAACTAGAGACCTCATCTCAGTTTTCTAATCGCTCCTACTTCCCTAGTTACTATAAATTAGCATGAAATGGAGATGCCAATTGGACTAAAGTAGATAAATCCTTTGTTTAAATGAGTACTTTTATAGGGTGACATTGTAACACTCCAAAGCCCTTATATTATGATGTGTAAAGAAATACCTTTCTTCCTGTTCTTACAACTTATGGATTATGCCTGTACAGTGGAGAGACTCCAGTGTAGCTGTCAGGGGCTAGCTATCCTGCTGTGACCTGCTCCATGGCAGATGTAGGTTCATGGTGCCTGCCAGGGAGTCAGTCAGGGATCCTACTGTTCCAGATTTTGTCCTGGGGAGAATCCTAGGCTGTAAATCGCACACCAGAGTCTTGGATTAGGGTAACAGATTCTGAACTGTTTTGCCTCCCAAAGAACAGGAGTTTATCAACTGGGCACCTGGGAAATTTTAATTTATACCCCTAAGGAGAGCAGAGGAGTCTGGAAAACTAGCTGTGGCTATTATTTTCTGTGTTGGTGAGGCACTAACCTGTTTAAGGTACAGAAACCTACTCTGTCAGGAGGGCCTGGGTGACTCAGTCCATTAAGCATCTGTCTTCAGCTCAGGTCATAATCCCAGGGGCCTGGGATGGAGCCCCACCTTGGGTTCCCTGCTCAGCAGGGAGCCTGCTTCTTCCTTTCCCTCTGCTGTTCCCCCTGCTAGGCTCTCTTTCTCAAACAAATAAATAAAATCTTAAAAAAAAAAAAAAGAAACCTACTTTGTCAATTTCAAATGAAATGGGCAGGTAGTCAATGTTATTGTAAGGATGCAATGGACATTTCAGGAACAGAGGGATATATAGTTCAGTCAGGGGATCCAAAAAACTCAAAGGAGTTATAGGTCAGGAGTGAAACTGACCTGGGCTAAATTAGGTTCTTTAATTTACTATTTGCATAATTGTAAGCAAGTCATTTAGTAGCCCTGTAAACCCTTTTCTTCCTTAACTGTCCTAGGGAAACTATTATCCTCTTCCCCACTAAGCTGTGAGGTTCAGATTGCAGGGAGAAGAATGATTGCTGGCATGCAATAGGGGCCCAACAATATTCTGTTTATGTATGATGAGAAACTAAAAGAATATTTGAAAAGGGCAGTTGCAAAAATATTTACAAGTTTATACCTTAAAACCGTGCCCTAGTTACAATCCTGGGAGAATGTACAGTATGGTACAAAGAAAAATATCAGAATTGCATAGTCTTTGGTCAAGTTCTGTAACTTTGGGAAAAGTTATTCCTGCTTGAGGTGCCTCAGTTTTTACTTGTCTAATATCCCTAAAAATCAAACCACTAAATTTATATGGTTGTGATAATTAAGTGAGGCAATGTGTAGGAAGTACCTTGACCAGTGCCCAAAGTGTAGTAAACATCACACTACTGTTGCTTTTTTGTTGTGTTACAGGATTGTTAACCACATCTCTTTGCACACTTGTTTGTACCTTAGTTCTAACAGTAGGTGGCAGCAATGCTCTCTTAACCAATTTGAATGAACCCTGCCAATTTTTTTTGGAATAGTGAAGGTTTACTGTGTGTAGGGCACCAGAAAAGCAGGGGGATAGAGATCATAAAGAAAAGAAAGGAAGAGAGATGGAGGAAAAAAAAGAGAGAGGGTGGGTGGGAGACAAAGAAATGTTTAGAAATGATGTGATAATTCAAAAGAATATACTAAAATAATCTTTATGGGGGTGAAGCAAGAACCAGATCTCTATTGGATATCCTTCTACCTTCTATAGGATTTAATGTTATTTTTGTTTTTAAAGACATGTGGGAGAGTGGTACTTACCATATATTTTCTGTGTTGACAGTTTTTAAGGCTCTCTTAACTGATCCTAGATGAGATTTCAGCTGCCCAAAGGAATCTATAAAGCATAATGTGTTTTACTCTTCATTTTTATCAAATTATTAATATCAATTATAAAAATATGGTTATTTTCCTCTATGTAAAATATTCCTTCTACAATAAGACACTTCATATATATTAGTTATCTGCTGTTCTGTAACAAAGATTCTAAAGGTTGGTGGCTTAAAATAATGAGCATTCATTTTCATATTTTCTGAGGGCCAGGATCCTAAGCGGCTAAGCCAGGTGGTTCTCACTCAGGGTCTCCCATGAAGTTTCAGTGAAGACATCAGCTGGGGCTGCAGTCCTCTGAAAGCTTAATGGAGGTTTGGAGGATCTGCTCCAAGCTGGCTCACTCACATGGGTGGTGGCAAAAGGCCTCAGCACCTCAGCCAACTAGTTGTTGGCCAGAGGCCTCTATTCCTTTGCATGTGAACTTCTCCATTAGGTGGCTTGAGCATGCCCTAACATGTCATCTGATCTCTTCTAGGATTAGTGATCCAAGAGAGACCACAAGAAGGAAGCCACAATACCTTTTATGACCTGGTCTCAGAAGTCATACTCTGTAACTTCTACCATATTTGTTCAAAATGAGTCACATAGGAAGTAACTAAACAGAATTCTCGGGAATCATATACATATACAGGAAATGAGGTTCAAAGTTGGAGAAATCACAGGCTGTCTCTCTTAGTGGGGCCCTGGACGTATCATCCTCTCCCTGGATCTTGATTTTCTCCTCCATAAAAGAGAACAGCCATAGCTTCCTGAGCCACAACTCTAAAGTGGCCTATCTCTGCTCCATCTAGGTGTGATTTCAGTTAACAACTTGATCTCTATTTTTTCATCTCTAAAGTGAAATGATCTCAGACAGTGGCTTTCACACTTTTTAGACCCATTGTGAGAACTATATATTATATTGAAACTACATACACACACAGGCATGAAAAAGAGTCCACGTGGATGACAAAAATATAAGTGCCACAAAACAATACTTAGACTCATTCGCATGATGTGCTCACAAGCCCCATCCTCCACCCCACTCTATGTTAATTTGTTTGAAAAAAATTCAGTTCAAAATCTACCACATTGATGTTACAGCCCATTAACGGATTCAACATTCTTTGTGTTAAAAACAGTCACTCTCACTCCTTGAGGCTCCTTTTCCAATGGTATTAGAACAGAATTGTTAAAAAAAAAAAAAAAGAACAGAATTGTTAAAGAGAGAAGGAGTCCTCACCTTCTAGTTTTGGGGAAGCAAAAAGCACCTTCAAAGGTGATGCAAGCCTACCAGCCTATCCTAATTAGACAGGAGCTAGTATCAGAGGTATCTTGTCAGGGTGGAAAGGGTACCGTGTTTTGCTTCAAAAGTTGGCCCAGCAACTCATGAGCTGTGCCATGTCGGGCAGTCCTTTAACCTGAGTTCATTTCTCCTCTCCACAATTGGAATAATAAGTATCCCTTGCCTATCTCATAAAGTTGTGACTAGGCAAAAAATTAGACAATTAGTCACTTACCACGTTGGCAGAGAATTTACAGACATGATCTTTAATCCTCACAAGGACCCTGCAAGATACAGAGTATGATACTTGTTTTACAGATGGAGAAATTGAGGATTAGAGAAGTTACATAGGCAAGACCTTAAAGTTAGCAAGTGGCAGAACTAGAATTCCAGACCCATTCTGGCTTCAAGACTCATGCGAAATAGGCTATTTTCATTTGACGTTTAAGTGGTGACCATCTGATGTATTAAAATACAGATTCATCCTGAATCACCACAGTGTAATGACTTCAGAAACTGGTCCATCAGGCTACCGTTTCTAATCCGTCTTGTCCTGACCACGACACATAGCCTATCACATGGAGGCTTGGGGCTGTTAGCGTTTCTAGCTGCCTTGACCCACCAGAGCGAACATTCACACCGCCTCGCTCACAGTGAACACGACAGAACTCAGCACATTTAAGTGGCGCCCCCAAATGGTCCCCACAACCAATTCCCTGGGTCGCTTCAATACAACTCCCTGACATTTAAAGGAGTCATTTTTAGAGAAAGGCCTAGCTTACATCTCTTTTGCTCGTAAGTTTTGTTCCGTCAAGGGTGTGCGAGCCTTGGCTGATTAACCCAAAGGCCCCCGCGGGACCCCGTCCCCGGCCTGGCTCCCCCAGTCCCCGGCGAGCCGGACTAGCACCACAAAGCCCTTTATTGAGGCCTCCGCATGACGCGACGTAGCCCGCTCCTGGGCGCGGCCAGCAAGTCGGCCACCAGCAGGAAGGAGGCGTGTGCCCGCGCTGCGGGCCCGCAGGTGTGCGCGGCCATGGGCGCCTAAGTGGGCGCGCTCTCCGAGGCGAGCGAGCGCGGGTAATCACGCGCGGGCGCCCTCTCCCCCGCCCCTGGTCCCGGAGACCCGCCCCCGAGGCCCCGGCTGACTGGGCGTGCCGGCCGCGCATCGGGTAGGGGTGGGAGGAGGGATGGGGCGCCAGCGTGGGAGGGGAAGGAGAGAGGAAGAGGAAGAGGAAGGGGGAGGGGTGGGCCCGCCCCGCCCGTCGACCCCCCGCCCCCTCCGTCCCCTCCGCCCCCTCCGCCCCCTCCGTCCCCTCCGTCCCCTCCGTCCCCTCCGCCCCCTCCGCCCCCTCCGTCCCACCGCCCTTCCGCCCCACCACTCCTGGATGTGCAGGCGGCCGAGGCTCCACCCCCTTCCCCAAGCCGGCTCCTGCTTAGAAACTGCGCACTCGGGCGGCGGGGAGGTTCGTCCCTCCCGAGGGTGCGTGCGAGGAGCGGTGGGAGGGGTGCTCACAGTGGGCCGCTTCCTGGTAAGCTGAGATTTTGGAAGAAGGGAAAACCCGGGAAGGTTGGCATCCTTTACAGGGCTCGGGCGGGGAACGGGAAGTTCCCGTATCCGCGGAGGCATTTGTCGCTGAACAGTGCCAAAGTCAGACACGTTTGGGTGCGGCGTTTGAGCCAGCTTGGCAGGCTTGGGCAGTGACAGAATGCAGATGTTGTTAACTTGGCTTTTTCTCCGCACGTGGCAAGAACGGATAAAATGAGTTGGTGGAAAATGAACGAGAACACTGTTGTACCTTAGGAGTTCGGCTGCAAGGAATATTTGTTAGGGACGTTCTGACATTCAGAAATGCTCTTTCTAAATCTTGTTAATATGTGAGTATTAAAGTGGAAGCCGTTAATTCTGTGAGTTGCAAACATTACAGGTAAAGCGAACAGAGTATGCCAGTCATTCCATCAGGCACCTATGTTAAGAAATTGGACCGTGGTAGTTCACCATGGCTTATGGCTTGCCAAGAAAGAACACAGTGAAAACCATATTGCGGGGCAGTTGTTATAAAGTGTAAGTATTTTCATCACGGTGAGCGTTGACTGGGGGTGGGGCGTGTCCTTGGTAAAATAAAAGTACCGGAAGCCCTTATGTTCCCCAAGAGATACTGGACTACATGAGGTGTTTTCAGTTATCTGAATAATGTTTTTTTTTTTTTTTTTAAGATTTTATTTATTTGACAGAGAGAGACAGTGAGAGAGGGTACACAAGCAGGAGGAGGGAGAGAGGGAGAGCAGGCTTCCGGAGGAGCAGGGAGCCCGATGTGGGGCTCTATCCCAGCAGCCTGGAATCAAGGCAGACGCTCAACAACTGAGCCACCCAGGCGCCCCATTAATGTTGTTGTTTTTTTAAGGGAGATGCTTTTAATAATAATTTATAAATCATCTTACGTGGTCTTTACAACAAAACAACACAGACTGAGATTTGGAGAAGTGTGTTGACCAAAGTCACACAGTCATGGAGTAAACAAATGACAGGGATGGAAGTTTGTGTTCTTACTCCAAAGCAACATCTACTACTACTGTCAACTATGTTAAAATGCCTCTATAGATAGTATAAATATACCTAACAATGTCCTGGTGTCAGGTTTGTCTTTTTTTTTTTTTTTTTAAGATTTTTTAAATTTATTTGACAGAGACAGATCACAAATAGGCAGAGGGCAGGCAGAGAGAAAGGGAAGCAGGCTCCCTGCTGAGCAGAGAGCCCAATGCGTGGCTTGATCTGAGGACCCTGAGATCATGACCTGAGCCCAAGGCAGAGGCTTTAACCCACTGAGCCACCCAAGCGCCCCACCCTTTTTTTTTCTTAGTATTAAAAATATATATAAATAATATATAAATATATATTTATATAAAATATATATATATAATATATAAATATATACAATAAATTATATATATTGAGAGAGAGGGAAAGCAAGAAAGTACAAGCAAGGGGAGCAGCAGACAGAGGGAGCTATGAATTTTGCCCTCTCCCCCACTGTATCTTGTGTAGCCTAATGGTTAAGACCTCAGATTCTAGAGTCTGACTTTCTGGGTTCAAATCCTAAACCCATGACCAACAGCCTTGTGATCTTGAGCAAGTTGTTCTACTCTTGCTTCCTAATCCCTCAAATGAGGATAATAGTAGCACCTGTCTACCTCACAGGGTTGGTGTGGCTATTAAAGGTGTTCATATATGTAAACTGATTAAAACAGTGCCCGGCATATAGTAAGTGCTAGATAAAAATTAGCTGTTTTATTCCTCATCTTTCCAAATCAACATATGAGGATAAACCTCATCCTTTCATTCTGTGTATGTACCACAGTGTGTTTAACTAGGCTCTTGTTGATAGACATTAAAGCTATTTGGTGAAATTTTTTTGGACAAAGAATGCTTCAGTGAACATTCTTATAAGTACATCTTTGTGTCCTTGTTCAAATGCATTTATAAAAATTGTAGACTTTAAGTCGCTCCTTAATGATAGATGATAAAGTAGCAAGGAAGCTGGAGGAGGAAAACAAGTAGATCCATGTACAGAACACTCTCATTTCCCTGATTTGTACCAAAGCAGGTCTTCCACATTTCCTACTGCATGTGCACTCATATGGACTCTACAAGATGAGAAACATGTAGCTGACATTTTAAATTTCCAAATTAGAACATATAAAACAATTCATTTGAAGTTCATGGTGATTTTTTTTTTAAGGTTTTATTTATTTATTTGACAGAGACAGCGAGAGCAGGAACACAAGCAGGGGGAGTGGGAGAGGGAGAAGCAGGCTCTCCACTGAGCAGGGAGCCTGATGCGGGGCTCGATTCCAGGACCCTGGGATCATGACCTGAGCTGAAGGCAGCAGCTTAACAACTGAGTCACCCAGGTGCCCCATGGTGATTATTTTTAATATTATAGTTTGGGATTTCCTTCCCTTCTCCAGTTTTCTGAGGATTCTCTTGGTACTAGTGCTTGTAAATAACTACCCCTAGGCTAAGTACCAGCTCTGGTTCTTAATTAACTTCTGAGTCTCTGTTTCCTTGTCTACCACATGGGTGGTTATAAAGATTGAAATAAGATCACACGCTCAAAGCCTTTGTGTATGCCAAGCACCCTGCTCAATGCATGATAATTTCCCTTTTTCCTTCCTTAATATGATGGTATTCGTGATCAGCCATAAGAGACTTGGAGCGTACAGTTCTTTTTTTTTTTTTTTTTTTTAAGATTTTATTTATTCATCTGTCAGAGAGAGAGAGCACAAGCAGGGGGAGAGGGAAGCAGAGGGAGAAGCAGGCTCCCCACTGAGCAAAATCACCATGTGGGACTCAATCCCAGGACCCTGAAATCATGACCTGGTAGCCAAAGGCAGACAGTTAATGGACTGAGCCACCCAGGCGTCCTGGAGCATACAGTTCTTCTTCTTTCTTTTTTTTTTTTAATGATTTTAATTTTTTTTAAGACTTTATATATTTGACATAGAGAGAGACGGTGAGAGCAGGAACACAAGCAGGGGGAGTAAGTGAGGGAGAAGCAAGATTCCCACCTCTGTGCGGGGCTTGATCCCAGGACTCTGGGGTCATGACCCAAGCCGAAGGCAGATGCTTAACCAACTGAGCCGCCCAGGTGCCCCTGGAGTGTACAGTTCTTAACCATATCCTCTTAAAAGACATGGAAAGATTGGATTGACTGCAGGGAGGTTATTTTTGAACAAAACTTCCTGCCATTATAATTTATTGTAATTTTTCCATATATCTCTACATTAGAATGAATAGATATATACATATATGTGTGTGTGTATATATATATATATATATATATATATATACACAGGGGGAGTGGGAGAGGGAGTGTGTGTATATATATATATACATTTACATTGTATATGTACATATACATAAATGTATTTACATTTACATTTAATGTAAGGTTCTTTCTCCTGGCTAAATTTGCAACTCTGGAAAATCCTGAAATCCCCCCATAAGCAAAAATGTCTAGTGGAAAGTAGAACTGAGAATTAAGATGTCATCTGTATATCCCACAATAGATGCTCAGTAAATATTTATTAAATGAATTAATGAATTTTTGCCCCAGACAGGAACCTTGGGAACTTGCACTGCTTACAGAGACCTGGTACACGAACCTAACCAACATCAAGTTGCCTTTCTTGGGAGAAATTACATTTGGTAGTCCTATACACCTCAAAAAACCTAAAACCATCAAGAATGTTCTGCTTCCTTCTGCAGAATGTAAGTTCTATAAGAGCTACTTTAGTAAATGGCAAATTTTATCTGTATTAGTTTGCTTTTAATCAGAGAAATATTTAAATATACTCATTTACACCCATACCCCTCATCTATGTAGCCCTTCTTGTTTAGTATCAAAGAATGTGAATTTTGCCATGTGATTCAATGTTCATTTTTAACAATATTTTGCCTGGTGAAAAAGGTCAGTTGGATTGCTCCATATATTTTATTTTCCAGCCATGAGACTTGAAAGGGAATATGAAATGAAGCGCTTGAATCACCTAAAACGTCAGGAGAATATAGCTGAGGAAATTCAGCTTTCCCTGAGGGAAAGTCAAGTTGGTTTGAGAAGACCTCTTCCACCTAAGTGATACCATCTCGTAATTGAACCTGTACTCAGTGCTTTCCACATCCAAAGGCAATGAAAGTCTCCAACCTTTTGCTGTGTGATGTTGGGGCCGACATACGAATGCCCACTGGTGGGTGAGCCAGCTCCTGTGGTTGATGGACAGCTCTGACAGACCTTCTGTGTCCCTGCCACGTACTTCTTCCTTTGTACCACAAGTGACAACACTGTAAGTAGATGAAAAAGTAGCTGGAATTGAGCTGGAATATTATGTGATTATTCATTGTGATTTTTGTAAAATTGCACTAAGGGAAGAAGAAACTCCTTGTCAGATTTTATTTTGAATTTGCATCTCTGAGTCTTCAAAAAGGAGAGGGGAAAATACTGTTCCGTTTCTTTTTTTTTTTTTTTTTAAAGATTTTATCTTTAAGTAATCTTTACATCCAACATGGGGCTTGAACTCACAACCATGAGATCAAGAGTCACATGCTCCAGCGACTGAGTCAGCCAGGCACCCCAAGAAAAATTCTTCTAAACATGGTAGACTGAAAAATTTTGTTTGGTTAAGAAAATTTTAAGTTTCATTTTAGTAACTCTTTAGTTTCCAATGTTCAGTGAGACATCATTTACTATTCTCATGCCATATTTTATTTTTATCTATCTATCTATCTATCCTCCATGCCCAGCATGGAGCCCAGTGTGGGGCTTGAACTCACAACCCTGAGATCAAGACCTGAACTGAGATGAAGACCTGAGCTAAGATCAAGAGTTGGAGACTCATCTGACTGAACCACCCAGGGGCCCCTCTCATGTAGTACTTTAAAGTAACCAGTAGAACTTACTTTCTGCTTGTGTTTTCCTAAAAAAATCATCCTTTCCTTTTTGCTTAATTGCGTGTTGTCTCTCTGGTATGTCCTTGGAGCATGTGAAACACACATACATATGTGAAAGTGACATGAACATGCAGAGACATTTTTAAGGAAAATGCTTATTTACAGAGAGACTAGGGAATGGTGACTTGATTAGCTGAAAAATGTTGGACTAGCATAAACCAATTTTCCTAGATTTTTAATCCAGCACAACACACCTGGATTATGAAAGTTATTTTTGAGAGGCACCCGGGTGGCTCAGTTGTTAAGCGTCTGTCTTCAGCTCAGATCATGATCCCAGCGTCCTGGGATCGAGAGCCCTTCATTGGGCTCCCTGCTCCATGGAAGCCTTCTTCTTCCTCTCCCACTCATCCCTACTTTTGTTCCCTCTCTCGATGTCCTTCTCTTTGTCAAATAAATCAATAAAATATTTTTTTAAAAAAGGTATATTTGAGCACAATTTATCATCTAACAGTGTGTTAGATCACAATCATCTAACAGTTAGATGAATCAGTAGGCGTTTAGTGTCTTCTGTTACCTTAACCTCGTTCTAAAAGGTCTCGTGGCCTTGTGATTAAGAGTTCATACTTTACACCTGGCTGCCTTCTGCAGCTCCCGGCTTGTCTGCTTATAGCGGTGTGACCTGGGGAGAGTTGCTTTACATCTTCGAGTTTCAGTTTTCTTTCATGGAAAACAGGGATGTTACTGGTACCTACTACACAGTTGTCCTGAGGATTAAATGGAAAATGGCCCACAGTGAGAACTACTCTAGTTGTTATTGTGGTAATTACTGTCAGCTTCACTACCTTTTTATTGCTTGAATCTCCGGAGCAAAGATGTATTATGTTGTCCTGATTCTGTTGACCTTCGTGGAGACCAAAAGTCTTGAATTTTCAAGAATTGGGTTTTGCTCTTGTCAATGTATATATACACTCACCAGACCATATATGACCTGATTTTTTAGTTCAAAATCTGGCTACTGTGCCTGTGGCATCTCCTGATCATTTTTGTTTAAGAACAATGATCTCTGATAATCAGTTTGTCACTTCTGTCTTTTTTTTTTTTTTTTTAAGATTTTATTTATTTATTTGACCGAGAGAGAGACAGTGAGAGAGGGAACACAAGCAGGGGGTGTGGGAGAGGGAGTAGCAGGCTTCCCATTGACCAGGGAGCCCAATGTGGGGCTCTATCCCAGTACCTTGGGATCATGACCCAAGCTGAAGGCAGATGCCTAACGACTGAGCCACCATGTGCCCCTATCTTTTTATTTTTATTTTTTTTATTTAAGATTTTACTGATTTATTTGAGAGAGCACAAGCAGGGAGAGCAGCAGGCAGAGGGAGAATCAGGCTGCCCACTGAGCAAAGAGCCCAATGTGTGGGGCTCAATCCCAGGACCCTCCATCCCAGGATCCTGGGATCATGACCTGAGCCAGAGACAGACACTTAAACAACTGAGCCACCCAGGCACCCCTAGTTAGTCTTCTTCTTCTTCTTTTTTTTTTTTTTTTTAAGATTTTATTTATTTATTTGACAGAGAGAGAGAGATCATAAGTAGGCAGAGGCAGGCAGAGAGAGAGGGGGAAGCAGGCTCCCCGCTGAGCAGAGAGCCCGATGTGGGGCTCGATCCCAGGACCCTGAGATCATGACCTGAGCCGAAGGCAGAGGCTTTAACCCCCTGAGCCACCCAGGCCCCCTATGTTAGTCTTCTTGATGATACCCAACAGAGTCTCTTAGACTCTCTTCACTTTTCTTCATTAGCTCTAGTCTATTGATGCCATTCTAGAATGGTATCAGGGGAAAAAAATCTTCCAATTCAGTATTTTCTCAGAGAACGAATCTCCTAATTTTGCAAGAGGACATGGAAATAAAGAGGAAAAAGAACACAACTGATTGTTGTGTTTTTGCTCAAATTTCAAATGTGATGGAAGCAAGAAAACGAACTTTCGTGTCTCCGTCACTGAACAGCACTTAGGAACTCCATGGCCAATTTTATTTCACTTAGGCTCACTCACTTTCCACCTTTACTCTTCCAAGTCCCTACCACCAGATTATTTTTTATTATATTTTATTATAGTTTTTAAATAAGTTAGATATATATATTTTTAAAGATTTTATTTATTTATTTGAGATAGAGACAGTGAGAGAGAGCACGAGAGGGGAGAAGGTCAGAGGGAGAAGCAGACTCCCCGTGGAGCTGGGAGCCTGATGTGGGGCTCGATCCCAGGACTCTGGGATCATGACCCGAGCAGAGGCAGTTGCTTAACCAACTGAGCCACCCAGGCGCCCCATAAGTTAGATATTTTTAAAGATTATTTATTTATTTATTTATTTGAGAGAGAGGGAACATAGGCAGAGGGAGAGAGTAGCAGAGTCCCTGCACAGCATGGAGCCTGATGAGGGGCTCGATCCCAGGACCCTGTGATCATGACCTGAGCTAAAGTCAGACACCCAACCAACTGAGCCACCCAGGTGCCTCCCACCAGATTATTTTGAAGTAAATTCTAGACATCATATCAGTTCATCTGTAATTATAGAAATGCAAATTTTATAAATGTGAACATTTCCGATTTTATAAGGGATGGACGGATCAAAGTATACCTAGGAGGACATAATCTACGCCTGTGGGCTCACAGTTTGACTTTTCACTGGGGAGTTGTATCTGGTGGTTGTTGGTTCAAAATATTTAGAAGCTATTGTCTCAATTATTTTCTGATACTTTCTTCTACCTGTGATATGCTGGCTCACATGAAGGACATTTGCTCTTAGGAATTATTATGTCAGTGACACATTTGATTTAGTGATCCTTAGGCCTGGAAACAGCTGTCAGGGGCATAGGTGGTCTGTATGTAGTCTTGGTTGGATAACTTTGAGGAGGTGGAACTTCCAGGTTTCTAGTTCAGATTGGCTTTGTAAAATTCAAATGTGGGGTGCCTGGGTGGCTCAGTTGTTAAGCGTCTGCCTCCGGCTCAGGTCATGATCCCAGGGGCCTGGGATTGAGGGTGCTGGGATCAAGCCCCAAATCGAGCTCCCTGCTCGATTCGATGGGAAGCCTGCTTCTCCCATTCTCCCTGCTTGTGTTCCCTCTCTCACAGTTTATCTCTCGCTCAGTCAAATAAATAAATAAAATCTTTTTTTTTAAATTTTTTCTTTTTAAAGATTTTATTTTTATTTATTTATTTGAGAGAGAGAGAGAGAGAGAATGAGAGAGAGGAAGAGGTCAGATGGAGAAGCAGACTCCCTGCTGAGGAGGGAGCCCAATGCGGGACTCGATCCAGGGACTCCAGGATCATGACCTGAGCCGAAGGCAGTTGCTTAACAACTGAGCCACCCAGGCGCCCTAAATAAATAAAATCTTAAAAAAAAAATTCAAATGTGCTTTGTGTAAGTTGCTTCTCTGCCAACCAGAGCCACTCCCCAAATTTCTTGGTGGAGAGTCTGGGATTTTCTCTGTGTTACCCAGTTATACAGCTTCTCTCCACCTTTTTTACACATTTGTTCTTTCTTCCATTTGACTAGTTTTTTCCCCTCCATCAATGTTATTATCATAAATATAACAGCTGGGTTGCTAATTACTTAAGATGTGGGAAAAATACCATTTTGTAATTATGCAATCAAAGACCAGTTTTTAGCAAAAATTTAGTGTTTCTATTTCTTTAGAAATCAAAACCAATTCGCTGTTTTCTTTAAAAAATTAATCACAGGGGCACCTGGGTGGCTCAGAGGTTAAGGCCTCTGCTTTCGGCTCAGGTCGTGATCCCAGGGTCCTGGGATCGAGCCCCACATCGGGCTCTCTGCTTGGTGGGGAGCCTGCTTCCCCCTCTCTCTCTGCCTGCCCCTCTGCTTACTTGTGATCTCACTCACTCTCTCTGTCAAATAAATAAATAAATCTTTTAAAAAAATTAATCACATCCATTTGTACCCACATATGTTTTGGATGGTGATGGGATGAATTATGTGTTTGTTTCTGTTGTTCACACCCCACTGAGTAGCTTACACTTTCCCTTTTAGGGTCCCTGTCACTAATTCATCTGGGCTGGAGATAACACGTCTAGTTTCTTGGAAAACTGGAAATATTTTTCAATTTAAAGACCACAAATCTACTTAACAATGTATCTAACATTGTTGCTATTAGTAAGTTTTATTTTTTTAAAAATCAGATTTATTTAGGGGCACCTGGGTGGCTCAGTCGGTTAAGTGTCTGCCTTCAGCTCAGGTCATGATCTCAGGGTCCTGGGATCAAGTCCATGTTGGGCTTCCTGCTCAGCGAGGAGTCTGCTTTTCCCTCTCTTTCTCCTTCTGCCTCCTCCCCCTGACTCATGCTCTGTGTCTCTCTCTCAAATAAACAAATAAAAAAAAATCTTTAAAAAAATCTGATTTATTTAAGACAATAATAGAAAGAAAACTCTAGGTTTTAATTAATAGATCTGGGTTCTAGTCTCTTCCCCCTCTTTCCCTGATTCACTAGGTATCCTTGAGAACTTATTATTTTTTAAAAGATTTTTTATTTATGTATTTGAGAGAGCGCACAAGTTGGGGGCTTGGGCAGAGGGAAGGGGGACAACAGAGGGAGAGGGAGAAGCAGGCTCCCTGCTTCTATAAAATCCTTTATAAAATCCCTGCTGAGCAGGGAGCCTGATGCTGAATTCTATCCCAGGACCCTGGGATCATGACCTGAGCCGAAGGCAGAGGCTTTAACCCACTGAGCCACCCAGGCACCCCAGGTTATGAATGTATTTTAAAGGGTAAAGATTTGTTTTTAAAAACAGTAGCTCTGAGATGCCTGGGTGGCTCAGTTGGTTGGGTGTCTGCCTTTGGCTCTGGTCATGATCTCAGGGTCCTGGGATGCAGCCCCGCATGGGGCTCCCTGCTCAGTGAGTGTGCTTCTCTCTCTCTCTCTGCTCCTCCCCTTGGCTTGTGCTCTCTCTCTCAAATAAATAAATAAAATCTTAGAACAACAATAACAAAAACCCAGTAGCTCTGTGAATCCTCACCATTCATTCCCACTTCTATAGAGAAAACTAATTTTCTCTCTTTCACTTGTTTTATTATTTACTTTCATGTCTCTAAATAATGCTTTGATTTTGCTACTTCTTGGATTTTTCTAGGTAATGACTTCTCAGTATAGAAGATAGCATTTTTTTTCTTTTCTTTCCTCTATCCTCAACATACATACATATCATTTCTATCTACCTCTAAATATAGGTTACATTATAATTTTGGTTAGATCAATATTAAATGTTAACGTTATTATGTGTAACTACTTCACAGCTGAGCTATATAGCAGACTATTACTACTTTTCCTTTCCTGCCATTCTGTGTGTGTGTGTGCATGCAATATTTAGTAATTAGAGTTAATATTTGCTTGGTTTATAATGTATTTATCACAAAACCAATCCCAAGCTCTTTGCCAGTTGTCACTCTCCTCAAAACAATCCTACGTATTCTATCATTTTTGTCTTCCTGAGAAGTCTTATCCTTTTTTACGCTGAACTATTTATTTCTACACATTTACATAGCTCTCTCTGATTTCTATGTTATCATCATGGGGATTCACTTCATACTCTTTGACGTGGGTCCTCCTGTGTCTTTTGTGTCTGACCATCCTCTTTCTTGGTTTACTTATTTATTTTTATTACAGTGGAACATATCCTCCAGTAGTTACCTGAGAAAGGGTGCATGGGAGGAAATTTTTTTGAGGTCTTATTGTCCAAAGTCTGTGTTTTATGCTCAGATTTCATTGATAGATAGGCTGAGTGTAGAATTGTAGGTTGTAAACTATGTTCCTTTAAAATTGTGAAGGATTTGTGTATTTCTTTTTAGTTTTTAATATTGTTAGCATTCCAAAGTCATTTTTACTTTGGATGCTTTCCCTGAAACCTGCTTTTTTCTCTCTGGAAGCTATGGCATCTTCTCGTAGATCCCACTCTTCTGATAGGAATCATGGTGTGAGACTAATAATCCGATATAGCACGGTCGTGTCAAGCATTGGGTGTAGCGCATGAGCCACGGGATTGAATGCTGATTCCACCACTTATTAAGCTATGTCATCTGGGACAAATGATTTAACTTTCCTGTGCTTTAGTTCCTTCCCCTGTAAAAGTGGTTAGTGATGGGGTGCCTGGCTGGCTCAGTTGGTTAAATGTCCAACTCTGGATTTTGGCTCAGGTCATGATCTCAGGGTTGTGAGATCGAGCCCTGCATTGGGCTCTGTGCTGGACGTGGAGCCTGCTAAAGATTCTCTCTGCCTCTGACCCTCCCCCAACTCATGCGCTCTCTCTCTCAAAAACAAAATTAAAAAGTGGGTAGTGATAGTTGTGACAAGTAAATGAGTTAAATACGTAAAGCACCTAGAACAGTGCCTGGCACAGAGTAAGCACTAACACAGATAGCAGTAACTACTCTTACCAGTACCCATTGTGCTTGGTACTACACAGGCCCTTGTAATCTGGAAATTCGTTTCCTTCAGTTGTGGGAAATTATATTAAATTTTTGGTAGATATTTCTACCTTTCCATTTTCTCTATACATTCTAGAAGTACTATTATTCATGTGCTACATCTTCTTTACTGGCCTTCCAATTTTTTTTATCTTTTCTTTCTTGTTTCCCATCCTTTTGTCTTTTGCCCCAGTTTTTGGAAGAAGCTCTCAGGTTTATCCTCTAACCATTATAAGTTTTTAATTTCTGCTCTCCTATTTTTTTCCTCTGAAGACTTACTCCTCTCCTTTTTAAAAAGTAACCTGTTTTATTCATGATTGTCTATCTTCCCGTAGCTCTCTGAGGACATGAAATAGATTCTGCTCCCTGCATTGTATGTGTTTCCTCAACACTGTTTTTCTGTTAATTTTGATTTCTGTCTTTCATGTGAAGACTCTTCCAGTAATCCAGATGTGACCACGCATAACTTAAGGAAGTAGAAGTGGCATGGCTAATATAGGTCTGACTCAGGGGTCATGGAAGAAGGAAAAACCACAAGATAGTGTCATTGATTGGATGTGGTTGAGTGAGGGGATGTGGGTGAATGAAAGGGAGGAATTTAGGATGAATTCCAGACTGTGGGTTTGGGAAAGGAAGCATTGTCTTGGGTGTGTGGGAGCTATGTTTATTTGAGGTAGGTTGGTGTTTGAAGTTCTTGGTAGACACACGAGTGTCTGCTCCACAGACTGGAGATCTCTAGTAGCAGTGAGCTTTACAGATGTGCTGCTCAGGAAGGAGTGGGTATAGAGAAGGAAGGTGAAACCATGGGTGTTTTTGAGCTCCTCCTGGAGGAGTATGAAGAATGAACAAGGAGTGGTAGTGAACGTTCCGAAACTTTGGTTGGCAGTGTAGACGATGCATACCTTTAAGGGAAAATACTTAGATACTTAGATACTGAAACCCTAGGTAAATTGCATGCTGTATTTTATTTTTAATTTTATTTTTAATGAAAAATATTATGGTATAGAAATTTAAGGGCATCTGGGTGGCTCCAGTAAGTGACTGCCTTCGGCTCAGGTCATGATCCTGGAGTCCTGGGATCGAGTCCCACATCGGGCTCCCTGCTCAGCAGGGAGTCTGCTTCTCCCTCTGACCCTCTCCCCTCTCATACTCTCTCTCTTTCTCTCTCTCAAATAAATAAATAAAATCTTTTAAAAAAGAAATTTAATAGTAAATAACAAATTTTTGGAAAGAATCTTCATTTTTTTCAGTTGATAAAAATGTTCTTAAAGAAAACATTTTATCAAGAGTCAGAAGAAGGGGAGAGAGAAGGGAAAAGAGAAAAGAAAAAACCCATATAATAAAAACTTAGATATAGAAACTCTTTTAGTTGCTCTATTTATATCCTATAGTCCTCACAACAACCCTGCAAGGAAGAAAGGACAATAACAGAGCAGAGCGGGTTCTAACATCAAAGGGGAAAGTTTGGGGACGGAGCTGGGCCAGGATCTTGATGAGGTGGAACTTTCACCAATGGCTGACAGGGCAGCACGCATAAAGGAGACAATAATGCCGTCTAAGTATTATTTATATGCAGTGTAGACCAGATTGAGAGCATTAGGTGTAGGGCACGGACCACCTGGGATTGAAGACCAGTTCCACCACTTAATAGCTGTGTCATTTCAGACAAATTGTTGGGCTCTTGCTTTCACTTGGTTTCTCTAGCCTCTTTTCATTTCGGTCTTAAGAATAGTTATCTTCTTTTTCATTCCAGTAAATGGTGCTGTTTCCATTCCATTATGTAGTCCAAAAACCTAGGGGTCACCTGTAATTCCTCTATGTCCTTTACCTCCTCTTTCCTCCCAGTCTATTCTATAGCAACTCTTGTTGGGTCTACCTTCAGAATATATCCCGAATGTATCCATTCTTTCTCCACCTCTGTCAGGCTTATCCACCCCTCCACCATCTCTTGTTTGGAACACAGAAAAAGGTCCACAACTGACCTCCTTGCATTCATATTTGCCTTTCTTTAGTCTACCCTTAGCAGCCATAGTGATCTTTTAAAAATGGCACTCATGCAGGGGTCCCTGGCTGACTCAGTCAGAAGAACACGTGCTCTTGATCTCAGGATCATGACTTTTGAGCCCCACCTTGGATGTAGAAATAACTAATAAATAAATAAATAAATAAACTTTAAAAAGTAG
Source organism: Nasua narica (assembly GCA_028533885.1). NCBI lineage: Eukaryota > Metazoa > Chordata > Mammalia > Carnivora > Procyonidae > Nasua > Nasua narica. The sequence goes on along the minus strand of CM052800.1, from coordinate 62,500,687 downwards.
CATTCAAATCATTGCCAAAAAGATCACCTCACTCCCCTGAGTAATGCCCCTTCCTGTAGCCTACAAGGCCCTGTGTTATCTGATACTTGCTTTCCTTTTGGACCTCGTTCCTCCCACTCATCTCTCAGTCCTACTGGGTGCAAAACATTAACCTAATACTGTTATCTGACATATCAAACTTGTTTCTGCCTTGGAACATTTGCACTTGCTGTTTATTTTCCCCAAGGTTGTCTTCCCTCGGACTGACACAGAGATGTTCCCTAACTATTTAGGGCTGCACTCAAATGACATCTCCAGAGGGAGGCTTACTATGACTGCCTCCAAAGCCCCCCACCCCTGATACATTGGACTTTCCTTTTACTCAGTCACTTCCTGTGATGGCACCCTCTTTTAATTCCTTTACAGCACTCATGTAATTATCTGCAATTATTTATTTGCTTACTTGTTTGTTATTTCTCTGTGGTGTCTCTGTTGTCTACAATAGTATCTACCCATAGTAGCCATTCTATCGGTATTTCTTTAATGAATGAGTGTATTACCTTAAAAATTGTTGAAAAGGTGCCACTTTTGAAGAGAGTGATCAGATGATTTGATTTCTGCTGTTTCCTCCCTATATATCCTTTTTTTTTTTTTTTTTTTTGAAAGTAATCTCTAGGAGCCACCTGGTGGCTCAGTCAGTTAAGCAACTACCTTGGGCTCAGTTCATGATTCCAGGGTCCTGGGATTGAGCCCTCTGTCGGGCTCCCTGCTTAGCGGGAGCCTGCTTCTCCCTCTCCCTCTGCCCCTCTCCTCCACTCATGTTGTCTCTTTCTCTCTCTCAAATAAATAAATAAAATCTTTTTTTTTTTTTAATAAAATCTTTTAAAAAAAAATAATCTCTACACCCAACATGGGGCTTGAGCTCACAACCCAGAGATCAAGAGTCACATGCCCTGCTGAATGAGCCGGCCGGGAACCCCTTCCTATATATGCTTTGACACACATTTTTTTTTCATTTCTATTGGGTATGATTGGACACACCCTAAACTGTACATATTTGAAGTACAAGGTAATGAGTTTTGACACCTGTGGGCTTATCATCATGATCACGATAATGAACATATTCATCCCCTCAAGAGTTTTCTTGTGCCCCTTGTAATCCATCTCTTTTCACTGCTCTTCTGCATGCCCCCCATCCTCACCCTAAGCAACCACTGATCTAGCTGTGTTCTGGCATGATGGGTTAATTTGTGTTTTTGAGGATTTTATATACATGGAATTATACAATATGTACTTTTTTTTGGTCTGGCTTTTTTTTTTGCTCAACATAATTATTTGAGATTCACCCACGTTGTTCTATATGTGTTCCTTTCCATTGCTGAGTGGTATTTTATTGCATGGGTATCCGACACTTTGTTTATCCATAAACTTGTTGATTGGTTTCTAGTTCTGAATCCTTATAAATAAAGCTGCTGTGAGCATTAGATGGGCATGTTCTTTTGTTTCTTTTGAATGAATACCTCAAGGAGAGAAATGGCTCGGTTGTATGCCAGGTACATGTTTAACCTTGCCCATTTTCAGATCCTTCTTTTAGTTTTGAAGGAATCGGGGATTAGGTGAAGGATTTGTAACTTCCCTACGGTGACACAGCTTTAAAAGAGGTAGAACTGAGATGAAAGTCTCGATCCATGTGAATTCAGTCTAACCTTTTTCAGAAGACTATGCTTGGGGCGCATGGGTGGCTCAGTTGTTAAGCATCTGCTTTCAGCTCACGTCATGATCCTGGGGTCCTGGGATTGAGCCCCACGTCAGGCTCTCTGCTTGAGGGGAAGCCTGCTTCTCCCTCTTCCTCTCCCCTGGCTTGTATTCTTCTCTCTCTGTCAAATAAATGAATAAAATCTTAAAAAAAAAAAAAAAGACTATGCTTGGTCCACCTCTGGCCTGGATGTCTGTATGGCCTGTTGAAAAAGTGAATATTGGAAAATATGGCTGGTATGGGGCGAGTAGGTCCTTTGCTAAAATTTGGAGTGAGAGATGAGTTTGGCTCAGTGGTTTTCTATGAAGGGTGATTTTTGCCTCCCTGCCCCCCTCGGTGCATTTGGTGATGTCTGTAAACGTTTTTGGCTAACTTAACTATAGGGTATCATAGGCATCTAATGGGTAAAGTCCAGGGATGCTGCCAAACATCCCACAATACACAGGACATCCGCCCACAACAAAGAGCTTTCTAGCCCCCACTGTCAAAGATCTCAAGGCCGAGAGACCCTAATTTAGCTGATTGGTTTAAGCTACTCAGGACACATTGCTGAGACAGAAGCCTGGGTCAAACTGCATGACTGAGAATCCTGAGGTGGGATTCTCAAAAGAATGCAAAAGAAGAAAGAAAAAGAAAGGCTGCACAAGAAATGCAGCCCATAACAGGAGGAGGAGGAATGCTGGGTAGCAATTAACATGAGCTAGATGTCTCCATTTCTCTTTTGGCTTACATTCACTCATACTCTTCTTTCCGTATTATAAAACCTCAAATTATAAAATTAACAGAATTGTATCCAGTTACTGCAATAACTTGCAACCAATGGCTAAATAATACACCATTGACCCTAACACAGTCGACATACCAGGATGGAGAGAAGACAGGATAGATACATATAAAGAAAAGGTTTGGCCCTTTAGTCTTACAGATGGCCTTACAGGTCTGTGGACCACAGACCTGGCATTCCTCCTTCGGTATTTGGGGGAGGATGGCAGAGGGGTTGCTGAATCTATCCCGACTTCGCTGAGTCATCAATCCACCATCAGGGACCTCAAGGTGAAATTCAATTATAATCTTCTTTCTCTTCATTTGGGAGACAAAGCGAAGGGAACAAGACAATAGGGGCATTGATAGGGAAGTTTATAGATGTTTTCATTGTACCTGAGAACTGATATAACCTATGAGAAGAACCTAGTGATCTTGGCTTACTTTATTTGGAATTATGGACATAATATGGTAGTCTGAATTGATCCCTAGGGAAGGCAATGTCGCCAACGTACCAGGAGTCTCAGGCTCTGTTTTCGAATTTTCTAGTAGGCTTCTACCTTACATTCATGTCTCCTTTCAGTTTCAGTCCTTCTCCTTCCCTTCGAATTATCCGCCTCCACTCTACAGACTTGTTTTGCACCTTGCAACTTTCACAGCATTGGAATGTGGGTGTCATCACCTTCCTGGGCTGCAATTGCAGGTGACATTTTTTTTTTCTTACCTTGAATTAACTTTCTGTCAAAGCAAGTCCATCCCAGTTCCAGAAGCAGACTTCCTCTCTCATTGTTTCAGAGATTGCTCACCAGGTGACTATTTACTGTTGGCATTTAGTCTCCTGCTTTCCACCACATACGTAGAACAGGTAAGGTAAGCACAACATGAACCAACGTACAACCATTTACTGGGCTGCCCTCCTGTACCACCTCCTTCCCCAGAAACTCTGTCGTACTGGAGCTCAGGTATTCCCAGGAGACTGACCATCAGAAAGATAGCAGGGCAGTTTAACAATAGTGAAATTGCTTCACACGGGCCGTGGAAATAGCTGGCATAATTTCCTTCAAGATAAGAGGAGGGTTATTTCCCAATTTTGGTCTTCTTTTATCATGCAATCACATGACAAGTATATATATCGCTTACCCCTCATGACTCTTCTAGTATTTGAAAGAAATTTTCTAAGAGTAACAAAAGGTTTTGAAAAACAAATCAGAGGGGCTCCTGAGTGGCTCAGTGGGTTAAAGCCTCTGCCTTCAGCTCAGGTCATGGTCTCAGCGTCCTGGGATCGAGCTCCACATTGGGCTCTCTGCTCAGCAGGGAGCCTGCTTCCCCCTCTCTCTCTGCCTGCCTCTCTGCCTAATTGTAATCTCTCTCTCTCTGTCAAATAAATAAATAAATAATCTTTAAAAAAATCAGAAAATTGGAAGCAGGAGCAAAGGAGAATTTATTTTTTGATACTGACATTGTTGTTTTTCTGGGTTAGATGCAACAGATATTATTGATAATAATAACCAACACAATAGCTAATATTTATTGAGTACTTTAAATGTTCCAGGCATAGTAGCTAGAAAATGTCAGATCAAAAAGCTGGGAGTTTGGACCAGATGCTTGCAGTTGAGGCCTGGTTTTCCTGTAAAATGCAGATGCTTGAGCTCAGCGGCAGCCTTTATTTTGATTGATTTTTGCTAGAGTACTAGGTACATGTCCTTGCTTAGCAATGGAGGGTGGAGAAAAAACACTTCTGAGCCTTTTCAAGCCGAGGCTAGAGGGTTTAACCTCTGTTGAAAGTATATAAAAGCATATAAAGCATATAAAGAACCCTTTTCAGCATACTGAAAAGTGTTTGGCTTTCTCTGGTCCTACCCCTCCTCCTGAGGGGTAGTTGGGTTATGTGGTCAAGGATCTATTTTGCTTATATATTCTTTTAGGGAGGTTACTATGAAATAGCTTACAACCTACAGCGAATGCTAGGACGTATTCCTTGAATTTAGGATCATGAGTGTTTGATTCAGGTAGCTACTTCAAAATAAAAGTTGTTCAGCCATGGGAATTAGGATGTTCCTCTCTTTGGCGTGGCTGTTACTCTTCCACAATGTCAGTCAACACGTTTTCTGTGCACCTGCCACCTCATCTGATAAGGCACGTGAGTTAAGGGTTTAGGAAGGTGAAGAGGAGTGACCAGGATGTGACACATAGTTTGAGTGGCACGAATAATATTTTATACGAGTGGAACTTGTGAACTCTCATTATTTCATCTATTTTTCATGTATAGTATGGACCCCGGATTTGACTCCTGTGATCTTGCCTTATCATTACCTAGCTTAGCCCATGGCAGATTGTTTAACTTGTATAAGTTTCTCTGCATTCCTGAGTAGATAAGGGTAATAATGGTACCTGAATGACAAGATTATTGGGAGGATTAACTGAGGTATTTTTTTCCTCTCCATCTTAGACTCTCTAACTGGGGCCCTGTAAACTAGACAAAAAGATTAATGAGGGAAAAAGAAGGTTATTAACATGTGCATTGCAAATACACATGGGGACACTCAGAAATGAGTAACTCAAAGCTGTGTTAGAACTTGGGCTTATATAGCATCTTAAAAGAACAAGAGAGAAGTGACAAGACAAAGAAAAAGGACTTTGAGCCTGTAGGGGTGGCAAACTGTGGGAAGGCAAGTATATGGGCGAACTAACGGTAGATAAGGCCTTGTTTTAGCAGGGTTTGTTCTGTAGATTCTTCTGGGATAGATTTCTTTGGGCTGGTAGGGTCTAGAGGGGTCTCTTGGAGTTAGCTTCTGTCCTTCCTGGTAGAGAGGGAAAGGGAGACACCTTTACAAATTTATGTCCTGTTTTTAGACCTATAGAGGGAGGCCAAGGAGCTGTTCTTATCTGCTTCTCAATTGCCTTCTGCTCAAAATAATCCTTATGCTAAAGCAGCATATTTTGGGGTGGCATGTTCTACCACCCTTCACACGTAAGTGACCTATCACAGGACCTGGTACATAGGAAAGACTCAATAAATGGTAGTTGGTTTTACTGTTATTATCACAGAAAATCAGTATCAGTTATTTCTCTAATGGCTGATAAATGCCATTAATCTTATTCATTTTAAGATTTTCTTGTAATTCTAGGGTTCAAACAGTCTGTAAAAAAAATTTTTTTTAAGATTTTATTTATTTGAGAGAGAACGAGAGCACGAGTGGGGGAGCAGCAGAGGCAGAGAGAGAGAGTGAAGTACTGTGCTGAGCGCAGAGCCCAGGATGGGGCTTGATCCCAGGACGCCCAAATCATGACCTGAGTCAAAACCAAGAGTTGTATGCTTAGCCGACTGAGCCACCCAGGTGCCCCAACAGTCTATGAAAATTCATGGTTATAATCTTAATAACATCTGATCTGATGAGCTGAGGCCAGAAAAGGTTGTTGGGAAAAGGACCACGACTACTATTATAAATAGCACACTGCCTGTGCAGGTAAACACACCTTTTCAGTTGATTCCAGGTGATTCATTTGCCCTTCTGGTTATTTGATTCTGAAGCTGGAGCGGGTGCTGTTTCAGGATAAACAGCCCACTCTTCTATGTCCTGACTTGGCCCATCAGTCCTTCTCACACACTTACATTCCATTTTCGGCAGGTATCTCTTACCTGGAAGCTTTGGTATTTGTGAGCCTCCCTTATAAAAACCTAAGAACAAAGACAGTGATTGAGTCATCTCAGCAGTCTAGCTCCTCAGAGTCATCAGGCTCTTAAATCACGTTTTAGGAGCTGCTTGAAATATCCACAACTTCATCTATCTCTGTTCCTTTTTCTTCAGTTCCTTTTTTCTTAATTATAAAACAGTAATTCATTGCCATCTCTAAGGTATGACCTAGTACAAAAAATAAAAAGGAAAAAAATCTTCCATAATCCTACATACAGAAGCAGTCACTAAAAATTTTGGAGTCGAATTTGGTCTCTTTATGTTAATATTATTTATTATTTTAAGTTTTTGTTTATTAAGTAATCTGTACATCCAATGTGGGACTCAAACCTCGCAACCCCAAGATCAAGAGTCTGATGGTATTCTGACTGAGCCAGCCAGGTGCCCCTATGTGCTTATTATTTTAACATGGCTGGGAGCATTCTATCTGTACCTATATCTATCTATCTATTTTTTTTTTTTTTTGCTTCACCTTCTAATATAAACATTTCTCATTGTCAAAATGTTTACATTTTATTTTATTTTTTAAAAGATTTTATTTATTTGTCAGAGAGAGAGAAAGAGCAAGTGAGCACAAGCAGGGAGAGCAGCAGGCAGAGGGAGAAGTAGGCTCCCCACTGAGTTGGGAGACCGAGGTGGGACTCGATCCTAGGATCCTTGGGTCATGACCTTAGCCGAACGCAGCCACTTAACTGACTGAGCCACCCAGGAGTCCCAAAATGTTTACATTTTAAATAGCTCCATAGTATCTCATTATATCATAATTTACTTAGTCTCATTTGGGGAATTAAAATTCCAAGTTTTCTCCATCTGTAAATAATAATGGTAATATAAATAAGAATGTATTTATAAATAAGAATGCTGGGGCACCTGGGTGGCTCAGTTGGTTAAGCATCAGCCTTCGGCTCAGGTCACGATCCCAGGTCCTGGGCTCCAGCCCCACATTAGGCTCCCTGCTCAGCAGGGAGTCCACTTCTCCTTCTCCTGCTCCGCCTGCTTGTGCTTTTTCTCTCTATTAAATCAATCAACCAATCAATCAATCTTAAAAAACAAAACAAAACAATGCTATAATAGAAATATTTGCCCCAAATAATTAATAAATTTCTTCCAGTATTGAAGCTTATTTATTAAGACAGCTTTTTAGACTTCTAGTGGCAAGGGCTCTGTGATATAGTGCCAGACTTTTCCCTGAAAGGTTATATGAATTTTTAATCCTACCTGTAGTAGATGAGAATATACTTTCACTCAACTTTTATCAACAAGTAACATTCACCTTAAAATTGTTTTCTTAGTGATAGGCAACACGTATTATCTTATTTTAATATATTTTAAAATTATTACTGATGTTGATTTCCATGGTTTTTTTTCCTATGGTTGTTAACTGTTATTTTGTGAATTTTCTGTTCCAGTACTGGGCTGCTTTTTTTCTGCAAGGTGATAGTATTTTTATTTTTGAGGTTTGGTTTTTTAAAAAAAATATAGAATTAGGTTTTTTACCTTGTGTCATGTAACAGTCTATTGTCTTACTGCCAATTTCCTTTAATTTTGGTTTAGACAAATAATTAATGTGGATTAAATTAATAATAAATAACGGGTTAAATACATAATTTCCTTTTGTTTTGCATCTATCTCATGAGTTTACCTAAGCTCTTGGAACCTATAGGATCCTTTCTCCTTTTTTTTTTTTAAAGTAAGCTCTAATGCCCAACATGGGGCTTGAACTCAAGACCCCAAGATCAAGAGTTACATGCTCTAACAACTGAGTCAACCAGGCATTCTGGAACCTATAGGATTTTTTAATGTCCTTCAAGCATCTAGAAGTTTCCCCTTATACTGATTTTCAGAGTTTGCTGAACAATTCCTTAGCCATGTTGAATTGCCTTTCCTTTTGGCATATTCCCTTCAGCCTTTATATTCCTAGATGGAAGAGGTTGGCTTTTCAGTTGGTTTTCCTGAAGAGTATCTTTCACCTTTAATTCTACTTGCAGAGAATAGAAATGCATGAAATATTTCCTGTGATTTGTATAGCTGGATCTCAAAATTAAGGTGCGTACATGTTGCACATATTCAGATGCGTTTGAAGCTTATGAGCACATGAGATAAATTTAGAGATTAGGGATTAGTTGGTTTATTTCTCCAAGTTTATGCCAAATTGTGGTGTTTTATGCCTGAGCTATGTTTAACTGATTGTTAGTCTTTTCAGAATGATCTGCTATTGACTTTCATTGCTTCCCATCAACGTGTTCCAGGGAAATGAGGATAGTTTGATAATTAGCGTGGGATTTAAATCCCGATATTAATTTACTTGTCTAATAACCCTGGACAAATCATATGATCCTAGTAGGCCTTTGTTTCCTTATCTGTGAAGTGGGAATGATAGTAGTTACCTCTTAGAATGGCTGTGAAGATTGGGATCTCATGCACTACCTAACTTAGGGTATAAATTTCTTTTAAAAGAATTTTAAAAATTCCTTTTAAAAATTTCTAATCACACACAAAAAATTTCTAATCACTTGAATCCCTACATGCCAATTACATTTAAGATCCCCTATTTAAAATCTCCTTTACAATTTTTAAAAAGATTTTATTTATTTATCTTAGAGAGACAGAGAGACTGTGAGTAGGGAGAGGGATAAAGGGGGAGGGAGAGAGAGAATCCCAAGCAGACTTTGCACTAAGCATGATCCCAGGACCCTGAGATCATGACCTGGAGCTGAAGTCAAGAGTCTGACGCTAAATCAACTGAGCCACCCAGGTGCCCCTAAAATCTCCTTTACAAGTTGATAAGAACTCCAGCGGCTTACTCTTTCAAGGGAGTTTCCTTCCCAGGATGGGGACAAACTGAGAAAAACCTGGCATCCCCTGGTAGGCCGTGGTTGTAGGTCCTGCTGTTTTGTTGGGACCTTTTCAATCAGTTGGTTCCACGCAGTCCAGTGGGCTGTTAGGCACTGCTGTTTGCCCCTTCTAGTCCAGATCTTTGCATACACCATGGCGGTGCTGAAGCTTGACCTCTCAAGGTTACTTCTTTGCAGGTTAAATCCACATACTCAGTCACTGTGTCCTATATCATCTTGTGACAGGGTGTCAGGGTGTCTCGATCTAGAGGAAATTGTCATCAGTCCAGATACCCCTTGCTTTCGTGGTGGGTCATTGGACTTTAGTATCTTTTCCTGGCAGTGGACCTCAGTTGAAACCATCCTAATTCATTTGAGAAATCTGATAGCACTTTACTTCAAAAGGTAAGAATCCAAGGTCACCTTCCCTTTCAGGAAGCTCCTAACATCCACTATGCAATGCAGCCCCTTTCCTCCCAGCTATCAGAGCTGAGTACCAAGCAAGTTTCTATCACATTGTCCTTGATGATGCATGTCTCATTAAGCTCAAATTTGGATAACTAAGAAAGGCCTTTGAGTGACTTCCAGGAACAGAGAGGGTCTATCAAAGGCCTTTTGACATTATCCAGTTAGAAATAATGTGACACCTTCTCTCACTAAAATAAAAAAAGTTCTGCTTCACTAGACACAGACACGTATGTGGAAAGGACATAGCATGCCATTAGAAAATGCATTAGAAAATGTCCAGTCTTCCTCCTCCATTCTTCCTCAGCTCAGCCACATTTCTGCCCTCTTCAGCTAGAAACACAAAGCTTTCCAAAGATCTAACTCATTCCTAACTGTCCATTTCTCTGTTAGCTTTGCATTGATATAGCACAGGTGGTTCTGAGTTTTCTTCTTCTTCTTTTTTTCTTTTTTTTTAAGATTTTATTTACTTATTTGTTTGTTTGTCTGTCTGTCTGTCAGAGAGTGAGAGCACACAAGCAGGGGGAGCAGCAGGCAGAGGGAGAAACAGGCTTCCCACCGAGCAGGGATCCCAATGCAGGACTCGATTCCAGGATCCTGGGATCATGACCTGAGCTGAAGTCAGACGTTTAACTGACTGAGCCACCCAGGCGTCCACTGGGTTGTCTTCTGACAGGCTCACCAAACTTGGTGTAAATGTTGGCTTATTCTTGGGCTTGAGTCAAGAGTTGGTGGCAGTAGGTCCTCATGCTGATCTCTGAAGGCCTCCAGCAAGTTTCTACCTTCAGAGCTGCTTTTACAGTGTCTTTGCCTAAGCCAGTTTATACTTTCTACTTTCTTCAAATAGATTTTTAGTAAAGATTTATTTCTTTATTTTAGCGAAGGAGGGGCTGAGGGAGAGGAAGACAGACTCCCCTCTGAGTGTGAAGCCCCAGGCTCAGTCTCATGAACCTGAGATCATGACCTGAGCCAAAACCAAGGTTTGGAAGGTCAACCAACTGAGCCACCCAGGTGCCCCTCAAATTGTCAGATTTTATTTCACATTTGTATTTAATTTGTATTTTTTCAAGATTTTATTTATTTGAGAGAGAGAGAGAGAGAGAGAGAACACGCGCACAAACAGAGGGAGGGGCAGAAGGAGAAGCAGGCTCCCCGCTGAGCAGGGAGCCTGATGTGGGACTCAATCTCAGGTACCCAGGATCGTGACCTGAGCCGAAGGCAGATGCTTAAGCAACTAAGCCACCCAGCCACCCAGCAACTAAGCCACCCCTTAACTTGTATTTTTATGTAGCAAACATGCTCAGAGCATTTTGTCATGGAAAATAATTTGTTAATCCAAAAATAAACAATGCATAGCTAATATCCTCTTAAGACAGGTAGAAGTGTTTTATAAAGTGTGCCTTGTCACCAATTGTTGCCCCATAAATAAACTTTCTGCTTTCTGTGAGAAAGGGTGTGGCATGTACTCTTTTGTAGGTTTCGTTTCATGGAACCATATTTTCTTTGTCTGGTTTTCCAATGAAATGTGTGTCTGTGTGGTTAAGACACAGAGAAGGGCCCCTGGGCCATTGTGGTCAGAGGCTGACCTCAGACTGTCTCCAGCCTTCAAGACAAGCTCTTTATTACATTCTCTTGCAGAATTCCCAGACCTCATCATGCCGCCCAGTGGTGTGGCATCTCAAAGCCGACTCCCTTCTCCAAAAGAAAGTGACAGCTTCCTTGTATTATTTTGGGTACAGAAATGTGTTTCCACATGTTCGATGAAACAAATCAGGTGCTTAATAGCATATTATTCTTACGGGTGTTTAATTATTGGCTTCAGATACAAATTCTAGCAGAAACAGAAGAAAAACTGAGGGGTGCCTGGCTGGCTCAGTCAGTAGAGCATGTGACTCCTGATCTCAGGGTCGTGAGTTCAAGCCCCACGTTGGGTGTGGAGCGTACTTAAAAAATAAAAAAAATCAAAGAAATCAAAAAAGAAGAAAAACTGAGACCAATTCTGAAGCACTCCTGAAATGATCCTTGCTCCCTCCTGACATTTTCTTAACTGACCTTTTGCTTTAATATTTTCAACAGAAATGTTTTGCTAATGCGAGGAGGAGTGGCTTTGGCTTAACGCCTTCGTTTTTTCCAGTTAGCTTTCCTCTCCACAAAACATTGCATCCTGGTTCTTTGAAATCCCCATTGAATTTGGACAAATTATGTCTTGGCACTCAACCCATTTTCCTGGAACACAATGTGATGCTGACGACACAGCCCAGTCACTCCACTTGACAATAAATTTGCTTGTCTCATTTCACTTGAATATTCAGTGGTGAGTAAGCACAGAAGTGGAAAGCCTTACTTACCGCAGCTTATTATATGTTTCATGTCCATGATAATTACTTTTATAATGCCATTCATAAATGCATTGATCAGATTAGGCTGAATCACCTGGCTGGCCAACCACCATTGGGATGATTCTCCATGCGTGACTTGGTCGCATTGTTACAAAACGTGGCCGAGACCTGCCCAGCCATCGGAGCGGATGTTCATTCGTGATGCTGCCTTAAGGAGACGAAGAGATGAGAGCCAACTGTTCCGGCAGCTCAGCCTGTGCTGCTAACAGTTCGGAGGAAGAGCTGCCGGTGGGGCCGGAGGTGCATGGGAACCTCGAACTCGTTTTCACAGTGGTGTCAGCCGTGATGATGGGCCTGCTCATGTTCTCCCTGGGATGCTCTGTGGACTTCCGGAAGCTCTGGGCGCACATCAGGAGACCCTGGGGCATTGCTGTGGGACTCCTCTGCCAGTTTGGCCTCATGCCTCTCACAGCCTATCTCCTGGCCATCAGTTTCTCTCTGAAGCCCGTCCAAGCTATTGCTGTTCTCGTCATGGGGTGCTGCCCGGGGGGAACCATCTCGAACATTTTCACCTTCTGGGTCGAAGGAGATATGGATCTCAGGTAAGGCACAAGAGGGAAGCCTGGAAGTCCCCCCCTGATAGCCCCGACACTTTCGTGTTAAAAACTCTGCTGATCTTTATAGGTAGAGGTTCCAGTGGGCAGCGTTTTACGGAGTCCAATCCTGGAAGGACTTCCCTTTCTGAGCTTAAAAATGTGCTGGGCCGTGATCATCCTCTGTGTTATTGGCAGCTGCTTCTCCGAGTAGTAGGGCTTGGTTCCTGTGTAATCGTGGCGGCAGGTTTCCTCCTCCCCCGATGGCCCGTCCGAGGCATGAACTCATTCTCGCCCACACTGGCCGTGTTATCAGCCCTGGGTCCCAGTCTCCTAGGACATAGGCTGAGAATCCCAGGAAGCTCGCGGCAGGGGTCTGTTTGGTGGTGGTGGTGGCAGAACTGGAATGACACCCTCGTAGCTCTAGTCAGCAGGTGTTACCTTTGCATCTATTTTACCAAGTATTTGGGGGCACTGGGTAATATCACTATGTGATAGATAGAGCCTGTTTTAAGTGCTGGTAGAGTTGGTTGAGATGACCTGGGAGCAACTAAAGACTTTTATGACTAAAATATTCTTTCTTGTTGCTTTGTAGACTAAACATTCATCACTAGAATCTCTCATTTTTTGGGTTAAGCCAGGGACCTTATTTCCAGTTGTGTAATTAAATGCCCCCCAGGGAGACATTAGGCTTTATCATTCATTTACACTTTTTTTTTTCCCTCTCCACGTTCTTTTTTTTAATTACAGAAACATTCCCCCCAAGTTCTTGAGAAGGAAAAAATGTACATACAATTCTACAATATGTTATTTAAGATGTCACACAAAGGCTACTGGTCACATAAACAGGTGCATGTTAAGAAAAAAAGTGAGGAGGGGATGGCAGGTGGAGGGGTAAGCAGAAATGTCATTCATTTACACTTTAATGAGGATGAATTAATCACATATCTTTGGGAGTACCTGTTTTGATGCCGAAAAAAGGGCATTTGAAGAAAGAATAGAGAGGATGCCTGGGTGGCTCATTCAGCTAAGCATCTGCCGCCTTCAGCTCAGGTCATGATCCCGGGGTCCTGGGATCAAGTCCTCTGTCCCGGTCCTTGCTCAGTGGAGTCTTCTTCTCCCTCTGCCTGCTGCTTCCCCCTGCTTGTTCTCTCTCTCTCTCTGACAAACAAATAAAATCTTTTTTTTAAAGAAAGAATAGAGAAGGCACAATTGGAAAAACAAAAGCCAAAAACAGTGGTGTTTCTAGATTCTTTGTTTACTTACGAACTGTTTCGCCTCCTGCCCAAGGGGAGGATGACTTATGAATGTAAATGTTTGCTCGATGTGTATGTCATTTAGTTGAGATTTATTATGTGATGCACGAACAAATCCGAGGTGCCGATGGTGCCGGGAGTTGGCATCAGTGAAGCAGCTACAGGTCTGGGTTTCTAGTTCCCTGAATTTGCTGAATGCTTTAGCAGACAAACATATTTCACCTGTGAATTTTAATGGGTTCATTCCATGCAGATGAATTAACTTTCATACGATAATGCTTTGAGTTCCCCACTTATCAGGGGTTTGAAAAGAGTTACTAATTCAAAAAAATGCATTAATAGACACTGCTAATGCCAATTACCTAAAGTTGATCATTAACATAATAGTTGGAAACTGAGAAGTATTCTTTACACAGTCTACATATCATTGATAAGTTGCGGGACCTAAATATTTTTGGAAAGAAAAAGGACATTTTATGAATTGAGTACATTGCGAGGCATGAGGTAGATGCTTTCGTGTACTCTTTCCCTTCTTTCTCGGTTCTCATAATAACCTTGTAAGTGACCTTTTCTTGTCCTGAATGTTACAGCTGAGAAAATGGTGACTCAGGTTGGTTAAGGAGTTTGCCAAGTGCTACAGCCGAGTGTGGGAGAAGGCATATGGGAATTCACATCTGTTTCCCATCAGCCCGCAATTTAGGCATTTTCTTCCATGCCATGTATTAACACAATTCAATCTTCTGTTCTGAGTGGGAGCATAAATCTTAAACCAGTGTTCTCAAACACTTCTGCTCTGGGAAAGAGAACGTATATTAACTTCATCTTTTATTAGCCGACATTGTAATAAAAGTACCAGTGAATAGGAAGTCTATAAAAGATAAAACTCATTTTACTTCCTTTTGCCAACTCTATCCTTAATTAGCTTCACGTTAGTCATATTATTTAACCTATAAACCTCATCTCCTCATTTGTAAATGGGTTAAAATTACCTATTCCCCACAAGACTGTATTTTAAGGAGGAAAGGCGCATGCCAGGCGCATGGTAGATATGTAATAAATATTAACTACTCTCCCTCCTTTTTAAAATTCTGATTGCGAATCTCACAAACAAAACAAAAAATAAGCAAAAAAAACCCTGTAAGAAATTAAATTTTAAAATTAAATTTTAAAAACATTAGATTTTCAAAAGCTTATTGATACAATTAACAAAAATCTTATTTCTCAGTAAAAATTGCAACTAAGAGAGAAAATTCAGTATTCTTTTTTTTTTTTAAAGGTTTATTTATTTATTTATTAGAGACAGAGACTGAGAATGAGAGCGGAGAAGGTCAGAGGGAGAAGCAGACTCCCCGCAGAGCCGGGAGTCCGATATGGGACTCGATCCCGGGACTCCAGGATCATGACCCGAGCCAAAGGCAGTCGCTTAACCAACTGAGCCACCCAGGCGCCCGAAAATTCAGTATTCTTGATTGAGACAGTGTCCAAGTTCATTACATTTCTTCCCACTTGATTACCAACAAAAATAACTTTTAAGCCAAAAAAAAAATTGGATAGTAGGAATTCTGTTTTCATGCTAGATAAAATTCATAAGACTTTAGAAGAACATCTTTATTTCACAAAAGAGGAAATTGAGGTTTGGCTTTGTGCAGACCGCCCAAACATATTTCTCATTCCTTAATTCTGTGCTTCATCCAGTCTACCTGTAGTTCTCCAGGTGTTCACCCCAAGCAGGGCGTTTCAGAATCAACATGTATGAACTGGTTTCTGCATTCTGTGTGTGAGATGACACCGATCGCTGTCCCAGCCACCTGGGCTCATCACCTAAGCATTCCCCTGTGGCTCCTTTCATTCTTCAGCTCTTTCACTCAATCCGATGTCTAGACCTGTGGCCCATCCTCTTGCTTGTCACTCACAGCCAGTGCTTCCTCCTTAGCTCCACAGCCAGTTCCTTAGGGCAGGCCCTCATAATTTCTTTCTCGGCCAATTGCAGCATCTTCACAGTCTTCTCTCCACCTTGGGTCTCTCCACCATGGTTGTAGTGTATGTGGATGAGGCAGCTCTGGGGTCAGACTGTCTATAGTTAAATCCTGAATTGGGACCTGTTTCCTGTAACTGGAAATCATAACACTTCCCTATGGTATTGTAAAGAGAAATGAACATGTTATGCATGTAAAGGCTTCTCAACACCTACTAACTTGGGTAGACATTAAGCTGGATCTAACCTACTTCTCTGGGTTTATTTCCCAATAAGCACAAACTAGTCTATAGTGAAACTGGACTACTCACTGTTCTCTGAACATATCCCACACTTTCCCAGCTTCCTTTGCCCATGTTGTTTCCACAGCCTGGAATGCCTATTCGGTCCCTTCTAGTCATAATATTATCCTTCATTGTAATTGTTCTGCAAAGCAACTGGCTGGTATATATATGAAGAGCCTAGAAAATTATCCTGTTCCTGGATTGAGCTCATCTAGTCTTGGCTGGGTTCTTTTACGTGTTTGGGGGTTGGATAAATGTAAGTAGGTCTTGGATGACCTAATCTGGGACAACTGGATTCTTTTCCACGTGGTCTCTCACTCTCCAGCAGGCTGGCCTAGACCTAATCATATGACAGAGGCAGGGTTCTGAAAAAGAGGAGGCATACAAGGCCTCTTGATATCTGGGCTGGAAACCAGTTCATCATCACTTCCACCACATCCCATTGGCCAGGGCATTTTGCAAGGCCATCTCAGATTCAAGGAATGGAGAAGTAGTTTCTGCCTCTTGATGGCTGAGCTGCAAGGTCACATTGCAGAGGGCGTGGCTAAGAATGGGGTGAAGAATGGGGGACATTTTTGCAATCTACTATAAAGATGGACAGAATTCTTGCCTTTGAGGGCAGGACGTGAAAAGTAAGATCTGGCATTATACTATAGTAGTTAACTGCACCCTGGAGCCAGCAAGCAGAGCTGTCATTTACTAACTGGGTCATCTTGGCGAATTATATAAATTCTTTATGCTTCAGGAGCGCCCGGGGGCTCAGTTGGTTAAGTGTCTGACTTGATTTCAGATCAACGTCTCAGGGTTGTAAGATCGAGCCCCACCTTGGGCTCCACGCTGGGCTTGGAGCCTGCTTACGGTTCTCTGTCTTCCTCTGCCCCCTCCTCACTTGTGTGCTCTGTCTCCTGAAAATTAAAAAAGAAATTCTTTATGCTTCAGTTTCCTCACTTCTAAAATAGGGAGAAGCATAATCTACCTCATGGGTTGTTGTGAGGGTTGAATGAATATACATAAAGTGCTTAGAATCTCAGCTGGCACAAAATGCTATCTATGAGTCTTTGTATGAGGCGGCAAAAGAGCACTGTGTCAGGGTCTGTGTTTTCGTCTCTGCCCAAGAAGCTGCGTGACCTTGAGTAATTTACTTCTCTGGACCTCAGTTTCCTCTTTTGTGGAATCAATGAGTTAGACTCTCTGAGGTCCTTTTAAAGTGTGTAGAACATAAAATCGACCATACCCTTAATCATGTTCAAGGGTACAGCTCAGGGACATTAGCACACTGACACTGTTGTGTGATCACCAGCGGTCATTGCTCTGTAGTTCTCATCTTCTCAAACTGAAACTGTACTCATTACACGATTACTCCCCTTTCCCTTCAGACCCTGTCAACCACAATCTCCTTTCTGTCTCTTTGAGTTGGACTAAATGTCTCATATAAGTGAAATCATACAATATCTGTCCTTTTGTATCTGACTTATTTCACTTAACATAGTATCTCCAGAGTGCATCCATGTTGTATCACGTGTCAGGATACCCTTCCTTTTTAAGGCCGTATATCATACATCTGTGTCCCATGTATACATATGCATGTAGATGTCACCAGATCCATCGTTTCCATCATTCGGCTCTGTGAATAATGCTGCTGTGAACATGAGTGTGCGTATCTGTTGGAGTCCCTGCTTTCAGTTCTTTTGGGTATAAAGCAAAGTGGATCTGAGGCCTTTTTAAGTTTAGAGTATTTTGGACAATAGGAAAAGAAAAGCAATTTGTAAATTCTGTGTCCCTCGCCCCCCACCGCAGTTTTCAATGTTTTTTTCTGAAACTATTTGACAGAGATGCCTCCCCTCTCTGTCCCCGTAGCACCAAATATGTACTTCTTTTTTTTTTTAAGATTTTATTTATTTATTTGACAGAGAGAGAGACAGCAAGAGAGGGGACACAAGCAGGGGGAGTGGGAGAGGGAGAAGCCCGCTTCCCGCTGAGCAGGGAGCCCGATGTGGGATTCGATCCCAGGACCCCAGATGCCCAACGACTGAGCCACCAAGGCCCCTCCCCCCCCAATATGTACTGCTTGTCATCTCTAGGCGGGCATGGCAACCCCTGGGCTACTCATCTGCCTGACCCACGAGCTCTGCAGTCTCCTCAAGAAGACTGCATGTTCACCTTTGCATGCCCAGTGCCAGCCTGGTGGTGGGAGGGGCTCCACAAACGCTGAGTGAAGGACCGAAGGAAAGTTTCTAACTGCCTGTGTGTGATATAAAAACCCCTCTGGAAATGCAATCAGTTTACTGCTGCAACTCAGGACAACTCCCACTGTCTTTAGTTTGACAGCTTTTGTTTAGTTTGACAACTTTGACAATATTCGAGGTCCATTCTTCCCCAAGAATATAGAACTGTGTCCTGGAGCCTGAGGCATTAAGTGGCCAGTTTTGGCCTTTGACCTTTAAAGTAGCACTTGGTCCTTCAGCAGACACCTGAAAAATAGAACTTCAGTTTCTTCAGGTCAGGCTGACACGGCCTTTAGGGAACTGAAGATCATCTGAAGAGACAGAACTTTGGGGCGCCTGGATGGCTCAGTCGGTTAAGTGTCTGCCTTCAGCTCAGGTCATGATCCCAGGGTCCTGGGATTGAGTCCTGCATCGGGCTCCCTGCTCAGCGGGGAGTCTGCTTCCCCCTCAGCCTCTGCCTCTGCTCCTCCCCTTGCTTGCTCTCTCTCTCTCAAAAGAAAAAAAAAAGAAAAAGACAGAACTTCGATGGAATCCATGTGATTCCATGCAAGTTTCTATAACTCTCTGTACCTTCATTTCCTTGCCAAAAAAATGGAAATAATACCTACACATATGGTGGGGTGCCTGGATGGTGCAGTCAGTTAAGCATCTGACTCCAGGTTTTGGCTCAGGTCATGATCTCAGGTTCCTGAGATTGAGCCCCATGTCGGGCCCCTAGCTCAGCCCAGAGTCGGCTGAAGACTGTTTCTCCATCCCCCAACTCTACCCCTCCCCACCTCCAAAGTAAATAAATAAATCTTTAAAAAATACCTATCATATGGTTATTGTATAGATGAAAAGAGAACATATATCTAAAAGCATGAGGTATAATACTTAGCGGGTAGCGCTCAATAAATGCTTGTTATTGTATTTGAGAGGCAGCAGACAGGAGTAACATTTATATTGAGGGGTGGAAAACCTGGCCTTGAACTCTTTTCTAAGGCCAAGTCTGTAGACCTGAGCTGATAGGATTCTCCATGTCCATTTGCCTAGCCAGATGGTTTTTTAATTTTTTTCCAGTGGAGAAGAAAGTATGTACTTTCATAGTTTTGAATGTTAGAATTCCTAATTTTATTAGTTTGATACGAAAACAACCTTTGCATAATATAAATCCAGTTGCAAAGTGGTATAGTTGTAGACACTGTGTTTTCATACACTGTATATATATGTCATTTCCTTGTTTTAAAGGGGGTGCAGGATTTACCTGTCTGTCCAGACTTGCTGCAGCTGTCTCATTATTCTCCGTAATAGTTTGGGGATGATGATGCCATTCTCCTCAGTGCAAGTGGAATCTTGTCGTACCGAAGTCAGTTTTGCCAATGATTTTCCTATATGTGAACAGCCAAGAGACCCAGTTAGCCACAGCCTCCAGTTACACTACGTCGGGATTTCAGGGCAGTAAAAAGAAAGGTGTGACTTCCACTGTACTCATACACATTCACTGTGTGCTTTTACAGCTTTGTGGGTATTTTTTTTTTAAGATTTTATTTATTCATTTGAGAGAGAGCCAGAGAGCCAGAGAGCGCACAAGCAGCAGGAGGGGCAGAGGGAGAGGCAGAGGCAGACTCCCTGCTGAGCTGGGAGCCTGACAGGGGCTCCATTCCAGGACCTGGAGAGCATGACCTGAGCCCAAAGCGGATGCTTAACTGACTGAGCCACCCAGGTGCCCCATTTTTAAAAAAGATTTTATTTACTTATTTGAGAGAGAGAGAGAAAGAGTGGGTATTTCTAACAGTTGGCAGAGTACCATCTATCGGGCACCATGGGCTCGAACACTTGTGTGAAGGACAGAAGCCGAAACCTATGTAAACAGAGATAAAGAATCAGTCTGATAGAAATCTCACGTTTTCTTCCCACTGATATGAATCTTACCTCTCTGCTGTTTGTGCCAAAGCAATTCAGTGGGAAAGTGCTATGCAACTTCTCCAGAAGTTCAAGATTAAAGCGATGTCATGTGGAATTTCTTTCAGGACTTAGTAATATCAAGAGCCAAGGAATGTAGCATTATCACAGGCTAAGAATTTGGAAAAGCTTCCCGTACACCCTCTCTATGGATAGACTTTTGAGAGCTGTGGCAAACTGCTTTTCTTCCTTTATCTGTTCTCTAGTTAGGAAGAAGTCTGTTCCTTCTATTTATAGGATAAAATAATTTTAAACTTCATATAGAACAAAATATATGCAAGAACTGCTAAGAAAAGTTTGAAAGGGAAAATTTAAGTGGACGTATTTGCTCTAGCATGTGTGAAAACGCACTATGCAAACACTGTTATTAAGAGTCTGGTATTTGCTTAGAAAAAAATATTTTGAATACATTTGGATGTTTAACATATCAGGAGGTTGGCACTTCAATTTAGTGGAAAGTTATCTATCTACCTACCTATCTATTTATTTATTTATTGGAAAGTTATTTATTTAAAGAATAGTATTGACATGATTGCCTCTCAGTACAGAAGACAATAGATTAGCCTCAGACCTTCTACGATACAAAATATAAATGTTAGATGAGCTAGAAGTATAAATATAAAATATAAACCTATAAAAAAGTAAGAAGTGGGGCAACATTTGAACACACTTAGGATAGGAGGAAATCTTTAACAAGAGAAACTCAGAAGCCATTAAAAAAATGGACAGAGCGCGCCTGGGTAGCTCAGTCTTTAAGCATCTGCCTTTGGCTCAGGTCGTTATCCTGGGGTCTTGGGATCAAGCCCTGCACTGGGAAGCGTGCTTCTCCCTCTCGTACTCCCCCTGCTTGTGTTCTCTCTCTCGCTGTTTCTCCCTGTCAAATAAATAAAATCTTAAAAGAAAACGGACAGATATGAGTATCTCAGTGTATTGCCATGAGTGTAGTCAAAAATATACAATAAGTTTGGAGAAGCTATTTGTATTATACATGATGATACATACTCTATTTTAAAAGAGCTCCTACAAGTAGAGAAGAAAAAGTCAGACAAATAAAGCTGTTTACAGAGGACATCGAAGAGGTCAGTAAGTATGAAAGGAAGTACAAGCTCATAGAAAGTCAGGTGTATAATAAAATAACAAGTATATTTTTCTGTTTTTTTTCTTAAGGTTTTATTTATTTGAAAGAGAGGGAGAAAGAAAGAGAGAAAGCATGAGGGGGTGAGGCTCAGAGGGAGAAGCAGACTCTCCACTGAGCAGCAAGCCCAATGCAGGACTCAGTCCTGGGACTCCAGGATCATGACCTGAGCCAAAGGCAGTTGCTTAACCAACTGAGCCACCCAGGCGCCCCAAACAGGTGTATTTTTCAATCTTCTCATGAGAATTAAAAGGGATTGATTATATCCAGTAGTGGGCAAGATTGTGAAATGTAATAAATCTTTTTGGAAAATAATATAGTGGTATCTACTAAAAAAACCCCAGACCTTTGACATAGCAATTCCATTTTGAGGAATCTATTCTACAAAAATAAAATAATTATTTCAAGTGAAATACATATAAGAATGTTTATCATAACTTTGTTTATAGTGGAAAAGCACTCAAAGCAGTTTATTCATCATTAATGAAGTGATTGAAGAAATTATGGCATATTTAGATTATGGTGTACTCTGCGTTCTTTAAGCAAAAGAGTTTAAGCTACATGCATTGCCCTGAAGGGATGTCTATGGTTAAGTAGAGAAAAAAAGCAACCAAGCCGCAGAGTAAGGTATATTGTGTGATTGCTTTAAAAAGAAAAAACAAAGATAAAAAGAAAGAAGAAAGAAGAAGCCTCTATTCATTGAACAAGCAACTATAAAATAGGAGTACATAAAAGAAAAACTTAAAGAAACAAAAAACTAAAAAGAAAATAGAAGGACTGATTAAAAGAAATAAGAGAAGGGAAATATACAAAATCACTTGTGAATTACCTAAGTCTGGGTTTCTTTTTTTTTTTAATTAAAAAAAATTTAAGGTTTTATTTATTTGAGAGACAGAGAGAGAGAAAGCATGAGTGGAGGGCAGGGGGTGGGTGGTGAGAGGCAGAGGGAAAGGGAGAAGCACTCTCTTTGCTGAGCAGGCATCCCCAAAGGGAGCTCAATCCCTGGACCTGAGATCACAGTCTGAGCTGAAGGCAGGTGCTTAACCGAATGAGCCACTGTATGTGCTGCCTAAGTCTGGATTTCTGAAAAAGGTACCAATCAGCTAAATATTTGCTTCTTAAAATGTTATTCACATTTGTACTTGAAAAAGCATGATTTTAGTTATTTAGTAGAAAATTTGTTTTTCTTGGATTACTGGGATGTTTGGGATGTTTGCCATTGCAATTCAGTGTAAAGGAATCATTTCACTAAGATTTTCAAGGTTCACCTGCAGATACATGATGTATGAGAAAAGCAGGGATAGCATTGTCCTAGCGCCAATGTACTGACACATTGGTTCATTCTTTGATTCACACATTTATTCAGTAATTATTTAATGAGTGCCATAATGTGCCATAGCATGAGATTGCCAGGTCCTAGGGATGGCGAAGCCAGTAAGGTTCTTGCCCTCAAGCAACTCACAGTTAGCCAGTCTGCCAGGCATCAATAGGTAACAAGCTCTGGTGTAGGTATGTGTGTATATATATACCTGTATATGTAGGTATATACCTGTATATGTAGGTATATATACACACATACATACACGTGTATATGAGGTAATGCCAATAAAAATGTCTAGAGGGCAGTGCCAGCTGTTCCTCCAGGATGAACATTTTAAGTGCAGAGAGCTACACTGCAGCACTGAGGAAGGAAAAGCCCACGGCCAGCCAGCTTTGGGCGGAAAATGCTTTCGATACCCCCAAGCCATGTACGCATCATACTATACTTCCAGCAAAGCCCCTCTATGTAAAATCTGATAGGAAAAACCTGAATCTTTAGACCGGGAGCCGTGCTATACAGTCTCCCATAATTTGCGCTCCGCGGTGGGTCGGGAGGTGGTGGCCTCTCAGTCTCTTGGCCGTTTGGGCCGCGGACACAGATTGGGTGTATACTGTGCGCAAGGTGGGCACTCAAACAATGGCTATTCAGAGGTTTCCAGACTCTCTGGACCCAGAGTTGAGGTGGATAGACTCTTGCTCTGCCCTTGGGTTGTGTTACGTGATGCTCCATTTGCCTCACCTCATCACACAGAGCAGCATTAACAGTGTCTAGAAACAGTTTGTACGTGCTTAGACAGGTTGTGTAATTTTCCCCTGCAATTAAAAAATATTTTATTGGCCTGAAGGACATCTGATTTCCATTTACCTACTTCCCCTAATTTTACTGACGCACTTTTTCACTGGTTCCGTCTCCCAGAGGGGGACAAAGGACAGCCTGAGCTTGGGAGTTGGGAGCGGAGGTGAGGGAGGGAAGGATGGTTCTGAGGTGGAGGCACAAAAAATGGGGGAAGGCTGGAAATTGACTTCTCGGGTTCTCATCCTTTTTTATTTTCTGTTGGCATTTAGCCTTCATTTGAGGGCTCTTTTTTCTCAGCTTTCAAGAAGCATGATCTCTGAGCTCTCCATCCACTTCTCTGCTCTTTCTCTACACGCACCATGGCTTGCCTCCCTCACCCCTGTCCAGAGCAGGAAATGTCCTTTTGGGGGTCTGCTCTCCACACACCTGGTCTCTCATTGCGCAGGCTTTCCTCCTCGCACCGAAGCTGTGCATTTTACTGTGCAACAAAGTCCTGTTCTCCAACTAAGAAATGTAAAGACTTAGAAAAATAAGGCTCTATAAATTTGGAAAAAATAGAAATAACATACTATAAGTTTATGAAGCAATAGCATTCCATACTATGCAATAAAAGTATGGTAATCGAGTTTTTATGGGTCATGATCTCAGGGTCATGAGGTCGGGCACCACATGGGCTTGACACTGGGCATTGAGCCTGCTTAGGATTCTCTCCCTCCCGCTCCCTCTCCCTCTGGTCTTCCCTCTCTTCTTAAAAAAAAAAAAAAAAAGAAAAGAAAAAGGGAAAAGATACAGAGTCTTTAAAGGTTCTAAACTGAAGGATTTTGGGCTGCCTGGGTGGCTCAGTAGTTAGGTGGCTGCCTTTGGCTCAGGTCATGATCCCAGGGTCCTGGGATGGAGCCCTGCTTGGGCTCCCTGCTTGGTGGGAAGCCTGCTTCTCCCTCTGCCACTCCCCCTGCTTGTGTTCCCTCTCTCGCCGTGTTTCTCTCTGTCAAATAAATAAATAAAATCTTTAAAAAATAATAAACTGAAAGATTTTTTACTCCTATACATTAATGTACTTGCAAATCCTCAAGACTCAACAATACTAAATTTGTTATCCTTTTCACTTGGAGACAATCTCAATCACGACAAAGAGAAATGAATTGTCTATCAGAAATCATTCTACCTTTGTTTAACAAAGACCAAAACTCTCTTCTGACTTTTGTCATTTGTTTTCCTGGTAAAGCCATGTGGCATGGCTGTCATCAGGCTCTTTGGATTTGGTTCATTCAGCTCCTGCACCTACATTTCACTTCCCAAGATGGCCAGATTCGTAGGTCTAGTGCTGACAGCAGCTGTGGTCGTGAGTTTTCCTTTGCCCACCCAGGATATTTCTGGTGGATGTCTTATTGTCATCCCCAGCTTAGGGTATCATCCCCAGATTGATGCTAAGTGACCAGTTCTTTTGTCAACTACAGAACCATTTTGAAGTCCAGAAATCTTACCTTTTTTTTTTTTTTAAGATTTTATTTATTTGAGAGAGAGCATGAGAGGGGGGAGGGTCAGAGGGAGAAACAGGCTTCCCAAGGAGCAGGGAGCCCGATGTGGGGCTCAATCCCAGCATCCTGGGATCATGACCTGAGCGGAAGGCAGATGCTTAATAACTGAGTCACCCAGGTGCCCCAGAAATCTTACTTTCTCTTGTAACTTACCACTCTTTTCAATTCCTTTTTCTAATCATGGGATTATACAATATCAGAATTCAAAGAGGACTTTTAATTGAGTCTGGCATCCCACATCAATTCTTTATTGCTATGGTTCTGTAACTTCTCTGGCTCTGTCCATCTTGTTTTGTCTGAGAATCTGTGCTGTGGGGTCCCTTTTCTGTCCATGGGGATCTTGGTGCATGTGGTGTTTGGGTAACTTCTTCTGACAGATATTTATAACACTTCCCACTGGGCAAATGCTTAGCCTTGTGGCAAACTTGCCCTATTCCCATTTCCTGGTAGCAAAATTAGACAAAGGTATTAAGCAAGCAAAACACTACAGACCAATATTCCTTATGAATATTTATGCAAACTTTTAAAAATACAAACATTTAAAAAAAAAGATTTATTTATTTGAGAGAAAGAGAGAGAACAGGGAGAGCAGGAGAGGGAGAGAAAATCCAATCAGAGTGCTGCTGTGTGTGGAACCTGACGTGGGGCTTGATCCCAGGACCCGTGAGATCATGACCTGAGTCGAAGCCAAGAGTCGGATGCTCAACAGACTGAGCCACACAGGTGCCCTGTGTGGATGCAAACACTTTTAACAGAACACCTTCATGGACTGATGGCAGGTATGTAAAATGGTGCAGCTGCTTTGGAAATAGCATTTCCTCAGCAAGTTCAGCTGTGATCCAGCAATTTCACTCCTGGTATCCACCTGAGAGAATCGAACTCCTATGTCTGCGCAAAAAATTGTACACAAACATTCATAGCTGCATTATCCGTAATGGCCAAAAATTGGAAACTCCTCCAATATCTATCAGTTAATGGAAGGGCAGTAATAATGTGGTCCACCCACACAATGGAATTTTATTCAACCATATAAAGGAATGGTGTACTGATACACGCTAAAATGTGGATGAAGCCCGGGAACACTGTGCTAAGTGAAAGAAGTCAGACACAAAGAAAGGCCTCATATCGTATGACAGTATTCACATGAAAGGTCCAGAATGGGAAGTCCCATAAAGACAGAAAGTGGATTACTGGTTGCCAGGGACTAGGAAAAGAAAAGAATGAGAAGCAAAAGCTAATGGGGTGGGGTTTCTTTTTTTTTTTTTTTTTTTTTTTTTTTTTTAAATATTTATTTATTTATTTATTAGGAAAGAGAGAGAGTGAGAGAGAGCAGGTCAGAGTGAGAAGCGTAATGGGGTGGGGTTTCTTTTTGGGGTGATAAAAAATGATGGAAATAGAG
Organism: Nasua narica; assembly: GCA_028533885.1. Lineage (NCBI taxonomy): Eukaryota > Metazoa > Chordata > Mammalia > Carnivora > Procyonidae > Nasua > Nasua narica. Next base: position 62,474,395 of record CM052800.1, on the reverse strand, counting down.
AATGTTGCATAGTCTTGTGAATATATTAAAACACTTTAAAATAATGAATTTTACAGTTTATGAATTATAGCTCAATAGAAAAAAAACTGTATAAAGAAAAAAAAAACCCTTATGGTACCTACCAGAACATTGAGGACAAGTAGGTTCTCAAATAAATATGAGTTAACGGATGAGCATCAAATACTGCTGAAAGTCTCTTTCTAGACCACAAATAAAGCCGTCATTTGTTGAATCACAAGTCAGGAGTGAGCTTCAAGTAACTTACACCCACGAATCTCTAAGGTGTGCCCTGGGCGTTGCTTTTGGTTAGGACTTAAATCCATCATTTCAAACTCTTCCTCTTTTTTTTTTTTTTTTTAAGCGGGCTCCATGCGCAGTGTGGGGCTTGAACTCATGACCTTCAGATCAAGAGTCGCACGCTCCACTGGCTCCACTGACTGAGCCAACCAGGTACCCCTTAAACTTCTCTTCTTAAGCATCGTTTTAATTTCACTTTCAGCATCACCATGACGACCTGTTCCACGGTGGCTGCTCTGGGAATGATGCCGCTCTGCCTGTATCTCTACACCTTGTCCTGGAATCTTGAGCAGAATCTCACCATCCCGTATCAGAACATAGGTCTGTATGGGGCTAGTGGAACGGAAGAGTAAGAGTAAGAGTAAGAGTAAGGTGATGGCAATGATAAGAGTGGTCATTTGTTATGCATGTCCTCTATGCGGGTTTTTAAATAAACACATTCTCCAACACTTCTATATAGATTCTATGACCCGTTCCACTTCCTAGGTTTTTAGGATGATGGAAGTGAAGTAACCTCACCAAGTTTGTGCCGCTGATCAGTGAGGAACTGGAATTCTGACAGCAAAATCCGAGCTTTTTAACCTTACGAGAGTTCACATCTGAAAATAAAGAAAGAGAAGTTACTTATTAAAAACACGCTTATATAATGCACCACAAAGCCATTGGTCTTGTTATGATCCAAAAGGTAACTGGATCACAGTGGGTCTAATGAGACCTTACTTCCCGAAACTCCACTTTTCACATGGCCCGTGAGCCTTGACATTTTTACTGATCCGACATGAATGATTCCTTTCGATTATTAGAGCGTATCCTCATGCCACAACCATACCCATATTTCTTCCATAGCTCCTTTCAAGATCGTCATTCTCATTAAACTCTGCCCCCCCTTCTTTTAAAAAAGATTTTATTTGTTTGACAGAGAGTGAGAGAGGGAACACACGCAGGAGGAATAGGAGAGGGAGAAGCAGGCTTCCAGCAGAGCGGGAAACCTGACACGGGCCTCGATCCCAGGACCCTGGGATCATGACCTGAGCCAAAGGCAGACGCTTAACCGACTGAGCCACCCTGGCACCCCTTTTTCTAGAGATCTCAGTCAACTTACGAGGCTTGGAAAAAGACCTTGGTGAAATGATCTGTTTTTTTTCTCCTTTGCTCAGAGTCTTTGGAGAATTGGCAGAAACTGTGATTCTTAAAACTGTCAGTCTGGAGTCTCAAGTAATCACTTGGAGAGCTTCATAACCCAGGGCCCATAGTTCAAAAACATGAATAGAGCCATGTTTCCTTAACAGCTGGAGCCCACTGAATTTGTAAAATTTGAGTGAAATCTTAGAAATCATGATTGTATGCGCAACTTTTTCTAATCAGTAGGTTGTTTACATATTCTGTTTTGATAATATATTCTAAAAGGCACTTGTAAACAAAGCCCAACATATTATGAGCAACTCATACAACTTTGCAGTCAGTTCTGCAGGCATTTGGCCAGATTTGGAAGCACATGGATCTCTGCTCTGCTGAGCCTGCCTTCAATGCTTTTATTCACTTGTGCTAATTAAAAGGCATTTTTTTCCCCACCCACCTTTGGGTTACTTGACTACACTTGTAGAATATGAGAAATTGCTTTGGCATGTGTAACAGGCGCTGTTTTTATATCTGCAATAGGTATTCTTTACTTTGTGAAACAGATGACCCGTTAGCTTTAAATGGGGAAATAACAGCTGTGGCCGTAGAGGGGCGACCCCGTACGAAGCAACCAAAGAAGTTTGCCAGCTCTTCCTGTTTTCGAATTTTTACATTTCTGATTGTCTCCAGAATTCCACGTCGTCGTCAAAGGGATTTTGAGAGAGAAATGACGGGACGTGATCGGTGGCGTTCAGTCATAACGTATACCCTTCAAACACCGTCTTCCAGAGATTTTTTTTCTTTCTTTACATTTGGAGGTGGATGCAGAAATAAAATGCAGCTTTAATTAAAGCCTTTATCTAAAGGAAATGGAAATGGCTGAGGACTGGGCCATCCAGGAGAGAGGGGATACTCTCTGATGGGTTTTTCTTCTCCTCAGGAATCACCCTTGTGTGCCTGACCATCCCCGTGGCCTTCGGTATCTATGTGAATTACAGGTGGCCTAAGCAATCCAAAATCATTCTCAAGGTAAGCACCTCCCCATGGTGGTTAATGCACCCTTAGATGCAGAGACTGGAAGGACGGACGAGACGATGACTGGAATAGACCGGCCAGTCGGATACAGCCCCACCCCCAGCAATTTTCCTTATGTGTCCTGTGTTTTTGGATCTAGCTTCCCCATTTCTTCCACTCTCGTCAGCCATGCTCTGTCACTCCCTTTGGCCCGCACACTGAGACTTAGGACACACTGGCGAGTGTGGGACTCTTGCTGTAGTGACCGCAAAGCCAAGGCGTGTGTGTGGCCAGAGACAACCCAGAGCCCATCTCGTCCCCAGCCTCCACAAGAGTGCTGTCGAGGTGAATGCTGGTGAGATGTGCAGGGGTAGAGTCCCAGGGTGAAGAGTAGGGGTCGGGTGTTTTCCTGAAAAAGTAGGGTGGTTTTTCAGAAGCATTCCTGAGGAAGCTTCCGAGGTTGTAGTTGGTACACACGAACAAGGGCTGCTGACCACGTGAACAACTGTCACAGTGAAATCGTGCAGAATGCACTGAGGAGTCTGGCCATGGGATGATGGCAGCCGGAATGTCCCAGCTCCTCTGGACTTCCTGGCATTGTCTTCTGTCTGCTGGAGGAGCAGGCACATGTCCTTGTCTTAAAAAGATCTCTAAAATGACTTTTAAAAATACCTAAAAATGACTTTTAAAAATATAAGAATAGCTTTAAAAAATGTTGAGGCATTCTCAACAAACGTGTCAACCACCTAGGGTGTTTTCAATTTTTCCACTTATGTATCACTTCGGAAGATGTAAGATTGCATTATGTGCTGCTTTATGAAGATTTTTACGATGCTTTACTTACACTTTACATTTCTAGAGAAATAAACGTTTGGGGCTAGTTGGAGGTTCAGTGAATACATCTCAGTTCGAGTTTGGGGTTTATGGTTTGGTTCTTGCTGTGTGGCCCCACCTGCCTCTCCATGTGCCCGTACCCGTAGCTGCTGCTTTCTCCTTTCAGCACAAGACGGAACAACTCCCACAATTCCTCCAATGTGATGGAGTAGGGAAGCGGGGTTGACAAGCAGACAGGGAGCTGGAGGAGGGCTTCCGTGTTGCGCATTTGGATTGCATCTGAGTGGGTGACCGTTATTTCAGTAGGAGAAAATGTCCAGTGCGGCTGTGTGTGCTGTAATTTTGTTTACAAAACAAGAAGACAGAGTGTGATCATGGGAACCTCTTACTTTTCAAATACTCTATTTCTGATAAAGTACTACCATGTACCCTATTTTGTTAGAGTAATTTTGATAGTTCCAGATCCTCTGTTAGTCCCTTAACAGGGAGAATGTCAATGGAGTCAATGGAGTGTCAATGGAGAAATCACATAAGTTTTCTGTAGGTGACTTTTGACTTTTACTATCTGTGAAGAGCAGATATAAAACTTCTATTTTGCCTATTTCTTAGGATGTGTGGCAGAAAATATTTAATAATATGCACAAATATTCTGACGCACCTTAGTAAAAAACTAGAATAAGTTAATCATCATTTTGATATAGTTACATTTTCTGTTCTTGGTCCTCTTTTAATTTTAGATATGTTATATTTTCTGAACACATTGCTCTTGGTAAATTTTTAAACTTTGAAATCCTTTTACGATAGAAAGACAAAGAGGGATTTTGACAATCAGAGGACTTCTTTGTGTGTTCTAGCATCTTCTCATTAAGCAGTGGCCCAGTCTATCTTTGTGTTGGGCAGTAAAAATAACCTTGGAGCAGGTCTACGGTGCATTGGGTTGTTTTGACTTTGTTCTGCTCCCCTGTGACCACCTTCTTCCACACCTCGAATCCTTTCAAATCCCAGCTGATGGCCATACTGGTGTATACTTTGTTGTCTACATGGTAGGAATGGGAGCTTGTCAAAGTCCTAATTTTCTCCAAATATTCTGAGTCTGGCTTCCTTTCTCTCTGATCTAAAACTCAAAATATTGGAAATTCTTTTTTCTTGGTTTCTTGGTTTTGTTGAACAACAAAAGCAAGAACAGTCTTTGTTTGGGAGAGGAAAGAGGTATCTGTCAGTACTTATGTTACATTAATGTCAGCCCAGATGGTCTAGTAAAGAATGGGTACTTTTCACTTGGAGGAGAGAAGGGCAGGGATCAAAGCAGTAAGAGGCCACTGGCAGTTGAGAGGGTGGTAGGAAGAGAGTGGTGGATGGCCAGGCAGGACAGACCTCAGACAAGAGGTTACCAGTGAAGCATCTGAGAAGTGTGTGTAGGGGTATTGGAGGCTTATTGTCAGATTTCACTTGTCTCATAAATTTGTCCTATCCATGAAAATCTCCACTACCCATTCCTTTTGGCAAAATCCTCTACTTCAAAGGAAACAATACTGATCATAAAATAAGGCTTAGATTTGTGTCGAGCCTCACCAATTTCCAGCTTAGCCAAGTCAGTTGACCAATTTGGAGCTTAAGTTTCTTTTTCCATAAAATGAGATTGCATTTGGTGGTAAGTCCCCTCTTTGTTCCAAAACACATAGGTTCCCAGCTTCTTAGAGCAGTGATGGACTTTTCAAAATAGACCTAAAAGACCACGATGTTTACATGTACTTATTTTATTGGTTTGCTTTAGATTGGGGCCATTGTTGGTGGGGTCCTCCTTTTGGTGGTCGCAGTTGCTGGTGTGGTGTTGGCAAAAGGAACTTGGAATTCAGACATCACTCTTCTGACCATCAGTTTCATCTTTCCTTTGATTGGCCATGTCACGGGCTTTCTGCTGGCACTTCTTACCCACCAATCTTGGCAGAGGTACAGTTCAATGATCCCTACACTTTTTTGGAGAAGATAAAGTAAACACTTGGTCACTGGTAGGCTTTGCTGCCTGGCTGTGTCAGGAGACAAGAAGAGTTTTGACTTACAAGGTGGATGGAACAGGACAACTCAAAGTAGAGAGGGTGAAAAGATCATGGTAATTCTTATGTAAATGAGAGGAAAGGCCAGATTGATGGGAAATTGTAATATGTGAAATTAGGATTGGGGTGTTAACACCATGTGTTGATATCCGGACACATTTCTCTTCTTACTCTGTTAACCAGATAGGGGTGAGATGGTTTCATTAAATACAGAGATAATTCTAGGGCATGAGCAAAATTCAAGAGATGAAGCATTTATCCATGGTTTATGCCACATTCTGGAAAAGTGCTAATTGTAAGGGGCAAGTGGAGAAAGGGCCAAATGGAGACTTAAAATAAGAATTTATCTGAAATATTATCATTACATGTTGGGGCATATAATTTATAAATTTGTGAAATATTAAAAATGATAATACTCTATGTTGTTATGTCTGTAGATGAGTATTAACATACAATGTTGGAGGGAACATAAGTTGGCAAAAACTCACCAGAAGGCAATTTAGTCATATCAATAGCCTTATAAATATTTATAGCTGTTCACTCAGTGATTTTACTTCCAGAAATCTGTCCTGAAGCTAGGACTATCAGATAACCACACGAATATTTATGTGCAAGGATGTTAATTGCAGTGTTATTTATAAATATAAAAAATAGAAACAATTAAATATCTAACCATAGGGAGATACTTAATTCATGCTGTGTCTATGCAATGGAATGTGATGCATCAATTTTAATGCTTTTGAAAAAAATTAAAAGATAAATTTAAAAGAGAATAGAAAATGGAATACATTTTGATTCCCATTTGTAGAAGAAAGCAAAAAGAATGTTATGCATGGAAAAGTATTGGAAGAAATACATCATATGCTAATACTGTTTACTTTTGAGTAGCAGGATTAAGAGTAATTTTAGTTTATTAATTGTTTTTGATATATTTCCTGAGGTTTTCAAGGAATATGCACCACTTCTAAAATCAAAAAAGAATAATTGAAGAAAAGTGAACTGGGTAGTTGAATTTCAAAGGTGGAGTTTGGGAAATGAAAAAGCTGAAAAGATAGATTAAGTGAAAGAACAGAAAGTGGTATGCGTTTTAATTTTTATTTTGTAGAAGAAATCTCTTTTTAGTCTACTTGGGGAACATTTAGGATTATTGCAGGTACTAGGTAAGGCTCTGTCTATGGTATCTCATTTACTTTTTACTACAACCCTGAGAAGTAGTTACTATTACTACCCTCATTCTACAGATGAGCAAATCCTTCAAGACACTAAGTAATATGACCAAGTTCATAGAGCCAGAATGTGGTGGAGTTAGGAATTGAACTGGGGTTTGTTTGCAAAGCCAATAATCAGGAACACAGACTGCTGAGTGGTTGAAATATAACTTGATCTGGAGAGAAAGTATTCCTATGGCAAAATTTAGTCAACAATTTTGTTTTTTTCATACCTGATAGCTTGAGAAGGATCAGGATTGAGATACTGCATTTGCCTTGTGAATGGTCCAGGAGTGAGGTCCAGCTCTGCTGCTTGATCATCTCAAGTAATTGACAGGGGTCTGAAAGGAGATGATCTAAAGAAAGCAAACCAAGCAAGAGAGTAAGCAGAAATAAAAGAAGAGCTGCAGAGCTTGCTCTGTACCAATATTTTCATGCCCACATTATAACTCCCCTTGTTACCTCCACATTCCAGACCAGCTTGCAGAAAGATGCTGGTTTATATTCTGAAACACTTCTTTCCTCTCTTCACTTCCATCTATAGAAACCAGAAGACCCCCTTTATAAACCGAAGACAGATGAAATCAGTTAACTCAGCCCACAACGTCCTGCTTCTGTCTTCCTTTTACTCCCTCCTGATTTTTCTTTTTCAAGTAAGGTTTCCCTCTCTCTCTCTCTCTCTCTCTCAGTTAGAAAACCAATAAAATACAGAAAAGTAGAAAGTAGGAAAATTGTGTTCCTAAACTCTTTCGCCAGAGTTTTAGACATTGGGTTTTAGACACTGGCTTTCATTTAGAGTTTTTGTGTTAACTTGCAAGTGTTGTTTCGTTTCTACTGTTTCATATCTCTAATTCACCTTTCCATTCTCCTCTCCAATGCTCACTCCATGCACATTGGCTCATGGCATATGCACTGCCTCCCAGTGGGTGCAGCTCATACCTGTCCCTGGAACTTTAACTGCAGCCACAGTCCCACGTTAAATGCCTCTCTCATCATCACCATTTCAACTGCCTTTGCCTCTTTAAACCATTATGCCTTCTCTAACCATTTATGCCACTTTTCTGAATTTCTATAGCATCTCCCTGACCCTCGATCATATTTTGTCTTATGTTGTTACTGGACCTTTCCTTTGTGTCGATCGTGTCTTTCTACCCAGATTCCTCGGGCAGGGTTCCTAGGGTCCCGTTCTGAAGTGCCTCTCAGGAGGCCACCTGCAGACCAGACACATTCAGCAAATAATTATTAAATGCGCAAACATTTTTGGTGGCCTAAGCTCATAGCATACATTTATTGCTATATAGAAGAGAAAAATTTAAGAAGAGTCCTTATTGCTAGTAACTCTTGAAAAATGTTTTCCTTGGTAGGTGCAGGACGATTTCCTTAGAAACTGGAGCTCAGAATATTCAGATGTGCGTCACCATGCTCCAGCTGTCTTTCACCACCAAGCAGTTGGTCCAGATGCTTAGTTTCCCATTGGCCTATGGACTCTTCCAGCTGTTGGACGGATTTCTCATTGTTGCAGGTGAGGAGAGCCCCCATTGGGTAGATTTGATTGAAAATTGTCAGTCCAATTTACTACTTTTTCAATCTGAACATGCATGTGATAACATTGAACACACGTAACATGTGATACATTGTTAGCCTGCCATTTTTGGGGAAAACAAAGTGCACAAACACGTTCCTTTGCTTTCATAGCAAAAATATTAAAAATATGTGAAAGTAAGCTCATAACTATAAACAAACATGCTTCACAAAATACAGTGCACTATTAGAACTTGGATTCTAGGACTTGATAAGTCTCCATGAGCAATAATTTATCTTCAGAATGACATTTGTTATGTTTCATCGAGAGCCACGAAGTCTTCCAAATGCCAAGTTATTTCACAATGCTATGCTTCTGTGACTAAGAATTGTGCTGAATGGTTGTGAAATATTTTCCAACAATGAAATATGAAACATACACAGATATTAAAATACATATTTGTATACATATCTATCATATATGTGGGATATGTAACAATCCATACAGCCAAATATACATCATTTTAGAGTCAGTCATTAGGTGGGTTCACAGAAAGTAAATTAAAAAAGATATCAATAACGGCATCTGGGTGGCTCAGTTGGTTAAGCATTTGATTCTTGGTTTTGGCTCAAGTCATGATCTCAGGGTTGGGAGATTGTGCCCCATGTCAGGCATTGCACTCAGTAGGAAGTTTGCTTGAAGATTCTCTTCCTCTGCCCATACCCCCTCCCAAGTAAATAAATCTTTCTAAAAAAAGACATCAATATGTACACATGCATATATTTTAATCTTGGGCCATTGTGATTTTCACTTTAATCAGGAGACAGGGTCTTAATTATACTCAATGATACTGAGATGACTGATTATATACTGATTGCTGATATAACAATCAACATAAGTAATACTTGGAGTTTAATTTTATCACAAAATAAGAGAAATCTTAGAAGAGTAAAATTCCCTGGTCTTAGATCTAAGTTTTAATTTCTTCTCCTTAGTGAGATTGTGAGGGAAGGAATATGTCTGACTTGTTCCCAGCTATCTCCCAGCACTCAAGAGAGCACCTGACTCATAACAAGCAAGCACACACAGGTGTTGCTGGCTGGCTGACTGAATGAATGAATAGATGAACCACCGGTGGCCTGAATGAATGAATGTGTGGGCTGTCAGTGACCTCAATCACAAATGGTCCATTCCAGATAGAAATAGCCATTTTGATACATGGAGTTATTTTGTTCCATAGTTCCCCCCCTTTTTTTATTGAGGTACATTTGACATATAACATTATATTAGTTTCAGGTGTACAGCAAATGATTCATATTTGTATATATTATGATCACCACAGTTAGTCCAGCTAACTTCTGCCCCATATGTAGAGGTTCTTTTTCATTATGATGAGAACTTTTAAGACTTACTCTCTTAGTAGGGGCGCCTGGGTGGCTCAGTTGGTTAAGTTGCTGCCTTCGGCTCAGGTCATGATCCCAGGGTCCTGGGATCAAACCCTGCATTGGGCTCCTGGCTCAGCAGGGAGCCTGCTTCTCCCTCTGCTTGCTGCTTTGTCTACGTGTGTTCTCTCTGTATCTGTCTGTCAGATAAATAAATAAAATCTTTAAAGAAAATAAAGAGACTTACTCTCTTAGCAACTTTCAACTATGTAATACAGTATTATCAACTACAGACACCATGCTGTACATTGCATCCCCATGACTTATGCATTTTATAACTGGAAGTTTGTACCTTTTGACTTCCTTCACTGATACCCCCTCCCCTCCAGTCCTGGGCAACCACCCATCAGAGAATAGATATCTCCATGAGCTTGGTTTTGGTATGTTGTATTTCCATTTTTGTTTGTCTCAGGTGTTTTATTTCACTTCTGATTTCTTTGTTGACTCATTGGTTGTTCAATAGCATGTTGTTTAGTGTCCACATTTATTTGTGAATTTTCAGTTTTCTTCTTGAAGTTGATTTCTAGTTTCATACCAGTTGTGGTCAGAAAAGATGCTAGCTATGATTTTAATCTTCTCAAATTTGTTAAGATTTGTTTTGTGACCTAACATATGATCTACCCTGGAGACTGTTCCATTAGCTCTTGAGAAGAATAGGTATTCTGTTGCTTTTGGATGGAATGTTCTTTATATGTCTGTTAAGCCCATGTGGTCTAATGTATCATTCAAGGCCAATGTTCTTTATTGATTTTCTGTCTGGATATTCTATCCATTGATGTAAATCGGGTGTCAAAGTCCCATATTATTATTGTATTGCTGATAATTTCTCCCTTTGGGTCTGTTACTATTTGCTTTATATATTTAGGTGTTCCTATGATATTTGCGTATATATTAAGATATTATGATATTGTATGATATTGCGTATATGTAAGTGTTAGATCCTCTTGTTGGATTGACCCCTTTATCATTAGCTAATGCTCACGTCTCTCTTTACAGATTTTGTTTTAAAGTTTATTTTCTTTGCTATGAGTATAGCTACCCCAGCTTTCTTTTGGTTTCCCCTTGCATGAAACATCTTTCTCCATCCCTTCACTTTCAGTCTCTGTGTGTCCTTACATCTGAAGTGAGTCTCCTGTGGGCAGCATAGAAATGGATCTTGTTTTTAAATCTATTCAGCCTCTCTCTGTCTTTTGTTCCTGAGGTTAGTCCATTTACATTTAAAGTAACTATTGATAGGCATGCAGTTACTGACATTGACATTCATTGTTTTGTGGCTCTTTCATAGTTCCTTTCTTCTTCTCTTCCTTACTTCTCTGTTTTCTTCTGTGGTTTGATGACTGTCTTTAATGGTCTGTTTAGACTCCTTTCTTCTCTTTTGTGTGTCTCTTTTGTGTGTATAGATTTCTTCTTGGTGGTGACCAAGAGGCTTACATATAACAACTTGTATTTATAATAGTTTATTTTAAGTTGGTAACAACCTAAGTTTGAACACATTCTAAAGCCCTATGTTTTTATTTCCCCTCCATGTTTTATGTTTTTGAGGTCACATTTTATATCTTTTTATCTTGTGTATTTCTTAACTAATTACTGTGGTTATTTTTACAATTTTTGTCTTTTAACCTTTATACTAGCTCTATAAGTGATTAATTCACTACTTTTCTATATGTTTATCTTTACCAGTGAGATTTATACTTTCACATGTTTTCTTATTACTAGTTAGCACCCTTTCTTTTCAGCTTCAGTAAGTCCCTTTAATATTTCTTGTAAATGTTGATGAACTCCTTTAGCTTTTGCTTGTCTGGAAAACTCTTTATTTCACCTCTACTTCTGAACGACAATTTTGCTGAGTAGTGTGTTCCTGGTTGGAAGTTTTTTCCTTTCAGCACTTTGAATGTATCATGACACTCCTTCTGGCCTGCAAAGTTTCTGCTGAAAAATCTGCAGATAGCCTTATGGGGTTCCCCCTGTATACAACAAGTTGTCTTTCTCTTGCTGCTTTTAATGATTCTCCCTTGTCTTTCTTTAATTTTAACATTTTAATTATAATGTGTCTTGGTATGGCTCTCTTTGAGTTTGTCTTCTTATAGAACTCTCTTCCTGGACCTAGATGTCCGTTTCTTTTCCTGCCCCTCAGTTTGATGCTGTAAAATGAAGAAATGAGTCTCTTCTACAGACAGTTCTGGGCATTTTTCAAGGAGCTGCTCCTGGGCTGAGCCCTGGAGCAGGCGAGTTGGTTTGTAGTTCCTCCATTCACCACAGATCTGTGGTTCTCATATGTACCAGACCTGTTGGTCTTAAAAGTCAGATGTTTTGGGGCTTGTCTCTCAGGTACTTGTATTAAAAGTTGGGATGCCTATTCTGGAGTATGAGTCCTTTGCTTCTGAGGGAGAAGCTCCATGTTTTGAGTTCCCTCTTGATTGTGGGTGGCCCTGTCTGGGGTGAGGCTTATGGCGAGATTTCATCCCTGTTTTTCCTACCCACTCCCATGTGTTTTCCCTCCCTTTTGTCTGATGTTATGGGGTTGTTCTGACAGTTTTTAGGTTTTTTTCCCAGAGGAATTTAGTGTGTCTGTGGGAGGAGGTGAGTTTAGGATCTACTTATGTTGTCTTCTTCTTCTTCTTTTTTTTTTTTTCAAGATTTTATTTATTTATTTGAGAGAGAGAGGAGAGAGAGAGAGAGCATGCAAGCATGAGTAGGGGAGAGAAGCAGAAGAAGAGGGAGAAGCAGGCTCCCCTCTGAGCAGAGAGCCTGATTTGGGACTCAATCCCAGGTGCCTGGGATCATGACCTGAGCTGAAGGCATATGCTTAACCAATTGAGCCACTCAGGCATCCTGCTTATGTTGCCTTTTTGAACCAGAACCCCAGTTTCCATCTCTTTTTCTTTCTTTTTCCCCTTCATTTCTGTGTGTTTACACATATGTGACCCAAAGCAAACAGAGTCCCAAAGTACACGATATCACTGCATTACAGTCTTTGCTAAAGGGATTTTTCAATACTTGCATGTTTTAACACCTAGCATACAAGATGTACAAGAGAAGGCTGAAGAATGAACACAGAAAAAAGGACACAGGTTGTGCAGAAGGCTGCCATAAAAAGAAATCTGCTTCTCTCAAAGAGACCAGTGCTTTCTTAGAAGTGAATGAAGAAGTTGCTATAACTCCTGGGCCATCAGTGCCAATGGATCTCCACACAGCTCTTGAACCAACCAGCCACATCTCTTCTTGCACCTTATAAGGGTTGCTGGCCTGCCTGGTCTCCATCTTCCTCAGCAGCCAGTAAAGACAGTGCAGAGCTGATGCATGCATCTCATTGGCAGGGCCTATGGGAATATTTGAATATTTATATTTTCATGTGGTTTGTGAATTGTCATTGGATCCATTTTTGAAAATGTATTTCGCTTACTTCGGGGAGTTTTTTTTGGGGGGGGTTGCTTAATATATTTACTGGCTGCTGTGTGTGTTCTTGTCTTCCCATGCAGTGAAGAGTAACACCTGTTATTGTGCGAAGTCATTCTGGATTAGATGTCACCTCCCACTGCATACAACTCTCATAAAAAAATGTGGTCATTTCTGAAACGACTGTTATTTTTTAAGGGCTTGGAAATCTTTTGGGATTATAGATGTAACACAAGTGTAGAGGGAATTAATGACCACTTGATGTTAAAATGTGAATGCCCCATATTTTACTGTCTAATGATAAGCACATGAATAGCCTTCTAATTTTTGTTCGTTATATCATTTTAAGAAACATTGAGATCATTCCATATATACTGTTTCATAAGTCACTTAATGACATATTATGGAGAATCTTGTCATACCGTTTTGTTGATCTACCTCATTCTTTAGAACAGTGGCTTCATAGAAGTATTCCATTGCACAGAAGGACTGTATTTTATTTAACCATTCCTTATTCGTGTACACTTAAATAGCTTTGAACTTATTGGTATTATAATGCTGCTGCAAATACCTGTACTGTTGTGCAAGTATTTTTGGAGAATCACTTCCTACAACTTGAAATGTCAGGCCAACGTCACATTAAAATGTCGAGCAGGCTGCTGTCCAATGATGTATCGCAGTGCCTGAGTGGGGTTGGCTTCCTACAGCTGCACCAGTCTGAAGATGATCAATTCTGATTTGTGAAAATATCTCATTTAAGATTGTATTTAAAAAATTATGACAGAAGTAGAGTATTTTTCATGGTCACTTGCCTATTCATGTCCTTTGCTTGCCTTTCTATTTGCTTTCCTTTTTGATCGATACATTGCTAACACATGATGAACGCTTTGTCCTGTTTTGTCAACATTTTACCTATTTTTGATCTTTTCTGTTTTGTTTTTCTATGTCTTTTGCCATATATAAGTTTTGTATTTTTTACATATTCAGCTTTATCAGTCCTTTTAAAAAATGCTTTTTGACCTTGGTATCTGTCAAATGTTAGAATATTTATGTTTTTGTGTGGATTATGAATTGTGCAAGTATTTCTTTTTGGGAATGTATTTGCAGGAAGTTGTTTGGGGGTTTGCACAACGTATTTACTCTCTGCTGTGCGTACTGTCTGCTGTAGGCAAAACCCATCCCCCTCTCTTCTTACGTTATTAAAAATATTTCCCATATATTTTCCTATGACTTTTATGAACTAAATATGTAAATTGTGTGTTAAGAGTCTAATTTTTTTATGGTTAATTAATTGATCCAACATCATATATTGAATCATTCATCTTTCCTGATTTGAAACACCATCTTTCTCACACAACTTCCTATATAATGTGGGACTCTAGTTAGTTCCATTTTTCTCTGTCTATTCTTATTTGTAAGTTTTGAAATGTGTAAGAAAGTGTATTGTCTGAGATTTAGTGCTTTGTAATTTTGATTCATAAGTATTACCAAGAACCTGTGGGTTAATATGATGGTAATAATTATTGTGGCATTTTCACGACAATTAAGAACGCCTTTGTGGTAGTACAGAAAGAGCCCCATTAGGTCACAAGTATGTTTCTATGGAAAAGAACTATGCAGACTGTGACATGTTTGTTGTTTCTCAACTGCTGCTTTATTCCTTGAAGATTCCATTTATCTACCTGATGAATGTTTATGTGTCGAGAAGCTCGTCTGTGCTGTGTCCAGGCCCATGGGACATGCAGCCGTAACACGCAGTAAGGGTTCCTGCTGGCAGGGTCATAGTCCAGTGGGCATAGATCCCTGCAATGAGCAGTCAGTGGGGCTGGGCATTAACAGACTAGTTCTAATATAAGCATTAACATGAACTTAAAGAATCCATAGAAAATGAATGTCTAAATTGTTTCTCTAAATAGGCACCTAACACAAAGTGGTGAAATCCAGTGCTCTATTCTGAAGATATTATGTACATGGTCATTATTTACCACAGTCAGGACAGGGCTGGGGACAAGACCACCAAAAGCCACCCTTTAAGACAGTCATGACGCACATCAAGCTAAGGGGATTGAAAGTAGTCCTGTCAGAAAACCGTCATCTCCAGAAGTGGTTTGTAAATGTGTTACTGAGAACTGGACACAGTCAAGTTGTCCATTATGTTTCGTATGGAGAATGTAGCTGGAAAAGAAAAAAGCTCTAGCTGAATAAATTGTATTCTAACTGATCTAAATAATCATGGGTTCATGGGGGCGCCTGGGTGGTTCAGTCACTTAAGCATCTGCCTCCAGCTCAGGTCATGACCCTGGGTTCTGGGATCGAGCCCCACGTTGAGCTCCCTGCTCAGCAGGGAGTCGGATTCTCCCTCTGCCCTGCACCTCCCCCCCATGCTCGCTCATGCTCTCTCTCTCTCTCAAATAAATTAAAAAAAAAAAATCTTCAGGCAACAACAAAATAATCATGGGTTCATAAAAGCTGGAACCTAAATGAAGCTCAGAACCGGTGGCGGGGGGAGGGTAGAGAAATAATACTGAGTTCAGCTCTGTGTCTGGAAAGAGCTGCTGGACAGTTGAGGCAGAACAGTGGGAAGAACATGGGCTTTGCCAGGGCTACTCACTGTATTCCACTTAAAGAGCTGGACGCTGTGGGAGTTGGGGGTTGAATTGAATCGAAGGCTGACTTTGAATTGAATTCCAGCTCTGTTATTTGGGCAACACGGGGCAAGTGACAGCTCCTCTGAACTTTAGTTTCCTCTCTTAAAAGAGTTGATAACATTGGATCCTAAACACCCTGAGAGTAGAACACACTTGGTAGGACGTGTGGGAAGTGCTCAGTAAGTGTGAGCTGTTCCCTTCCTCCTGCAGCCACAATTCATCCTGGAGTACAAAGGGGAGTTCCGCCTACTCCCCACGGCCAGTTTACTAAACCAGTTTCAAAAAAAGATTTTATTAATTCGAGGGAGAGAGAGCGCATGCGAGCACAAGGTGGGGAGGGGTAGAAGCTGGCTGCCTGCTAAGCAGGGAGCCCAACATGGGGTTCAATCCCAGGACCCTGAGATCATGACCTGAGGCATGATCATAATCATGATCAAAGGCAAACACGTAACCGAATGATTAATCCAGGTGCCCCAGTGAATCATATTGTAGCTACTAAGCAACCTTCTGACCAGCCTTTGTGTGTACTTTGCCCACCTGGAGGGGCCCCACCTGAGTGGTTACTCATTCTGCTGGATAGAGCTAAGGCACACTTGGCAACATAGTTTATCAGTAAGTGTCTAGAGAGTTTGCTCAGCGTGACCTCTAGAATATACTTAATTTTGGGTGGATGGATAAGATGGATAAAAATATGTAGTCTTCTTCATGAAGCTGAAGACTACTTTCAAATACTTCCTGTGTGAATTTTCAAGTTATAAATTCTGATATTTCTTGGGTTAGGAAGATCTTCAACGATTGAACAGTGTTAGCTACTATGGAATGGTGGAAACTGGCAGAAGTGGAAAGGCGCATGGGGCTTGCTGCTACCCTATATCTACCGTTTCCTTTGCCCTTATTAACAGAACCAAGATTTTGTTCAGGACAGCAATATGCCTAGCTAAAAATAGCTTTCTTGAAGTTAGAGATGACTATGTGACACAGTTCTTGCGAATAAGATAGAAGTGGGGAAGTCTGCTTGTGATTTTTGGAAAATTTTGCTTGCTTGCCCCAGGCACTGATTGACCCTTTCTCCTTGTCAATCCTATTTCCTTCCTGGCATGTGGATGTAATAGCTGGAGCTGAAGCAGCCACTTTCAGACAGTGAAGGCAAGGCCAGGATAATTATGTATCTGTTGACATTTTTGAACTGTAAAACCAACCCTAGCAACTGCCTGCTTTTGAACTTGTTTTCTTAGGAAAAGAAATCTGATTTGTAGAAGCCTATTTGGTTAGTTTTTGGCAACTTGCAGTCAAATGCAATTCTAAATTAATATATTACAATTTGCATTGGCTTTAAAATATTGTGCAGGCTAATGCATAATTTGTTATCTCTACCATAATTATCTCTACCATAACAAAGTACCTTGAATATTTCTGAATTATGTAAAATGGGAACACATTTTCTCAATGTCAAGGTATCTATCACCAGAGGATAACTTTGGCGAGCTGTTCTTTTAACTTCTTGGATCTATCAGATTGCATTTAGATAACTAGTCATTTTAAAAGCAAGAGATCTAGCAGGTTACCTGGAACCACTGATAGGAACACCTGATTTTGACTTAACAGCCATTTTTCTCCTTTAACAATGATAATTCAGAAATATTTTTATTAATGGCACGTACTGAAGTTTTGATATGGGGACAAATCCTGTTTCTACTCCTGCAATGCTTAGGACTATACTTAAGATACCATTCTTTTGGGGTACCTGGGGCTCAAGTTGGCTGAGCATCTGCCTTCAGCTCAGGTCATGGTCCTGGGGTCCTGGGATCAAGTCCCACCTCCGGCTCTGCTCAACGGGTATCCTGCTTCTCCCTTTCCCTCTGACTCTCCTCCCTGCTTCTGCTTTTCTTCTGTCTCAAATAAAGAAATGAAATCTTAAAAAAAAAGATACCATTCTTTTACAACATACAACTTCAGTTTTAGAAATAGATCCCCCACAATTTATACTTCCCCTCCTGTAGCACAGAGTTGTCAAGGGGAAATAGCTTGGCCAACTCATTTCCCAGCTTCCTGGCACTCAGGGGCACCACTTGGCCAGTTCTTGCTGATGGAATGAGTGGCAATGATGTGCTTTGCCTCTAGGCCTGCCCAGCTCATAAAATCCCCCACGGCTGGTCCTCTATGCTCTTTCGGCTTTCCGGCTGGGGGAATGGAGACATTTCCCAGGATGACCTTGGAAGTTGTGTGTTGACTATAGAACCTCCATCAGCTTGGGTTCCTGCAAATTGGAGAGCGAGCTATCTTGCTGAGCTGTTATCTGCCCAGAGCTGTTAGTTACACGAGAAATAAGCTTCTCTTACGTTTGAGATGTTGTATCTTCTGGTGTATATTTTATAGTACTTGGTTATCTAATGTGTGTTAAGAGCCACTCTGTATTTAGTCATTCATTTGCTACTTGAGTGCCCCCACGTGCCACTCTGGCTCAGTGGCCTTACCACGCAAGGTCCAAGTACTTTCTCACCAGAGCGGCCCTAGCCAACGTCTCATCCCATTCCGTGGTAGTGGAGCCAGGTCCCAGATGAGGGCGGTAACATGTCTGCTTATAATGAAGTTTCCATTCAGGGGTCGTAAACTGAAACCACATTTTCTTGCCACAGTTTCCATTTCCTAGCTACGTTCTTTCCAGAAAAAGGATCCTTCTTCAGCTTTCCCCTCTCCCCTCTCTGTTGTTGAGTGCAGATGATAACGAATCACCTCCAGCTGTACTGGCTCCCAGGGCCCTGCTGGCCGGGTTTCCTGTGCTTATGACGGGAAAACAAGGACGCAGGCAGGATTCCAACAGGCTCAGAACATTAGTTTCCAAAGATCTTTTAAAGCAACAGAGCTCTTTTTTCAAGTGAAATATTCAGCTACAACACAATCTATAAAAGCCATACTAATTGAAGTAGGAACGCTGATGGCGATGCTTCTCTTCCCAGATTTGAATCCACTCTGGACCAGGTGGGGAGTCAAACGCATGGTTGTGGGGTTCTGTGCATTTACTGCTGTCTTCTCCCTCAAACAGCCTCTGATACTCAGGGTTGGGTTCCCGCAAATCGTTGCACTTGGGTAAGATCGGAAATTCAAGTTTACGAGTTCTAACTGGTTAGTCCTATGAGGATGAATCAAGCAGTCTCCAGGTTTCACAGTGGCATCACTCGTGACTGAGTGGAAAACTGCTGACAGAATTAGTACTGAGGGAAAGGCGTTCAGCACTGAGAATCAGAAGCACGTTCTTTGAGGCAGATCGCTTTCCCTTCAGGCAGAACCAAATATAACCTCCCAGGAACTGTGATATTGTTTTCTTTTGATTATCCCTCATCAGCTTAGATATTCTGAGCTTTACTTCAATTAGAAAGTATTCTGGTTCATGCATCAGGCACGGTAAGCTGGCACTGCTCACAGGGAGGCAGAGGGCAGGGAGACTGAATGGCTTAGCTACTGTCGGTCAGTGCGGGACCCTCATGTCAGACTCTGAAGATCTACCAGGGTTTCCAACAACGCTCTTGGTCCCTGTGGCTGGCGTGACTGGGACCGAGTGGGGAGATGGGAAATTGGGGTCCAAAAGTTCTTGCTTCCCCGGGGGCCTGGGTGTTAAGAAGTAACACACTGAAGGGAGGTGGGTGGGAGGATGGGGTAACTGGGCGATGGGCATTAAGGAAGGCATGTGATGTAATGAGCACTGGGTATTCTATCCAACTGATGAATCACTAAGTTCTACCCCTGAAACTAATAATACAGTATATATTAGCTAAATTGAGTTTAAATTAAAAAAAAACCACACACACTGAAGGGACATCTGGGTGGTTCAGTTGGTGGTGAAGCATCTGATTCTTGATCTCAGCTCAGGTCCTGATCTCAGGGTTGTGAGTTCAAGCCTGGAGTTGGGCTCCCCACTGGGGGTGGAGCCTACTTAAAAAAAAAGAAAGAACACACTGCTGAAAATGTTTAATTTGTTTGCATACACTTTGGCTTGTTCATATTTTTAAGACGTATTTTTATTTACAAAGTGAGATGATGCATAACAAATATAATGCAGTTACAAATGTATCTGATAACTCCATTTTCATGAAAAAGTATATAAATATATTACAGGAAATTCTATATAGTAAACATTAGAAACTGATACAGTAAACATTCGCTACTTTTTTCTATGCCAATATTACTGTCATTTAAAGCTTAAATACTGGTTTCAAGTATCCCCTATAAAATAACTCTATTAAAATACTGGGAAAGAATTTTGCTATAAACAAGATAGGTGGATTAAAAATAGACTCAGCGTGTCCTTGTAACATCAGCTATAATCAAATGCTGCCTTAATCACCCCTAAGATCTGCACTGTTCAGTTAGTGTTAAAAATTCTAAAATTATTATCACAGGCTAAAGTAGCTGTAAAAATACAGCATTTCCACGTTACTTATTGTTGCGAAGAATGCCCCTCTAAGGTAGAGGAGAATAAGCATAATAATATTGTATGGACTTGTTGCCCTGTGATCTTTATTTTAAGCAGAGAACAGGAACACCTGTTGGAGGTTGGGAGCGAGATGAAGAAGCATCCAGAAGGCTGTCCTTTTCATGTTATTTCAGAAGCTGTGGCTGTTCTCTTTGCTCTTCTTCAGCTTGGAGCCGTGTCAGCACATAAAGGATTACTTGATAGCAGAAAATATATTGATCCTATGGCAAAAAAAAAAAAAAAAAGAGAGAGAGAGAGAGAGAGAGAAAGAGAGAAGACTCTAGATGTATAATATGAAATATATATATAAAAAATGTTTGAGTAATTTTGAAAATATGGAAAAATTTTGTGATGTTTAATATAAGAAGCAGGATATAGAATTGGGCAGTGTCGTGAAAATGATAAGAAACTGAACCAGGCTGACAAAATGAGGAGGGGCGAAGCCTTGGGGGTGAGGGAGTAGGTAGGTGGCCTCAGGGGTGCTACCCTATTTAAAATACCTCCCGCAGCCTGCCCCGCCTCAATCTCTTTGCTCTTTCTTTTTTCTTCTAAAGCCCTTACCTCTATCAAAGATCCTATATAACTTACTTAGTTAATCTGCTTAATATTATCTGCCTTTCTCTTCACCACCCCATGATGGTGATGAGATTAACTTACTTAGTTAATCTGCTTAATATTATCTGCCTTTCTCATCACCACCCCATGAGGGGATCTTTGTTCCAACCACCGATGTGCTCCAAGAACCTACAAGAGTGAGTGCTTGCTCCACAGCAGGCCCTTAGTATGTAAGTACCTGCTGAATGAGTCAATTTCCTGGGTCTAAGGAACTGTTTATCAGTAGGCTTTCTTAACCTAAAAAATGTACAAATCAGCTTAATATTTAGGAGGTTTACCTTGAATTAAAAATGTATCTGAAGGCAAAGTAGGCAAATTTTAATTTTAAAGATGGTAAGCTTCTATATTCTTCAAGAGGTAGAGAAATATGAATTTACAGATATATGAAAATAGCTTCCATATCTCTCCTCACAATATAAACAATAAGGATAGTGGAACCATTGAGAGCAGACAGATACTCTACAAAATGTAGTTCCTGTGAAAGACATGTCTGTAGGTCAGCATGTGATATAACCCATGGTTTGATTTCAGGTAAGAGAAATGGAAAAAATGATCAAAACACAGGATATACCAACCTACCCATTCACTATCCCTCGAGAGTGCCTTCTCTAAGCTAAGCAACTCCAACCTGCTTTCTAGACTTCTCATCAATGCTGCTGAATCCATTCCCTTTCAGGGAATTTCTGTGGCAAGAATGTTACCTTCAATATCCCTTAAAGTTGGAAATGGGGAAAGAATGCCCCTAAATTATATGCTATTTTATTTTTTTATTTTTAAGACTTTATTTATTTATTTGACAGAGAGAGAGAGATCACAAGTAGGCAGAGAGAGAGGGGGAAGCAGGCTCCCCGCTGGGCAGAGAGCCTGATGCGGGGCTCGATCCCAGGACCCTGAGATCATGACCTGAGCTGAAGACAGAGGCTTTAACCCACTGAGCCACCCAGGCTCCCCTATACGCTATTTTATACCAACCCAAACTATGTCCCCCAACATGCTGCCCCATTCTCTGTATATCGTTAAGTGCAGATACTGGATTTCTTCATTTCCCGCCTTTAAATTAAAGGCAAAATATAATGAGATATCTTTGAAATATTTTAATTTTTTTCTGAATTACTCCTCATGCTTAAAAAAAGAGTCCCTTACTACCATAAATCTTTGGTTTTATGTAATAATGTGGGAAGAAGAGAAATGGTTTAACCAGAATTTTGAAAACATCAGAATCTTCACGAAAATCCTCAAATTAGTCAAATTAGAATTTGACTCATTTCTAATACCAAAAATTAGAAGACACCAACCAACGCTCACCTCTGTCTGAACCATTCCATGTCTTTGTAGCCTCATGCAGCGCACTAAGTCAGAGATGTCAAACTGCCAAAGAAAATAGGGTCTCTGTGTTAGATAAAAAGGGTTACTGAATTTGAACCCCAAAGATCCCATACTTCATTCTCCTTTTCCTTTTATCAGTCTTGGGAAACATTCTGGACAAAATAAGTCAGTGAACTGACCCTGCCAGCATTTGATAATTTTATTTACGATATTTTTAAGAATTAGGGGAGGTTATTCTGTTTGAAAATCCCCAACAAAAAACAAATCCCCAAAAGAAATTCTCACCTCTCTGGAATTTGACTAACTTCTTTCCTTGCTTCTTCTTTTTTTTTAAGATTTTATTTACTTATTTGTCAGGGAGAGCCCACAAGCAGGGGGAGCAGCAGGCAGAGGGAAAGGTAGGCTCCCCGCTGAGAAAGGAAGTTGATGTGGGACTTGATCCCAGGACCCTAGGATCATGACCTGAGCCAAAAGCAGACCCTTAACCTGACTGAGCCAGCCAAGCACCCCAGGAATTTGACTAATTTCTAATACCAACATTAAAAAAAAAAAAAAAAAGCAAACTATTTTTCCTACAGTTTGCTTTTTCAGAATGAAATTCCTGATCTTTTCCTGATCTTTTTATTTTCAGTGATATTACCAGTTTGAAACAGGGGAGAAATAGACTTTGTTTCATTCTACTTAAATTATTATGGTAGACACAATAGTGTGTGAAGAGCAAGATAGAATTGCTTTTAGTGAAAATTCTTTAAGAGCCCATGATTTTAATTGCTTATGTACACTATGATATTCTAACATTTAAGTAAGGTTTATACTAATTCAGATTTTAAATAAGATTATACTCATTAATTTTGTTTACTTAGTAATATTTTTTAAAGTGGGAGTAATTGTTTAGAGACTAGCATCAATTTGTAGAACAAAGTATACATTTCCCACTTACAGGTAAACAATAACAAAAAAAGTTTTTAAATTCATAAATATACTTTCTTTGTGCTTCTCTCTCTCTATATATTTCTAAAGATTTTTATTTATTCACTTGAGAGAGAGTACAAGAGCACACAAGTGGGGGGAGGGACAAAGGGACAAGCAGACTCCCTGCTGAGCAAGGAACTTACCTCAGGGCCAGATTCTATGACCATGAGATCATGGTCTGAGCCATAGTCAGACATGTAACCGACTGCACCACCCTTGTGCCCGCCCATATATGTATATGTGGGCATATACATATACATATATTGCCTGCTGCTCCCCTTGTTTGTGCTCTCTGTCTCTGTCAAATAAATTACATAAAATATTAAAAAAAGAGTGGACTGTCCTTTAAAAAAAGATTTAATTTATTTATTTGAGAGATAGAGAGAGATCATGTGCATGAATGGGTGGGAGGGGCAGAGGCAGAGGGAAAAGCGCACTCCCCACTGAGCAGGGAGCCCCATGCGGGGCTTGATCCCAGGACCCTGAGATTGTGACGTGAGCCAAAGGCAGACGCTGAACAAATTGAGCCACCCAGGGACCCCTAAAATACAGTTTGATATAGTAGGAAAGAAAATTAAGGCATTCATAAAAGCTACTAACTAGGGACGTCTGGCTGCCTTAGTTGGTGGAACATGTGACTCTTGATCTTTGGGTTGTTGAGTTCGAGCCCTACACTGGGTGTAGAGATTACTTAAAAAAACTTAAGATTTTAACTTAAGTAACCCCCACCAAAGCACCTGCTAAATAAAAAAATTCCAAGATCATAACACACTATTAAAAATCAGATTCCAAGTTCAATTTATATGTTGTACTCACTTCAAGATCTTGACTGATTAATCCTAAGACCACATCTATGCATATCAGGGTCCCTGAACGTCCGATGCCAGCGCTGCAGTGTGTGATGATTGGGCCAGATCTATGAATGTGTCTCATGTAAGAGATAAAAGTGAGCAAGTCGTCTGGCTGAGAAGGTGTATCGTGGTCTGGCCAGGCAGTGAAATTCAGATGAGAAATATGTCGTATCTCTCCTGTCTGAAAGTGTACAATATAAGAAATATTTAAATACTGTATTATTCACACATAGGTTTCAGTTCTAAATAATATACTGTCCTTTCAAACTTTGACTTGCCCATTGGATCAAATCAAAGGACAGGTGCAAGAGACAAAAAGACTCCATCAAATAACACATGGAGGGTCTTTATCAAGGCGGTTGCTAAATCCACATTTTAAACACCGGTAAAAACTACTTTTGAAACCCTAAAACTAGAATACATTGATATGAATAACAACTTTTTCTAAATGACTCCACTTCAAACTCACTCTAGATAAAAGCCAACCTCATTGCAATGGCTTATGAGCCCTGCATAATTTGACCCAGCTACTTCTCAGACCTGACCTGCTCCTCGTGGCCGCTTTGCTCCACCTGGAGGGACCTCTCTGTGGTTCTTTGAAAACACGAGGTACAGTGCAAGTCGGGGCCTTTGCACTTGCTCTTTCTGACCAAAATGCCTCCCTGCCTCCTCATCCCTTGGCTCAATCAACTCCTTTAGGGTTTTCTCCACAGCATCATCAACACTAGTATCTCCTCATTAACAAGTAAACTCCATGAGGTCAGGGATTTCTTTTTGTCTGTGTTGCTAACTGCTGAATCCCTAGATTCCATAACAGGGCCCAAGCTCTACAAACCATCTATTAATTAAACAAGTCACTTAAGGAATACTGAACAACTGCATTAGCATAAGTAATGGGTAGACTGCTGTGAATGAATAAGAAGGTATAATCTTTAATTCTTTATGAAATCACATCAAAAACCATGAAGGAAATCATTAGGCTATGTTTACATGCGACCAACAGAATCAAGTCCAAGTCCGAAAGGAAACCCGTTAAAGTTGACCATCGAACAACATGGGTTTGAACTGTATAGTCCACGCATACATGGGTTTTTTATAGTACAGTACTGTAAGTAGTTTCTCTTCCTTATGATTTCCTTAACGTTTTCTTTTCTCTAGCTTACTTTGTTGTGAGAATCAGTCTGTAATACATATAATATATAAAATATGTGTTAAATGACTGTTCATATTACCAGTAAGACTTTTGGTCAACAGTAGGCTATTAGTAGGTAAGTATATTGAGAGTTATATGTGGATTTCCAAAGTTATATGTGGATTTTGGACTGCATGGGAGTCAGCACCCTTAACTCCTGCATCGTTTTAGGGTCAACCATACTTAGACCTAAGCTAGTATTACTGGGGGCGGGAATGGGGGAGGAGGGTGAAATTGAGGGAGTGTGGAGGTGAGGAAAAGTAGTAGCTTTACTTAATCCACTTATCTAATTCAAGCTAAATTGAGTCAATGGTGAGGTGACTGTAGAAGGAATTACCCAAATGACAAACATTTATGCTACAATTCCCCATGTATTACCAAATATGTTGTGTTTATGGGGGGGGGGGGAACATTTGCTACTTGGAGATTTTTAAGAAATAGTTTTATTCACTCTTCTTAGAGGTTTGACCTTAAGAAAAAAACAAAACATTTCTAGCACATGGCTTCTAAGCCATTCTGTTCTATCACTAAGCCAAGGATGATGGATGGTCACCTTAAAGGCGTGTATTCTCATTTCATCCTAACACAGTACACATTGGAGGAAACTGGCAGTGAAGAAGGTCACATTTATGAGATAAAAAATAATAGGTGACATTAGTTCCACTGAAATGAGAAGCCGCAAGTTGTTGGCTTTCATTTAGAAATACACTCATGTGGAAGGTGTCCAGACCTGCATTCCAACTAGGAGATAAGCCTTAGGTAAGGGAAAGATTTAACTCACTTACCTGAATCTCTTCCAGTGCCATCGCTCTTACTACAAAGCCCTTCAGCTGCTGCATTCTCACGAGAGCCAGCCGAAGCCTGTCATTGACCATTGTTGTTTGGCCTAGGATGTTAGGCCAGTAGCGCTGGCATTTGATTTTTTCTCCTTCTACTTCTTGGGTCATCATGGCTATCACTGTGGATTTTTGTTCCCAAATCATCTGCCAGAAATCTCCAACAGTTGTAGGGAGAGGTCCTTGGCAGGCAATGTAAACAAACTCTTCTTTTCCCACGGGTATCTTAATGAAGCTGGCGTTGATATAGCCACCTTCATCTCCAAGAGGCACTCTTGTAGCATCATCTGTGAATTTCCCACCACAAAACAGAGCCATCTATATCATGCATTTTTAAACAAGAACCTTATAAACAGTGTGAGTCAAAAATTACAAGAAATTCCTCAGAACCATAAATGAAATCACACTTTTTAATAAAGGCATATTTTCAAATTATGGTCGAATCATTTTATATTTACTCATTTTGCTCTTGTTAAAAGTGTATCTAAGATGTCGACTCAGTGAGTTTCTGACAATTTGATATTATTTACACAGATTTGGTTGAAAAATTAAAATTAATAGATCAATTAATACATTTAGAACTTCTTAATAAGTTCCTAGAGAAACACACATAACTTTATACTTCTTATCCATCCTAATTTTAATGACAATAATGATGAATTTACTGAATGACAACGCCAGAAGATTATTTCATAAAATAAAAATTAGTATTATAATCAAACTATTAAAGTACTTATTACAAATATAATTGGCATAATTACCTCTTGTTCATCTAATTAAATTATATACTTTTAAGTCAGCAGCCAAAATAATAAACTCAATAAATAAAAAGGTAGCTCACTTTATTCTCCAGGGATATAGGCCCCTGTCTTTGACTGTAATTTAAATTTTCAAACGAGTGAAAAGTATATGTAACCCAACTTTTCCAAGGGAATTAATCCATATGTACTCTATGTACATCAAAAGTCACTTCTATTTAAAACATTTATAAATTTAACTGGTAATTTCTGATTATTAAATTATGACTTCAGTAATAGGTTTCAAAATCCTCCATCAATTGCCCTTCAATTACTTGACTTCTACCTCTTAGTCCATGGAAACAAATCCACTCAGTAGTTTTGAATTTATGGCTTATCCCATCTGACTTTGAGATGCTAGTCTGGCCATTTTGTGTGTGCGTGGGGGTGCTGAAATAATTCCCACCTACTTAATGCTGAACCATTATTGATTTCATTTTTAAAATGCTAAGATTCACTTTTCACAGGAAGTTTTCCAAAATAAATTTTGTGTCCTCCCACTTGGTTGAAAAAATTCAGTTGTATTGTTATTTATTGCATGATTTGTTACTCTTAGTTCTGCTATAGCTCTTTGAATTTATGACTTCCTGTCAAATCACTATATCATACACGGTGGAATCCAGTGTGCTAATATATAAAAATATGACTGATGATTACTATAAGAAGTTGCTAAAAAAAAAAAAGAAGTTGCTAGATATTACTATTTTGGCTATATCCCTATATAAGAAAAAAAATCACATGTTGATTGGTGAAATTAGTAAAATGTAGGTAAAAAGAATTTCCTTTTTTCCTCCTAGTATTTGACAATTCACACTATAATGCAACTTGGGAGTACCACTGTTGATACCATTGCAGCCACATGCACCTATAATGTATGATAGAGATTTCTCTGACGTTAAAATGAGTGGAATAAATAGATATTGGTGTGACACATGAACTAAGAAACTGCTCATCCAGAAGCGAATTCATGAATGACAATTTTTTTTTAATTTTAAATTTTATTTTTTTTAAAGTAGGCTCCACACCCATTGTAGGGCTTGAACTCATGAACCTGAGATCAAGAGTCACATGGTCTATCAACCGAATCAACTAGGCACCCTCCCCTGTAGAAGCTAATTCATATATTTTTCTAAGATTTTATTTATTTATTTGACAGAGAGATCACAAGTAGGCAGAGAGGCAGGCAGAGAGAGAGAGGGGGAAGCAGGCTCCCTGCTGAGCAGAGAGCCAGGACCCTGAGATCATGACCTGAGCCGAAGACAGAGGCTTTAACCCACTGAGCCACCCAGGCGCCCCAAATGATTCATATTTTTAAGAAGCCCTTAAAATTACTGATTTGGGATGCCTGGGTGGCTCAATCAGTTAAGCATTAGATTCTCTCTTTTTTTTTTTTTTTTGAAGATTTTATTTATCCATTTGACAGAGAGAGACCCAGCGAGGGAGGGGACACAAGCGGGGGTGGGGTGGGGGTGGTGGTGGGAGAAGGAGAAGCAGGCCTCCCGCCATGCAGGGAGCCCGATGTGGGGCTGGATCCCAGGACCCTGGGATCACGACTTGAACAGAAGGCAGGGTTGTGAGATGGCGCTCTGGCTCTGCACTCAGTGGGGAGTCTGCTTGAGATTCTCTCCCTCTCCTTCACTTTCGGTCCCTTTCCTCCCCTCACACATGTGCACGCTCTCTTTCTCTCTCAAATAAATAAATAAATCTTTAAAAATAATAAAACTACTGATTTGGCATCACTGATTAATTTCTAATACCATGCTGCAAAAATTCATGAATGTCTGAATAGTTAAGATTATTCTGATTTATTTTCAGAATACATAGTTTAAAAAGGAATTAACATTATATATCTAAATATATTTGTTACTGATATAAATCTCTGAATATGTGTTTGTGTGTGTGTGTGTGTACACACTTGTGTGAGACATAGGGTAAACTGGCATAAAAGTTTTAAATCAGTTCAAGTTATATTAGACACATATTTGATATGAAGGCAAATTAAACTTACAGGGAAGTATATTTTTATATCGGTTTTTTCTTCTGTTTTCCTTAGTTTGCCCAATCAGACACTGATCCAAAGGTTTTAATTCTTGAAGATTCTGCAAGAAAAAGTGGAAAAAAAATTAAATTTGTTGAGATAAGCAGTAATTCAGTAATAATTGCTAATGCTTTAAATATGTGGGGTGTAAAATTGGCTTCTTATCAGGGCAGACTTTGAGTGTTAAGAAATAGGTATGTCCTGTCAAGATAAGCAAGTCTAAAATCCCAATACTAATCTGATATACCAGTTGTTGAAATATATTGCTGCAAATGTCTTTAACATGTAGTCAACTAAATTTGCTGCAATTTGTACCTTAATTTTAAATTTCAGTTTAAAGAGATCTATAATTACATTTTAGGGAAAAAAACATATAAAAGCAACTTTGGCTTAAAATAATGCAGTGGAGCTGAATTTCTTGACAATATCGTCTATGGGGTCATAGAATATCCCATGTGAAAGAGTTGTGGTTAGATAGTCCCAGGTTTTTAAAGGCAACTCTCACTTTTTGTTCACTCATTAATCCACCCAATTATCTCTTTATTTATCCATTCTTGCAAATATATACTGAAAATGCCTACTAGATGCAGGACACTGTAATAAGTGCTGGGAATACAGTGGTGAGAAAGAAGATATGATTCTGGTTCTCCTCAAGTTTACAGACTATTAGGAGAAAGAGTCAATAAACAAATGCTGTGATAAATGCTTTGAAGAAATTAATGTTAGAGAAAAATAAAGATCTACTTTATAAAGTGTCCTGATGACAGGTCTTTGGAATGGTGACATTTAAACTTAAGCCTTCAAGAAGAAATCATTGCTGTAAAATGGAGAGGAAGAGTATACTTCAACTATTGTGAACCTGTTTCCAAATCTATTAATGTGATTTACCAAGTTTACCCTATGTCTCCCATGTCCAAATCTATTAATGTGATTTACATTATTTTGAGTATTAAATACAAAGCATCTATTACATTCCAGAAGCTCTTGAAAAAAGTTAACTCCTTTCACTGCAGTGGCTATGAAAAGCTCAGGAAGTGGGCAAAGTAAGCATATGGTTTGAGGGAGATGAACAAGGTAAATCCCAAAACCACAGTGGTGTTACATTCCTCTTTTGCCTAGTAGCAAATATGGATGTTGCCAGCAAGACCACATTAGCAAGGGCTCTGAACCACTGCTGCACTGAATGGAGGGGCATATTTCTGGAGCTGTATTAAATTAGAAACTGTTACTAATGAAGCCCATCTACAGTGTATAATAGATGGTTGGAATTGACAGTTGGCTTAAAAAAAAAGCCTCTCTATCTCTACTATGAGGCAGGGAAGTTTGGGGACATTTATCAAGCTCCAAAGTAGTTAAAGAGATCTCTCTGAATCAATACTAATAGGATCCTAATTCGGAAAATTAATTTCCTGCTGGGTAGAACAAGATGGTGCTTTTAGTTGGAAGTAAAGTTGCAAAGTAATGGATGTTTTCAAAATTTCTCCCAGCTTTACATAAAACTTTGGGAAAGAATCAACGGCAGAAGCCACTTACCTCCAGCTCCTTAGAAGGAATTCCTTGATCTAATAAACCTCGCAATGTTCGAATGACTGCTTTCAACTTGGTACCAGTGTATTTACCAGAAGGAAGCACTTGGACGATGGGGAGGGCAGCAAGCTCCTCATTTGTCAGAAAGGGATGATCTAACAAGAGACAGCAGTTGATTTTTTTTTAAGACTTTATTTATTTATTTATATATAGAGAAAGCACAAGGATGGGGGTTGGGGGTGGGGCAGTGGGAAAGGGAGAAGCAGATGCCCTGATGAGCAGGGAGCCCGACATGGGGCTTGATCACAGGGTCCTGAGATCATAACCCGAACTGAAGGCAGACACTTAACCGACTGAGCCACCCAGGTGCACCGACAGCAGTTGATCTTTTTAAAAAAAAATTTCTTCCCAAAGTGACTTAGCCAATAAGGCCACTGATTTGAGCCTATTCTCACCTCATCTGTTTTTACAAAAGCAAGAGTCTTCAGAATTAATAAGGCAGGAGAACAGGTAGGCAGATACCTACAATCTGCATAAGAAAATCTTGGCCATAGCAAGGCCCTTGTACACAAGGGTTATACCCAAGGTGTTCCCTTTTAAGGAAACACCTCACTGACGGCTCAGAAATTCTTAAGGCTCTTGGCTCTCATGTACTTACAGTTTCTAGAAGAGTTTAAACATTTTATTTTTTATTTTTTGCTTCTCTTGATTCAAATGACACTATTTTCTTGATGAAAACATATCTAGTCCTGGTATTGCTTTGCACTTACATTAGCTTCCAAGCACACTGGGGAAAAGATGAAGGGAGATGCTTCAGAAACTCCTTACAATGGGATATGCACTAGAAACATGGATGCCTCCTCTCTCTACCCTGGCTTGGTACTCAGTGCCAGTATCCTGGGCATTTGAAAGCTTTCTCAATAGAAATCAAAACTGGGGGTCTCCAGGAGCTTATCAAATGAGTGGTATCAGTGTCTTAGAAGAGGTATGGATCTAATTTAGGAGCTGCTCTCTGGAAACTGCTTGTACCAGAAGGCAACTATTATCCTGGAAAAAAGTAGAACGTTCTTGCTATAGTCTTGCAGCTACAAGTATTGCTGATGAAAGTCTTCTGATGATGCAGCTACTATGTAGGCAACAATAATGCGAGGCTCTGTGGGGTATACAGAGCTGTACTAGATACTTCAAGAAGCTGAACATCTGGTGGGGTGAAGGCTAGCTATAAATACCAGATCCACTCATAAAAAATAACTCTAAACTTTTACAGAACTGAGTGTAAAGGCAACAGGAGCTCAAAGGCTGGAGATGAGCATGGGCTACAGGATTTGACAGGAGCACCATCGCCGATACCAACAATTTACCTAAACAGGAAAAGTGTTCATTCAACTTCTTTAATTTCCTTTAACAACTAAGACTTCAGAATACGAAACCGTGTCTTTCATTGCATTAGTATAACATTGCCTTTATAAAAAAAGAGAAATGATACACTAGATAGAGCCTCATTTCTCCACTGGCTCAGTTATAAAATAAAAGAGGCAGAGCAAATAAAACTAGGACAGAGCAATTGACTCTGTTTTTAAAACAATGAGGTTGAGATGCAAGGGTATTAATTTCCTATCCTTGAGCCATTCTACCTCTTTTATTACAAATAAAACGCATCCCACAACTCTTGTCCAGCAAAACTGCGACTTTCTGTTTCTAATTAAAGTATTTGCACATTAATTTGTGTGTTTTACTTTAAGCCACGGAGAATTTTAGCCTACACCTGTGCAAATATCTGGTTATAAAACTGAACGCTGATGTCTGTCTATGTGATTTTACGTTATGTATGGAACCAAATAACGTCCATATACAGTGAAATAACACATCCACATATTCTGAAAACTGTAACTTTCAACTGCTAATTTTTTTATTTATTATTTTTGATGAAAAAGTTGCTCATAAAATTCTTGCCTTTATTGGAATCTTCATGGTTTGTTGTTTCTATTGGCAACTCATCACTTCCCCATGTTATCTCATCGTCATCATCGGGCTTCCTTTTTTGTGACTTTTGAATCAAGCTATGACAACAAAACACAGTGGTAATAGTTTATTCAGTTTTGTCCCTGAAATAAATTTAAATATTATTGTCCTTGATCCCCTTGTTTCCTCTACAATTTCATGATATTTAAAAACAGATCATCTGATTAAAAAAACCCCAACTCCACAATTCTTAAAATTCATTGGTAGATGGAAATTAAAACTGAAGTACAGAATTGCTTCATATAGTCTAAAATTTGTCCTCAAACAAATCCTGTCTTTGAATGTGAGACTGAAGGAGTCCTCTCGGGAACAGAGAAAGTGGTGGTTTGTTTCTACCCTTCAACATGGATAACCCATCACAATTGTGTAACAATAGCTCTTGTCTTTTTTTTTCCCCCCTTTTTAAGTAGGCTCAATGCCCAATGTGGACCTCAATGCGGGGCTTGAACTCACTACCCTAAGATCAAGACCTGAGCTGAGATCAAGAGTTGAACACTTAACTGACTGAGCCACCTAGGCAACACTCTCTTGTCTTTTTAATAGCTCCCTACTATTTGTACTATATGGACGTATCTTAATTTGTTTATAGAAGTCCCTATTGACGGACATCCATCTTTTGCTACAGTGGGGGGCCAGAAGGAGACTTCTGTATCAGGGTGCTCACTTATGTAATAAAGCAGAGTACAGCTTCTCATTGTTCTAGGGGTACACAGTAAATGCTATCTCCCTGGTAAGGTGGATGGCTAGGGAAAAGAATCTAGGCAGGAGAAATGTTTAGTGATGAGGTGAAAAAGGATAATGTAAAAGGCCGACCACATTTTTTCATTTTCTGATATTCAGGGGGAACAAGGCAGTACACCTGTCTAATGACATTAGTATACACCACTAAAGCAAGACCTGTCCAATGCTCCCCAGACATCAATAACAGGGCTGCAATTACACTGCTTTGATGGTGAATGTTTTCCTCTACTCCAGCTAATTGTGGGTTACAATTAATAATTTAATTTGCAAGCTCTGCATCTATGAGGTTGTTTTTGTCACCTAGTAAGTACACTTTGTCTGCAAGGATACAGTTTGGAGATCCTTCCATCAGGCATTCCCTTCTTTTTCATCCTTTTGATCAGCTGCTTTAGTATTTCAGAGGTGCTTGTGTGAGTATATCTTAATTTGTTTTGTGTATGTTATGGTTTTTTTTAGAAGTATAAATGATGTTGCAATTAAATTTTTGTAGAAATGTTTTTGCACACATGTGGTAGTGGGAGCAATTCTTAGAAGTAAAATTACTAGACTGAAGGTTATGTACTACAGTTCTTTGAATCTATGACACCCATCACTGCAAGATACACTATTCTTTACATTAAGAAACACGATGGATGATTGTATATGATTTCAGAGATTTTTTAAAAAATATTTTATTTATTTATTTGACAGAGAGACACAGCTAACAGTGAGAGAGGGAACATAAGCAGGGGAGTGGGAGAGGGAGAAGCAGGCTTCCTGCTGAGCAAGGAGCCCAATGGAGGGACTCGATCCCAGGACCCAGGGATCATGACCTGAGCTGAAGGCAGCCGCTTAATGACTGAGCCACCCAGATGCCCCGATTTCAGAGATCTTAAAAACTAAAGAGTATCGAAGAATTAGTAACATGCAGATAAAATTTATATGTTAATAGTGTCTCTAATTGTCCCCCAAATAAATTACATATACTTATCTACCTTTCTTATCCTCCTTTCTCCCCTTCCCCTGCTTAACAGAGTCGAGTCTCTATATTTACAATTATTGGCCGCTGGCCCAGATATTTGTTAATCTTTTAAATTTATCTATCTATCTATCTATCTATCTATCTATCTATCTATCTATCTATCTTATCTCTCTCTCTCTCTATCTATTTAAGATTTTATTTATTTATTTGACAGTGAGAGAGAGGGGGGAGAGAGGGAACACAAGCAGGGGGAGTGGCAGAGGGAGAAGCAGACTCCCCACTGAGCAGGGAGCCCGATGCGGGTCTGGATCCCAGGACGCTGGGATCATGACCTGAGCCAAAGGCAGATGATTAACAACTGAGCCACCCAGGCGCCCCTAATCTTTTAAATTTAAATTGTATGCATTTCTACATTGTAAATATGTAACCCCTTGTCTAATTTCACTTAGTCAAAAATTCGCTGTCGATTTGCTTTTCTAGGAAAATGCAAGTAGCTCCCTTTGTTAGGTTATTACCTGATACGGAGCAAAATTTATTTATGTACAATCACTTTGTTGGCCAACTTATATGTTTAACTTTTTAAAAACACTAAACAATGTATTAGGACAAATCCTATTTTGTATTAGAAACTATTTTCAAAAAGAAGCAAAATTGTGGGATTTTCAAATGTTTCTTATCTTCTTTGGTTTTATTTTAATCGTACTAGAAGATAATCACTATCATCATTGTTGGCACATTCCCTTTCAGACCTTTCTTTCATTTTTCCCATGGTCAAGGATATACTTATTTTTTGGAGGAATGTTTTACCACATTGTCACATGTCAGTAGAACCTCCTTTTAATTGAATTTTATAAATAATGAATATTCAAACATAGGTCCATAATTTAGTCAAATATTCTCCTTTTATTGGAAAAGAATAAATTAATTTCAAAAGCAATATCTAAATGAAAATCTTCAGAGCACTTCTAAAAAGGAATGGATCTGTTATACTTTAAAAGATTATTTTCTTACCTTTCACTTTTTACTTTTTCTTCACAACATTCTTCACAGCCGTTCATTTTGACAGACTAAAATAAAGAGAAATAAAAACCACATTAGCCCACTGTTAAAAAAAAAATCAAACGATCTCATAATGTTCAATTTTTTCTTGTTAATTATTTCCTATATTTACTATTATGTCCATCCTCCTGTAACAAAGACACATATGATAATTAATGTCAAACTGTGGCTAAGGTATCTTCAGTGACCCAAGAGTTTTGGCTGATTCCACTTATTCACCTTTACACTCATCTTGGCTTTTCATTTCTTGTGTAAGGGATATTAATAGTATAGAGGTAAGGAAAAAGCAAGATGAAAAGCTAAAGTATGATTATTTAGATATGCATATTTGGTATATGCTTTTACACTACTTAATTTTTTTAATAAAATATTTTATTTATTTGAGATAGAGAGAGAGTATGGTGGGGAGGGGGAGAGGGAGAGGGAGAGGGAGAGAGAGACTCAGATGCTCTGCTGACCAGGGAGCCAAATGTGGGACTTGATCCCAGGACCCGGAGATCATGATCTGAACTGAAGGTGGACACTTAACTGACTGAGCCACCCAGATGCCCTACATTACTTCAATTTTAAAATCTGAAATTAGGCTCTCCAGAAATATTTTAGTAATTTTCAAAGTGTTAAATTATTTTTCCCTTTTATTATTAAAGTGAGGAGTCTCTCCACAGAGAACATAGATCAGCTCATACTGTAACATGCCAAATTTCTTTTCTTTTCTTTTTTCCTTCCTTCCTTCCTTCCTTCCTTCCTTCCTTCCTTCCTTCCTTCCTTCCTTCCGTTTTTTTATTTTTAATTTAATTTTATTTTTTTCAGTGTTCCAAGATTCACTGTTCATGCACCACACCCAGGGCTCCATACAATACATGCCCTTCTCAATACCCACCACCAGGCTCACCCAACCCCCCACCCTCTCCCTTCCAAACCCCTCAGTTTGTTTCTCAGAGTCCATAGTCTCTTATGTTTTGTCTCCCCCTCTGATTTCTCCCAATTCACCCTTCCTTTCCTTCTCCCAATGTCCTCCACGTTTTTCCTTATGCTCTACAAGTAAGTGAAACCATACGATAATTGACTCTCTCTGTTTGACTTATTTTACTCAGCATAATCTCTTCTAGTCCCATCCATCCATGTTGATACAAAAGTTGGGTATTCATCGTTTCTGATGGAGGCATGATATTCCATTGTATATATAGACCATATCTTCTTTAGCCATTCGTCTGTTGAAGGGCATCTTGGCTCTTTCCACAGTTTGGCAATTGTGGCCATTGCTGCTATGAACATTGGGGTACATGTGGCCCTTCTTTTCACTACATCTGTATCTTTGGGGTAAATACCCAGTAGAGCAATTGCAGGATCATAGGGTAGCTCTATTTTTAATTTCTTCAGGAATCTCCACACTGTATCCAAAGTGGCTGCACCAACTTGCATTCCCACCAACAGTGTAAGAGGGTTCCTCTTTCTCCACAACCTTTCCAACATTTGTTATTTACTTTCTTGTTGATTTTGGCCATTCTAACTGGTGTAAGGTGGTATCTCAATGTGGTTTTGATTTCAATCTCCCTGATGGCTAATGATGATGAACATTTTTTCATGTGTCTGTTAGCCATTTGTATGTCTTCTTTGGAGAACTGTCTGTTCATGTCTTACATGGTTAACAAATCTTACATTTCAATCTTTATTAGGATAAATTATCTTTTTAAATTAACATAATGCATTATTTGTTTCAGGGTTACAGGTCTGTGATTTATCAGTCTTACTCAATTCATGGCTCTCACCATAGCACCTACTCTCCCCAGTGACTATCACCCAGCCACTCCACTCCTCCCTCCCCCTTTCCTCTAGCAACATTCAGTTTGTTTCCTGAGATTAAGAGTCTCTTATGGTTTCTTTCCTTCTCCAGTTTCATCTTGTTTTATTTTTCCCTTTCCCGGTGATCCTCTGTCTTGTTTCTCAAATTCCTCATATCAGTGAGATCATATGATAATCGTCTTTCTCTGATTGACTTATTTCACTTAGCATGATATACTTCAGTTCCATCCACATCATTGCAATTGGCAAGATTTCTTTTTTTTGATGGCTGCATAATATTCCATCATATATATATACACCACATCTTCTTTATCTATTCATCTGTTGATGGACAGCTAGGTTCTTTCCAAAGTTTGGCTATTGTGGACATTGCTGCTATAAACATTGGGGTGCACGTGCCCCTTCGGATCCCTACATTTGTATCTTTAGGGTAAATACCCGGTAGTGCGATTGCTGGGTCATAGGGTAGCTCTATTTTCAGCTTTTTGAGGAACCTCCATATTGTTTTCCAGAGTGGCTGCACCAGCTTGCATTCCCACCAACAGTGTAGGAGGGTTCCCCTTTCTCTGCATTTTTGTCAACACCTGTTGTTTCCTGACTGGTTAATTTTAGCCATTCTGACTGGTGGAGGTGGTATCTCATTGTGGTTTTAATTTGTATTTCTCTGATGCCGAGTGATGTTGAACACTTTTTTCATGTGTCTGTTGGCCATTTGGATGTCTTTGCAGAAATGTAGGACAAATTATCTTAACAAATGGGAAATTCTTCTCATTTTAAGACCCGAATTACCTAGCTTCTGTCTACCTCTACAATCCATCTGGTTTTACTCTCCATTTATCTGTGGCTTCAAACCCATGGGTCTTTCTTTTAGCTCTTCAAAATCACTCACCTCTTTTCACCATAAGCTCTTCCTATGGAAGGTACTGTTTCTTTATTCAGTGTGTCTTTTCCTTCTGAGGGTGTTCCCTAACCACTCACTCTGAAGTAGGTCTCCTTGGTTATTCTTTTTTGTAGCACTTTTTTCTTTTTAAACTTCATAGACCTTATCACAACTTGTAATTACTTATTTATTTGGGTGTTTACTTCATCACCATTAGATAGTATGATACTAATGAAAGTAATAACGATTTCTCACTATTTTTGCAAAGTTCCCCTATGTATGAGGGAGGGTTGGGTTAAGGAGACTGGCCTTCAGTCTCTCTTCTCATTCTAGTTTGTAGGCTCTTTGGAAGAGGAGGAAGCTGTGCACTGCATCAAGGAAAAGATTTAAGATTTTCACCATGGCCGGCTCATCTGAAGGTTGGTTTGGTATCCTATTGCTCAAATAATCCAGATCCAGCAACTTGAAGAACAGAAATATCTCTGGGATCCAAGACCAGCTATATCATTTGTAGTGTCCAGTGTTAAATGAAAATATGGGATCTCTTGTTCAAAAGTTACTAAGAATTTCAAGATGGTGATGGCACAGCATTATTTTACAAATTAGTGAGGACGTCTTATAAGCACAGGGCTGTGTGACTACATTGGTTGAGCTCTCATAAAGCCAGGATCCTAGAGTCAAGCATGATTATCTTATAGGTGATGGAAAGCCATTGAAAGTTTTGTACTGTTTGATTAAAAAATTAAAACCTTTTTAAGAATAACCAGAATTAGAAATAACATAGGAATCACACAGATGTATTGCAGCACAATGATGCCATGTCTTTGCAGGACATGCTTTTCTTCTTTTCATCCTAGCTCTTTTGACCTCATGGGGAAGTGTTTCTACCTCTCTCAGGAAAGTTGCCTGTCCCAAGATGTAGAAGGATAAAATTTCTTGGCAGAGCATCTGAGTCATTTGCTGAACTTATACCTGCCTATCTCTTCAGTCCTAGCTTTTAAGATACTGTGTAACACCCTACCTGCAAAGATTTAGTGCCATGATAGTGTCATTATAGTCCCAGGCTGAACCCAACCTTCATGTCTTTGCTAAGCAACTCCTCAGTATGGAATGCTCTTTCCCATAGCATCTCACCTATCAAACATCTTTAAAAAGTTAATTCTCTAGGAAGCTTTAATACCTGTCTACCCCTGGTCCCTATTATTCTCTAGTTCTTTAAAACACTCTGTGAATCCCATATAAACATTCATCAGGACATGTTTTCATTATAGTTTTTAAAAAATCCACTTACTTATTTACAGGTATACAGCTCCCAAATTGGCTACTACACCATACAAGCAAATGTAGGATGGAAACCCTGACATACCTTCTTACACTGTTATCCCCAGCTTAATCAGAGTCAAATGAGTTCAGTAATACCTAAATGAATAGTTATGAAAGTTTACTTGATGATTTACACTATGTATGACTGGCATTCATTCTTTCATTCATAAATAAGACTCAGACATGGGACTTAAGTATTTCTTTAAGAGGTAGTCAGGTATAGAGTGACAAATTACAGTAGAGTGACAAATGACTGTGCACTATACTATACTTCTTATAATACCATGATTAGTAGCTTAACTCTGGGCCCATAGGGTTAAAACCCTAAAACTTTTGGGGGTTGTACATATAATCCATTTATTCCACAACTAGGTATTTACATAAAGAAAATAAAAACATATTTAAAAAGAAGTATCCCTATGTTTATTGCAGCTTTTTTCTTCCTTCCTTCCTTCCTTCCTTCCTTCCTTCCTTCCTTCCTTCCTTCCTTTTCTTCTTTCTTTCTTTTTTTGTAGTCTTTACACCCAAAATGGGGCTTGAACTCACAATCCCGAGATCAAGAGTCGCATGCTCTAGCATCTAAGCCAGCCAGTATTCCTCTTGCAGCATTATTTACAATCGCCAAGATATGGAAGCAACAGAAGTATCCATCAATACAGGAATAAAGAAGATGTAGTACAATGGAATATTACTCAGTCATAACAAGAATGGTATCTTGGCATTTGTGACAACATGGATAGACCAAAAGGGCATCATGCTAAGTGAAATAGGACAAAGACAAATTCCATATGATTTCACTGAGATGTGGAATCTAAAAAATGAATGAACAAACAAACAGAAACAGACTCATAAATACACAGAGAAGAAACTGGTGTGGTTGCCAGAGGGGACAGGGGTAGGAGTATGCGCAAAATAAGTGAAGGGGATTAGGAAGTACAAATTTTCAGTTATAAAATAAATAAGTCATGAAGATGAAAAGTACAGCACTGGAAATAGAGTCAGTAATATTGTAATAACTTTGTATGGTGACAGGTGACAAATTACACTTAATGTGGTAAGCATTGCATAATGTATACAATTATTAAATCACTATATTATATAACTGAAATGAATATAACATTGTATTTCAACTATATTTCAATAATAAGAGTTAAAAAAAAAACTCCTAGGGTTGTAAAATACACTGTTAAGAACCGATTCAGTAAATAATCTACAATTCGTTTACAGTGATCCCAAAGAGATGCACTTATGAAAAACTGAATATTTTTAGAAGTTGTAAGAAACTTAAAATTACTCAAATATAGGCAATATTCTAGAAATATAAATGAAACAGAAAACTTCCAGAATATTGGGTTAGTCTTCCTTTCAGCTATGGAGATTAATCATATTTGTCTTTTTTGAATTTGTCTGCTTATGAATATAATTTCCATAGTGATTTTAACACATTTAGAGTTTGGTACAAGTGAAATTTCATGTTTTTATCTCAGTACTTTGTTTCTTCCTTTCCTGAATTTTTTTTTTTACTTTCTTTGTTTTGCTTACTCTTAGTTAAAATCTCTTCTGTAGTTAAAATCTCTTCTGAAGCAGAAGTTCCATATATTCAAGTGTCAATTTATTAATTTTAAGGATGGACTGGCCCATAATGTTTGGTCCTAGACATCTTGAGTTCTCAAGGTGCAAATTTGTGGGATCTATCTGTACTTTAGTGGTAGAACAACTTATATGATATTAACTTTAATTAATTAACTAGCTGATTAATTAAAGCTTTGTTCATTTGAGAAAGAGCATGAGCTCTCTCATGGTGAGGAGTAGCAGAGGAAAACGGAGAAGCAGACTCCCTGCTGAGCAGGGAGCCCGATGTGGGGCTTGATCCTAGGACCCTGGGATCATGACTTGAGCTGAAGGCAGATGTTTAATTGCATGAGCCACCCAGATGCCCCTGAACCTTAATTTTTAGATTTGAACTGGACAGTTTTACATCCTAATTTCTTCAAAGTGACATTTAATATCATTTTACCAAGCCACTCTGCTTCTCATTAAAAAAAAAAAAAACAAAAAAACAAAAAACAGGGGCACTGGGTGGCTCAGTGGGTTAAGCCTCTGCCTTTGGTTCAGGTCATGATCTCAGGGTCCTGGGATTGAGCCCTGCATCAGGCTCTCTGCTCAGCAGGGAGCCTGCTTCCCCCCCTCCTCTGCCCTGCCTCTCTGCCTACTTGTGATCTCTCTCCTCTCTGTCATATAAATAAATAAAATCTTTAAAAAAAAAGTTGAAATATTTAATGGAACAATATTTAATTTATGGGTAAATCTAGGGAGAATTTAAATTTTAGGTAAAAAGAATAGAAATATTTAATATTTCTTGTGCTTCTTTGCAGACCTTTAAAGTTTTCATAATATAGGTCTCACACATTTTGGGTTGAATTTATGCCTAGAGTTTTTATTTGTTTTTAACTATTGTGAATGAAATTTCACTTAATTATATATCTTATAACTGGCTAAAGCAAAGACTTTTTATGGTCTGAATTGTGATTCCCCCAGAATTCACAGGTTGAAGCCCTAACCCCTAGTGTGATAATGTTTGGAGATAGGGTCTTTATGGAGGTAATTAAGGCTAAATGAGGTCATAAGGATGGGGCATGAATCCAACAGGATGGGTGTCTTTATAAGAAAAGGAAGAAATACCAGGAGTACACAAACACAGAGGAGTAGCCATGTGAGGACACAGTGAAAAGCCGGCCGTCTACAAGCCAAGGAGAGGTCTCATCAGAAGCCAACCCCGCTGGCTTATTGATCTTGGACTTCTAGTCTCCAAAATTGTGAGAAAATGAATTTCTGTACTTTAAGCCACCCAAGTTGGTGGTATTTTGCGATGGTAGTCCAAGCACACTACGACAGGCTGCAAACTGAAATGCCTATGGAAACCAGACAGATAAAGATAAACCTGTGAATGCCAGGGTTGGGCAGGGGTGAGTAGTGCTGGGAAATAGGAAATGGTGGAGGCGGGGGAGGCAGAGGGAAGGTCTCCGAAGAGAAAGCAAGTTTTCAGCAAGGAGATACCTAATTCTAACAAGATAGAGCACTTTAGAGGGTTTATCTAGGTACTATCCTTACCTCTGTAAAATCTTCAGGTAACGGCGAGCCATCGCAGTCTGTATCTTCTGCTCGCTCTTCAGATAACTTCCCATTGGTTTTCAATGAACCTGGGAGAGAAATAAATGGGCCGAAAGAAATTAAAATGCTCCTCCGAGGCCTTTTTGTACTCCTTAGTGTACCAACTTCTTCCCTCTGGTTCATCTACCTGGAGCACAGGTATCTCCTGCTGCATTATTTTGGTTTAAAAGATTCTGGGCTTCCTCATCCACAACATCCAGCAGAGACTGAATGACTTCAGCTTCTTGAGGATCGTCATAGATATCATCTTCTGGGACATCAGATTCTTGGAAAACAGGAATTTACATGAAATTTTACTATAAAAATATTGACATGAGAAAGAGACACTGTGTCAGATTGAAGATAGCAGGTCTTTCAGACTTTAAGCATCTCCTTTGAAAAGCAGCCAGGACCGAAAAAGCAGTTTACACTCGTGGAACCTAGCCATTTCTAGTCCCAGCATGACTCTGGCTACCATGATAGAAGACCACACAAACACAACTTAAAAAGAATAAACCAAAATCCATGTCTGTGAAGCAATAATTTAATGCTTATTTTCCTAAATTAATTCCAAATCATTAATTTACGGAAGAAACTCAACTAAAGAAGTTATGTTATAAAGATTAAGGATAGGGGCGCCTGGGTGGCTCAGTGGGTTAAAGCCTCTGCCTTCGACTCAGGTCATGATCTCAGGGTCCTGGGATCAAGCCCCGCATCAGGCTCTGCTCAGCAGGGAGCCTGTTTCCCCCTCTCTCTCTGCCTGCCTCTCTGCCTACTTGCGATCCCTCTCTCTGTCAAATAAATAAATAAAATCTTAAAAAAAAAAAAAGATTAAGAATATAAATGGGCGCCTGGATGGGTCAGTTGCTTACGGGTCCAACTTTTGGTTTTCTGTTCAGGTCAGGATATCAGGGTCATGAGATCGAGCTCCCACGTCCCCCACTGTGTTAGGTGTAGAGCCTGCTTAAGATTCTCTCTCTCCCTCTCTCTCTGCCCACCCACCAACTGCCATGTGTGTTCTTGTGCACATGCTCTCCCTTAAAAAAAAAAAAAAAGAAAATTTACAAAGATTAAGGCTATAATAGGGCAGCCCAAACATTCTCAGGAAACATTTTCTAAATTATAAGGTGAATTGCTGCTTCAAAGAATATAAGCAACACTACCAAACAAAAACAGCTATCTATCATTTAAAAATATTTTTGATATTAGAGATGAGAATGAATACAGGA
Source organism: Nasua narica (assembly GCA_028533885.1). Taxonomy (NCBI): domain Eukaryota; kingdom Metazoa; phylum Chordata; class Mammalia; order Carnivora; family Procyonidae; genus Nasua; species Nasua narica. The sequence goes on along the minus strand of CM052800.1, from coordinate 62,431,068 downwards.
CATTTGTACAGTAATACAGCTAACAATAATTAATTTTACATTGTTCTTTTATTTCTTTGAACAACAGTCCTTCCTTTTTACACTATAGAAATATGTAAGCCCAATATCTAATATTTCTTTATTACCTGAATTATTAGGGCATTTAGAGTAACTGGATGATTGATGTGGAAAACTACCTTTGGAGAGAATCAAGCTTGCCGATCCCTTCATCTGATAAGTAGAGCATTTTTCTTCAGGGTACAAAACTTCAATTATTTCTTCCCCATTAACCTAAAGTATGAAACCAGAGCAAATCATTAGTTTACTATTTTACTAACTTCCAGGATTAGGAAGGGACTGTAGATTACTCCACCACGTCCTTCTCTCCCTCTTTCTTAGTATAAAATCCATTTTATATCTACCCATAATAGATCAGTGTTTTTAGGAAACATCAGTACAACGGAATGTACAAAGAGGATGGGACTTTCCATCATCAAAAACCTCTGAAAACAGATTATACATAACATCAAATCATTATTTTTATTCCAAGAATTCTCATAATGTTTACTATTATAAATTCTGAGTTGCCAAAGAAAACTCTATTATTTAGTATTTCCTAAATCTGTTTGACTGCAATATCTCTTTTTTGAAGCATATTTTATAGGACTTATCTTTCATAAAACTTTTTAGGAGAGTTTTATAGGCTCACTAAACAGAAGTTGAGGGAAAGGGAAAAAAATCATTTTTTACATATTTGTGAAACTTGGACAGAGACTCTAGCATTCTGGTCAACTGCTGGGTATAAAGATTTTCAAATCTAGTCTAAATCTCATCTCAATTTAAGAAAAGTAACAATGGGGGTGCCTGGGTGGCTCAGTTGGTTAAGCGACTGCCTTTGGCTCAGGTCATGATCCCAGGATCCTGGGATCAAGTCCCGCATCGGGCTCCCTGCTCAGCAGGGAGTGTGCTTCTCCCTCTGCCTGCCCTTCCCCCTTCTCTTGTGTGCTCTCTCTTGCTCTTTCAAATAAATAAATAAAATCTTAAAAAAAAAAAAAAAGAAAAGTAACAATGGGTGCATAACTATAAATTAGTTATTGAATAGAATATAACTTTCTAACTCAATGGTAAATGGTGAACACTTCATGGTGCATGGCCTATCAAAAGAAAACTGATTTAAGCAAATATGAAAAATTAAATGACTAGAATAAATTAAAATAATTATATACAAATAAAAGAAGGTTTGCTCTGAAGATCCTTTTCTTTTCACCAAGACAAAAAGTAGAAATGGTAGATGCAATAGAATTATTTCTTTATAGCCAGTGGTGACATAATATCAAGTTGTACTGGATTGTGAAACTCTAATCTTTACAAGAAATTCATAGCACAGACATTAGCATCAAGGACAGAATATTGTTTGAAGGACTTCCTGGAAGATTTGAACTCCAACAAAAAATGTTTGCAACCATTGTAACAAAGGTCCTAGTTCTTAAGGGTTTTATATTAAACAGAAATTCTCCCCATCTCCCTTTCAACAACATGTTGATATTTAAAAAGAAAATGAACACCATACAGCATGACTAACACTAGAAATACATGAAAATTCAGGTGTTCCAACTATGTGTAATTGCAGAACTTATGACTAAACAGAATAGTGGGTGTTGCTGTATCTCAATTATTTTTGTGTCCCAATCATTTCTTCCTAATAATTCTACTACAATATCTTTTCAGGATTTGCTGGACCAGTCAGCTGACAGACATAGAATTTTGACCTTCTGGTCACCAAATTTTCCTTCTATGCTAAATCTAGCTCTTATCCAGAAATCTTGTTGAGATGATAGGATTTTCAGATTCCTAGAAGACCAATGCCTCAGCTCTGGATCTTACACGGAAAAACTTTCAAATAGTGGGGTTTGGAACAGACTACATGGGATGTGTGGGATTAAACAATCCCACAAAATGAAGATCCAGCTGGGATCATTTTAGAATGTACATTACATGCAAAAAGAAAATCACAAAAAGAAATGCTAACCAAAGAAATGGGCATATGTAAGGCCTTAAAGAGAAAGTTTGAAGTGGAATTTAGTTATGTATTAAGGTAGTTTTGTTAAACCACCTCCAGATTTTTCTGCGCTAATCTTAAATGATTAAGTTCTTACACTTGATTATTCGGTAAAGCATTTTCCATGTCTTTTAAAAGCAAATATGCCTATATCTTTTGTCAGTACCATCTGTACTAGCAGTACAAAACTGTCATTTGAGAGTCAGTCCTGGTCAACATTAACCCAAAGGACCAATTCTACTCTTAATTATGTATGTTCTTCTCTCCTGGGGAGTAACACACAACCAAAAGAATTGTGCACATTAGTAAAAAATATCCCAGCACTAAAGCTATCTATACAAGTAATTAGCTTATATAAAAGCTAACTATTTACCAAATAGTGGAGGGTTGCTTGTATGGGGGCTGTTCAGTGTGTGTTTTACTTAGCAAGGCCATGAGTTCACTAAAATAGATTTCTACTGTCACTATATACATCTAAAAAAGGCAAATATTCAAATGTGAAATCAGTTTGGTTAAAGACAAACAAGCTGGTTACCTAGCTAAGGAAGTATGATACGACGAAGGTGGCTTTTTCCTTACCTTGGAGAATGAATTACTAGGAGTGAGGGCAGGCTTGCAGCAAGGTTCCACAGGGTGATGACCTGAAATGGGCAACACAGAAAGTAGGGAAGAGCCAGCTAGAACCACAACAGTGACTTCAAAATAGTGAAAAAAAAAAAAACCCTCCATATTTCTGTGCATTTTCTTATTTTTATTGGTACACCAGAAGAGGTCATATTACAAAGTGATTTAAAACCAACTAGATGGAATCAAATATTACAAAAGGGTTTTATCCCAAGGAAAAAGCTAATTTCTTGAACAAAAATACGGTTGTTTGCATGAGAGCTCAGTTTGGGCGGACTGGTTTTAGTGTGAGACACTGAATGTAAACTATCCCGGCTGAATGGGAGAGGTATCACAGGTGCTGACATATGCTCACTTTACTACTTAAGGGAAGGGAGCAAGCCATGTATATCATTTCATAAAGGCTATCAATTTAACACAGTGAAAGAAGTTATAGACACAACTACATAGAACTTCTAACATATGTCTAAACCAGATGTTAAAGATTGAATACATATATTAAAATGAAATTATCTTTTACAGTTATAAAGTCATTTAAAAAAATCATTTCCTTCATTAAGTTACGTATTTTTAAGAGATTTTTGAAAGATATAGTAGAGTTTGGAAAAGTTAAAAGGGAAAAAAATAGAAAAGAAAAAAATACAGTTATGTGTCTTCAAGGACTTCTATTTGAGAAAGAATGTCTTCAAGGACATTCTATTTGAGAATGAACTGAAAGTAATTCTACCTAGGGGGCACGTGGGTAGCTCAGCGGGTTAAGCGGCAGTCTGGTGATTTTGGCTCAGCTCATGATCTCATGGATGGTGGGGTTAAGCTCAGTGTGGGGCTCTGTGCTCAGCAAGGACTCTGCTTGAGAATCTCTCTGTCCCTCCCCCAACATATGTGTGTGTGTGCATGCTCTCAAATAAATAAATAAATCTTAAAAAAAAAAAAAATTCCACCTAGAAAGACGAAGGTTGACATGAAATTTGTAGGGATGAATTTCTTTAATTATGTGGATGATGTTACAAAGAGCAAAGAATGCCTTTTAATATCATTTCCAGGAGCTATAACACATTTTTAAACTTCCAGGAAAAATACTGAAAAAATACACCAATAATAAACTACTGGTTCAAAAAATCATCCCAGAATAGTACAAAACACAATAGCTTATTATTTGTAATCTCTCCCTCCTGTTCCCCAGCTACCCCTCACCTTCTTTGTCTCCAATCAACCAACAATCTGCTTTCTGTCGCTATAATCTGCATTTTCTATAATTTTGAATAAATGGAATAATGTAGTATCAACTCTTTTCTGTCTGGCTTTTTTCACTCCGGGGTCTTAGTTTGATGTTATTTTGATTATGTTGCTGTATGTCTCAACAGGCCATTTTTATTACTAAGCAGTATTCTGTTGTTTCGATATATTGGTTCATTCATTCAGTAGTTTTTGGACATTTGAGTGGTTTGTGATTTTGATTTCTACAAAGGAAGCTGCTAAAACATTCATGCACAGGTTTCTGTGTCTGGATATATGCTTTCTCTACTCTTGAGTAAACAAACAGAGGAGCAGAATGGCTGGATCATATGGGAGGCATGTGTTTAAATTTTTAAGAAATTATCTGTTTTATAAAATGGCTATGCCATTTTATATTCTCATCACTATAAGAGAGTTCCTATTACTGATAGCTATATGATTTTCAGAACTCATAAAAAAATCAGTTCTATAAAAGTCAAATCAGAGAACCCCATAAAGACAGATCACTGGGCCATTCCTACAAGGGGGGCAGGGCACAGTTCTCTTTAGCTCTGGAAGTTACAGATGACCCAGAGGTTACTAGAAAAATGCTCTCCTGACTATTCTGTGAGATAGTCTGACTCTAATGTGAACTGGAACTATTAGAGAGTAACGAGGATCCCTAAGGCATTCAAGATAACAGAGCAGGAGGCAAAGAGCTGTGCTTTAGTATTTAGCAGATAAATCACAACTGCAGTAGTGAGATTCCTTTGGTATTTAGATACTACTGCCTGATAACCTAAAAGTTTAGTTATGGATGAAGTTATGAAATCACATTTCAAATATATTAATTTCACAATCCCCTGTGTCCATCATTCTCATTATTACATTAACACTAGCATTTAAAAGCTACACTTACTGAGCCCAATTATGTAAACGAGAGCATGGAATCAGACACCCCAGATTTGAATTCTGGCTCTGCCATCTATTAACTCTGTGAGCTTGGGCGAGTTGTCAAACTTCTCTATTTCAGTTTCCTCTTCTATAAATGGAGGATTACAAAGCAGTATCCTCACAGGGTTGTTGTGAGGACTAAAGTATTAAAAGAATGCTTAGTCCAGAATAAGCATTAAATTTATGTTAGCTACTGCCACAATTACAAACACTACAATTTCTATTATTATGCTAAAATGTAACGCAGATACTTTGTATATTCATTGCCTTATTCACAATGTCCAGAGCAACGCCTGGCACAATGAAGAGATTCAATAACTGTCTGAATAAATTATTATGTGACAATTACTATGATAAGCATTTCACATATTATTATTCTATTTGTGTCTCATTATAAACTTATAAGATAGATACTAAGGCTTAGATATGGATCAAGTAACTTGCTAAGGTTACATAGAACTTATAAAATTGGGTTTATTTTGACTATAAATCTCATGGTCCATGCTGCTCTACTATTTTCTATTACACACTGAATTTTAGAGATGTTTTCGTTTACATGTAATTTTTTGCACTTTGAGAGGTCCTGAAAAACACTACACTCTGGAAAGGCAATAAAAACATTGCAGTGAGGGGTGCCTGGGTGGCTCAGTCATTAAGTGTCTGCCTTCAGTTTAGGTCATGATCCCAGGGTCCTGGGATCGAGCCCCACATTGGGCTCCCTACTCTGCGGGAAGCCTGCTTCTCCCTCTCCCACTCCCCCTGTTTGTGTTCCCTCTCTCACTGTGTCTCACTATGTCAAATAAATAAATGAAATCTTTAAAAACAAAAACAAAAACAAAACCATTGTAGTGATAGTCTTTAAACTTGCTTTTGGGGAAAAAATATTTATCTCTGCATTACTACTTGTGTCATAAAATGAATGTATCCTTACCATTGGCTTTGGTTGACTGAATTGAAACGGCAGACCTCTTAGGACCTGGGACTACTGGATGACCATCTCTGTGTTATTAAAAAAAAAAGGAAAGAAAGAAAGAAAAGGCAATTCCAAATTAATGTTTGTTTAAATACCCTTTGAACCATCTTCTAACTATTGAGCTTCAGGAATTTTATTTTAGATGGGCTTCGGGGGGGGGGGTGGACTAGGTACCCCTGAAGGTGTAGATAAAATTTGTATCCATTTATATTTACATATTCTCTGGAGGGAGATATTCTTGACTGAGAAAAGATTAAGAATCACATCTTTACATGATCTTCTTCTGGGTTTCAGTTTAACACATTCCCACATTTCCCCTCTCATTAAAACACTTGTAATATTCATGATCTAATTACTTAGTTCACTATCATTCAGGTGATAGTTCAAAGATAACTTAGGAATTATAGATCACTACGTTTTGTATATCTGAAGCCCTTGATATGTGCGTTTTAAAAAATTATTTAAAGTGAAATCTAGACAAAATATATATGTTCAAACGATTATAAGAAGGATAGTACCACCCAATGTGAAAAACTGTCGGAAAGACAGCACCTTGGAAGCAGAGGACTGGTATGCAACCTTTTCATTGCTAGTACTTGAGAGAATAGGGAGTCTGCCTAAAGTATACAGGGCTGGGAGAAGCGGTTTGGGTTCTGTATGTTTTTCCTCGGTACCCTAGGAGTGCAAGACCCTGACTGCTTTTTATCTGGGCCAATTCTCAAGGCTATGTTTGTGGTGAGAAAGCTCGAGGGATGAGGCAGCCTCTCTCTCCAAATAAAAAGCAGGTTTTCTTATAGGCTGCCATACAGGGGTGGGTTCCTCTTCTCCTTATGGTATTCCTCTCCTATAATACAACGCACTGCATGTTCAGGAATCCACTAGGCCCACATGTGTGGGCCTTACAAGATGCGTGAAATTGACACCAATACTATGTCTATGCTGCTTGTGGTTGTTACTCAAAAAATATTTTGTCTCTGATCGAGGAGTTTTCATACCTTCTACCAGGACCCCCAAAACAGTAACTGGCTGGTTCATTAGCTTGCAAGTCAGGTAGGATGACAGACCCTGTACAGTTCTTGACATATAGACAAATCTCTATCCCTCCATTATAGCTATGCTTTGGACTTTAAAGAGGTCAGATATGTATACAGTAGTGGAGAAAAGTGGAAGAAGAAAGAAGGGGAAAGTAATTGTGACTAGCACCACTAAAGCTATAGTGACTACAGTGAAGATAAAAGCAGAAAGGCAGAAGAAAGTGATTTTAGGGCTGCGGTAATCTATGGTTAGAGGAGTCGTTAATTTTCCCAAAAATATTTTCCAGGTTGTTTGAACATTTTCCTCCTCCATTAATCAACACTCAGCTACATCTATGAAAATAAATGCATGCCAATCAAATTTTTAGAAATACAGGAGGGAAAGAGATCAGGGATTACTTTTAAAGAAAAAAGTACACAGCACAATTTAAAGGCTTAGAAGGAACAAATGTTTATGATCAAATGATTTAATTATAGTTCCTGTATTCTGAAAGACATACTATGTAAAACTCACCATGTAGCATAGATACAAATGTAATCTAGAAGCCTAGCTATATGTACATTGTGGTAGGCAGAATAATAGCCCCTCCAAGGTGTCTACATTCTAACCCTCCAAACCTGTGAATATGTTACCTTACATGGCAAAAGGGTTTTTGCAGATGTACGTTAAAGATCTAAAGATGGGTGAGCCCAATGAAATCACAGGGGTCCTTATCAGTGAAAGAAGAGGGCAGGAAAGGCAGAGTCAGAGAAAGAGATGTGACAATAGAAGTAGAGTGTTGTGACTGTTTGCTTGAAGATGGAAGGAGGTAATGACCCAAAGGATACGGGGAATCTCTAGAAGGTAGAAAAGGCAAGAAAATGGATTTTCTTCTAGAGCCTACAGAAGGAATGTGGCCCTTACAGCACCTTGATTTTAGCCCAGTGAAACCCACTCTGTATTTCTGGCTTCCAGAACTATTAAGATAATAAACTTGTATCATTTAAGCCACTATATGTGTAGGAATTTGAAACTAACACATTTTTTTCCCAATTTATTTCTATTATTAAGTGAAAGAAAAGTGCCTATTAGCACTTCTTATAATGTAAAATTGTTATAAGGTGTAGTGAAAGTGATAATTCTATGCCTCACTGGTTGTAGACATGAGGTTTGAGTAGGACTGACTTTGTCCCAGCTCCAGGAATGGGCCAGGCAAATCAGTATATTCTTATCCCTTTGCCTCAATTCAGGGACTGGCCTTAATTTAGGTCTACAGCAATCAGCAGACAGTCCCTGCTTTACCATGGTTACCAGGGAGACTTGTCAGGAGATTGTTCTGGATAGTGCAGTATGTAAGTGTGAGACATGAAACTGACATAGACATTTAACAATCATGAAGGAAGCACAGAGAAAGGAGAATAACTGAAAACAGCAAAAAATGGAGCCAGAGCCCTGATCAAATTTTACTTGATGACCAGTTCATCTTTGGACTTTTGAAATCATATAAACCCTTTATTGTTAAAACCAAGTTGAGTCGTGTTTTTCTGTTACTTACAACTGAAAACATCCTGACAACAATGGCAACCACCCTCTTAACAACATGTAGTTAAACACTAATCCTCTTGGAATCTCCTATCTATAAGTCTATTCTGGGGGTGCCTGTCTGGTTCAGTTGGAAGAGCACGTGACTCTTGATCTTGGGGTTGTGAGTTCGAGCCCCATGTCTGGTGCAGAGATTACTTAAATAAATAAAAAATGTTTAAAAAAGTCTGTTTTAACCTTATGAATTCTTGCCAGTTTAGCTGTGAGTTACTAATTTAGGAATAGCTTTTTAAGATAGCATAAGTGTAATCAACAGCCTGACACTTATGCAAACACACAAAACCCACAAGTAATTGCAGCGTACCTTGTTACTTTCAGCACCACCGAAGGAAGAGACATGTCTAACGCTCTCTTAGCTTCTTCCAAGGTCATTCCTTGTGTGCTGACTCCATTCACATAGTGGATGATGTCCAATAGCTGGAGATTACCCTCAATGGCTGCAACTGACCTCGGATTGATATCACTAATATATACCACTTGATGAAGGCTGTCATGACCTCCAGATAAGGAAAAACCTTCAGGGAATAGAAAATATTGGTTTCCTTAGTCTTGAGAGTACTTAACTTTGACCCAGCCAAGAAAATCACACTGCACAAAGCTTGAATGTGCATTACCTAACTCCTCCTTGTTGCATGTTAATGTAATGTCAGGGAGCAAATGAGGCAGCACTGGCATCCTGGGTAATTCTAGAACTCGTCCTAGAACTAATCTGACTGTCTTGGGGGCAGCTCGGAGCAGATTCACTGCATCTGTGTGAGTCATGTTTGTAACATCTGTATCATTAACCTACAAAAATGAGAAATAGGCAAAACAGGATTAGAAGTTACTATAGAAATACAATAAACTCCCCCGTAGCTGTATATTAGCCAGTAAGAGAGTAATCTCTAATTTATTGCTAATTCCCTTTATTGTGGAAATCACAAGTACAAGATCAAGTAATTACATGCAAAATAATAATGTAAAAATACAAATGCATCATTATTTTACGAATATAGGAAATTTATCCTCATGGTAATTTAAGAAACTTTTTGTCCCTGATACCTAAGATTGCTTATTTAATGCTTTAACTGAGAGAGACTTCCTAATTAAAAAGGAACTGTAAGCATTCCCTAAACTGTTAATGATATAAAAGCATTTATCATTAAGAAGTGGAGATGGGGTGCCTGGGTGGCTCAGTTGGTTAAGCAACTGCCTTCGGCTCAGGTCATGATCCCAGAGTCCCGGGATCGAGTCCCATATTAGACTCCCGGCTCTGCGGGATGTCAGCTTCTCCCTCTGACCTTCTCCCCTCTCATTCTCAGTCTCTCTCTCTCTCTAGTAAATAAATAAAATCTTTAAAAAAAAAAAAAAAAAGAAGTGGAGATGGAAAATATAAACCAAACAATAAATTGAGTGTTATATTAACTCAACTTTCTTGTTCTTCCTTCTCCAGCCCTGGCTTAGTTTTTGGCTACATTTGTACAAGTCCATTCTGATCATGTCTCACCTTTATAAGCCGGTCCCCAGGTCTTAGCCTTCCATCACTTTTGGCTGGATCCTGAATGACATCATGAACATAACAACCAATACTCTGATTGCCTTTGGTTACTGTAAAACCCAGGCTTCCCTTTTCTGATTTAATTAGGGTAATGAGGAGTTCTACTTCCTAAGGGAAGAAAACAGTGACTCTTTAGGTTGTCTATTTTTGCACATCGACACAGAGAGAACTATAAACCTTAAAAGGTTACCGATCTTAACCAAGTGAAGAAGCTAGGTCTATCTGATTCTAGATAGAACATACCCCCATTTAAAAGTTGGGTTTAGATACAATACTATGTGTTTGTCTAAAGACAGCTGAGACAAAACTTATTCATGCTTCAATTTTTGTATTTTCAGGATAACAAGGACTCATACTCATTAGTGGTTATACTTTGATGATCAAAGAATACATTTTCTGTGGAAGGTTCAGAAAAATTCTTCATATATTTCTAAACAGTCAAGATAGATGCCAAGAGTCACAAAAGAAAGGTTTTCTTGTAAAAACAGGAAGCCTTTGGGTGACTAAGTATTACAGCTTCATTTAATTGCATAAAAAAACTTTAAAAAAAGATTTTGAATGAGATATGAAGGTTGCTTATAGCTTATAGGGTGCAGACAAACTTCTAAAGGAAATCAACGATTTTCTTCTTTTTGAGAAAAGATTATTTTCTATTGCTGAGAATGAAACTGAAGATGTAGATGTTACACACACATACACACACACTTCTAGGCAAACCTAGTATCTGGAGAGATTAATTCCAAAATATTTATGATTTTTAGGTGGTGAGATTATCAGTGGTTTTAATCTTTTTTTTCTTTGTTTTTCAATTTTCCTACAATAAATATTTATCACTTGGATAATAAAAACAATAGTAAAAAAGGCTGATTTCAATCAAGGTGAAGGATATTATTCTTGGAAATTTGGGTTCCAAACTGAATGTAAGGGTTAGAAGTCCTAGGGTTATTAGTGCAATGTAAAGGATTCCATTTGGGCACACACAAAAAAATGTGGAGGAGAAAAAATTACGTTAAAAGTTGATGAAAAATTAAGTAGGCAACTCATCAGAATTTGGGAAATAGATACTGTCTTAGGTGCTCTACATATATTTCATTTAAGCCTTACTTACTTGAGAAAATACGGAATTTTCTTAATACAGAGGAAACAACTCACCAGTTCAAAGTCTTCAAGGTGGTTTTCCAAGTCATTTTTCAAAGATGTCAAGCTTTCTTGTCTAGCTGGTTCAGAAATGTGATATATATGATATTTATCCATTGAATTAGTGGAAGCAGATTCTGCCTGGAGTTGATAGCTCTGTCCAAGAGTCATGTCCAATGGTAGAGGGGAAGGAGGATTGCTACACAAAGAAGTAAGACTATTTTCAAATACATTTCAGTCCAATATAGTAAGTTTGTGCCACAAACAGAAAATGCTTAACAAATATTCATGTCTGCTTTTGGTTGTGATCCTGACTCTGGACTATGAATTTATTCCATATCTGTTATATGCTAACATTACTAATTTTTATTCTCTGTCCAGGTTTTATTATGAAGCTCTTTAAGCTGCATAAATTAGTAAGACAGGTTAAGTAAATATACTTTTGATTCCTAGTTGTTAATTCAAGGCTGAAGCTAATGTCATCAGAAGCCTAATGTGTGTTTCAACAGAATAAGAAAAAAAAAAAAAGAAATAAGAAAAGAATATAAGCCTTATTTTGGTGGTTATTTTTGATGCTACAATGGGGAAAAAAATCCCCAAACACCTAAGAACTTGAACAAATATGGTTGCATCTGGATATACACAAAGATGCAAGAAAATAATAAAATATATGAATTGACTGTTAAGAGGTATAAATGAAGTCTTTCTTTTTGCCTTTATGCTTTCAATCATCTTTCCCCATCTTCTGCAGTTTTATATCTTACCTTTTTAAACTCTGTCTCCCCCCTCCCAACCACTTCTGTTTATATTTGTACTCCCTACTCTCCTGCCCATCACTATCTAAATAGGTCTCTTCTTTTTAAGTAATATTAATGATGATGAAATGCACACAACTTTCCCAATTTTGACTATATATGCTCAAGAGATCAGCAAGTCTCAGGTCAAAAGACTAAAGAGCTTACTGGTTTGCTAACTAACACGGTCAGGCACAGTAACTAGATATCTAATACAGTAATCATCTGCATGATCACTGTGAAGTTTATTCACACATAGACGTACTTCATCCTTAGAGAAATGCAGGTTGCTGCTCCCATTATTCACAATAACCAGTTGCTTTGAGTATTACACATAATATTGACAATACCTGTTCTCAAGTTCTGGTTTACTGAGTGTTTTCTGAGGGTAGTAAAACATGGTACAAATGGTATCTTCTTGACTCTTAGATGATTCATGTTGACTTTGTGTCTGTGATACCATGTTGTTAAGAGTCTGATGCAAAGATGAACTCCAGCTCATATTTGGTATTTTTGCAGGAGCTTTCACCAAGTCTTCTTCTACACTCCCACTACTGTCACTAAAACTGTCTCTCCTGGATGGGGATGTGCATTGTTTCTTGCTTTTGTAATACATTTCATTTTCATCTGAGCTGGTGCCTTGCTCAGCTGGTTGAGAAGAGTCTTTACTGTTGTTTGGAAGTACTTGTGCTGGAGAGTGCAGTGGGGTCTGTAATGCATACATTGAAACAGAAAGAGTGTGACAACTTACATTAACTTTAGAACACTTAATTGAGGAATGCCTGGGTGGCTGAGTTGGTTAAGCATCTGACTTCGGCTAAGGTTGTGATCTGGGGGTCTAGGGATTGAGATCTGAGTTGGGCTCCCGGCTCAGAAGGGAGCCTGCTTCTGCCCCTCCCTCTGCCCGTGTGCTCGCTCTCTCACCCGAATAAATAAAGAAAATCTTAAAAAAAAAAAAGAACACTTAATTGAAAAAGAATATGTTGAACAACAGCACTTTCTACTAAAATATTCAATTATATATATTTTTTTATATTCAATTATATTTTGATAATAAAGGTAATTTGAGCTCATTAGAGAGAAAAACCACATGTAAATATCATATATTAAAGTAACTGTTAATATTACATGACTTACACTATATATTGTACTTTGCATCCTACTTTTTTTTTTTTAATTTTATTTTTAAGTACTCTCTATACCTAACATGGGGCTCAAACTCAGGACCCTGAGGCAAGGGTCACATGCTCCATTGACTGAACTAGCCAGGCGCCCCTGTAACTTACTTTCAAATCTAGGTTTCTATAATAAGTACTTTCTGAAGTCCTTATATATGCTTTGAAAAAAACTGCATAAAACTGTGTAATGATCCCACAGAGGGCTATACCTTGCATTTATTTCAGAATTATTTTATACAGAATTGTTTCTAACTTTTTACTATTAATAGAAATCCAGAGATTTCTTTCTTTTTTTTTTTTTATAAATTTATTTATTTATTTGAGAGACAGAGAAAGTGGGAGAAAGCATGAGAAGAGAGAAGGTTAGAGGAAGAAGCAGACTCCCCATGGAGCTGGGAGCCCGATGTGGGACTCGATCCTGGAACCCAAGGATCATGACCTGAGCCGAAGGCAGTCGCTCAACCAACTGAGCCACCCAGGCGCCCCTCAGAGATTTCTTTTTATGTACACTTTCACCTCAGTTTCTGATTATTTCCTTGTAATTTTCTAGTTTTTAAAAAAGATTCTATTTATTTATTTATTTAAGAGAGAGAGAGAGAGAGAGAGAGAGAGAGAGAGAGAAGAAACAGAGACAGAGACAGAGATAGTGACAGAGAGCACAAGCAGGAAGGAGAGGGAGAATCCGGCTGCCTACTGAGCAGGGAGCCTGACGAGGGGCTGGATCCCAGGACCCTGGGATCATTACTTGAGCCCAAGGTATCCACTCATCTGAGCCACCTAAGAGTCCCTCCTCATAATTTTCTATTTAATAATCAGCACATAGGATGTTCCTAAAGACCTTGTTAAGTATTTCCAGATTGCTTTCTGGAAGGATTGTATCAATTTACATACTCATTAAGAGAGTTCCACTCAGTTCTTCCTATCTGGTGCCCCAAATCAATCTACTCTCATAAAATGTTGTTTATAATACATCTTTAGAAATAATGCTTTCCTAATAATGTCCTAATACTACCCCCGTCCCTGATATAAAAGCCAAGGTTTCTGGGGCTAGACGTTCCTGCCTTTCATACCCAGGAGTCATGTGGTCACGTTTATTTATTTATTTAATTAATTTATTTTTTTAAAATTTTTTTTTTTATTTTTGAGAGAGATCACAGGCAGGCAGAGAGGAGGGCAGAGAGAGAGGAGGAAGCAGGCTCCCTGCTGAGCAGAGAGCCCAATGTGGGGCTCGATCCCAGGACCCTGAGACCACGACCCGAGCTGAAGGCAGAGGCTTTAACCCACTGAGCCACCCAGGCGCCCCGGTCATGTTTATTTTTAATGGAATACCCTTTTAAGTAGACAGGACAAAATTTGTCTTTTTTCAATTATATTATTATTTATCTAAGTATTTAGGATTCCTACCTATCAGCATGTAATTTATAAATAACCATCAGAATAGATTTTGGATCCTTCAACTGTTTCCTTGACATAAGAAAGGGAAACGGACAAACATATTGCTTACTCTGTAATTTCCAGAATTAAAAATAAAGGCAGAAATTCTTAAATAATTTTCCTTTTTATCTAAAGTAGCTCAGAATGAGCATTATGCTTTCCAGTTTGGTTCGATGAAGAAATGGACAAAAGGGTTTTGTAACCATTCTTTTGTATCTTTTCCTAATTATGCTTAGAAAACAAACTCCTACAATTCTAGAATTCTAGAAGTGGAAAGGAGAGAAAGGAAAGTGAATTGAATTACTTTATATTACAAATGTAGAATACACTCAGAGGCTACATGACCCATACAAGATACTCTTAGCTAAAGAATAAGTAGGATGAAACCCAGGAGATCAATCAATGATGAAACCACTGCAGCTGAATTAATCACTCAACTGCTATTCTATAAAAATAAAGACTTTTCACAGGTCTCACCAAAAGAGCAGGGTCTATTTCCGGGAGCACACCAGGTGAAGGTCTACAGAGCAGCAAGGACACTTCTGGAGATGTTCCCCTGAGAGCAGATATGACTTCCTAAGGATACCATGAATGACAAACGAAAACACAGGTCAGTCAGAATTATGAAGTTATTATGAAAGGCCAATCCATCTCATTATTAAAAGTGCTACATTTAACACCTGGGGGCTCACCTGCTGAGATAGTCCTTTCAAAGAGGCTCCATTCACTTTCAAGATAACATCTCCCACATCAATTTTTCCACTTTCTGCTGCTGGCTGTCCTGGAAAGAGCTTTTTAACCCTTACTATGCTGGCATTCATTTGTTCAGGAATCAGACTGTCTTCTCGAGAAAAACTGAATCCTAGACCTGAGCTATTTTTAAACAATTTTACTTCAAATGTATTCTCTGGAGAGGGAAAAAAAAGGATATAAAAATCTTAAATACCCTTAACATGCTATCTTGAGATGAACATATGAACATACAAACATATATACTTTAAGACACATCTTAAAAAGCCCATTTTCTCAGAAAATTTACATCTTTATAGGCACTTACTGTACTCTTATTCTGTATTCAAATCCTACCTCAAACTCCTTATCATTAAGAAAACTTAATAAACTAAGCTGCATGAACTAAGCTACTTGAACAGGAGAGGGTCTTGATATTAAGGTTCTGAAAATAAAATTATGCTTTAAACCCATGTATTTTAAAAGACTGTAGAATATCATAAAAAAAGAGAAATATCTGGGAAAAGAAAAGAACGAGGGAAATTCAGGTACACAATGGGAGAGAGATGGTAAGAAGAGCAAAACAAATGTTAGAGAACGGCAGAGGAAAGTTAAATGGACATTCTAATGTTTTAGTGAGGCATACTTTATTCCAGTAAACTGCAATAGCATTTTGAAGAAATTCTCATCAACAAAAGAAACTGGAAGTATAATAACCAGAAAAGAATGAAAAAACACATTTAAAGAAGGAGTGATGGAAACAATAATAAAAGGCAGTGAGATAAAGTGAGTATGCTAATTTTGTTTTCTTTCTTTTTTAAATTTTGTTTTCATAATGAGATAAAATAATACAGGTTGGGCTATTTTTTCTCCTTATTTTTGTGACTAACTCAGAGGTATTAAGATTTGGCAATCAAATAAGGATTTAAAATAAAAGACAAAACAATGACTATATACCCCCACCATCACTTATAAAGTAAAGGACATCTATGCTCCTAAAAATGAGACTATATACCCCCAACTATCATTTATAAAGTAAAGGACTAGATCTATGCCCCTAAAAATGAGATAAACAGAATCTCAGAATAAAGGGCACTTTTGTAATATGAATACTTTTAGCCTTATGAAAAACTCAGTACCACATCATTCTTAATTTTCTTATTTTCCTACCAAGTAGTGGTATGTCCAACGGCTAGCAAAATTTTTAAGAAAGGCCACTATTGGGGAACTATGAGGTGAATTTCTGCCTAGTGTTAGCTTGACAAATCCATAAACGAAAATATAGAAAATGTGAAGAGTCAGGGTTTCATACGGATTTAAAGCCATTCTCAGCAATTTTTATATTTATTTTTTCTTTTGAACATTTCATTTGAATTTTACACTCTTTAAAGTACTTTTAGGTGGCCATAATTTGTTTTATGCATGATTTCATTATCCAAGGTCTTTCAAACTCTAAGAGGTGCAAATATGTGTCTTAAAAAAAAATTTAATTTTGAGTAAGTCAGTAAGAAGTTAGAAGTGAGATGACAGTCTCTCAAGGCCTGACCTTCAGTGACAAAGCTGTAGTCTTTGACATGAGTCATTTTCTTCATTTTTTCTGGGGTTTGACCTTGGGCTTCTGGATCTGGAAGGGTACACTGTGAGATCATGGGGACTCGTTCTTTGGACGCTGGAGACTGTCCCTTTTCTAATAACAGATGAACCACCTGGACAAATGGAATAGCACTTCATTAACTAAGAAGAATTATAAGACAGTAGATAAATTTTTTTATATAGTTGATGGTATAAAATCATATACAGTAACTACTTGGTCCACCAAAATATAGGTAGAAGAAGAAAAAATAAAAAAACAAAGTGAGGGAGTGAAAATTTCAAAATCAAGTTTTTCTTTCTCTCTCACCCTCCGCTCCTCCCTCCCTTTCTTTCTCTTAAAAATTTTTTTTTCTCTTCTAGAATTAACAAATATGTTATAGGAAATTTGGGCACTAGAATAAAACCACCATTACAATATACAGACCATTACAAATAATTTGGTAAACTTCAGAAAATAATTTAGCCTTTGGGCTGAAAAATGACTAGAAGTGAAAATCACTAGGGTAGATGTTTATGAAAAATTTTAAAAATGCAATCCCCACCCTTTCTCCTGTCAGTTCTGGCAATCGTAGGGCTAAATGTGTTATAGGAAGCCAAGTTTCCTCAGCGAAAAACCTCTGTCATAATACTTGCTTCTCAATTTGAAGGAAAAGAAAATACCAGAACATTTATGGGAATCAGGCTTGGTTTCTTGACTAACAAATTTGGAGACCTCGGTGAGACAGATATTATTCACATATTATTATGTTCTAACATATCAAAATGTTGGTATAATGAGCTATTATTACCTGTCCTGTATTTCTCAGTGTTTCCACAGCTTGCTTGTGGGTAGCTCCTTCCAGACTAACTCCATTGACGGCAAGGACACGATCACCTATAAATTAGACAGTGATTTTGAAAAAAGTAAACAAGATAAAGATTCGATATGCTTTTTAATATCTTGTGCTATTGTTTTATACTAATTTATTTGAGGAGAGACTCAGACAAATTCTGGACAAACTCATGTCACAGAGTTTCTTTAATTTGTAACCATTTTCTTTCCAAATTCTATGACTAATCTTAAACACAACTCTGAACAAGATATTGTATGTATTATAGAATCAATTTGAATCATGGAAAGAGATATACTGACTACAAAAGCAGAGAGACTGGAGGGAACTAACCTAATTAGTTTTTATTAAACATGTAGATGTCAGTGTTTCTACAAGGGCACTATTCCTTTCCCATTTTCTGGCAATTTGTTTCTTAGAAAGTACAAAACATGAAATAAAACACTGTCAAGATATTTGACAGTCAAGATATTTGACAAAAAAAATCTAAAGATATTTTCTGATACTAGAGAATAGGCTGGAAAGAAGAGTTTTTAGTATGACATCAGGGAGTTTTTTGATGCTTTAGTCTTAAAAAAATTGCAGATGTTTTTATTTTATATTATGAATATTTGAAAGTCTCTATCAACTTTCTAATTTCTTATTTATTTGTTGAAGTGATAATGCTATGTATAATTCCTGTACACACATAAACACTCTACCTTTGTGAATTCTGCCATCGGACTCAGCTGCTCCCTTGGGAATAACAGCTTTCACATAAATGCCACCATGTCTGACACTGGTATTCACACCTCCCTAAGTGGAAAAAGACAAATAAAATAACATTTTATCATATGGAAAATTTCACATTCCATCTTTCAAGTCTGAGACCTGGAAAGCATTCAGTTCCTCAGCCAAACCAGGAGCACATCAGCACATGCAATTAATTCAAAATCCAAGGATATTTCTAGCCAAGTTTTTCCAAATGTAAAGCAGTTACTCTTGAGAAAACCTCTTTACTCAGAAAACAACTTGCCAGGTCTTGACTAAATGAACTGCTCTCCCTTTGTAAGTCTACATCATGCATTATGAGCAAGCAGAAAGAAAAATCCATCTATGCAAAATTAGTATGAGACCATGACTGTCAGAAAAAACAGCATATAGAATAATTGACTTCAGATCATATTTGCTAAACTGCAACTTGCACATATATGAGTCAAGGAACTTTTTTCTTTTTTTTTTCTTCATTTTAAAAGACTTTGGTAGGTTAGTTTTGTTATGCTGTAAATGAGATTCAATGAGTAGATTCTCCATCTCTTGTGGATGCACAGCTTTTATCTCCCTTCACAACAGGAAGATAATAAAATTCTAAAGAAGTCAAGGGCAAGAGGTAAAGAGTCACAATATTTTAAAAAGTGCTTGAAAATTAGGTTTTCTTTTTGACCTCTATATGTTAATAGTGCTGTGTCTACCATGTTCTGAAATGGTTCTTCCTGACTAACAATATCTTTCAAATGTCATAAGTGATAATGTTACAATTTAGAATTAATAGACTAGAATTCTAAAGTATTTTCATCAAGCAGCCTAGGCTTATATTTAAATACTCTAAAAGTTCATATATTCCTTGTGAACCTCTAATTTTAATATACTAATCATGTTTACGATTAGAATATATTATGGGAAAAAGGGCATGTAAATATATATTAGAATTTATTTATGATGTAGGTTAAAGTGTATTACCCGATGCTCAAGCAGATTTGCCAAATGTATGCAAAACATACTTATTAATTTTATATTTTCTTAGTCTTGTATTCAGGTTAAGCATTATGAAATCTATGTATTTTAAGTAAGTAGCATTTGTCTTAATTTCTTTTAAACCGCAGGAAAAAGTCACCAGCACCCAAGTTTTTTAAAAAAGTTTTAAGATGTAATTTCAATTTTTAATTTGGGAAATATTTGACAGGTTTCCCCTGTGAAGCAAAATAATTAAATTAATAAATTGGCATACAATAGGCTGCTGGAAATGGAGAAGAGAAAACATTTGAAAACCTTGTCAAACAGTACCGTGACACTTATCCCCAAGCTGTTATCATTTTTAGCCAGTTCCACCTCAAAGATATCTCCGGGTTTAGGAAGTGATGAAGGAAAAGTTTTAAAATTCATTTTGTTGGATGTATTCATTGAGGAGGAAGATTCCTTAACAAAGAAAAACAAACAAAAGGATTTCTTGTTAGAGTCAAAATGAATTACTACTGGAAGATCAGTAAGTGTTTTTGGGAAAAATTAAGGAAAGCAAGATATTAAGGGATAGAGTAAATTCAAAGATCATGAGGGCTGGAAGCCATCTCAGAGATCATCTAATCCAATGCCTTTATATTTTATGGTTGAGGAAATTGAGGTCTAGAGATTAAAGGGCTCGCTTCAGGTCAAACAGCTAGATAAGGCAGAGTGAAGCCCAGAACTCAGTTCAAACCTGGCTTTTACATAATCCTTGTCCAATGTTTTTTATGCTTTCACATTCTTTTTAAAATCAATATATATCAAGCAGCAGCTTTCAACTGGCACCTCTAAGATGAATAGGCTTCATGTTTACTTTGGTTATATTTACAAATCCAGAATAAACAGGTACAACAGCTAAGCCCTATTTGTTCCTCGGTGAATAAAGAGCTAACGGTTCTTTTCTGAATCCACTAGTGAATGTGAGTTTACATTTATATCATTTCTAGGAAATGAGCAATTTGGTATGTTGTTGCTCTTATTATTTTCATATGTTCAGAACTTCAGAAGAATTTAGGCTACCAGCATAGCCTAAAGTCAACTGCCCATTATATGAACTATTTAGGAACAACTTTTTCAGACATTAAATTCTTATTAATATAAACATTAAGTATGCAAGAGACAGACAACTTGTAGAAAATAATCATAACCTGATTATTCATTTCTTTCTGTTACCAGGTTGCAAGTTTCCAGTACCATAGCCATTTCAGAGTTAGTATTCAAAGCTGCCAATTTGTCTGAAAGTTAGCATTAAATGCAGTAGCGGTTAGTAGTAACGCAGTACATAAACTATTCCTCTTTTCCAGAATAAGGTAAGCAGTTTATAGTTTATAGTAGATTATTCTCCTCTGTAATATATTTGCTGTTGTTTGCTTTATTAAATGAAAAAAAAAAACAGATTCAAATTAAACTATGCCTTTTTTGGTGTTTGATGATCCTGATTGCTTGAATAAGTAGCTTCATCCATGTCTGAATCTCCACGGTCAGAGTAATCTGTTGCATCAGAAATGCCTGGTTTTTTAGTTTTGCTTCGATTACCGTCAGTAGAAGTCCTCTTTTTCTCAATGGTTTTGGATATCACAGAAGGGGAAGGGCTGCCGTGCTGTGATTCCTGCCAGGTTCGGTCACCTACAGGGCTGGCAAAGAAACCATTGACCTGGCTCTGGGACAAGCTGGCACTTTCAGTCCTGGAATCCTGAGAACTCAGGCTTCCTTCCCGCAGGCCCCCAGACAGCCCAAAAGAGCTCTCTGGGAGGTGCGTTGGGGTACCATGTGGCCAGCGGTGATCCTCAGAAGAATCTACAGCACTGTCTGGCATGCAGGGAGGTTTCTTCATGTAGTTTTTCATGCCATTGGCAATGTGCACAGGAGTAGAAGGCACTAGAAGTCAAAATCCATCAAGGAGAATAACAGGTTAGTGACACACATGCCTGTGCTTACATACTTGTACAGTGTTTCCTAATGATCGTGAAAGGATTTTACCCAGGGTAACATATTCACAACACCTGATCCGGGGCCTGGAGCCAAAATGGGGACCTGGCAAACATGGCAGGTGCTGTTCCCTTTGTCCCCTCTTTTGGTCATTCCTGTTGCATCTTCTATAAACGTGCATACCCCCTTGCCTTAACTCCCCCCTTTCATTCTCCAATACTTATTTCAAGGGAGTCTCCTCTGTGAAGACTTTGATTCCCTAACTAGAAATAATCCGAGTCATCAAAACTCCTTGCTCCTTATTTAATGGTTATTTATTTACTTATTTTATATTGTTCTTCCAGACTGCATTTTTTAGCCTCCAAAAAATTATCAAGGCAACTCCAAATTCCTTATATATACAGTTCTCATCAAGAGCCACTCTAAGCTTTCCTAAGTAATACCCACATCAAAGATTTCAGTAAAAAAATTACAGTTATAAATTTATAAAAAGTTAAAAGTTTTCTGTGAGCGGGTGAAACCAAGGGAGATTAAAAGAGGAATGAGCAACTGGAGAGAAAATATTTGCAAAAATAACAAAAAATAATCCAAGAGTTAATAACCCTAACAAAGAGTTTCTAAAAGTAAGAAAGAGATTTAAAACTCCTGTACAACTAGGGTATGATATGTAGACTGAAAATTCAGAGTGAAATACAAATAATCAATATATGAAAAGAAGACATCCTCATGTTGCTCAGGGATTTGCAGTTTAATGCAGTTTTCTACCTCTGTGGCTAATAAAAATGAGAATGACTGATAATTTCTCACACCATTGCTGGTGTGAGGAGACCACTGTCACATCTACATGGCCGACTAAACATTAATAAAACTTGGGCAAATAGATAGCACTTGTCAAAAGTTTAAATGTGTATAAGCAATCTACTTCTAGGTATCTAACTTCTAGGAATATGGACATTTTCCAGTGTTGTATATACAAGTGTATTTGTTGGAAACCATATTTATAAAAGAATTATGGCTAACCTGGATATACAATAAAAGAAAAACATTAAATTTCGATATACCCATGACATGAAATATAATGCCACATGAAAAAAGAGTATATTCATGGATGTTCAGAATATAGAGTATGCAACTTGTGAACTGAATTTAGAGTGTAAAGAATAATTGCATTTTTAGTTTAAAGAAAGTGTATGTGTCTATGTGTGTGTGTGTGTGTATGTATGTGTGTGTATACACACAAACGAGCGGTATTTTTTTCCTCCCAAAATTTATCTCTAATATACAGGAAGTGACACAGACATCAAAGAGTTTCTCTAGATAATGGGGTAAGGGAACTTTTCCTTTTAACTTCATTGATTTCCATATAAATTAGATTTATTTTAACTAACTAGTATGTATTCTATAACTTTAAAAACATTAGCAAACAAAGGAAAATAAAAACCTTCCCCTTCGGTGGTTGATACTTGAGAGGGACAGCCCAAGGAAGGTATATACTGGTAATGTTCTAGGTTCTTTGAGTTTTATTTCAAGTTACACTACAGTATAGCTAAACATATGGTAAGATTAATCTAGCTTTCTGAAGAAACAGTTTCACAGAACTATACTTTAACATTATACTTTTAATGTTAATTAATTATTGTTAATTAATGTTAATTAATTAATGTTAATTAATAATTTAATTTTTAATTAAAAAATAAAATAACCACATGAAAGTCTGCTAAAAAGAAAAGCTTTATTGGTCCCTACACTAGGTAAAGTTTCTTTGCTAAATGCTCTGAGTACCTTGGACTTCTTAACATTTATCATAGTTAACAATGAAACGTTTGTTTAGTTAGTTGTTCAATATTTGTCTTCCCTGATAAAGCATAAGTCCCATGAGGGTAGAGTTTCTGGGTCCTGCACATCACAGGCATTCAGTAAATATTTGTTGAATAAATGAATGCATTTTCTAGAAAATGTCTATTGAAAAGAAAATCAAGATGGGAGTCCCTTAGAGATTTATTTAGATGGAAAATGAGCTTCTTTTGAATTCATATGCTTCTTTTGCTATAAAAGATCCCTAATTTTTTTTTTGTTAATTTTGGCTGCTTGAAAAGAAGTATGCTACATTTTCAAATGTAATCATCTTCCTTTGCCTAAGATGATTAGACTACAGTTAGATTATAAGGCTCTTTTGGAGAATGATGGTGTTTTCTATTTGTCGTGTTTGTTCAAGTAACAAGTACGGAAAGTATTATATATGTACATATTTTGTACACACACACACTATACATATACATAAAATATTTAGTGAATAAAAAATCACAGTCAAAATAACTCATCTGTACACAACCTAAGAAAGTTTTATGTCACAACATATTGTATAAAATGTTTGCTTTTTGTTTCTACTTTATCTTAATTGTCTGAAATTATGCCAAAAATCCACTATCTAAACTTGCTTTACAGATAATATTGAACTATTCTTTTACAAATTTCTCAGTATCTTTGGGGTGAAGGTAACTTGCATATAATTAGCACAATGTTTTTGAAAACTACTGTCAAAAATGACAGCTAAAACTCACACATTTAAGTGCTTAAAGGCAGGCAATGTGCTAATTCTTTACATGTATTATCTCATTTAATTTTCAAAACCTATAAGATAAGCATTTCTGTAGTCACCATTTGATATATGAGTGGATTGAGGCTTAGCAAATTCAAGTGGTTTGCTCAGGGTATACAGTGTTAAGCAGTGGAGATAGAATCTGACCCTAAACTTTGGAGCCCTTCCCACTGCACATGCTGTGTGTCCTTCTTTCACAAACACTGCCTCACCACCTGAGCTCCTGAACAACTCTGTGCAAGGCAGACAAGGCAGAGCCAAGATCACTGTCATCCTTAAGGGAAAACAATCATGGCTCAAACTCAAGTCATCTCATCTTGGTCAAGTGCCTTTTCTCGCACAACATGCTAATGGCAAGAATTACAAGATAAAATGATACGGTCTTGTTTTAAAATTTCTGATGTTTTTATCCTTTCCCTTTTTACAATCTTGTTCAGGATAGGACTTCGTAGATAACTATTGCATAATTATATTAATTAGCCAAGGGTAAAGAGTTTTATTTCGGATTGGGCTTATGAAGTGATAGAATGCACCAAGTACTCAAAATTTACTTAAGTGACATCAATTTAGCACAACAAATCCATTTTTATGCCTATAGTACTGAAGACAAATGAGATAGAAAATCTTGGAAGTGATGAATGAAAAGTTACACTAATGTATAATATTAAACAGAGCTACATACATTAAATATTCAGAAAGGAAATAAGGAGCTTAAATCCAATTTAAGCTTTAATTCAACTGGAGCTTTAATCCAATCCATGATATTGAAGTTCTTGTGAAAAGTGAAACAGAATGCACAGCTAAGAAACATCCAAAACATTACCTTTGGGTATCTTCTCTTTTGGCTGAGAGATAACAAGTGTCACATCTTCAGGTGCTTTTTGCAAAATTTCAATTGCAGCATGGTGGCTGACCCCCTCGAGACTCACACTATTCACAGATATCAAACGGTCTCCTGTAAAAACAGACAATCCAGTATTTTCAAAAACAAAGAGAATTTCATGCTAAGTCTTGGAAATATCACTGCCGACATTATTTTTGTTTTTCCCTAGTTCTACTTTTGCTATCTGTGCAAATTCATGGCTGTCCATTAAGTACTTAGGAAATGACCTAAATGTAAAGTACCTGGCTTTAAGCATCCATCCAAGTCAGCTGGTCCTCCAGGGGTAATTGAACTAATAAATACACCTAGATCCAGTCTTCCCATCTTCTCCCCACCAATAATTTGAAATCCTGTGAAACAACACATTTAAGAAAGATCTTCATGACACTGGACCTTTCAATGACTAATGAGCAGTCTGTCTGATGCACAGAACTGTAGAGATTCTCAGATCAGATATGATCAGTAGGTAACACATGTGAAATGGGACTGTTGAATCTGGTAGGAGTTTTGCTAGTGAACATTTCATCTTTCACATTTCCTGACTAGGTGGGTGGGGTGAAGGGGCTCTGGGTAGGCAACCAGTATCTTGATCCGTGGTGGGCTGGTGCCTCAATGCCAACATTACACTACAGGCTTTTTCTCTTTGAATTCTTACATCCCTTGAAGAATCTCAGTGACTTACCTAAGCCATACTTTGCATCTTTTTTCAGGTTCACCAAGGTGATCTCCCTTTCTGGTGAAGATACTATGCTCCATCTTTTGTGTAGCAAATCTATCGGAAAAGTATAATGTCAAGATAAAAAAAAACCCAACATGCTCAGGCATTAAGACCATCTGCTTGTCCTATTTAAATTCATTAATAGGTTATTCGGTCAATTTCAAATTCTCTTTCAAGTAATATTATGTCATCATCTTATATGTTGATGGTGATTTATAGTCCACAAAAGGACTGATTATCATCACATGGTCAATATGTGATTATAATGCCACTGATATTATCATGTTAATTCCTCATAAATGATTTCCTGTGAAATATTTCAGGTACCAATGAGTAAATAACTCTCAAGAGTTTAAATGATTTGAGCAGGGTTACTCAGCTAGTACAGGCAAGGGCTGAACCTTACTTATTTTCTGACACCGCTTTTCTGTTACATCAGTGCTGACTTCCTGAATTTGACAATGCTCACTATATTAAGAATTTTCCATTAATTAGTGGTTCACATTTTTATTTGTAATGCATAAAACATTCATGGTAAGTTGTATGGCAAAGCAGCAACAAGAAGAAGAGGGATTTACTTTTTAAAATCCTGTTAATAATGACTTGGTTAGCACATTTGTGTTCTCAAAGGACTTCTATCTACTTATTCGTGGAGCAATCTTATGATAGATAGAGATTTTAAATTACAGCTTTGCCGATGAGGAACAGTAGTTCATGACTCGTTCAACAGGACAGCTAGTATCACTCCCAGCAAAATGCCTTTTGTCAGGCTTTCTCTTTTTCGCCGCCATCCTGCTGTGTGTGGCTGACTGTTTCTCGCCATGTCTTCTCACAGGACCTTCAGAATCAAGTGATTCCCAGCCAAGAAACAAAAGCAGAATCGTCCCATTCCCCAGTGGATTCGGATGAAAACTGGTAATAAAATCAGGTACAACTCCAAGAGGAGGCATTGGAGAAGAACGAGGCTGGATCTAGAAGGCCTCATACGTCATGAGATGACACACCTGACTGACACACATTCAATTAAGCTGCGTGAAGATCATGTGTTCTCTCCGGTCACTCTGCAAACAGCCTTCCTACCTGGCTAACAGACACGTTTTATCAGGGGATAAAGGTGAGCCCTTTTGGCTCTAAGGAAAAAAAAAAGCCTCTGGTCAGTACTTGATAAATGCTACTTAAATAAATTGAGGGAATGTTAGCACCAGAACTAGAATTTACTTTTTCTTATTTCCACTGAGGGCTTTTTTTTTTTTTTTAGTAGGTTGATCATTCACAAATATCACCTAAATTAAACCAATAAATATGCTACTTAAGTGTCACGTTAATAAAATTATTTCATTTACTTAGCAATCTGAGCAATGTGAACACACACACACTTTCTCTCATCTCTTCCTGTTAGGGGCTGAATTGTGTCCCTTTTCCCCCACCCCTAAATTTAGATGTTGAACCCCTAACTCCCAGAACCTCAGAACTTAACTGTATTTGGAGATAGATTAAGAAATAATTAATGTGAGTTCTTTAGGGCAAATCCTAATCCAGTAGAACTGGTGTCCTTATAAAAGGGAATTTGAATACAGACATGTGCATGGCTGTGCACACACAGAGGAAGACCATGTGAAGATAGGGAGAGAAGACTGCCACCTGCAAGCTAAGGAGAGAGGTCGCAGAAGAAATCAATGCTGCCAACATCTTAATCTCAGACTTCTAGCCTCTAGAACTGGGAGAAAATAAACGTCCGTTGTTTAAATCACCCAGTCTGTGGGACCTTGTTCTAGTAGCTCTAGCAAATTATAATTTGATAGTTCACACTGGTTTGTGTGAGAGTGGTGGTACTGATGGTAGATGAATACAACACACTAGGAAAGATAATTTTTGTAAATGAGACCTTCAAATTAATCTCTATGTAGTTCTTAAGCATACTGAAGCTTTTTGAAAATTACAGATTATTTGACAACATATGACTGTCCGTGGATTTAAAATTGTATGAATATGTTATAAAATTAAGTAGTGATTTTGTTACATAACATGTGTTAATGTTTAAGTGATGCAAATGTGATACTTGATATTCTAGAAACAAACCACTTTAATATCAGAAAAAATAACAGCAATCATTTGCTCTCTCTAGTAAATTGCCTCTATCCCTCAAACACTAAGCATTAATGCAAGTTGGCTAGCTCTCTGTAGCATACGTGTCCCTATTTCATTATTTCTTTTTGACCAAAACTTAGTTATAATCAATAAGAGTAGTAGTAATTCAGTATTTCTGATTAATTTATAAGATTCCAAAAAGAAAAAAAATCACCAGACAATGGTGTGAAAGAACATTATACATTGCGTATGTATATATATGTGTATATGCATACATATAAATACATATAAGCATAAAGTCCATGAATTAGCTAACGCCTAGCTTAATATTATCATCTAAGCATCCAAAATACTTTTATCCTAAAATAGACAAGTATCTCCAATTTTCAGCTAGAATGAACAAAATAGGACAGGACAAACCCATAAAATAAAGTGAAACAAATAAGAGGATAAGGTTAGGTTAAGTATTAAATGTATACTTTTATCACCATTGTGAAGACAAACTCCCTTCACTTTAAGCAGTGTTTTTGCCCTCAATTATAAAACTGATCAATATTCTTAATGTGCTTGAGGAGTACCTGTTATAAGTCAAAGGTATTGATTCAAAGTATAATATGCTATTTTCTTTTCATATGTACTAACAAGATTGGTTATTTATATTACTTATTTGGCTAATAAGTGTGTGGGGGGGGTATAAAGATATTTCCCAGGTAAACATTAGAATATGTATATAAAACACACACAATACACAATAAATGTGCAATATTTTTATGTGTTTATGTCTAGAAGCAACAGATTCAGGTCTCTATATATTCAAGGATTCACCAGTAGGATTTGAGTAATCATTCGGTTGATTACTCTTTTATCCTTCAAATGTTGATTGAACTATTTTCCTGTCAAAGTCCCTCACTAGGCAATTTGGGAAAATAAAACGAGATTTTATATATATATATATGAAAGCTAGTGCATAGTAAGTGTGAGCTGAATCAGAGCTCTGAATCACAAGAGCAAAGACCTAGCCTGAGTAATAGAAATGTTAACACAGTCAATGAAATAGCTGCATTATGAAGGCATGAGTCAGGCCAGTAAAAGAGGAGAGGCTTCTTCCTGCCAGAAATAAAGACTTCAAGGAAACGGAGTAGGATTTTAATAAGTGGATTGTGGAGTTGGTTATGCAGCAATATAAGGCATTAGCAAAGGCTGAGATGGAAAGAAGGCAGAAAGGGTCCTGGAGAAATGTCACAGATCAGTTTGGCTAGAGTACGAGACTTGAGTAGGGTGGAGATAAATATTCTTTTGGAAAGGGAAGCTGTGCGCACCCACTCTTTTTAACGGGGATGTTCTCCACTGCACCCCCACTGATATACAATAAGTTCCTAATGTGAGCACAGAAGGCAGGATGGCGTGCAGCCGTGTTACTCCACAGTACTGCACACAGGCCCAGTTTCTATTTGTATTCTATATGTATTCTCCTCATGTAGATGTTCAAAATACTTTTCCCTTGGTTTAAAAAAAAAAAAAGAGGAGGAAGTATCTGAGGTAAATAGTACAGGACAGCTCAAGTAAGCTGAAAGATATGAATAGAATTTATGAATCTGAAAGTAAGGCAGCCAGATATTTCAAGAACCAAGACATTTCTGAGTTATTTGTATTATTATATAAAAACAAGCTTTAATATTGAAGGAGTATATATTTTTAAATCCTGAAAAGGATTTTCTTTTCCAATCAGTACACTCTAGGAACACAAAAAACTCTATGAATATTTTAAAGTGAAAAAAGAGGTTCAACTTGAAATTTCCACTTCTTTAAATAACATATGCTGGTGTCATTCCCAATGTTTACCTGGGAAATGTCTTTAGAGTAATTGCTCATTGTAGGAAATTTAGGAAAAAATTTAGGAAAAAAATGTAAACCCTCTCTGCCTTAGATACATTTGTTTCACTGTTGCCTTTCTCATCTCTCTTAAGGTTTATGTGGACATATATAGTCCTCGACTAAAAGAACTGTACATACTAATGATAGATATATCTACGATTAAATTTCCTACTAAGACCATGTTCCTGATAAGGCCGAAGTCATGTAATCAATCAGAGTACGAGTCAACAATTTTTTTTGCAAGGAAAACTGATTTTGTTGGTTATAGATATAGGTCCTTCTCAAGTGTCAGGCAGCTCCATGCCACCCAGACTACAAGGAACTGGCCTGTAGGTGGAGGAGACTCTGGATAAATCCATCAGTCATTCCAGGGAACAAGACCCATTTCAAATCTTGGAGATGATGGGTCAGCAGCACCATATTGATATAAAAACAAAGATAGGTATTTTTCATTATTATACTACCTAGTATACTAACTGCTCCAATGGTAGGGTAAAAGGGATAATAACAGAAACTTTCAGTGTTTTATATCTGTGCCAGCACTAATTAGCTGAATAAATTGGGGCCACATAACATCTCTGGGACTTATTTAACTCACCCATAGAATGTAAAGGCTTGAATAAACTTTAAAGTTCCTTTCAGTTCCAATTTAGTTGACTCTTATGTTTTGCTTCTGGTCAATTCCTGTATCTGTTGAATCCTTTTGTGAACACTTTGGACTTCAATTTTTATTATAATTTTCAACGTCGTATGTATTCTAATTAAGACTCACATGGAAAAATCTAGCATTAACATTACATTTGTCCTTGACATTTGACTAAACAAAGTGTTTTAAAACCCATTTATGTAACATGTTATTACTTGGAATTGAGGTTGTTCGCAATGATAATGATCAGTCTTAATATTGGGGGAAAAAGCTTATTTCAGTGTCTATACCAGATTACTCTGCACTTGAATAACCTACTTTATATGAGTTTTTTTGTTTTGTGCATCTCTCTCTCCCTCTTTATTTCTTTCTTTCTTTCTTTTTTTTTTTTTAAAGAATGACTACAGAACCCCATTATAAACTTTTCCAAAAAGACAGATGGCTAACACACAGGAAAAGATAACTGATCAACATCACTAATTTTCAGAGAAATGTAGACCTGAAAAATAGAAAAAGTTTTTCTTGAAGATTAGAATACACTGAATGTCTTTGCATACAAACATAAGGAGAGATCTTCCTTATGGATTGAAAGTCCAATGCATGAAATAGTCTAATCTGCAAAATGATTTAGAGATTCATAAAGTAATTGTATGCACTTACTAACGAACAGTGCATCTCGTCTTAGGAGTCCAGAGTTTGACCCCATTTTTGTGGTTGGATAGGAAGGAAGGTGACAAATTTAGCTAAGAGCTACTTTTCAATTATATAGTAATCCTGATTTATAGTAAAATAAGAATCACTGAAAACCAATTTTACATAATTGTTGCATCAGTTCTATGTTTTCTTTTTTTTTGGTTTTTATTCTCTTGGGAAGAAGTATTATAAGAAGTGTGTGTGTTCTTTTTTTAAAGATTAAGGATTTTTTTTTTAAATCATAATCAGGTTTGTAATCCTATCTATATCTGTTTTATTAGAAGATTCATGCCTTTTTTTCTTTTACCTTCTTTGTCAAGTTTCACATTTCTTTAAGGGTCTCTGAAAGTCACAAAAGGTTAAGATTGAATTCCGTTTGTTGGTTCTTGTATTAAATGATGAATAATTCAGTATTAACTAATGCTAAGTCCTAATTGTTTTCTAATAATCCTGACCAGCAAGGAAGAAAAAAGAAGTCCTATATTTGCTTCATGGGCAAGTAATTTAATTTTTGGATACTCAGTTACCTTATTTGGAAAAATGTGTTTGCCATGTTCTTTTGTATGAATCGTAGACTTGATTCTCAACAGAGCACTAAGTCAGGACTATGTCGGGAGATTCCAAGAGAATTTTGAAGAAAATAAACTTGTCTGCAAGCCACCTGGGGTACACCTCCACAGGAAGGTGGGTCCTCAGCTGGGGGCACTAACCTCAGAAGATGAGGCTTCTGAAGGTTTAAACAGAGCAACTATCCTGCACATGTTGCTCATTTAGTGTCTACTGCAAATTCACATTCTTTTCCATCAGAACCTAGGTTTAAACACACTTCAGGTTCTCCTCTTTTAATAGATTATTATCCAGCTTCTTTCAAAAGATTAGCTTGGAGAAACAATATCTACAAATGATTAAGCATTATTATGCTAGAACACAGTCTAAAGAGTAGATTAGAGTATGGGCTCTGGAAACACAGATCGTGTGTTCAAATCATGGCTCCAGCACTTGCCAGCTCCATGACCTTCTGCACAACCCAACCTCTCCATGCTTTGATTTCTCATTTATGAAAAGGAAATAACATTAGCACCTGCCTCATAGGATTGTTGGGGGAATTAAATGAGGGATTAAACATAAAGTGCTTAGAACAGTGTCTGGCATATGTAAGTACTTAATAACTATTAGTCGAAATTTTTACCATTATGAACTTGTTAAAATTGAGCTATTTTAGGCACAGAGGTATTCTAAATTCAGACCATGCAAGACATTTGGTCATCATAAAGCTATATATATGATGGTCTTACTAACTTTTTTAAAAAAGATATTTTATTTATTTCTTTGACAGAGAGTTCATAAGTAGGCAGAGCAGCAGGCAGAGGGAGAGGGGGAGGCAGGCTCCCCACTGAGCAGAACCTGATGTGGGGCTCGGCCCCAGGACCCTGGGATTATGACCTGAGCCAAAGGAAGATGCTTAACCAACTGAGCCATCTAGGCACTCCCACATTCTTTTTTTAAAAAAAGATTTGAGAGAGAGAGCGAGTGCCTATGCACAGGTATGGGGAGGGGCAAAGGAAGAGGGAGAGAATCTCAAGAAGACTCTCCGCTGAGGATGGAACTGCATGTGGGCTTGATCCCAGGACCCATGAGATCATGACCTGAGCTGAAACCAAGAGTCGGACGTTCAACCAACTGAGCCACCCGGGCACCCCTTCAAATTCTTTCCATAATATTTAGGATAAGACTTGGAGCTAGTCCCTATTTAGTTCTCGAGCATCACTCTGGCCCCACGTGTCTCCATACTGAGACTCTTGCAGTTCCCTGAATCTGTTATCCTCTCACGTCTATCCCTGTCTGATCACACCATGATCTTGGTCTGGAATGCATATCCACAACATTCTGTCCGAATTTGCTCCTTTTATCGCAAGATCCAATTCAAGCATCCTCAGTTACAATAACTGCCTTAGTGTCTCTTTAATCAAGATTATCTTCCACCTGAACTAGTGTCTTATTAGCTTTCCAGGTGTGCTTATTTATAATTCATTATTTCTCTAGTTCATCATCTGGTCTACATCACAGGTCCCATCACATCACCATGGTGTTGAAAATACAACCCTCCTTTGACTCCAGGGTGAGACCTAAAATCCTTAGAATAGAACTGAAGACTCTTCAATATTATGTCCAAGACTATCTCATAAGATACAAGAGAAAAACAAGAGAAAAGATATAATGGAAAGGAGGGGAAAAACATTTTGTAAACCTACCATTTTCTTTTAAGAGTACTTGGGATGAAGAATTTCCAGAACTATGCAAAGTCATTCCTGTGATATAAATTAAATTATTAGACAGTTTATAAAATGGTCAGATACTATAGTAGTAATTTCTGTTAAATTCGTAAAAATCAATAAAACATTAAGGCTGCAACATTTTTAAAATTCAAACTCAGAAAAATGTCTTCCTACAATGGGCTTATTTACTATTTTTAATGTCCAAGTTAAGCTTATCAGCTTGTTTTGCAGAATAAATTTAGACACAAATGTACTGTTTCTGGCAATGACATTTTGATATGTCAAATATGAAATGATGAAACTGAAATGAGTTTTAAAAGCATTTGTTCAAATGTTAAAAGAAAATTTAATATTCAGTAAGAATGAATAATCTTAATCAAAAAACAAATGCAGAAAATAAATTTTCTTTCATGAGTGAATTTTATTGTGTTTTTCAATGAAATATTTACTATTCTACATCTGATATGTGAATGGATTTTTATGTAGATGAAAGCATTTCTAACGAAAATAGCTTAGAATCTATAGGGGATTCTATTACATATGAATACACTTTGAAAAGTATTTTCTAAAAGATTGAACTAGTGTCTTCTTAGGCTATTTTCAACACATAGAGTGGTGACCTATAAGGTGAAATCTTGCCTTTTATCTCTTTAAAGTCTTTCACCGAATCAATTTAAAATGATGCTAGTAACATCTCCAAAAAATGTGGAGGCCTATACTTTATTAAAGTAATTAACCTTATTAATGTAGGCTTTATTAATGTTGCTTTCTGTAAAGATCTACCAACTACAGAGTTCTCTTTTGACTTCATTTACTGCACAGATCTTCAACTATAAATAAAATAATATTTTTTAACTTTGTGTAATGAGGGTTAAATGATCAAATGTTGGTCTTAGTGAGAGTTAACTAGTATTATTTGGTAAAACAGTAGCAGAAGAGGGTGTCTTTGTTTCTCTTTTATCTTCCCAGCTGTCTCTTATTCTGAGTAGTCATTCATACCTCTGTGCTTAAATATCTACTCCTCTGAAAGATTCCAGTGCATTTCCCTTTTAAGATGCATTAAGCAATAGGAAACCTGAACTATTTATCTTATAAGATACTATATGCTTGTAAGTTTCTATACTTAAATACTTAATATGCTCCAGCTAGATGGGAGAATTGGAGAAACACTTAAATCAACTAAGAATTTCCACCTACCAACCATAGCACATTTCATAAAATTATCTGGTTTGAGAGAGAATCGCATTCATGCTAAGCTGAAAGTACCCTAAATAAACCTTTCTTTAAAAAATACAGTATGAGTGGAGCCCATTCCCACAAGCTTGTATGGAAAATCCAAAGGAAGGCTGTTCAAAGCCATGGTACCAGACTATCTGGATTCTCTCAGTACGACTGTCCCGATTTTTAACTGTGACCAAGAGAAAATGAAATAACAGTCTGTCCCTTGAAGTAATCACCTGTTAAATCAGCTTTTGATTTGACTTGGTGCATTGTAAGTAGCCTAAAATTTCATATTCATAAGCAGTTTTGGCAATTAGGACATCGAAGAAAAAATATTATATTGGTCACTAACATTTCGTTCATTTCACTATGAGCATGAGGTACGGGAGAAAGAAGGTAAGCTTGTTTATGCTGACCTATAACATATGCTTGCCCAGGGTCTTCAAAGGATGAAGAGTCTGATTCCTGTTTCCTCCTTTCAGGACTTCTATTTAAACTTGCAACAGACTTTGAACTAAAGAGGGAAAAGGAAGGTAGGAGGAGGATGTGTCAATGTAAAAAAATATGGTGAAAATAATAAAACGTCAAAACAAAAACAAATGTATGAAATGTAGAATTTACAAATATGTAGTTGGGTAATTATGTTCTTACTTATTAAGTTTTGTGAGTCCTGCCAAAGACTCTGTATCAGATCTCGCCATCTGGTGTAATGGTTTTCCTACCAACTCCGCAATGCTCTGTGGTGGGGATTCCGTGTTAACAGTGACATTTTTCCGATGAGGGTAGAGAGAGACCTGACTGAGATCGTGGTAAGATTTACTCATCCCTCTAGGCTTTTCCTCCCATGAAGCTTTGTCACTCTTCTCTTTTGCACTGTTTTGCAATGGCTGGTAAAGCGACAGCTCTGAGCAGGAGAGCCTCTTCAGAATCTCAGCTTGAACCGACAGAGGTCGAACGGCAAGTTTGTTCAGGGTGCTGCTGGCCAGACTGCCAGTGCTGATTGCTCGTCCCATAGTAAATCCTCTAACGGACTCCGCTTGGAGATTCAGGCTCCTAAACGAAGCTCTCTCTACAAGGAAATAGGATGGCTTTACATGATGGAAATACCGCAGTACCTTTATGAGAAGCGTTAGTTCAATAAATAAAATACAGCATGCAGTTTTTAATTGTTTCGATTGCCAACAGAAGTAGCAGCTTTCCAAGTGTGGCAATCAAGGATCGGAAAAAGGAGTTGGGTTTTCAAACCCTTCTCTCCATCCTTGTAGCTCTCTCACAGCCAGGGCGTGGTCAGCATTTCTTATCTTATCTAGTGAATCCTGAGCATCTAATAATGTTTGGGCTTCAGGCTTCCTGACTCCAAATTCCCAATTATGGGTTTCAGTTAAAAATGAATAAAACATCTGACACAGAAATTTCACCCCCAGTGATGTCTCTGCTAAAATGCCTGCGAGCCAAGGATGAGGAGAGGGAGAGCTGGAGCCTGGACAGGCTGACATGAAAAAGAAGCTATGCAGATGAGAATCTTGCCCAGAGAAAAAGTTCTTGAGTACTATTATACTTGTTAAAGCTCGTGGCAGATTGTGACAGTTGTGCACCCCTGTGAATATACCGGCAACCACTCACTTGTATACTTTCAGCGGGTGATACGTAGAGCATGGGAATTATGTCTCAATAAAACCGTTACCAAAAAGGAAGAAAAAAAGCTTTTACAGAAAATTATTTCTTTTGTTATTTCACTATGCCAACCTCACCTTCCCACTTGGTTGACTTTTCACGATTTAACTGAGGCACGGGAGCCTTGGGAGAATCAAGTATTGTGTGCCTTCTTTCATTTTGTTGGTTTCAGTTAAAAAACATGATCAAGGAGCGGGGTTCTCATTTTGCTTAAATTCCTTTCACTCCTAAATACGCACCCAAAGTCTTTTAGAGGCTCAATTTAGATATATTCTATGACAGATGCTTGGCCTCCTTTATTTTGTGGGAGCCAATGTCGTGGCAATATTTGAGGCTATTAACAAAAGCACTGTATCACAGGATTTTAGCATCAAAATCCTTTCAAGTAAATAAAAGGTTAAGAACACAAAATTTCAAATGATTTAGTTCATGAACTGGCAATGCACATTACAAAGCACCCCCTGTTTCGTGCCTCCATGGAAAGAACCAACCCTATGTTGCACTCTATGAGGAATACAGATGGATCACTATGTAAAACGGTTGCAAAAACTTCCTTTTAAAAAGAAAATGTCAAATGTTGATGACTTAGATCTTTAGATTCTGTTTCATTTACCTTCTAATTCCCAGGAAGATTAATAATTAATAGTTCACCTCAGGCACAAAGAGATAGGAAAACACTGAAGATTTTTAAAATGCATCAGAATGAAGTTTAAATAAACATATTTCATTGTCAACCGGAAAATTCAATGTTCTTTCGCTGAATTGGAAGTGCACACCAAATTAAAACGTTTTAGAATAAAAATAAGATATTGGCTTAAAAATGATCTTTAGCTTAAAATACAGTTTTATTAGAGTGGATAACATGATTTTTATTTTCTTTTGCTTTGAGAGCAGACTGTAATCAAAGATGCAAAACTGAGTCTTACACAGATTCAACCACTGGGAAATGCCTTTATACCCAACAGGTTTCTTCCCTCTTAAGGAAGATGTAGACCACACTTTGGTAGAAAAAGGGACAGACTGTTTTGTAAACATACCCAAGATTATGCTAGTCAAATCCACTCATAGCCTCATCCTGGGTAAGACTTAAAATGCTGCATAGATTCATTGGGTATGAGAATAAACTATCCATTTATCTGATCTATCCTTCATCCCTTTCATCTGGAAAGGACTACAATATGGACTGCCAGGATGGGAAAGGACATTAGAATAAGCCTACATCCTAATACTAATGTTTCAGATTTGAACTCAAAGGTTGGCTATTCCACACTGAATCTGCCATCCACACTACCTAATCTCTGCTTGTGCTATCATTCAGTCCTTTGTACTGTTAGGTTATTTCCTTCTATCATCAACTTAACTGTATGCAGTTTTGAGGACAGTGACTTCATTGATTTCTGTTATTCCGCAGCACCCAGCATCATCTCTTCCAAGTAGTAAGTACTCAATCCATGATTATTAATCTAAATTTCATTCTACGCAAATTAGTTTTTTGAAAACTCATCAAACAAAAATTAAGAGATCAGGGTTCCAGCCTCATTTGACCTCTCTGAAGTTAGGTGAGACACTATGCTCGGAACCTGTTTCCTCATCAGTAAAATTTGGGACTAAAAGACCTCTAGGATTCTAGCACCAACATTCTATGATGCTAAAGAAGTAACATACATTTATTAACCCATCAACCTCCTACACACAACACGTTATTTTCACTTGTCTAGTACAGATAGTTAAGTAGGCAGGTAGTTACCTCTAAGCCATTAGAAGCAAAAAAATAATCCTCTGAAGGTTTAACAAAATTTGGGAAAAGTGTACGTAATACCATCTTAAAGTACTTTCACATATGAGTTCAAGGATACATAGCTGTTGTGTTCCTTGGTGCAAACCTGTGAGATACATAGGGTATTTCCACTTCATGGATGAGGAGAATGAGATTCCTAGAAGTCAGTTACTTTCCTACAGGGTCATACTACTACTACTACTACTACTACTACTACTACTACTGCTGCTGCTGCTGCTGCTGCTGCTGCTACTACTAGTGCTACTAGTACTACTATTTCTATTAGTGGTAGTAGTGGTAAAACAATGTTGAAGATGGTGATGATAACAATAACGAGTATTTATTCAATACTTACCCTGTGCCAGGCACCTTTACGGGGCTTACATGTATGAATTCATTTCATCTTCACAACAACCTCATGATGTAGGTATTATTATGATAATCATTTTACAGACAGGAACTAAGGTAGAGTTTAAGTGCCTGCCCAAGATTTCAGAGCTTATAAGTAATAGAGTAAGGTTTGGATCCTGGCAGTCTGGTTCCAGAGTTCATGCTGTTAACTAACTACTATTTTGTTCTTCACTATAAGAAATGCTGAGGATGAAAGGCTGGCTTCATAGTTTTGTCTTCTGATTTTTTTTCATAACAGCACATAATACCACATTTGTAATGATGCAACCTTCAATTGTTCAATTTTGGTTTGCTATTGACTAGAGCATTAGTTCAAGTAGTAATACTGATAGCTCTAATAAGTTTGATATTTCACTGCATTTTTAAAATATGTAAGAGCATACAATTTTTTAGCAGAGCAAAGTAGGTACAGAAAACAAATGAGATTACTTTCCAGCAGTAGTTACCATATTCTAGCATGCATAAAAACCATCACTGAAGAAAGCCTGTTAAAATGCAGATTCCAGGGACCTGATACCCAAAGATGGCGATTCACCAAGTTTCAGGTAGGTTTCTGGAATCTTCATTTTTAATAACCCCTACCATCTTGACTCTGAAAGGCTGAGAAACATCTAGTCATAGGTTGCCATCATACCAGTTTGATCCTACGGGGAACACATTTTTTGGTAAGATTTCAGGATAAGAGAAAGTTTGGATACAGAATTCACAGGACTCTGCTGCACAAGGTCATCAGTGCTATTCCATTAAATTAAAAATCTAATTCTTTAGGGTATTTCACAGAAGTCTATAAGAATTTACTATGCAGAACTAGATTTTGTGTTAATCTCCACATGTGGTCTTGCAGAATAAGCTTTAAATATTTTAGTTCTGATGGAGATATTTTTTTCAGAGCTGAATTGGTTTCTTCTGCTGGTTCCTTTTCAAAAGGAACTGAAACCACTCTCCTGAGCATTTATACTGGGTATGGGGGTTGCCGATTTCAGTCTCTGAAGAGGGATACATTCAAATAAAACTAACAGGTGGGAAATCTGCCACCCCAAACCAATATAGTATGTAGCTTCACTGTCCTAGGTGCACACTCCCCTTGCCCTTTGCCTTGTTTCTCATGTTTTTTACCCTCACCTGGAAAGCCCTTCCATTTATCTTAGTTACTTTTGTCCATCAAATTCCAGTTCAAGTGTCACCACTGGAATATTCTGGCCTCTGATCTCCCTCTCTTCTTACTGCAGATCATGTGGTCTGTATGATCTAATCTGTTATCAAGACCTGGACCCTCTGATGTGTATTATTGTTTCACGTACGTTGGTCTTACCTTCCCAAATAGTATGTAACTTTACTATGGGTAGAGACTATGACCCAAATGTCATATTTACATCAGTTAGCCTCATGATTAGCACAAAATAGACATTTCAACAGTTACTCCCTGACTGATCTGGGGGGCTGTTTTCAAAAGGAATAAGTTGAAATCCCGGCTTCACGTGTGGCACCTTTAAAAAGTTGACTTAGTCATTTAACATCTATATACCTTGTAACTTTCATCCTAGACATGGAAATTCTTTTAAAATTTGTGGTAAAAACCAAGCTTGCACCCTGATCACCTGACACCATTTGTTTCTTCTTACCAATATCTTGGGCATCTTGGTTGCTCTGTCTTGCTCTCATCTGCAGCTGGAACTTATGCTGAGAAGAGCAGAGGTGTAGCAGGTACTGGCAAAGCTTACTGTTGTCTGTCTGGAAGGCATGTTTTATTCCATCTGATGTGTTTTGCAATGTGATTTTCTTTTTCTACAATATTAATCAGGGATGTTAATAATCAGGTGTTTTTATACCACATGACTAAATTCTGTGAACAATAATTAATAAGTATAGATATTATTTTTATCTTTCATTTAACACTCAGGCATGAGTGTTCTTTGACCTGTACCTAATATAAATATAGAAAAATAGAAAAAAAAAGAAAAAAATACAACCCTTTTATTATAACAGATTCAGCAAATAAATCAAATTAATATCACTTGTCACTTTCAAATATAGCCTAAATCAGATAGTATACCAGCTACCAGCAAGGGAAAAATTTCTTTTAATGAGATTATCAATTTTTGAGTATACTGCAATGTTTACAAACACCATAAGTGTTTGAAAAAGACATTACAAAAATATGTCCCTTTTGGGTAAGAAAATGAAATGAAAAAAAATTTGATTTATTGATATATAAGGCTATGATTCTGTCAAAAAGAATCTTGGTGGCCTGAAGGCTGGGATGGAAATCGTGCAAAGTTAAAAGAAAATGTGAGAATAGAGAGGCACCGGGTAACATGGCTGCTGGGATTAGAGATAAAACACATCAATATTTAGAGACAGAGTGATTCTGGCATTCAAATTCAGGGGAAACAGGAGAACCACCAATTAGTGTTATTTCATCTATGTTTTTTGAAAAATAAATGTGTCTTGTGTAAGAGAGCATCCCAAAATGTTGCAACCTCTGAGGTGAAGCTTGCAAATGATCTGCATGTCTTAAAAGACTAGCATTCAGCATTCCAGGAATGTAAGACTAATGTCTCTGGAGAATTGCTTAAGTCCAGTTAGATTTTACTCTAGCTCTTGGCTGCTTCTGCTGTGCAAATTATTCCCTCTACTCATGCCCTTTGTTTTCAAATGCAGAAATAGGAACAGAGAAGCCAAATTTGGTGAGGCTCACAAAAGATACAATAACAGAGTATTACTCAAACTTCAATCCTGCTGGTGCCTTCTTCATAATTTCTGGTCTTGTTAATTTATAAATTTTTAAATTGACTTTGCTTATATAAATTCACTTAAACGTTATATCAAAGCTATAAATAGAAAACCAGTACCACCTGCCATAAATGGAGTCCAGCTATTAAAAATATGTAATCAGGGGCGCCTAGGTGGCTCTAGTTGGTTAAGCAGCTGCCTTTAGCTCAGGTCATGATCCCAGGGTACTGGGATCAAGCCCTGCATGGGGCTTCCTGCTCAGCAGGTTGTCTGCTTCTCTCTCTCCCTCTGTCCCTGGCCCCTGCCTGCTCATGCTCTCTTTCTTTCTGGCTCAAATAAATAAATAAAATCTTTAAAAAAGTATATGTAATCAATGCAATAAAAATAAAATAAGGTTATTAAATTCTAGCTGGATATGTTGCCAATGAGATCTCTGGGACCCTGATCTCTTTCTAAAAAAAGGAAATCAGCAAATATTAAAGAGGAGTTAAAGACTCAGTAGCACCAAACTAGTATCTTGGCTAGCAGTAGTATACCTAGTGATGATTCAAATAGCTGGGCAATTTTTTTTCCAAACAAACATAACCACTGTCTAGTAATTCCATAGGATATTGTTCTCCAAAGTTGTAAAGCTATACAGGTTTGAAACAAATTATAAGAATATTTTAAGTATTTACTGAAAAACTGGACAAGAAATGTGTCCATGGGAATTCAGTTGTGAGAGATGAGAAAAGGCGAAGGAGGGTGACATTTCCATCTGCCCAGAGGCCAGTGGGGAAAAAATAAAAGGAGGGTTAAAAAGGGCTCTGTGTTGGAGAAGGAAGTTTGGGATAAACAAGTTCTGTTAAACACAAGAACAGTCTCCGTGGGAATGCAGTCTCTTCTCTATTACTGGAGATCTTTAAAAATGAGCTAATCACAGCTAGTCCTATATATGGCAGGGCTGGTGTGATAGCTTGGCAAACAACAGAGAACTGAATGCTAGATAATTGATTTGATTTGTTGCCTTTTCTACATTGGTCCAAATTAGATTGGTATTTAATTAATCTAAGGTTTCCTCCAGGTATTTGCTCTGCCAGCACTTCCATTGGGGAAGGTAAATTATACAAGGGCAATTTCCTGGTATTGGCAATCTTGGGATGATAAGGCTGTCTGGGCTTTCCTGAGAGAACATAATATTACCTGGTAATCTTAGTGGTACCTCCGGGTTTCACAGGACCCAACCAACTAACCATTAAGTCTAGAACTGATTTCAAAGGTCTCTATTGAATTAACCAGAGTAAGTTGAGTCCTTGGGACTGGTATCCTTATAAACAGTGTTTTAGTGAGACCGTATTTCAGCCCAAATATGAACTAGAGATCTCAGTAGTCCTTGAATACCATTAGGAAAACAAATATCTTAACACATTTTTTTATTCATCTCTGGGGCTTCCCAACTGCATTTCAATGTTTAGAACTCCAACCACTCCAAAATTAAAATACGCCTTTATGGCTTACTATCTTTCATAAACATGATATTCTAAAACTTTATCTCCACACAGAGTATACACTAAAATTTAAAGCTGCAGACAGTTCTGGGACATTAAAAATTTTTTTTAGTTCATAAAATCCAATAAATCTCTGGACTGCTAAAATTCAAACATAGTTGCTGTGAGGGCCCCATTATTGAGCTAGACAAAATTTACTAGGGTTAAATAATTATTTTAAAAAATATATTAGAGGGATTTCTCCATGTGAGAAGTTAGTATCCCAGAATAGGTTCTGAATTAATAGAAAGTCAACTTGGTTGTAATTTAACTAAGTTAATTGAGCGTGTAACCAGCTAGGAATGTACACTATTCTTTTAAAAATCACTTCTTGATAAAACTAAAACCAAATAAAAATCTCAATAATACTTCCTACAACTAAGAAGAGTTAAATAGTATTAAAATGTATTAGCTCTACTGAATAGAAGGTTCTGAAGTTTACTTAAGGATAATCAATTAATAGGTTACATTTGAAATTGACAACACATATTTGGCTGGATTATGCACACTGGGAAGGGTATGTGCTATGGTAAGTAAGTGCTGTGAAATGTGTAAGCCTGATGATTCACAGACACGTACCCCTGGGGCAAATAAAACATTGTATGTTTATAAAAAAATATAATAAAAAAGAGTTTAAATGGACATACGGAAAAAGAAATCTTCTTGGTTTCCCTCCATGGAAAGCGAAGGACCATTGTGCGAACTCCATTGTGAACCTCAAACACAAGGACACCTTTAGAACAGACTCCAAGCAATATTCCAGTTTGTGACTTTTTCTCAGGGTGCACTCGATGAAAATGAACTCCGTATTCTGTCAGTCTTTGGCAGACCTGTTGGAACAATAACACATCATAGTGATGTACCTTGGTAGAAGGTGACAAAGCTATAGAAGTTGTACCCCTATAGTTTGATATGGAAAGGAGACTCCCTTCAACAAACGGTGCTGAGGGGCGCCTGGGTGGCTCAGTTGTTGAGTGTCTGCCCTGGGCTCAGGTCATGATCCCAGGGTCTTGGGATCGAGCCCTGCATGGGGCTCCCTGCTCGACGGGAAGACTGCTTCCCCTCTCTCACTACCCCTGCTTGTGTTCCCTCTCTTGCTGTCTCTCTCTCTCTGTCAAATAAATAAACAAACAAATAAATAAAATAAAACAACAACAACAACAAACAAATGGTGCGAAACAAATGGGTATTTGCAGGTAAGAAACTGAATCTTGATGCTCACTACACCCAATATATGAAAATTAACCCCAAACGGGCCATAGGCCTAAATACAGAAGCTACAACCATAAAGCTTAGAAAATCTTTATGTGTATGGATTTGACAGAGATTTCTTTGTGGGACATAAAAAACACGAACTATAGAATAAAAAATTGGTAAACTGAAACTTTTGGTCTTCAAAAGTCAGTGATAAGAAAATATAAATGCAATGGGGTGCCTGGGTGGCTCAGTCAGTTAGTGTCTGACTCTTGATTTCAGCTCAGATCATAATCTCCGGGTTTTGAAATCAAGCCCTGCATTGGTCTCTGTGCCCAGTGGGGAGTCTGCTGCTTAAGATTCTCTCTCTCACCCTCTCAATCTCCCTCTCTCTAAAAAAAAAAGGAAAAGAAAGGAAAATAAAATAAAATATAAAGGCAGGCTAAAGACTAGGAGATAAACATATTATATATCTGATAAAAGAACTTTACTCAGAATA
The DNA here is from genome assembly GCA_028533885.1 of Nasua narica. Classification (NCBI taxonomy): domain Eukaryota; kingdom Metazoa; phylum Chordata; class Mammalia; order Carnivora; family Procyonidae; genus Nasua; species Nasua narica. The sequence continues at coordinate 62,386,916 of CM052800.1, read as the reverse complement.
TATAAAAAGCATGTATTTCTCTGCAATAAGGAGATACCTCAATGAAGAAGATACATGAATGGCAAATAAACACATGAAAAGATGCTCACTGTAAATAGTAATTAGGGAAAAACAAATTAAAACTACAATGCTATACTGCTACTTACCTATTTCAATAGTTAAAAAGACTGAGCATACCAAGTATTTTGAGGCTGTGAAGCCACTAGAAATCTCACACATTACTGGTCGTACTGTAAAATTGGATAACCACTTTACAACCGTTTAGCAGTTTCTTATAAAGTGAAACATACATTTCCCATAGATCCCAGCAACCCTACTGTTAGGTAACTCCTCAAAAGAAATAAAAACCATAAAAATAAAAATCACATAAAAATGTGTATTTGAAAGTTTATAGAAGCTTTATATCCATTAATTAATGAAAAAATAAACAGGTCATATACCTGTATAAAGGGAAGCTACCCAGCAAAAAACAAAAATAAATACAAGAAAGGTTTTTTGGTTTCAACAAAAGAAAAAAAAAACCCAACAACAACAACAACAACAACAACAAAACTACTGATATGCATCATATCATGGATGAATCTCAAAAGTATTATTTCTAAGTGAAAAGAGCCAGATACAAAGGACTACCACATAATACATAATTCTTTTTAGGAAATTCTAGACCAGAAAAAACTATTATAATAGAAAGCAGATCAGTAGTTGCCAAAGGCTGGGTAGTGGTGGTGGGGGATTGACTGCAAAGGGACATGAGGAAAGTTTTTTGGTGTCGGAAATGTGTTGTATCAGGGGTTGGCAAATCTTTGTCTTTAAAGGGCCAGATATGGGGTGCCAGGCTGGCAAATCAAAGAGCATGATTTGCAGAAAGCTGTAAAAGAAGCATAAACTTAGAAAAGTGTATTAATGTGATTTAAAAAACTCAGGTTAGAAGAAAGATGCTAAAGTTAAAGAGAGCAGAGTAACAGGATATATTATTAGAAGGAGTAGGGCAACCCACTTATGCATTAAGCACACTATTTACAGGGAGAACACTAAAGCTCAGAAAGGTTAAACATATTGTCCAAGTCCACACAGCTGGTTGAAACAAGAATTCAAATGCAATACTGTGAACTATAAATTCCCAAGCAAATTCCTACTACTGTGCTAATCTGCTTTCTGCCTTTGTTAATAAAAATATAACCTTTTTTAAATGTCCTACAAGTATAAAAATGTAATAACTAAGGGAAAACATAACTACATAATTCAATGTCTTTAAATGTTGGCTCAACTTAGACAAAACAGAGCACTTTATATTTCTTAGCACAAACTCTAGATTAAAGGTGATGTAAATCTGTGAGTGCAACCCCTTCGTAGATACTTGTAGGGCTAGGAACCTTGGCTCCCTTCAATATGGAGCAAATCGAAGGCAAACTGTTCCATACTAGGGAGCTAAATCAGGAGGATGTTCTGAAAGCTTGTCTTCTCAACAGAATACGATACTTGGTATTCTTATTGGAAGTTAACAGAATACTTCTTTCCTGATCATAAATGGACAATTTATCTGAGGTCTCAAAGAAAGCTGGTGGCAGAACTGGAACCATAAAGCCATTTTTTTTCTGGCCCCATTTCTTTATGTGAATTAGTTGGCATTTGTGAAACACTATTATTAGAGGATGTAATTGAATTTTAAGCCTTTTAGGAAAAAACAAAGCAAAATAATTCTAGAATCCATATGACCTCCCCTCTTATACCCAGCCAAAAAAATTCAGTTGTTACTTGTTTACAATGTATCTTGATACATTTATAAAGTATCTTGAGTATGGAACTGAATACAAGCAGAGAATCCATAGCCATACAGATAGGGTTTCGAATCAGTTTTGCCCCACATATCAGCCATTGACTTTTGGAATATTACATTTCCTCTTTGAACTTTAGTCTTCTCTTTCACAAGATAATTAAAATACCATGGTTTAGTCAGGAATAAGTGAGATGAGATAATGCATAGTATCAGTTATTGGCACTTGAGCTTTTAGATACATATGTCTCCCAACATTTCTTGCTTACTTTGAAAAATATACAAACTTTATCATTTGTATTCTTACATGCTTACCTTTAAAAATTCTAACTCTGTCTCTTTTTCAGAAGCTCCCGTGTAAGTATTATGCAATTTTGGTAACTCTTCTTTAACATAGGATAAATCAAGCTTCTCCATCACTCTGGGAGGCAAATAATGCTCCAGTCTAAAATAAGACATACCATGAACCTAGAAAAGAGAATGTTTTTATAAGCAATTCTGTTTGCCCTCTTCCTTCTATCTTAAAGTTCTTGCCTCAACTAAGAGGTAAGACACTTTTATTTAGACTTCTCCCTGAGGAGTGAGTTTTAGAGGAAATGTATCATTCCTTCTCCTTAATTTAGTGAGGTAAAATGACTGAATTGACTAGCAAGCTTAAAGAGACAGACAACAAGGGACAAATGTCACTAGAGTTAGGGTTAATGTTGTGAAGGATGCTACTCGAATGGCACTTGCCCCTTGCTTCATCTTAGAGCCACTTTTTTCAGGAACAATTGGTCTTAAACACCTGTTCTCTGTACAATGAACTCTGCTAGATTCTCAGCCCATCACAGCATGGATCCATGTGGAAGGCAGAAGACCCCTTTGATCCAGATTTGGCTGGTAACCCTTGTGCCTAGTATCCATTAAGTAGAAATTGGGAGAAGGAAGGGTAAATGCTAGATATCCTGAAATTGTGAAACAAAAAATTATACACAGAAAAAAAAAGATATATAAAGCTACACTGTATGATTTTATATTCCAATGTACATGGGGAACCTGGTCACTCTACGGTACCAAACTAGCCTCAAAAATCTCCAGATCTTGGGGCACCTCGGTGGTGCAGTTGGTTGAGCATCTAACTCTTGATTTCAGCTCAGTTCATGATCTCAGGGTTGTGGGACTGGAACCTTGTGTCGGGCTCCATGCTCAGTGTGGAATCTGCTTGAGATTCTCTCTTGCTTTCCCTCTGCCTCTCCCACTCTTTCTCTCTCTCTCTCAAATACATAAATCTTAACAACAACTCCAGATTGAAATGGCAAACATATCAACTAGGTTCATTTTTTAATTATGCTGAGGATAAAAATATCAACATAAAAGTGGCCCCGGAGAAAAAAACCAAATCTTACCTCTGGTTGATAATCTCCATATTCAGCTTGGAGAGCCAAGGATGCCAGCAATAAAGAAGTCTCATCATCACAGTGCATCCTTTCCTCCAAGATATCCTTTCGCAGCTGAAGATAATACTGATGACAGGTCAGGGTATGTCTAGAAAAATAAATGCACACGAAATATCTCTGCTTTATCTTGAATCTGGAGAGATTTTTATTATTGGCATATAAGTTGAGCTCCTAAGATGGTTTATTATTAAGCTTTTAAGGCATAAGAATTTAATAAACTATGTTGAGGAAATATTTCTTTTATGATAGAGAAGACATTCTCATTGATCATATTCAAGTAATTCAATATCAGTAAGCTAAAGGGTCAAAAGACCAGAAGCCAAAAAGACAAAAATAGAAACTTGTGTACTCACTGTATTAGACTAACATCATCCATGAAAAATTTAATTCGGAAAAACAAAGTAAAATTAATAGCGGCTTTGCTCTTTTTCTTTGGCTCTTCCTTCCATCCCTCTGGGGCCACTTTGGTTAATTTTAAATCAGGATCAACAAAGAAATATTCATTATCTAAAACAGAATGAGAAAACATTCAGATAAAAATATTTCAATATTTTCTTCTGATTCCTTTGTGGTTTGTTTATTTGGGAGGGTGGGGTCAGACTTGCACAAAATAGTTCCACATAAGAATAAAATAAGATTGTTAAGAAGTATGGCAGGGCAACAGTCACATGAAAAAGTGCTCAATGTCACTGGGCATCAGAGAAATGCAAATCAAAATCACAGTGAGATGCCACCTCACACCAGTGAGATTGGCTAAAATTAGCATGTCAGGGAACGACAGATGTTGGCGAGGATGCGGAGAAAGGGGAACCCTCCTACACTGTTGGTGGGAATGCAAGCTGGTGCAGCCACTCTGGAAAACAGTATGGAGGGTCCTCAAAAAGTTGAAAATAGAGGTACCCAGCTCTATTATGATCCAGCAATTGCACTACAGGGTACTCACCCTAAAGATACAAATGTAGTGATCTGAAGGGGCACCTGCACCCGAATGTTTACAGAAGCAATGTCCACAATAGCCAAACTATGGAAAGAACCTAGATGTCCCTCAACAGATGAATGGACAAAAAGATGTGGTACACACACACACACACACACACACTGAAATACTATGCAGCCATCCAAAGAAAAGAAATCTTGCCATTTGCAACAATGTGGATGAACTAGAGGGTATCATGGTAAGAGAATTAAGTCAATCGGAGAAAGACAATTATCATATGATCTCTCTGATGTGAAGAATTTGAGAGGCAGGGTGGGGAGGTCGTGCGGGCTGGGGAGGAAACAAAACAGGGTGGGATCAGGAGGGAGACAAATCATGAGACAAACTGAGGGTTGCTACGGGGTGGGGGGATAGGAATAGGGTGGCTGGGTTATGGACATTGGAGAGGGTATGTGCTATAGTGAGTGCTATGAAATGTGTAAGCCTGATGATTCACAGACCTGTACCCCTGGGGCAAATAATACATTATATGTTTAAAAAAAAAAAGTGTGCCAGGGAATGCAGAGGGCAACCACATACAGTTGGGGGCAATATGACATGGCTGAGTCTTTTAAGACTGAGGGTTCTATAGGCAGACAGAACTGGATTCAACTCCACCACATCATTTACTATCTGTGTGACATTGAATAAATTATTTAACTTTTCTAGACATCAATTTTCTTGTCTGTAAAATCAGGATAGTGCTAATTCCTGCCTTATTGTAGGGATCAAATGACCTAAGGCATATAAAACACTTGGTAAAGTATGTGGCATATGGTAAGCATTCAATAAATATTGGTTATTATTTATTATTATTGAGCTTCCAACTGAAACCTAGGAGAAAAAATACTCATCATTTTATTTTTTTCAGTTTCTAATTCCATCTAAATATTATTAACTCCAAATAAAAGGCTATTCAATAAAACCTGACTTATCCAGAGTGTTCAAGAAATTAGGACTATTATAGGGGTGCCTGGGTGGCTCAGTGGGTTAAAGCCTCTGCCTTTGGCTTAGGTTATGATCTCAAGGTCCTGGGATCAAGCCCCACATCGGGCTCTCTGCTCAGTGGGGAGCCTGCTTCCCCCTCTCTTTGCCTGCCTCTATGCCTGCTTGTGATCTCTCTCTGTCAAATAAATAAAATCTTAAAAAAAAAAGAAATTAGGAGTATAATAAACAGAAATTATGATTAATTGTTCATGTGAATGTTATTACCCGATTAGTCTAAACTTGTAACTAGTAAAGTGACAGAACACTAGTAGGCACTAATTGAATGTTTATTGGATGACTACAAAGTGAACTATTAGTTTTTACGAAACAAGAAGTCAATAAACTAAATTGAAGGAAACATTTCTTTTGTGACAAAGAAGACATTATCCTAATCTTGTAGAGTTTTAAGATAATTTGATCCTCAGCTGCAATTTATGTACTCTGTTGTCTAAGCTAAGTTAAATTTTGAGGTAAATAGAAAATTGAAATATTGAAGAGTAATTTATAGATATAATGATTTAGTAAAGCCCAACTCCAAAGCAGTAAGAAGCTATGGAAATGCTGACTGATAAACAGGAGTGATTTCTACTGAAGCTATGCTCTGAGACCACTGGTAATGTCACAAAGTTCAGTGCATGTAAAGCTTAAAAAATATGTAAAATGATGTATGAGAAGTCATGAAGTGAAAACATTTAAAAAAAAACACTATGTTTTTAGGATAGTAGGCTAAATAAGCTGATGTGGAAATTCAAAAATAAGATACTGCTATATATTTAAATTCAGATTAGCAGGATACTAATTTCTAGAGTACATATGTAGGCAATTGAACTATATAATGGTCACCAAAATATAGCAATTAAAATCCACTTTGTTATACTGAGCTAAAGAAAAATCTTCTCGGTCAGGTAGAGAAGACGCTAAAAGACACAGCTATTACAACAGTGAACCCAATTAGAAGAAGGGAGTTCCTAACTCCAACTTTTCAATGCTGACAAGTTCATGTAGTTAACATTTCCCAAAACAAGTTTGGCAATAAAAGGTATGGAAGTCAGCTTGTTGCCAAGTTTCCATACTACCCTCTGAACCTAAAATATCTCGGTACCTTTGAGGGTAGCTAAAGCAAACAAATGATGCTCCACTAAGCCAATGTGGGCCACAACCATATCAAACACATCTTTACATATAGTTTTGGTATCACAAGTCAGTTCCAGTCTCTGCCCACTCAGAAGCATTATGTTTACTTTTCTTCGGTTATCTTCATTCTTCCCTTTCTTGGCCTACGATTGGAAAAAATAAAAAAATGAATGGCATCCATTAAAGTAGACATTATAAGAATTTTAACTGCTTTTTAAAAAGTTATTACTGAAATTATTTTCCAAGAGTAACACAAATTGGTTTTATTACTTACAAGGATAGACCGTGGCAAATCCAAAGATATAAACGGCTCAATTGTCATCTTCACAAACTCAGGGCCAAAGAAATTCTGCAAATTACATTAAGTAGAATCAACAGTTTTTATCTTTTTAAAACATTTTTTAAAGATTTTATTTATTCATTTGACAGAGAGAGAGAGATCCCAAGTGGGCAGAGAGGCAGGCAGAGAGAGAGGGGGAAGCAGGCTCCCCACTGAGCAGAGAGCCCGATGTGGGCTCGATCCCAGGACCCTGAGATCATGACCTGAGCTGAAGGCAGAGACTTAACCCACTGAACCACCCAGGCGCCCCATCAGTTTTTATCTTTTAGTCTAGGTCTTTCCTTAAAAGACAAAGAACATGATGATGATGATGATGATGATAATGATAATAATAATAAAAAATTACGTGTAAAGCCACCACAAGAGAACCAGGTGATCTGAAACAAATGTAGGTACTTTCAGTAAAGAAGTATGGTGGATTTTATGAAGAACAGGAATGGAATATGCCCTACACCACATGTAAACAGAAGTTCTTGCTCAGTTTCATTTTCTACCAGTGATGTCAAATGTAAAGCCTTGCTTCTTGCAGTTTTACAAGTTTTTCATTTTTTGACCTTCAGATCAACTTAGAGTCTCAAAAAAAAAAAAAAAAGAATAGTAGTCTTAATTACTGAAGAGTTATCAAGCTCACAATAAGGATTTGGTTTAATACTGCTAAGGTGTGAAGTAATTGAACACAATCTCATTTTCTTTTAGAGAGCAATATTTCATGTATCCTAAAATAAACTGTAGTTAAAGGACGAAATCTACTTTGTAATTACAAAATACACATATCCATTCATAATCATGTGCTTGGAACCCTGTGACACTGTCTTTTTTTTTTTTTTTTTACACATAGTTGACAGCTAAGGATATTACAGGTATCAGCCTTTGTCCCCCATTGCTGCCTCCAGTAAGAAAACATTATCTCAGGAGATAGCGGAGACTCAGGAGCTGGGGAAAGTGGAGTCCACACACTTCATTTACTGCTTCTTAATCTACTTTTTCCCTGCATCTCTTGTATATCCAGAAGATTCTGCCAAGAGTGGATAACTGGTTGAGGAAATAAAATAAGTTAGACTCCAGGTGAGAACAGGATTCAGAACAGATTGAAAGATTATGTCCAAATGGGCATAAAATAAAATGAAATGGCTAATCTTGAGGTCAAAGGCAGGTGGTGTGTGTGTATGTGTGTGTGCACTAATGTGCATGCATACATTTGCACTCATGAAGGTTACCGGAGTTTTATTTTTGTTGGCTTCTTCTTTGGTTGCTTGATGTGGGAATTCTACCTAGTTAACCAAGTGTGGAACATGTGACAGATACCATTTAAGTAAAACTTTAACCTTAAGGGTTTGTTAATACCCAACAAACCACTAGGACACATTTTAAAAGAACTAGAGCAGAAAAAATGAAAATGTTCTGCACTGGGAAATACAGAATCCAATACAGATCAACTAATGCAACAGTGTATAAACAAATTAAAATGTGTCTGCACCAAAAGAAACATAGAAAAAATTAGGGGCGCCTGGGTGGCTTAGTTGTTAAGCATCTGCCTTCAGCTCAGGTCATGATCCCAGGGTCCTGGGATCCAGCCCACATCAGGCCCCCTGCTTGGTGGGAAGCCTGGTTCTCCCTCTCCCACTCCCCCTACTTGTGTTCCCTCTCTTGCTGTGTCTCTCTCTGTCAAATAAATAAATAAAATTTAAAAAAAAGGAAAAAATTAAATACTTATGTTTTGAGAAAAAACATTAATTAAATGGTGTAATTGTTCCTTCAACTACTAGCACTGTTTTTCCCCACCAAAAACATACCCTTCCTGCTCTTCTCAGAAAAAACACGTGGTCCTTTAATGACCACCAGTTCATATTCTGTAGTCACTGATATAGTAAGTCTTTGATGAAGAGTGGTTTGTTTTTCAAATAGCCAGAAACTGACTGCCTAAAAGGCAACACAGGTTTTTAGTGAGATGGCACATAACAGTGGCATACTGGAAAGGTACAGAATACCAGTTATGAATCTCTAATGAGCCATGTTCAGCATTAGCTCTCCAAAATTATGATTTAGGAAAAAGATGTATGTGTACATGCTCTTTATGCTTTATGCATTCTTTTAATTATTGGAAGCCCACACTATTTTGTATGATATCCTGCCTAGTGCTTAATTTTGACAAAGGTATTGGTGATAATGATAAATTGATGAGGCCTTATTGACTTTCTTCCTTTCAGCTTAATCATATTTTATTGGACTCGAGCAACTTTAAAAGTAGACAATATCTTATAAATTACAACCCAATTCCACATTTAAAAATTCTCATAATAAAGAACAAAGTGGTTTAAAAATTTGCCTAAAATCATATAACAGCATTATTTTTTTTAAAAGATTTTATTTATTCATTTAACAGAGTGAGAACACAAGCAGGCAGAGAGGCAGGCAGAGGCAGAGAGAGGAGCAGGCTCCCTGCGGAGCAAGGAGCCCGATGCGGGACTCGATCCCAAGACGTCGGGATCATGACCGGAGCCAAAGGCAGCCGCTCAACCAACTGAGCCACCCAGGTGTCCCCATATAACAGCATTATTAACAATAGAAACCAAGTCTTCGAATTTGTGGTTCAAACAATTTTCACCACCCAGTACTTGCTTCTTCTCCTTAGAAAACTATGAGGGAAATTTGAATTCTATCAACTCTAGAGCATACATATATGCTTTTAAGACAATTCTTTGAAACAAGCAACAAAAAGACAAAACAGAACATGGGTAATACACAATGCAGAACTAAAAGGAAAAAATTAATCCTAGATTTTTATCACATTTACTACTATTTATTTCATGTTTGAAGAACTATTTGTATAGGGACATTACAAACAAGATACCGCCTCATGTATTGAATTGATGACAAAAAAAAAGAAAAACAATATCCAGGGTAGGTAAGAATACGGTGAAAGAGGCATGATCACAGGAAGCATATATTCATACGAACGTTTTGAAGCACAATCTGACAAGATGAATCAATGTCTTAAAAGGTGCTTGCCTTTGACTTGGCTATTCTACTTGGAGGAAGTTACCTAAAAAGATTTAGCTAAAGGAATGTTCATCAATGCATTGCTTGCAATAGCAACAACAACAAATTAGAAATATTTCCAGTGTCCAGGGGCGTCTAGATGGCTCAGTCGGTTAAGTATCTGCCTTCGTTTCAGGTCAAGATCTTGTGGTTCTGGGATTCAGCCAGTGCTGGAGTCCCTCATCGCATCGGGCTCCCTGCTCAGTGGGAGTCTGCTTCTTCCTTTCCCTTTTCCTTCCCATCCCCCACTCCTGCTCTCTCTCAATTACATAAATAAAACTTTGAAAGGAAAAAAAGAAATATTTGCAATGTCCAATAATTGGAAACTAATTGAAGAAATCATGGTACATGATAAATTCACATAATGAAGTACTTTACAGCTCTTAATAATAATATTATAGAAGTTGTAAAATGTTCAAGATATTTCACATGAGAAGTCTGTTCATTTTGAGCTTATGTTTAGAAAAACACATATGTTGAAAGAAAAATAAACTAACTAAACACATTTAAAAAAAATCCCCTCCCCATATAGGATGTAGATTTGTTCCTTTTGTCTTTCAATATTGTAATACAAAGATATGATGTTTGAAGCTCATGTGATCATCTTTTGATTACAAAGTAAATCACTACCAAAAATCTGAGAATGGTAGAGCAGAAAGATGGAATGTACATAACATTCTTGAGCTTCTGAACCAAGTTTGAACTCTCTATTCCTGATCTTCTTGGTTTGTGAGGTAATAAATCTCTCAATATTAAAAGACAATCCCTATGATACTGAATAAATCCAGTTGACTTTAAGGATCATGAATATACTTTTAAAATATACAGTATCTTTAGAATATCTTATTCCAAATCATCTCATGTTATTTTAAAAATGAAATGATGAAACAGCTAAATATTTATTTTAATATCAGTCAAAATAATAGCAACCAACATTTAACACCAACGTAATTATTATGGGAGTTCGAGTTCATCTACAGGCAACATTAGGACACCTACTGATTTTAAAAGTATCCTGCATAACATTTTCCTGTGAGTATGTTAACTAACTGGAAGTTTTTTAAACAATTTTATTTATTTATTTGAGAGAGAGAGCATGAGAGGGAGGAGGGGCAGAGAGAGAGGGAGAAGGAGACTCCCCACTGAGCAGAGAGCCTGACTCGGGACTCGATCCCAGGACCTGAGATCATGACCTGAGCTGAAGGCAGATGCTTAACCGACTGAGCCACTCAGGCGCCCAACTAACTGGAATTTAAGTAAAAACTTTAAAAAACGAAAAAAAGTAGAAATTTCCCATGAGACCACGTTTAAATGCAGCAATCTGAGAATTAACTTACCCTTAGTTTTCTTTGGGTCATGGCTGTTTCAAGGGCCATTTCTCGTAAGGGATCCCTGCTGATGTCAAGCATAGAGGCTTTGATTGTGTCTCCTGGATACAGGCTCAGCCGAGACTGTCTAAGGGCCATTCTGGCTTGCAGCTGCAGCATTTCTTCTTCTTGCCGTTTTAGCATAATCTCTTGATTAATTACATTGCCTTCAAGGGGTGTTTCATATTGTCTACTGTATAGAAAAAGAGAAGAAAACAATTATTTTAGCCTAATCAAGAAAGAAAAATGGTTAAGTAAGGTATCATGAATTTATTTTTTTAACGATTTTATTTATTTATGTGGCAGAGAGAGAGATCACAAGTAGGCAGAGAGATAGGCAGAGAGAGAGAGAGAAGCAGGTTCTCTGCTGAGTAGAGAGTCCAATGTGGGGCTCGATCCCAGGACCCTGGGATCATGACCTGAGCCGAGGGCAGAGGCTTTAACCCACTGAGCCACTCTGGCGCCCCTGGATTCCCCTTAATTCTTATTTCCGCTCCCAGACCATTGCTGACCTACAAGAGCCCCCAGCTTCCCTAGAGTACATGCTATGAAATCACTTAATCCACTGCTTTGCTTTTGCTCTAGACATGTAGTTGTCCTATTGGTCAACTCTCCCTTATTCATTAGACATTTAAGTACCTGACATCAATACTCCTGTCATCCTTCAAGATGGTGTTACAGAGGCTGAGGAGTCCTCCAACACTCTGGCCCCCACACCCCAGCCAGCCAGCCATCTACATCCATGGTTATACCGCCTATAAACAGTAACTGCACTACCTCTAAAATGTCCTATTGCTATCCTCCAATGGCCTTTCTATATAATCTTATCTTTTTACCTCACTACCTCTAATACTCTTCTTCAAATAATTCACCGACTACATCATTTTCTCTATTACTCCTCTCTTACCCTTATACTGCCTGAATTCCAAGGCTCATTATTAAAATCACTCTTTTGCAGACAATCTCAACTCTTATGAAACTGCAGAATCATGCTGACTGATCTCATTGGGCTCTCAGTGCTATCTGGTAACTCATTTTCTTAGAGAACCATTTTACACCTTCTTCCTTCCCTTTTCAAAGCTCAAATACTCTCCTCTCCCTCTTTCTCTCTGATGACCTTTTCTCAGTTTTCTCAGTAGCAATCAGGAAATAACTTCCTCATCCTTCTGCCACCAAACTTTCCAGATCTACATCCATATGTTCTGTCTTCTCTTCTGTAATCATAATGGATCTCCTACGCCCTTACAGAGGCCTGATACCTCTCTTGGGCATGAATTCCATCCCCTCTCCTACCCAGACACTTTGCCCCTGCAGTTATCCCTTCACGTGTATCCATAATATCATACACTATATTATCGTCATTAGTCTACAAACACAATGTACTATTTCCTACTCGGAACAAAAAATAATTCTCTTTTGGTTGTACATCCCCTTTTGGACTCTATCCCCATTTTTTTCCTGCTGTCTTTTAGAGTAAATCTCTTCGCATCATTTAAGTTTTATCTCCACTTCATCTCCTGCTCTCTTGGACTCAGACCGATAGTTTTAGTCCCTACTATTTCACCAAAGCTGTTCACAAAAATGACTGACCTCATTGTTGTCAAGGCCAAAGGATAATCCTCAGTATCCATTTTACTTGACCTCTAAGCACCAAAAGACATAGTTGCTCAGTCTTTCCTATTCTTTTTGTTTCATTATGTTTCAGAGGCGAGGAGGGGCAGAGGGAGAGGGAGAGAGAAAGAATCCTAAGCAGGCTCCACACACAACGTGGTGACGGACATGGGGCCGAGCTCATGACCCTGAGATCATGACCTGAGCTGAAATCAAGACACATTTCACTTAAATGACAGAGCTACCCAGCTGTAGTTATTCCTAGTCTTGAAACATTTTCCTTCTGGAAAACCATGATCTTTTTATTTTCCTTCTACTTTATTGGCTTTTCCTTTTCAGTTTCTTTTGTTGGGGTCTCCTTTATTTCTAATCTCCTAGTGTTAGACTACAGTAGTGCTCAGACTTCCAGATTTTCCTAGTCTCCATATATACTCCTTACCTACATGATCTTATCTAGTTACATGGCCTTAATTACATTATATATGCCTATAACTCAGTCTCTCCGCTAAATTCTAATTTTATTTGCCTAGGTTAATGTTCTACTTGGATGTTAATATGCATCTTTAGGCTAATATATATCTCAAATCAGATTCTTGATATTTTTTCCCTTGTCCAACTTTTCTCAGTGATGCACCACTGGCTTACAACACACCTGGGGATCATGCTTGATTCCTCTATCTTATACATCTCCTATATAACTGAGTAGCAAATCCTGAAAGCACAACCTTGAAAATATCTAAATCTGACTCTTCCCTATCACTAGCAATCTAATCTGGGCTGTAGCCATCCAAACGGATGTGGGGCTAGATCTCACTATCATTACTTCCTAAGTGAGTTTTTACTCTTATAATCTGTTCTTCAAAGAACAGAACAGAGTAATCCCATTAAATGTAAATTAGACCTATGTTTTCAAGTCACCCAATGGCTTCCCATACACATCCAAAGTGTTCATTTAAGCTTCTGAGGTGTGACATGATTTGGATTCTAGTTACTACCCACTCTGCCTTTCTCTCATTCTGCTGCACCCACACGTCCTTCCTGTATTCCACTGACATGCAACACATCTCCCATAACGCAAGGCCTCTGCTCTTGTCATTCCTTTTGCCTAGAAGGAACTCTCTGCCTCCTGATATCTGCACAGTTCACCCTGTCACTTAAAATAGCTTTCTATTCAAATATAATCCTAGGGAGAGGCATCCTCTAATCACCCTATCTATGTAAAGTAGAACTTGGACATCACAACCCTGTACTCTCTATCCCTTCAACCTGCATTTTTTTAATGTCTTTTTTAATTTAAATTTTTATTATTAAAGTGTAGATGATATACAATGGTATATTATTTTCAGGTGAACGACATGGTGATATGACAATTCTATATTATTCAGTACTTACCATGTTAAATGTAGTCACCATACAAAGTTATTTCAAAATTATTGACTGTATTCTCAATGCTGTACTTTCCATTTCTGAAACTGGAAGACTGTACCTCTTAATCCTTTTCATTTATTTCACTCTCTCCCCACTTTCACAATCAATAGTTTGTTCCCTGTATTAATAATAAATCTGTTTCTGTTTTGTTTGTTCATTTGTTTTGCTTTTTAAGATTCCATGTATAAATGAAATCATATGGTATTTGCCTTTCTCTGTGTGACTTATTTCACTTAGCATAATATCCTCTAGGTCCATCCATGTTGTTACAAATGGCAAGATCTCATTCTTTTTTATGGCTGAGTAATATTACAGGATGTGTGTGTGCGCGCGCGCGTGTGTGTGTGTGTGTGTGTGTGTGTCTTCTTTGTCCATTCATCTACTATTGGGCACTTGGGTTGCTTCCATATCTTGGCTATTGTAAATAGTGTTGTAGGAAACACAGAGGTGCAAATATGTTTTTAAATTGGTATTTTAATTTCCTTTGGGTAAATATCCACTGGTGGAATTATTGGATCATATGGTATTTCTATTTTTAATTTTTTGAGGAATCTCCATACTGTTTCCCACAGTGGTTGAACCACTTTACATTTCCACCAACTGTACATGGGGATTCCTTTTTTTCCACATCCTTGCCAACACTT
>CM052800.1:62309154-62371677 GCA_028533885.1 Nasua narica | reverse complement strand
GAGCCTATTCAACTTTTCAAAAGAGAAATTATTCTCTTAGAAATCAAGGTTTACTATCTTCTCAGATTCTTTTTTTTTTTTTTTTAAAGATTTTATTTATTTAATGACAGAGAGAGAGATCACAAGTAGAGAGGCAGGCAGAGAGAGAGGAGGAAGCAGGCTCCCCGCTGAGCAGAGAGTCCGATGCGGGGCTCGATCCCAGGACCCGAGATCATGACCTGAGCCAAAGGCAGAGGCTCAACCCACTGAGCCACCCAGGCACCCCTTCTCACAGATTCTTGATGCTATCCCTTCACAACTTCCTGTTAGTAAGTTATTTTATATACATATTGACAATTTTAATTTCAAGCACAAACTATAAATAATTACAATTCTAATTTTAAAAGATTCCAATAACTCAAACGCAAACTACTACAGTGTCTTCAACATAAGTAAATGAATTTCCAAGAATTTAAAGAGGTAAAGAAAAAGGAAAATGGAGAATATAGAGAAAAGAGGGTAATATAAAAAAATTCTCCTTGATGGTATTAAAGAAAAAAACCACTGTCATTGGCAATATATTATTACTCTTTTTTCATATTACATACCTTGGTCTCTGTGACTGTCCTTGACTGAGGTTTTCATCTACCCCTGAGAGACCACTGTTGGATTCAAACCTCTTGGAAGCTTCACTTTTTCGTACTAATTAAAGAATGAAAAAAGGAATGAATAAAGAAATAACATCACAGGTGATAAAAATATGAAGTAACCTTATTCAAAATCCAAACATTTAACAGATACACTAAGGTAATTTTAACAAATCACATGCATACCATCAAATTAATGACATAATGTCATTAAACTCTTCAGAGATAAGTCACATTATTTTTAAAGACAATGAGTTATTTCCCATTATGAAAATGACTACATTGTTGTTTGATGAAACTGCTATTAAGCTCCTATAATACTGTTAAAATGAGTAATCAGCAGCTTTTTATTTTTATATTTATATATTTATTCTTTTGAACCTTATATCTTAACACTACTGAAAAAGAAGGATGTTCGTGGTTTCTTAAAAACATTTTGGTTATTCAGATGCCTCTCACCTTGTCGGAAATCTGATTCAGAGGAAATGATAGATGGACTTTCACTGGAAGTACTAAAGATATCACTGTGGTAAGTTTTATATCTTCGAATTGGTTCTAAAAGGATTAAAATAAAAACATTAGGAAGCAAATGCATTAACTGTTCCACACAAATCACATCAAATATTACATTTACTTTTTTGAGACTAGAACATTTTATATATTGTTTTAAATTTACCAATTGCTGGACGGTATTCAAACAATGTGATTCCAATTTTGAGGCAGTTTGGCATACTGGTAAGAACCTGGACTCTGACACCAGATTATCTGGGCTTGAATCTCAGCTCACTGCTTGCCAGCTGCGTGACATATTAGGAACTTTCCAGAAATGAAAATCTGAGCATATTACTATTATTTCTTAAAGTCTTCAGGATACAATTTAAAACCTTCTTTGCTTGGTATTCAAAGCCTTTCATAACCTCCTTTCTGACTACATATATAGCAGTGGCTCTTAATATTGTGGAGTCACAGATCCATTTGTTAGAATTTGATGAAAATTACAGACCTCTCTCCACCCACTCCCCCAAACATACAAAAACACAAACATTTAAATAGAAGGTTAAAAATGTAAAAAAAAAATAGGCTGAATGAGTTATCTGAATCTTTGTGGCATGGTGGGATGTCTGAGCAGGATGTTAGTGGATAATAAGCCTGCAGATTGAGAGAGACCGAAGTTGCAAATGATGGTGGGGAAAACTGATGAAAAAATGTGCAGGAAACAGAAGATGGGAAAAATCCCCCAACACTGATGGATAGTCATTTCGGCAAGGAGGAAGAATTTTTGTAGTTAAGAAATGATGGACAAGGGAAAGAGTGAAAATGCATAAGGAATCCCAAGATACCCATATCAGAAGTTGCCTTACTCCTGGTAATAAAATGTGTGTCACTTCCTGGGAGCCAGTGGCCAGGAGCTTGAGAACAGTAAAGAAATTCTGCTATGAAGGATGTGATAAGAGTCAGTAAAAACCACATGAAAGCTTTTATATAGCCATGAGGGTTTAGATTAGGCTGGAATGCATGAATTTTATTGGAACAGTCAGAATGGTTTTGTGGCTTTTTCTTGGCACTAGAGAAAGAAAACCATGGGAAACACCTAGAACTGAGGAAGGAGACATGGGATGTATGATGGCACACAATGGATATAGGTGAGGGATTCTTTCTTACTAGTTTGCAAACTTGAGAACAGGAACTTCACAAAATGAATTGACTTATTCTTGGTGCTGCAAAGTGTTCAGTAGAGATTGTTAAAAGAAAAAGGGATGAATAAATGAATGAAATAGTCAAATGACACCATAAGAACCAGGCTTGTAGAACCAGGATGAAGATGACGGGCTGGAAGCATTAGGAGGTCATGCTGAAACAAAGTAGGAAAATGGCCACTTGATAGAGAGGAAGTTGTGCGTCATTCTTGGGGCAATGTTTACCTGAAAAAGTAGGCATGATATAGAAGAATCCTACTTTGTTCAGCTTTGTACACACTGAATGTGAATATGAAATAATACCATAATTAATGAAAAGTTTTGGGATTGAAAATCCAAATATTTACTAGTACTTTAAAAAAATGACTCCATTCTACCACAAGGAAGTCTGACGATAAATAAGATAATTAAAAAAAAATTCCTCTGGTTTAAGATAAATGTGATTTGAAAAGATTTTAGAAGACATCAAACAATGGTTTTGTCTAATTCTATTCAAATTTAATGAAAGTTAAATGGTTGCTTAAGAAGAACTGCTATTTTCCAAGGGCACTGAAGAAGTTTGTTGTATTGTTATATAACTGCCATGTTAAATTTTTGAGAGATTTCCCCAGAGTAACTTGAACAAATTACAAACCTGGCACTAAAATGTACAGGACAGTAAATGAAACCAATAAGGCCAAGGAGAGGACTCAAATATACAGAGGCTATATGGTTTTTACTTTACAAAGAAAAGTACACAGTCGCAATAAGCCTATTTTGTAGACAGTACACAACTTCAGTCACTTGGATGTTATGCCAAGCAATAACAATTTCACACCCCACGCTGAGTGAATTTACTGTTTTTTTCTTCTTCAAAAATTTTATTTATTTATTTATTTATTTATTTATTTATTTATTTATTTATTTATTTATGAGAGAGAGAGAGAGAGAGAGAGAGAGAGAGAGCGTGAGCGAGCACCCACAAGCAGGGGGAGTGGCAGGCAGAAGCGGACTCCCTGCTGAGCAAGGAGGCCGATGCAGTACTCGATCCCAGGACTCTGGGATCAGGACCTGAGCCAAAGGCAGATGTTTAACCAACTGAACCACCTAGATGTTCTATGAATTTACTGCTCTATACCTACTTCTGCCAAGTGGCTGTTAAGTTAGTAAGTTTTAAGTTGAATTTCCGTTCTTTGGTGATGTATCATTATTGTTCTTACATTATTTCCTAAGTCCATGTTCCCTTCCCTTTTTGCAATTTTTGGGTTCCTTCTGTAAGACAAATTAATGTAATATTGATTAACCCCTCTAAAATGCATAATAATAACTCATATTCCCTTGAAGAGCTGTTGTTCTGTAAATGTTCTCAGTACCACACCTGTGGGGAGGGAGGGCACTGACTTATGATGCCTTATTGTTTTATAGTAATGGGACACGGGCACTCCAGAAACATGGAGAGGATACTAGCTTTGCAGCACTACTAAGGGATAGGAAGACTTTTTTTTTCTTCAAAGACTGGGGTAGGAGTGAGGAGTCTGTGTTAATTAAAGTATAGGCATCTCTTTTGTAAGCTTCTTATATTCTGGAATGTATCTTTTGAAAATGTCAGCCACATTCCTTTCATATAGTGGCATGGCCAGATTAAAATTCCCAGGCATTATTTACTACTCAGTTACGCTTAGGAGAAAAGCTAGCCTTTGTAAGTATTGGCTTTCCATTTCTGAATTAAATAATAAATTTAACCATTTCAAGAATTGTTATAAAATTCCCTGCAAACATAAAATTTTTACAAACATGTCCTTTCCCAAGAGCATCTCTTGCATTGGTGTATGTAGAGAGCCAAATTTTGTATGCTTAAGTATCAAGTGATCTGATAGAACATTACTTGGCTTTCTGAGATGACCTACTTAAAGGCATCCAGTAGATACCAACTAGTTCCAGAGTAGATTTCATCCATTGTTCCGGTCTGCAGAAGATGGGTGATCCCTAAATATCCATGAGGTATCCTAACATTATAGACAACTTTTTTTTTGAAGGATCCAGATAACACAGATATGTTTTCTATCTATATTTAAATG
This sequence comes from Nasua narica, assembly GCA_028533885.1. Taxonomy (NCBI): domain Eukaryota; kingdom Metazoa; phylum Chordata; class Mammalia; order Carnivora; family Procyonidae; genus Nasua; species Nasua narica. The sequence goes on along the minus strand of CM052800.1, from coordinate 62,367,297 downwards.
TATAATATAAGCACTTCAGATTTGGTCCAGATCCCAGGAATGGAGTATTAACTGAATGATTAAACAAGAAAAAAAAAAAAAACAACTTTTACTATGAAAACTTCTACACAGACACAAAAACAGAAAGCACAAATACATCCTCACATACCCATCTTCCAGATCAATAAAACCTGGTTGTTATTTTAATTAAAAAGTGTCAGACTCCTTTTTTAAACAAAGAAATGCTTCTAAGTATTTATAGTATACACAAAGTTTTGTGAATGCCAAAATTCTTGAACCATGTGAAATGGACCTATTAAGAATATTCAAATACGCTTTTTATAAAAATGCACATATGGTCACTTTCACTGCAATGTTAAAATTGTAACACCATAATTTTAAGCTTTCACCATTATAATTGCAGAACTGTATTTGATTGTGGGATAAAATTAAAGTCAATATCTGATTTGTTGACTTGCAAATTTCTCAGTTAGTAAATATTTAAATGAAGCTTGCATTGTACAAATCAGTATTCCAGGGTCCATTTAGGGTCATGATTATTCCTCATTTCACTAGACAATTTCCTTCTTTTTGATTTCCTATGAGTACTCAGTTTTTAGATGTGGAAAGTGAAGTTGTTGGAAAAAATCTTAGTGTGGAAAAAAATGAGTACAAAAGAATAAATGAGAGTGTAAAATCAGCCTTGGTACATGTCACCAAAAAAAAGCACCAACTTGGGTGTTTGTAAATATATGTATATAAGCACATAAAACACAAAGGAATATATTCTCTCCAAAAAACATTTTGTAGAATAGTGGTGAGAGAATGAGAAGAATAGGATCTACAGAAGGATGGCTTAAAGAATTAACATTTAGAGAGAAGTCTAGTTATAGAGATTCTTTAATCACATATACTCTGACAACTGAAGACATCTTTTCATTTCTAGTACTATTTTACCATAATTAAAAGTATACTGTTTTTTATCAGAATACAAGATATAAAAATCTGAGATATTTTATTATTCTTTAACCATAGCCTGATCCTTTAAACAAAAATCACTCCAACCTGAATATCCTATCGACTCGACTTACATAGTAACGATAAGAAGCAGCTTTTTAATAGGCTAGAGCATTTAGTCATAAGTTTTTGGCAGTTAGAGTCACAATTTCTACTACCACTTAACACACTTAACACTTTAAACGTATAAAGCTGTAGTATGTGATCATGAACACTATACTTTTAATATTTAGGATATTATGAAGATTTACATGATATTCCGAGCTTACATAAAGCAATTTCAGATGAAACGTTCAAATCTACAATCTTCACATTAAAATGAAAGTAAGCCGGCACAAACTGTAATCTAAAAACGTCATTTACAAGTGATACATATTCAAGCCTAGACAAGTGACAGGCAGAAAGCGAGACAGGCAATTGCAGCATCAGGAACTAAGTAACTAATAAGAATTTTTTAAACTCTGCATTTTTAAGGTGATGGCCCTAACAAAATATTTCAATTTTCAAATACACCAAAGAAACAAAAATAGTAACATTATGTTTTCATGTATGAAGTGTTTTTCTCTGTGCTTTCTTTCCAGGGAATTCATTTTTAGAGAATAAAGATTATTCCTTTTATATGTTCACTAGAGTACACTGTATTCTATGTTATACCTTGCCACATGATATATGAATAGAACATATTCTCAAATCCCTTAAGAGCTAGACATGATCAATAAAATTTTTAATCAGGAGGAACAGAACTCATGCAAGAATAAAGATACATAATTAAGGAAAAATATATGGAGAAATGCTCTGTGCACTGTAAATTACTTTATAGATGTAAAATCTGTGCAGAGTAGGAACAGCAAAAAGAATGAAGTCTCCAGTTCCCTTGATCTATAACAGTTTTATGTAATGTAGTAGATACCAATCTAGGCTGTGTCTTACATCTGGGCTGGCTGTGCAACCGTATTACAATCTTCCAGGATCTCCTGTTATTATGACTTCACTACCCCTTCTAAAGCTTTCAAACAGTCCAGAGCTCTAAAGGAAATGGACTGCATTTGATGTTGGTTGGTAAGGTTATGACTCTCTTGGAGTTGGACAAAACACAGGAGAAGAAGGTACGATGTCTCCTCACTACACAGAATTCAGACAATATCGTATCACATATCTGAAATAACACTTACCAAATATTTAATATTAATAGCTATGTTGCAATACTCAATTTAGATTAATACTTACTATCATGTAGGGTATAGTGATAGAAACTAAGGACATAGCTATGAATTAGACCATTAGACCTAACTTTCTTCTTTTTTTTCTTTAAAGATTTTATTTATTCATTTGACAGAGTGAGAGAGAGAGAGAGAGAGAGAGAGAGAACAAGCAGGAAGAGGGGTAGAGGGAGAAGCAGACCCCCCACTGAGCAGGGAGCCAGAGTTGGGGCTCGGTCCTAGGACCCTGGGATCATGACCTGAGCTGAAGGCAGACACTTAGCTGACTAAGGCATCCAGGCACCCCAGACCATGCCAAATTTCTGATGTTTATGAGGAGAAAGAAGCACCATTGAAAACAAACATTTTCAATGAAAAATAGGACATCATCCTAAACTGGGAAGGTGAGACAAGACTTCCTGTACCTGGTTATAAATTAGTCTTTTTTTTTTTTTAAGATTTATTTATTTATTTGAGAGAGAGAGAGATGGAGAGCACATGAGAGTGAGGAGGGGTATACAGAGGGAGAGAGAGAGAAAGAATCTTAAGCAGGCTCCATGCCCAGCAGAGAGTGAATGTGGGGCTTGATCTCAGGACAGAGATCACGACCTGAGCCGAAATCAAGAGGCAGACACTTAACTGACTAAGCCAACCAGGCTCCCCAGTTCTGGATCTTAAAAGAGAGAAAAGTTTTGAAGAAAAATTCCTCTCTCCATAACATGTCACTACAAGTATCCTGCATGCTGAACTGTAATATTTATAAACCCATCCCCTTGTTTTTCTGAAATGCAACTGTAAAAACATGTGAACTTTCAAATTCAATCTTCTCATGAAAATGAAACATTAAGGTGCCTCAATAGTAAGTACAGGCTCACATACTTGAGTGTTTACATATTCCAGTTGCACAACACAGAGTTTAAGCTGCATTCACAAGCAGGCACAGAACAGCAAAACTAGGCTAGATCAGAGGTCACAACACTGTTGTCTTTAAACAATAGTTAAGGTTGAAGTAAAGTAGAGTGACTTAAAACTTCTTAAATAGTAATATTTAGCCATAATCATTTTGAAGGATTTAATTATATCTGTTCTTCATATTCCCTTCTAGTATTTATACAGAATGCAGAGGAGTTTCGGCTGTTGGAAGCAAAATGCTATTCATGGTCCCCGCCCAGGGTGTGGAGTGCTATTCATACTATACTCACAGTACTGGTTCCAAGTCAATCTCTCATAATCAGGAATGTGTTGCCAACCCACACGGCAATGTCACATAGGGAGCATGTGGTAATCACATACGAGAGAGATGGTGACAGATACTTCTATTAGAAAACTGACGATATGTCAGATTTTGAGATGGAGTAGAAAGGTGGAAAAGATACTAGGAACAAGGAAGAAAGGAAAAAGTAGACTGGGACAGTCCTCTGCTGAGGTGAAAACAGTGAAATGAAAAGAATAAAGCAAAAAAATCGTCACATTAAATTTTACAACTAGTTTCCACAAGATAAACCTGTTATGTTTCTTCCTGCCCCTTCCTTCCTGCTTTTTATATGTAGAAAACTATCTGAAAGATGAACTTAATAATTATAGAAATAATCTTATATTTATAATTTTTAAACTTCAACTACTGTTTCTTTCGCAGGGTCTTTTCTGTTCCTTTCTTAATTTGTTCTCAAGGAAATCAGAGCACTCAATGTTCACCACTCCTCTTTGCTAGGTTACACCCTTATTTGATTGGCTACAGGATAAACATCTTACAAGATCCTATGGTAGGAAAGCTCCATTATAACTCTATTTATCAAAAAACAAACAAACAAAAACACTACCTACCACAATAGAGACACCATAGAGCACCATCTTAACCCCTAGTCAGTGTGGTTTGCTGCAGAAAAAACCAAAAGTGCCTCATTTGAGCCTTTTTTTCATTTTACTATCTCATTTTACTGTATTGAACATTATATAATTTTATTAGGAAGAGACTGAAGGGGCTTGTTAGTTGGTTATTTGAATGCCCAACCTTCCAGTCAGTAAAAAATTTTCCAAATAATGCATCTGAAATGTATCTAGTTTTTGCTTGAAATCAGAATGGCAGAGTGGAAAAAATCTTATTTTGGGTTTCAAGAGATCTGGATTCTAAATACAGTTCTGTTATAAGTTATGAATTATGTATGTCATTTGGCAAACTAGACTACTTTGGGCTTTTGAAAGTGAGAGGTTTGGTTTAAATAGTATCCAGATTCCTTCTAGTACCAAACTCTGCTCTTCCCTGTGTTAGTTGGCTGGTTGATGTTGTCAGCTAAGGCAATGCTACAGAAGTGATTTAGGAAAAGGCTCCTTTCAAGAGGATGGACTAAGGGAAGGGCTATCCATCAAAGGTTGAAGCACACAACTGTCTTTTTTTTTTTTTCTTAAAGATTTTATTTATTTGAGAGAGAGAGAGAGAGAAAGAGGGAGAGGGAGAGAGAGAGACAGTAGGAAGAGGAGCAGAGGGAAAGGGAGAAGCAGACTCTGTGCTGAGTGCACAGCTGGACGCCGGGATCGATCCCACAACCCTGAGATCATGACCTGAGCTGAAATCAAGAGTCAGATGCTGAACTGACTGAGCCACCCAAGTGCCCTAAACAACTGTCTTTCCTATTAGTTCAATGAACTTCCTTGCATGCTTAAAAGGACAAACCAAAATTTGGCAGTTACTTTTCTTTCAATTGCTGTATTAACCCTATGAACATTGGGATACATCTTTTTTAAAAATTAAGAAGTAACAGAGATTGGGCCCCTGGGTGGCGCAGTTGGTTAAGCGACTGCCTTCGGCTCAGGTCATGATCCCGGAGTCCCGGGATTGAGTCCCACATCGGGCTCCCAGCTCCATGGGGAGTCCGCTTCTCACTCTGACCTTCTCTCTCTCACTCTCTCTCTTTCCTAATAAATGAATAAATAAAATCTTTAAAAAAAAAAAAAAAGAAGTAACAGATTTGGAAATTCTTAGACTGGAGCTCTGAAATCTAGATGGAAATCCACAATTTCCTATGATGATGGAAACATTATCATTAACTAGTTATGTGGTCTTGGATAAATTATTAAATCTTCATGAGCTCAGGAATATGTACTCCAAGACCTCTTCTAATTCTATAAGTACTGATAGCCAGTAGCAACTGCCAGCTTTAAAGATCACGAAAATTGTACAGAGCACTATGAATATTTTTAAATGACTTAAAACAAGAGTATTTAAAAAGAAATGTGTACTTTAGCAAAATCCAGTTTTGCTTTATTTCTCACACATAAAAGGGATCTGTGGAGCCCACTTTTCATGAGAATTAAATGAGATAAATGGGACTTGTATTGTTTTCTGCTCTTTTTTCTTCTCTGTATACTAGCTAAAATCTTTATATTAACAATCTGCACTTTTGTTTGAACAGTTAACATAAATTATCTCACTTTTAGAAAATACACAGTATAAAACCAGCAAATTACTCAACTAAATAACTAAGAATTATTGCTTTTGAATTCCAAACATCAAACATTCTTTTTGAAGAATACCTTTAGTCTAAAGCAAATATAATTTAGTACTACTGCAAGTTATTATATAATAATGGAGTTTATTTAAGATGGTGTAAGCATTTCCATAATATACCAACATTTTCAAGGTGTTTAACTTGGTTATAAAATACACTCTGGGAAAAATGGGTAGGTTTTTCGTGAGAACAAATGCTTTTGAAAACTTCAATAGCAAAGAAAGATTTCAGGATGAAAATGGTCCTGTATCAAACAATTCAAAGCATATTTTATTTTTAAAAAGAAATCTCCTTTTCTTGTATTTCTTGTAATGAATATAAAATTTCTAAATTTGGAAGTTAGGTTTTGTAACAAGTTACCATTTTTAATAAATAAGGTCAATAACATTATACATCATCTTTATAGATATATATGCATATTTGAAAAAAGTTGTAAACAAGTTGGTATATTTGAGTTTCTTTAACACATGTGCGTGTACACATTCCCTGACAAGATAGAAGCCTCATACGCAAACTAGGAGATACTTTAGCTGACTGCTCATTTTATAGGTAATAAAAAAATCACCCACTCAAACAAAGTTTAAAAGACTAGTGTAGCATAATTTTACACATTAAATATATTTGTTAGTGTTTGATTTCTTTACGGTTTAACTCTGAAAACAAAGTTCAAGTGTAAAAAAAAAACTTTTCTCAGACTTCACTAAACCATACTACTATTAATTTACCAAATATGAAATAATCTTTTAATTTTTAATATTCACATGTTAAGAAAGTATATTACCCAATTTCTTAAATGTTAGAAATAGACATCTACATCAGTGGGTAGCTTCGCTATTTATACTCTGAGACTATCACAGTTTTATCTATTTGAGTAAGTAAGGGTTTGGTTTTTTTTTTCCACAATGGGCAAAAATTCTTCACATAAACATCTCTACAAGGGCATGTTCATAAGGTCAGGCTGTTATTATTCATATGCTAGTTGTTGCACAACATTAAATAATCATGAAATACAACAAAAGGCACAATACAAGTGCCTTTTCTTCCACAACTCTAAAAGCTTACTGATCAGACTTAAATAGTAAAATCATGCATATAACAAATTTCTAAGGTATTTTCTGTCCTTAAAAGTTTTCTCAAAAAGCTGGCTAGTATTTGTTTATTAAGATTTTACTTATTTATTTGACAGAGAGATAGAGAGAGAGAGCACAAGTAGGGAAGCAGCAGGCAGAGCGACTAGGAGAAGCAGGCTCTCCTCCTGAGCGGAGAGCCCCATGCACGGCTCGATCCCAGGACCCTGGGATCATGACCTGAGCTGAGGGCAGACATTTAACCAACTGAGCCATCCAGGTGCCCCTAGTGTTTTCTTTAAATACACATACATACATACCCATAATATCAATTAAGTGTTCAATAATTTCCTCTATAATTTCAAATTCATTGTTACTTCGCAATTCCTGAACTGAAAAAAAGAAGCAAAGCTTCTTTTACTAGAAGTAAAGCACAATGTGTAGATTATGTTCGGTCCAGAGCTATGGTTAAGGTGAAGTAACAGAACAAACCAGCGCAGAGCACTTTAAAGGTAATCTATATAATAAAAAATATTCCACTGGAGCAATGGCCTTAAAAATGCATATGACCCTTAATTATGCCACTACTCTTGTTGAATTAGAAACACCTTAAAGTTCTCTTTCAGCTATGTCCCAAAGTTTGTCTAAAAGGCAAGGGGAGATAACAAAACTTTAATCTTTAAAAATATAGAGGATTAGATTGATAATTCTAATTTTGTTTTTTCTTCCATTTTTCTATGTTAACAATAGCCTCTATCCATGTCCAACACATAATTTTGTTCTACTCAATTTATTGAGGTTTGTGTGCCAATCAGATAATTTTGAACCAGAGCTATGCCCTGCAAATAAGCATTTGTCATTGATAAAGTTGTTTTTTTATGTACCTCATACTAATATTCTAATAATTTGATTTGCTAATCACTTTATGTTCATTACCGAATCTATTTTTGTTAAGCATGTTTTACAGATGGGGTAACTTACCCTTGAAGGGATTAAGCCCAGTTGCTGAAGAAAGGATCACATAGCTACTGATGCAGAAAATAATTCAAGCTTAGGCTGTCTGACTCTAAATCTATAAACCTAAATACCATGAATTCTAAAATATAGATTTAAAACTTCATTCCAGGCCAAACAAATTACGTTCTCCAGGAGTTGTGTGCCTAAGTTTGTTTTTTGAAGTCAGTGGTTTGGGAACCAATGCACTCTCACCAGGCTACTCTGCCTCCCTAGAATTGCTAATTTTGATTACTATCTCTTATTTCCATGAATCAGTCCCTTAGGGAAGCCTCTTTTGAGTATAAGGTACACAGTGCTGTGGAGGATTAAAACAAGTAGAAAACATGGCTCCTGCCTTGAGAAGCTTACAATCTAAAAACATGCTACCCAAAATTTTGAAGGGCTACAAAATGCCCGAACTGGGATGCTTACTAGCGATCACTGTGTGGGGGTAGTGTCCTTTGATTAGGGTTTTGGTGGAGAGGAGGACAGAAACTGACAGAGAAGTGACTAACCTGGGTATAAAGCTTTGGCAGTGGAAATAAGACTTGTGGAATGGTTTGATAAAACCCTTCTTTATTTCAAAACACAATTTTAAATATTTTAATTCAATTCTCTCTCAAACACATACAAAATTACTAACCTTCTACATTCATGGCTTCTCTCAGAACCTGAAGCTTCTTTTGTCTCTCTCGAATTCGGTCCAAAGCACTTGATATTGCTGAGGAAGTGGGCAATTCTCGCATGTGAAACATGGGATCCACTCTCTGAGGGCCAAAGATATCCAAGGCTATGCTTCCATCTGAGTATCTTGCTTCCTTTTTTCTAGGAGTAGTTGAAGTCCGCACTGTTACTGCCTCAGGGAGGTACTGTCGGAATCCACCAGTTTCCCCAGAAAAGTCTCTGTCGGCTGTGCAAAGCAAGTCCATGGATGAAGCCCAAATCTTCTTCTTGGGAAGCACATCAATGCCAGGGAGAGGTTTTTTTTCTGGGACACTAGTTTTGAACTGGTAAGGGGAGCAGGCATTTTCAGAATCTTCATGTCCAGAATTATTATCTGATGAAATGTCCTTGAAATAATCTTCCTCATCTTGTGTGTCTCTGATGGACAGAAATCCCATAGATTTACTAAGCCCTTTGTTAAGAAAGGTCTGATGAGAGAATGGAGGCTTGTGTATGTCTAGTACATCAGAAGTAGTGCTTCTTCCTGGAATGATAAGAATCTATCATGTATGCACAGAATTTTTAGAAAATAACTGGAATGTAACCTTACTATTGACAGTGAAAGTGCTGGTAATTTCCTAAATCTTCCTAATGGAGGATCAGAGATGAAATGGATGGTAGTGATAATAAAGTGGAAAGAGAAGCTATGTTTGCATAGCTTTTCATAGTCCAATGTTTCTTACCCAATGAAAACAATAATGTATTGAACTTAATTTTTTGAGTACTAGTATTTTATATTCATCAAAGGTGAACTATTTGGTTTTTAAAAATAGACAAAGTAAAAAAAAATGGGCAAAAGTTTCTAATACTATCCAGTTTGGCAGAATATTAATTTAATCCATGAAATTATTTGGGGTAATAATAGAATGTACAGTATACTCCTTCAACTTCTAAAGATGTAATTCAAACATGTATCACTTCAACATAAAGCCTTGGTATTTTCTGGTCATTTAAATATTTTTAAAGAAGAAACAGAATTCTTGCTATATTCTGGATGAAAAAAAGATTGCAGCATCTGGAATTCTTAAGTATCAAAGTTTTATTATGATTAGATATGTTTTCAAAAAATTTAACTGTGGAAATCCAGATAATCTGTTTAAATTATGTAAGAAACTTAAATTTTCCATGGCAGCCCATCGGGTATTAAAACAGCTTTTCCTCTTGAACATAATGCATCAATATTTGTCATTTGGAATAAAGTACTAATTCTTTTTATTCTTTAGTCCTTGATGTTGATGTAGTTAAAAATCAGTAAGCCATTCTAATTGTTTTATGGCAGCAGTCTATAAATGCATTGAGATATAGCAAAAATGTCCAACCAGAAATTAATTTTTGGGATTCAGAGTTAATAACACAAAAATCATATATATATGTTTATATGATTTCATATATACATGTTTATATATATGATTTTTATGTTATTAGTATATAAACATATATATGTATATGACTTCACTATAGAAAAAGAAATGTAGAAAAATACTTTAGAGTTACTGACCCAAAAGCCCAAACATTGAAGAGTTCCTGTTGACCTTCTGTGATCCTTCTTAATAATTTATTTGCTATGTATACAATATAAAATAATGACTAAAACTTACTAGTAGTAATAAATTGCTTAGTAATTTATTTGAATAAGTCAATTTCCTCGTCAGGGTGATAGCTATAAGCTTTAATTCCCTGACTCCACATTTCACCTTGATAATCTTAGAAAAGTGAATTCATTTCAGAATGGTCAACAAATAACTGCTTACTGGAGAATTAGATTCAAGCATCTTGCTTTTCTTGCAACTCATCTTCCCTGGACACAGATCCACTTAAGTACAGATAAGGATAACACCAATACTTGGGGTGTGTCATACAAATAACACTGAGAATATACCACATCACAACTAGACACAGATTGTCACACTCTAGCTTCTAATCTAAGATAATTTAAAACTGATAAACACATCTATGTTATAGTATTTTAGGAGTAAATTACATTCTTAAGCAAACCACATATTGAAACTCATTAATTTAAAATTTTATTAATAAATAGAGAACAGAGATATTCTTGAAAAGTAGGTAAAAAATAAGAATTGAAAGGACTTAAGGATCATACAACCACAGATGAACTCAACAACCTGTCTTCTTTTACTGCCTTGACTCCCAAAAAGTAGCCAAAACTTAGAGAGAAAATCAAACAAGTGAGGATTTTGGCAACATCATAAATCCGTAGTCAAACACCTTGGACACTCAACATCTGTCTGTTAACAGTAATTTCACTCACTCTCCATCCACAATGCTTCACTTTTCCTCATTCTTCAAATTTCCCACATTAATTCCATCTTCCCTTTTCTGATGATCTTGTCTCATATTTCATCAAGAAAATAGACTCTGTCAGAAGAAAGCTTCTCATTTTCCCATGGCTAATTTTATACATCTACCTGTGTCTGCCTATCTTTTCCCTTGTCTCAAAAGATGAAATTTTCTACCAGTTGAAGGCCAATTCCCAATATGTGTCCAATCCCCCTCTTCTTTTATGTTATCAGAGATTTTACTTCTTTGGTTAATGTCTGCCCTCGATCTTAACTAACTCCCTTTTCTGTTGAGTCATTCCCATTGGTATACAAACATGCTTTAATATCTCTATAATAAACAAAATCTCTCTCCTGTTACCACATTTCCTTCTAGCTCCAGCTGTCTCCAATTTCTTATTTTCCATTTGTATTCTACTCACTTTTGTCAACTTCCAACTCCTCCACACCTTGGCAACTCTCAGTAGGTAAAACTAATGACCTCCATATTGCTAAATCCAACAGATATTTTGCATATATATCTTACTTATCTCTCAGCAACAACTGATGGTGATGACAGTTACTTAATGAAGCACTTTCGTCTCTTTACAAGACCAGTTTTCTCCTACTTCTTAGACTGCTCATTCTTAGTTTTTGCTTTTTCCTCCTCTATTGGATATCCAAATGTTGGATTTCCTCAGGTATCAGTATTAGAACTTTATCTTTTCACTCTTTTTGTATAATTTCATCTACTAACAAGGCTTTAAGTAATTAACTACATACTGATAACTCCCAAATTTATATTCTTGGCACCAATGTCTTATTCTGGGAGCTCCAATCTCATATAATTGAGACCTCTATTAGCATATCTTAGAAGCACCTCAAACTGAACATACTTAATACTATTTTTGGGGGGCCCTGGGTGACTCAGTGGGTTAAAGCCTCTGCCTTCAGCTCAGGTCATGATCTCACGGTCCTGAGATTGAGCCCCGCATAGGGCTCTCTGTTCAGCGGGGAGCCTGCTTCCCCCTCTCTCTCTGTCTCTCTGCCTACTTGTGATCTCTCTCTGCCTGTCAAATAAATAAAATATTAAAAAAATACTAATTTTTGCTTGCCACACCCAGAGGTGTCCATTCAACTCCAATTTTTCCAATTTCAATAAGTGGCATCACTACCCAACTGATTGCTCAAAACAAATCTGGACACCATCCTGAAATCCTGCATCATCCTTATTGCTTGTATCAAATCCATAGAGGTGCTGGCTATTTAACTTCTCAAAGCTATCTTACTCCATGTGATTATTTCCTTTTTCACTGGCATCATCCTATTTCCAGTTAACATTATCACTTGACTAGAAAACTACAATAGCTTCTGGATAGGCCTCCCTTCTTTCTTCACTCAAGTACCCCTCTACTCAGAGCCAATGTTATCTTCTCAAGATACATATTCCATGATGCCACCACTTTTTTTAATAAGTCTCAAAGGCAAACTATCACACTCAAAATAAAATCAAGACTCCTTTCAGATCTGCCATTTGAATCTTTTTTAGTCTCATCTCCACTTCTTCCATTCCATCCAGGCCACAGGTTTTCCTGTTAAGCATTCTTATATGTTAGGACTTTATATATAATTTTTTCTATGCCCTGAATGGTCCAGACCTTTCTCATGGTTAGTTGTTTCTTATTCTATACTTTTATTTTATTTTATTTATTTATTTATTTTAAAAGATTTTATTTATTCATTTTTATTAGAGAGTGAGAGAGAGCATGAGAAGGGAGAAGGTCAGAGTGAGAAGCGGACTCCCCGTGAAGCCGGGAGCCCGATGCGGGACTCGATCCCGGGTCTCCGGGATCATGACCTGAGCCGAAGGCAGCCGCCCAACCAACTGAGCCACCCAGGTGCCCCACTATACTTTTATTTTAAATATGACTTCTTCAGTGAGGCCTACCCTAACCACTATTGAAATAATCACTTTCTAAGTGTATCATGAGTCTACTCCATTCCTAACAGGTAGGTTTATCATTCTCTCATAGGTCATTAGTATTTACTAACATTATATTAATGGGCCATGGTATCCTAAAAGAGCCATGTCTTCTCACTAGCCATATGAGACTTAAAACTAATTGCTAATAAGGTGGCTTTTGGATAACTACTGCTCTATAAATGCTAAGTTTTTGTTTTATGCAAATTAGTAGATATAAAAATATTTCAGTTTCTATTTATTAGAAGCCCAGAAAGTTAAAAAAAAAAAAAGTCCAGAACATCACCATTTTTAAATTCTGTAAGGTAGTACAAAATTATAATGAAAATAATTCATTTAAAAGTTTGCACTACCTTCCTACTCTGCTTCTACAAAATATGTCAAATTTAACTATTTCTCAATTTGCTCTACATGCCTGAAAAAATCCCATTATGATAGCCAGGTTAAAGTTCCATGATCATTATTTATAAAAGATGATTTTTTAAACCATAATAAGGGCTCTTCTGGTACCAATAAAACAAACAAAGGAATGGGTAAATAGGAAGAAGAGTGAGAAAGAAAGAAGGGGTGGGGAGGGATTGATACTCCTGGGGAAAATGGGCAAAAAATTGTGGGGATGTGAAACACAGTTCAGAGTGATATGTATATATTTGTTAGACATGGTCTTAAGTAAAATTGTAAGAGCTATGAGCCACAAAAGCATTAAAGGGTGAACTGAGTATGGATTACCTTTTGAAGGAAGAAAAAGGAAGTGGTAGGAAAGAGATATTTGGGTCCTATAGGCTTGCACCTGCCTGAGAGTCAGAGAAGCCAGCTGTACCTGATGGTGTGCGGTAGTTAACCCCCATTTCTCTTCTGCAGGTGGGAGAGTTAGATAGCCTCTCAAAGAAAACACTGTGAAAGATAACTGATATCAAGAGACTACTGCATACCCATCTTTTATGCAGATATTTAATTATCCTAAGCATCTTCAGTCCATCATTCTTCTTGGAGAACTTTTCAATATTGGAAACACACTTGACATGGTCGGGCATCTGTTCTGTTTTTTTAACTGCCGTCAATCTAGTATTATGTTTAGTAGTGAAACCAAATACATCCACTAAAAGAAGCTCATTATCATACAAGATAACCAGATTTTTGAAATGCTGTATCTGATTTCTTATGTCATGTTTCTTCTTTCACGTAAAAGTTTTGTTCTATATGGAGTACCACTCACAGAGTTGGTGTTGGAAACATTTTTATTTGCTTTTATTTTGTCTACTTTTACTACTATACCTTGCTCATGTTTGTTAGAACCAAACATCAAAGCATGGCTAAGAATTTTCAGTAGAAATGAAGTCACATCCATTGGGGAGAACAGTCTTCAGATCACCACAATTTCTAGCTTTATAGGAACATGGCTTGGAGCCTTTCCTATTCCACTCAGTTGGGAAAGACTGTAGTAGATACAGCCCATCTCCTGTACACTTGGAGTGACTTTTGGCTACATGGCTGGCCTTGTGATTTCACCACTCGGGATATACTGGAATAGAAAGCAACTTACATACAAGAACAATCAATTGGAGCAAAGGGAGAGAAGATATTTCTTTGTGCAGATTCCATATAGACTGTGCAGACATGTATATGGGTCTAAGCCAGGCAGTTCATTTATAGCACCGTTTTTTATGTAGTTGCAACATGATGTGACTGTAGTTTTTTAAACTATGAAAGCCCTGAGAGATTGTACCTTCTAGTTGAAATAAAATATTTATAGTAGGAAAAAAAAAATAAAAAGGAAAGACGTTTGGAGCGAAGTGGTTTCACAGTGGGTCTAATAGTTTCGGATTGCTTTTGCTTGCATTTTTGGATGAAAAAGGGGACATACCTTTATCTAGGTAACAGAGAGGTGGATTTTGGCTGGTACAAACACATCCTCTTTAAATCACATATTCTTAACAGGCTCTCAATGCATTTTGTCCTATCCATGATACTATCTTCAGCTATACAACTGGATATGGAATTGCATAATTAACACTTCACAAGTGGATAAAATATATATAGCATCACATATCATCTCATGGTTGACTTATATTGCTAAAGTACTACCAAAAAAATTTCACTAATCTGGGAACTAAAAATGAGAGCTCAGCTATAGAATATGGCTCTTTAAATGAGGAGAAACAGGAATTCTAGGCTCATTTATTAGGTGCATAGACTGCGAGACCAGTGAAACCATGTACTGCTGTTAATACCAGTGCTACTTACTTACTCACTTTATTCGAGACTAGGTAAAATGCAATATCTTCAACTGCTTTCCAAATCTTCCTGAACATGTGCTCAGCTATTATAATTATTTTATTAAACAGGCAATAAACAGAACTGAAATCACTACATACATCTAATAGCTGTGCTCATTACCCATTCTGATCACAGGAAGTTAATGTTGTTTTTGAAGGCAATGCCACTGGAGCTACTCTTAAAAGATTTCAGGTAGAAACTTCTTTAATATTTTCTCATCCTGGGAGAGTTACTAGCTCCTTCCACTATATTCACAGAGCATGCTGGCCCTCTCTTAGGACATTTCTTTCACTATAAATTATCTGTTAATTAGATATCTGTCATCACTCCCACTCGTTTCCTCACTCTACCTTCAACTGGAACAGTAACATAAGAAACCATGTCTTACCTGTTTTTGTATTCTAGTTCCTGATTAAAGACATTCCAAAACAATGCTTATAGAATGGATTGATTACATAACTTTTTGAAACCTTTTAAACCCAATTTAAGTAGTAGAATCTGTCAGAAAGATTACTGTCAAAACACCTCGGTTTTAATTCTAGCTTTACCAAATTCAATCAATGAGCTTGGGCAAGCCACTTAATTTCCATGTTTCTCACTTCCCTCATCTACAAAGCTTGGACATTACTTATTATACCTTCTTCTTAAAGATGACAGGATAAATGCACTAACACCTCATGAACTATCATGAACTCTTCTGAACAAGGGCAACATAAAATTCTAAATTCCACCTCCCTTTTGTTTTTGCTTTATTTTCCTCAGCATATCATTATCTACCCAGGGGGAGTTTAAAAGTTCTTTTGAGAGGAAATAATGAAACCAGAAATCAAAAGATTGTCTATCAAAGTTTTAGAGTCTATTACTGAAAAAATCAAATTATTCATAACAGGATAAATGGTGACTGTAGGTGGATTTCATATCTTTTGAAAAGGCTCTGAGTTCAAAGAGAGTTTACAAACAACATTAGATTACATACAATTACAAGTATTCATATAGAAAATGAAACCATAAACATTCTCCTTTTGGAGAATATATAGCTTGCTAAAAACCAAATGGGGGAAAAATAAATAAAAATAAAATATTTTAAGAACATAAAAAGTCTTCATAATAGGACATGTTCCATTTATTTTAGTCAAATTGAAAAAAAAAAACTCCCTTGTAAAGTACATTGTATTTTAACTCTATTTGTTAAATATGATTAACATCATCCTTAATTGGATATCATCATTCACCTTTCCCCTCATACAAGACTCAAAAGACTTAAGCGTCTCTTAGAAGCTAATTTCAAAATGACATTTCAGTATTAAAAGAAGTTCCCCGATTCCCCATCTGTCCTCACAAGTGTGTTCAAGTACACACAAAAAAGAAACATGATATTGTCAATACGCCCAAGTTCTGAAGCACTATCATGCTGATCTGATCATGGTGTAGGTTTCCGCCTTAAGCTTGGCAGGAAATGTTTGATTTCTTTTTGCTGAGTGAAGCCATTTTATCAGCACTGGCAGTATAAAATAACAAAATGGGGGCAGACAGCCCACTAGTTTAGGCTTTAGCTTTTGTAACAGATCTGAGAGGTAAGATATAAGGAGAGACCTCTCAAGGTCACCGACTCGTAGATAAAAAATGTTAAGTTTCAGTTGAAGAATCAAGTCACTTAGACACAAGGCATTATCCCTAAAATTGCTTACTTCTTTTGACCTAATTTGGTATCTCACTGCCCATTTTGACATCTTCTTTATTGAAAACAATGGCCAGGAGCCTAATAAACTAAAGTTATCAGTACATAAAGGTTTCAGGTTGGTTCGCATCAAAGAGAATGCTTTTGTACTGATGTAGTTTAACAAGACACTTTGTTGCAAGTGACCACCTACAGTGAAGAACTGCACTACCCAAAAGTAACACTCCTGTCCTAAAAAATATTTCTTTTCCACAAGGTCATTTTTTAATCTTAAAGTTTTTATATTACTTAAGTATATGCCATGGACTATTAACTGCTAATTGCTTGTCTGGTAATGAGTATAATTAGTACATTATGTCAATTTGGTCTTTGAGATATGGTTTTATACATGTGTTGAAGGCAAATTAAGACAGCCCTTGAGCAGTACTACTGTAGAAAGCAATGCCTAAGAAGAACTGAAGAATTCTCTTGCATCACACTTGATCTCAAAAAGGCTATTGTTTTAAGTATTAGGACCTTTAATTCTACTCAAAATGTAAATATAAACAAAATCTGGTGTATCTTGAGTGACAAATTGTAATTCCTTACAAATTCTCTTGAGTTTAGATATAAGGAAGATTTAATTCTCCAATAAAGGGATAGGACCATTAGAAAGTAAAATCAATGGACAGTCCATTTACAGATTTCTCTGTTAAATTATTAAAGTTACTACTGTCAGCTCTAGATTATCTGCATTTGGATAGTCTATTAGTCAAAAGAACTCTGAAGAGCTTATTAGATAATAATAGTAAATAAATATTAAATAAATTAAATATTTATTAATATAAAAACAAAATAACAAAATGCATTAATAATTTGGTTTAAAACTTCTGATATATTTGTTGTTACAGTAAGAAAATAGTCTATGTTAACACTTGAGTTTTTAAAATTTAATAAACTAAATATGGCAGAGTAATCTTTTTTCTTTTCTATAGAATTTATGTTGGATAGGGATAAAAGGGGGTCTCATATATATATAGGGACATTTCTGATTTTTAGGAAAAACAAAGTATATTTAAAAGTTAATAATATAACATTATCATTACTAACTCAACAAATAACAAACAAGCAAACCAACTTCAATTCCATTACATGGCCAATTAATGATATTAGGAGAAGATAGAAGGGAATTCCAGAAAGCAGGTAAAGAACAGGAAGAGAAATAAGGAAGGGAGAGAGGAATGGAGAAGCAGAGAGAGAGTGAGGGAGGGAGAAGGATTGGTGGAAGGCAGTAAGAAATTAGAAACATGATAAATAAGATTAAAAAAAACTCGAGAAATTATTTAAATCTAACATTCACTTATAAAGTGCTCATTATGTCTCCTTGAAAAAGACACTTTCTACTTGCTATTGGAATTCAACTATAATTTTCTATTATTTAGTTTTTTTTTTTTAAAGATTTTATTTATTTATTTATTAGGAAAGAGAGAGAGTGAGAGAGAGCATGAGAAGGGAGAAGGTCAGAGTGAGAAGCGGATTCCCCGCGGAGCTGGGAGCCCGATGTGGGACTCGATCCCAGGACTCCGGGATCATGACCTGGGCTGAAGGCAGTCGCTCAACTAACTGCACCACCCAGGGGCCCTCTATTATTTAGTTTTAAAATATTTAAAATAGGAGTCTGACTAAAAATTTGATGGATTAACAAAGTGCTGCTCTTCTTGGCACCAAGGTTCAAACTATATCATATCTCAAATTCTTAAAATAAAGGGAAAGCGAGGGCATGTGTTATGATGAGCATTGGGTGTTACATGCAACTAATGAATTGTTAAACACTACATCAAAAACTAATGATGTACTATATGTTGGCTAACTGAACATAATAATAAAAAATAAAGGGAAAGATTTTTACCTATAAGAAGAAGGTGTGTCTCTTTCTATATATACTTATGCCCCTCTCTCTATAAATATATATATGAGTGTATGTATATATATATATATATATAAAGAGAGAGAGAGAGAGAGAGAGAGAGAGAGAGAGGGAGAGAAAGAGACAGTCAGAGTCCTAAGAGTCCTAAAATCAACTTAGGGGGTTGTGATTCCCACTAAAAAGAACTAGAATAGAAAATAGAGTGCAGCAAAAATAATGTTGCTTTCTGAAACTTTCAGTAGTGTTTCACCTTGTCTTAAAATTTATTTTTAATATAAAATTCCATAACAAAGATGATTAAGTAAACAAATGTTATTGCTATAATAAAATATTGGAAAGGAAATGATTTACTGTCAGAGTTCTGTCTTAGTAATGTTTTTTGCATAGTTTTAATGGATTCATATATTAATACAGTTAGTGCTCCTGTCTGTTCCCTGTCTCCACTTGGCATACTTATGTTCTAATTATGGTCACAATTATCAGATTTCCAAGCCAGGTAAGTATGATTTCATTTAAAAAAAACAATGAAATAAGCTTAAAACTTAAAAATTTCCTACTAATATACTCTTACCAGTTGGTAATCCTTTTCCTCTCAATCGGTCTCGAATAGCTTGGCTTCGATCAGGCTTTTGTTCACTGTTATCGGAAAGTTGATCCGTCTGTACATAGATAATCAAAAATCAAATTTGACAAAACAATCACCCCTTCATTTTCATGGTAATTATCTACAGAACGACACTAGTTGGACAATTTTTGGAGAGTACAGTGTTAAGTAGAGACACTCCACATTTGCTATTCTTCATTTGTTTTCCTTCACAGGATTTATCTAGCTCAGTTCTGGTCAAGCCATCTTCAGGAAATGAAAGACAAGACAGAAGAATTATCTGCTGACTAGGGAACAAAGTTAGCCGAACTGAAGTAATTAAAATGAGTTCCATCTGAAAACAGTAAACTAGAGGAGAGGAGTTTTTTTCCTAACTGATAACTACGTTAATCGTTCACGTTCGATTATGATTTTAAAAACACAATAATTCTGGTATAATAAAGATTTCTCCTGATGATAATTAAGAACTGAGGGTATTGACTTAAATTATTTTCAAAAGTAATTTTCTAGATTTTTTCTGCCAGAAATTACATTTTGGAAATGCTTCAAGTCAAATGGACATATTGAGGGATGATAATTAAATTTAAATCAATGATCTTTTGAATATCCTTTATAATAAAATGTTTGAATAGTCTTAAGCTTTAATAACGTTAACTGAGGGAAGTCATTTAAAATAAAGCGTATCATTTTTTTCCTCCCTAGCTGCTTGAACCCCAGCTGCCATCATGAATGACATAGTAACTATCCAGTCCAGGAAGTTCATGACCAACCGACTACTTCAGCTGAAACAAATGGTCATTTTTGTTCTTCATCTCAGAAAGGCAACAGTACCTAAGACAGAAATTTGGGAAAAACCAGCCAAAATGTACAAAACCACACCAGATGTCATCTTTGTGTTTGGACTCAGAACCCATTTTGATGGTGCCAAGACAAGTGGCTTTGAGATGATTTATGATTTGGTGGATTATGCAAAGAGAAATGAACCCAAACCAGACTTTAAAGATACGGCCCGTATGAGAAGAAAAAGACCTCAAGAAAACAGCTAAAGAAACACAAGAACAGAATGAAGAAAGTCAGGGGAACTGCAAAAGCCAATGGTGGTGCTGGCAAAAAGAAAGTGTCTATCAGTGACCTGGAGATTGGACAACAGAAAAGAAGTAAAGATTCTGCAGTGACTTTATCTGTGGTCATTACACAGATTTTTCATGAGAGGATTAACAAAGAACTTTTTAAAAAATTAATAAAACAAAATAAAGGATATCAGAGGGGAGATGGATGGGGGATGGATGAAACAGGCAAAGGGGATTAAGAGTACATTTATCATGATGAGCACTTGAGCACGAAGTAATGATGTATAGAATTGTTAAATCACTATATTGTACACCTGAAACTAATCTAACACTATATGTTAACTATACTGGAATTAAAAATAGAAACATAAACAAATGTATTAATAGATAGAAGTATATTACCTTTAAAAAATAAAATAAAAGTATCAAATTTGATCAGATTCCACATTATAAGGAATGAAAAATTACAACACTGGGTTTATTTAGATGATCGAGTAGACGCTTCAAGAAATAAATGAAAAAAAAGAAAAAAGAAATAAATGAAGGGATAATGATGAAGAAAAATTACTTAAATCTGGCATCAAGAGCATGCATACATGTTTGTTTACATATAGATACACAATCATTTTAATATTCCTCCATCAGTGACACTTGTTTGCATATGGATTAAAAATCCACTTACGGTAGTAGTTTAAGGTAGTATATTCAAGGTATTATGTTTTCTACTTATAAGAAGACTTAAATGGAAATATTTCTGGAATGATGTTATCCTTTAACTTAAATCATATTAGTAGTGTATTGCACTATGTCGTCAGTAACTGAACAGATAAGGAACATCCTGAATCTGGGAATCACTGCATTGACACTAGTATTAATAATAGCTGCCATTTATTGAGCAATTGCTATAAAGCAGGCACTGCTTTGGGGGCTTTACTTACTTTATTTAATCCTCAAAACCCACATGTGGTAGGGTTATTATCCTCTTACTGCAGACAATGAGATAAATAGCAAGGAAACTTCTAAGATCTTGAAGCAGCTCCTCAACATTGGAATAATTATCTTCACAACTGTTCAGTAATATGGGTGGATGGTATGTGTTACTCTTCCTATTTTACGGATAAGTTAAATCGAGGTCAAAGATGCTGTAACATTAAATCCGTAGAAGAACCACAACAAGTGAGCTGGCCTGCGGACTTTATGCTCTATGCTAATCAAACTTTAAGTAGATAAGAATGATGGTCACCTGAAATGAATTTCACCCTGAGCAAAAGGCTAAATCATTCTCTCAGCTCCTGGAGGCAACAACAGCTTCGGAGGAGCAAACTGGCTAACAGCTTGGACTTTGGGGTCAGAGAGATCCAGGCTCCAACTATGTCTGTCATTTATAAAGCGCTTCGTAAATGGGTAGATTTTTTAATCTTTGGCTATGTATTTTTTAATCTTTGGGTAGTATTTTTTAATCCTGGGTAGATTATTTAATCTTTCTAAGCTTTAGTTTCATTATCTCTAAAGCGAGGGTGAAAGTATCTTTTGTAACCCGAGACAGTTATGACCAACAAATGTGGGAAAGCGCTTAAGTCATTTAGCACAGTGCCTGGCACAAAACAAACATTAAAAAAAAAAAAAAAAAAGGTAGCTGTTGGAGTTCTGTCTGTTGGGTGATGATCAGGAGTCTGGCCAGAGCACCAAAAAGATGAGGGGAACAATGTTATTTCTTCTTAGTAGAAATCTGCCTCTGGAAAGGCAGGCTATCTATATACTAACTCCGACTGACCCTTCTATTCTTCTCTCCTACTAAACAATCCCACAGCACACCCCATATCAGACTTAATACTGTTCCTCAAACATATCCCACTCTTTCATTATTTCACAGCATTTATCCAGGCTTACTGCCCTCTGCCTAGATTACTTCCTATCAGACTATCGGATCTAATTTAAAGTGCTATTTTTTTGATGCGGTCATAACTTATATCCTTCCCCTCAAAACTTCATAGCTTTTAAAATTCTTCCTGCATTGCTTTTCATACCTTCCTCTGCATTTTATAATTAAGCAAATGGCTGTAGAACTTTAAATAAGAGCTCGTAGAAGGTAGAGCAATTATTTTATTCAAAGTTGTACCTTCTGTAGTATCCAGATGGGTTTCATATATAGATGAGCAATATTAGTTACTGTAATAAACCAGCTTAAATACTAAATGTAAAGAAATGGAGACCTTTTACGTAATATGGGCAACTATTAGAAGGACAACAGAATTCCATGGAGGACTATTTCTTCATTGAAAGAAGGAAGAAAAAATAATCCCAGCAATTTTACTATAGGGATAAAATCATCAAGACAAGTCTTAGAGGAGATGTGGTAAAATAGAAAGATCCCTGGACTAATAGGAAATATATGACCCATAAGCTGTGTGAGTCTCAATTTCCTTATTTAAAATAAGTGAAGGAATTAGTATAGATCACTATTTCTCAAAGGAAGTTTTATGGAACATTAGTATTATGAGAAAATCAGTTAAAAAAAAAAAAAGACCCAAATAAGTTTGGGAAATGTTTTATCTACATGCACATCATTCCTGAAGGTAAGTAATGTAGTCTAGTATATTAAAGGCTCTGAGAAGTTCTGCAGTGAAAATATATTTTAATTTCTCTTAAAGAGATTTTCCTCAAACTTATTTGATCACAAAATAATTTTTTTAAAGCTTTTATTTATTTATTTGACAGAGAGGAGAGAAATCACAAGTAGGCAGAGAGGCAGGCAGGTGGGGGGCGGGGGGAAAGCAGGCTCCCTGCTGAGCAGAGAGCCCGATGCGGGGCACGATCCCAGGACCCTGAGATCATGGCCTGAGCCGAAGGCAGAGGCTTTAACCCACTGAGCCACCCAGGTGCCCCAATCACAAAAGAATTTTTAAAAACAAAACTGTATTTGATGTAGGAAACTTTGGTCTGGAGAGAGGGCTTTCATAGATTTTTAGTAGCTTTACCTTTGTTCAAAAAAAAAAAATCAGATGCAGGAATATAAACAAATAAGTAAATTAAAACTGGAGCAGCTCTAATTAAGGAGGGGAAATAAGCAGGCAAGAACCCATTCACTCATCCTCTACTACCTATATTAGAAGTACCAAGGCTGCACAGGGTACAGTTTACAAACCATTTGCCTGGAAGAATCTATGAAACTGTTTCTTGTCAACTAGCAAACTGCATGGAATTTGGATATACCTCTGCCAGCCATACAACATCCTGGTTAAGGCACAAAACTTAGAAGTAAGAAGTCATCAAAAACACTGTGTGACGGGACGCCTGGGTGGCTCAGTTGGTTGAGCAGCTGCCTTCGGCTCAGGTCATGATCCCGGTGTCCTGGGATCGAGTCCCGCATCGGGCTCCTTGCTTGGCAGGGAGCCTGTTCCTCTCTCTGCCTCTGCCTGCCTCTCTGCCTGCTTGTGTTCTCTCTCTGTTAAATGAATAAATAAAATCTTTAAAAAAAACACACACACAAAAAAACCCATTGTGTGACAGTGACAAATTTGTAGTTCACAGAAAGAAGAAGGACCTCACTCAGATATCACAACTCTAAAGGGTAAGAACACATAAAGTTTGGATCTAGATCAGATATCAAAAACCAAGGAGTATCCAAGTACTGTATATTCATGTCTTTTTGTCCCAGATAAAGTATTACACATGATTTGCAGAGGTGGGACTATAGATACACGGTTTGTTATTCTTGGGATTCTTCATATCTATGACAAGAGAGAGAATGGGAGAGTCCAGGTCTTGGGGCAATCTAGCAGGGATACAAGCATGTATCACCCCCTACACACCAGGGGATCGTATCCATAGAAGATGGGGAGAGTTTGGGGAATACTTAAGAGGTCCAGACATATAAGTGGCCAAGAAAGATGTACAAAGCAATAGAAAATGCATCATTAATGCTAAATCCCATTTTGTATGTCAATGTGTTTTTCACAATAGACAGAACCACTTGCTGGAAGCTCCTTATAATGTAAGAAAGGAGGCAAGAGTCCACATCTGGGCTCTCTATTCTGTTCCCTTGATCTGTGTGTCTGTTTTTGTGCCAGTACCATGCTGTCTTGGTGATCACAGTTTTGTAATATAGCTTGAAATCAGGCAACGTGATGCCCCCAGCAACTCTGTGGTGAACTAATCTTCAACAAGGCAGGAAAATATATCCAATGAAAAGACAATCTCTTCGATAAATGGTGCTGGGAAAATAGGACAGCTATATACAGAAGAATGAAACTCGGCCATTCTCTTACACCATACACAAAGATATACTCAAAATGGATGAAAGACCTCAGTGTGAGACAGGAATCCATCAAAATCTTAAAGAACAAAGTCAGTAACCTCTTCGACATTGGCCACAACAACTTCTTTCAAGACATGTCTCCAAAGGCAAGGGAAACAAAAGTGAAAATGAACTTTTGGGACTTCATCAAGATAAAAAGCTTCTGCATAGCAAAGGAAACACTCAACAAAAAAAAGAGATAACCCATGGAATGGGAGAAGACATTTGCAAATGACACAGACAAAGGACTGATATCCAAGATCTATAAAGAACTACTCAAACTCAACACCTAAAAAACAAAGAATCAAGTTAAAAAATGGGCAGAAGACATGAACACCTACTTCTCCAAAGAAGACATACAAATGGCTAACAGACACATGAAAAAATGTTCATCATCATTAGCCATCAGGGATATTCAAATAAAAACCACATTGAGATACCACCTTACATCAGTTAGAATGGCAAAAATTGACAAGGCAAGAAAATACAAGTGTTGGAGAAGTGGAAAAAGGGGAGCCTTTTTACACTGTTGGTAGGAATGCATGTTGGTGCAGCCACTTTGGAAAACAGTGTGGAGGTTCCTCAAAAAATTAAAAATAGAGCTATTGTATGACCCAGCAATTGCACTACTGGATATTTACCCCAAAGATACAGATGTAGTGAAAAGAAGGGCTATATGCACCCCAATGTTCATAGAAGCAATGTCTACAATAGCGAAACTGTGGAAAGAGCTGAGATGCCCTTCAACAGGTGAATGGATAAAGATGATGTGGTCCATATATACAATGGAATATTATTCAGCCATCAGAAAGGATGAATAATACCCAACTTTTGCATCAACATGGACAGGACTGGAGGAGATTATGCTAAGTGAAATAAGTCAAGCAGAGAAAGTCAATTATCATATGGTTTCACTTATTTGTGGAACGTAAGGGATAGCATGGAGTACATTAGGAGAAAAAAAGGGAAAAATGAAGGGGGGGAAATTGGAGTGGGAAATGAACCAAAAGAGACTATGGACTCTGGGAAACAAACTGAGGATTTTAGAAGGGAGGAGGATGGTGGGTTGGGTGAGTCTGGTGATGGGTATTAAGGAGGACACAGATTACATGGAGCACTGGGTGTTATACATAAACAATGAATCATGGAACACTACATCAAAAACTAATGATGTACTGTATGGTCACTAACATAACATAATAAAAAAAAAAGGAGGCAAAAGCAGACATTTTCAGCTCTACCATGTTCTGAAAAAAGAAAAATTCTCATAAAATCTAAGAGATTAAGTTATTGCACCGGGCTTCTAAATTTTAAGTCCTGTTTCAAGTAAACAATTAACATTAAAACAAGAAATTTAATGTACTATTCCTAGTCTTCCTTGAGAAAATGATACCTACAGTATCTTTTAAAAAAGTTTTGCTAAATTTTAAAATATGACTTTATGTGCCAGTTGAAACTGTAGCTTACCCCAGAAAGATTTCCCAGAACCAGTTTTACCAACTGCTTCACATAGGAAAACGAAGGTGCACAATTGCTATTCCTAATGTGGGCACTGCAAGCATCCAGAACAGTCCGAACAGAAACTCGAGCATAAATAACATCTTCACACATTCCAAGCAGGATGCTGTTGAGATGATCTCCAAGCTTGATAGGCTGAATATAAAGAAAGGAAAAGCCACTTTGAAAAGTGTGCATAAATCTTAACCAACCAACTCATTTCAGGAGTCAGAGGAACCACACCAAACACACTTCAAATACTTGGAGGAAAGGAACTCCTTATCTAGCAGATATATATTTTAGTACATTTTACCTTTTCATAATCCAAAAAAAGTTATTAGCAGAAGATGGTTAACATAACTCTCCCAAGATAGGAAGTATTACAGAAAAACTCAGGTTTTTTTTTTTTTTTTGAATGATAAAGAAATGGAATTCCATTCCATTTATTCAGGTGTTTTGGTAAGCAGTTACATGAATGTGAATGTGTACACACATTTTGGGTGAATAAATGATTTCCTAACAATCAAAAAATGTAATATATTCAATATAACTTGATACTGGTGATAACTTAGATTCAAATACCACAATGACTTAAGACGATTTAAATATAAGTTCTCATTATGCTAGTGAAACAGAGAAACTGTAATGTAAGAATTTTTAATTGGTTGACATGATTTGTAGAATATTCTATCCAAATGTCCAATAAGTATACTAAAAAATGCAAATTAAAACCAAAAAAGAAGCCACTAACACAACTCAAAAGAATGGCTAAAAATAAAAAGACTGATAATTTGAAGTATTGATAAAAGAAAAGCATTGTTGGTGGGAGTTTAAGCTGGTACAACTACTTTGATTAAACATACTTTTCCTGTGACCCTTCCTTCCCACTTCTCATCCACTTGGGTATTATGTCATCCTTTAGATCTCAGCTTGAATGCAATGCCCTTCAGTAAATTCATCCTAACCTTCTAAGTCTAATTAGAGGCTCCACTCTGATTTTCCACCGCACTCTTCATTTCCCTACCATAGCATTCACACGTTGTTATAACTGGCTATTTTTTGCCTATCCCTACGGATGTACCCCCATAGGCATGGACCATCACATTCCAAGTGTCTAGTACAGTGTCTGACACAAGATAGGGGCTTAATACTTTTGAAGTGGTATTACATATTTGCAAAATGATTAGGATTTCCGATAGCAAAATATAAGTTAAAGTTTATACTTCCTTTACAATTTTTACGTTATTGATATTTACTTAATTTTTGGCTATCTGAAGAGTACAAAGTGTTAATCATAGACTGTGACCACATTTTACACCTAAGTTAGATTGTACAATACAGGACACCAATACTTCCAGTAATAATTTAACCTTTTCACCTATATTTATAAAATTGAAACTGAGGAGAGATAATAAATGACAGTATTTTTCATGATACAAAATGGGATGGACCAAACCAAGTTGAAGATGTCATCCATCTTTCATGGATCTTAAGATGTCTGAATTTTAGAATAAAAGCCTAAAATGCTCATTACTTCTTAATTTGATAAAACAAAAAACAAAACAACCCTTATACCTAGTTATTTTTTGTTTTGACTTCTAAATGCCTAAAATAAAACCTAATTCTGTATGTTACATCTTTGTTTTGATGAAATATAGTTATTCTTAAATTTTCAACTACAATTTATTATTATTTTTACACTGGATCTTGAGGAATCAGTTATTTTAGAAAACAAGGACTAGAAACAGTCCAAAGGTCATCAGAACCCAAAGTTTCAGAAAATGTTGCTTTAATGTCTGTGTCTGCTGCCATAGGCTTAGTTGAGATATGATTTTGAAGCGTTAAGGAAAAAACATAATGAAGTATAAACTGTATTTTGAGACAAAGTTAGAGTGACTATTCCTATGTGTTTGCATCAAATAAGGTTATCACTTTAGTTCAAGAATGAATCATCAACATTTAGAATCCCTCTTATCAGTCATTACATTAGAAGAAATACAGTGGATTCCCATTTCTCTTGCTATAATTTTTGAAGAGGCCACTACATTTCACAGACTAAATTGTATGTAGATAGTAACTGCTATAATTCTAAGAACATTCTGAGAACAGTAGTGCCTTTAGTACTTTATTATTTCATGCTGAGAGTATGACATTATTAATGTGAACAAACAGCATAGAAATGCTGGTATGCCTCATAACATGCTGTAGAACATAAATATATAAGGAAGAGCTTTCTAAAAAGGGTAAAGTTGTACAGATGTGACAATTTGACTTACTTGGCTCTGAGGCACTTCGTGATCAGCCCCCCAATACAAAGTCATTCCAAGAGAATAAATATGGATCTAGGAACAGAATTTTAAAAAATCATTTTATGGTGAAATAAAATTTAAAACCTTAGCAAGTACTAAAAAAAAGATTTAGTGAGTACTGTATATTCATTTTTGGTCCCAGATAAAGTATAACACATGATTTGAGAAAAATCATCATTTCATATTTTATGTAAATGTGAGGGCTTAAAACAGAAAAGAATGGAAATTATCAGAACAGATTTTTCCCTATAATTCCCCAGCCTATCATCTAGGAATATTTTTGTTACTTCTTATTTAAGTTTCTTTATGCAAACTCATGCAAATATACTTTTTTCTTCCTTTTTTTTTAAATTTTATTTTTTCAGTGTTCCAAGATTCATTGTTCATGCACCATACCCAGTACTCTATGCAATACGTGCCCTCCTCAACACCCACCACCAGGCTCACCCATCTCCCCTCCATCTTCCATTTTTATTTATTTATTTATTTATTTATTTATTTATTTATTTATTTATTGGGAAAGAGAGAGAGTGTGAGAGAGCATGAGACGGGAGAAGGTCAGAGTGAGAAGCGGACTCCCCATGGAGCTGGGAGCCCGATGTGGGACTCGACCCTGGGACTCCGGGATCATGACCTGAGCCGAAGGCAGCCACTCAACCAACTGAGCCACCCAGGCACCCCCTCCATCTTCCATTTTTTTAATTAAGTAATCTCTATGCCAAATATAGGCCTTGAACTCCTGATCCCAGATCAAGACTTGCATGCTCTATAGCCTGAGCCAGCCAGATGCCCTACAAATATATATTTTTATGAATGCCAGAAGCTTCAAAAATTACTCTGCACTTGCATTTTTAATTTAACAAGAGGTATATGTGATGTCATTTTGTACATGCAGGTATTTCTCTTGAATTGATTCTCTGAGATTATGGATTAAAGGGTAAATCATCTGTAGTTTGATACATATTGTTGGACTCCCCAACACAGAAGTTGTGGATGCAAAAAATCCATTTTGCATTTCTGCCAGCAACACATAAGAGATATTTTTCACAAGACTTGTCTACAGAATGTGCTACAAAGATCTGATTTTTGCCAATGTAAAAAGAGAAAAAAAAATCCCATGGAAGTTTTTTTTTTCTTTTTTCACTGAGGTTTTGATTAGCATTTTTCTTACTAAGAATGGATGCGGTAATGGATGGAGAAAGAATCTGGGTGAAAAAAGATATTTTTGCATTGTTTGTGTGCTTCTTAAAGTTTAGAAAAATAACAGCACATTTTTATGCTGATAGGAGTGATCCAACAGGGAAAACTGGAATTGCAGGACAGAGCAGAGGTTATTGGAAGATTGTTGAGTAAGTGGGAGGAGTGGAAGCGAAAGCACAAACGAAGGAGTTGGCTTTATGGAGGAGGACGGATGGTTCATCTGTGGTAAGGAGACGGAGAAGATGGGAATTTATGTGAGTAGTCTGGTAGCGGGATCCTGGGAGAAGTTTCTCCTGACTGCTTCTATTTCTTTCCTGTGAAACAGGAAGTGAATGAAAATGAGGACAGTTAATCTTATAAGTAATCATTTCCCATTTTCCCTCCTGTTAAATTCAGAGCTAAACCTTTAACCCATGTCTATGAATACTGCATCATCTTACTAGGTACATTGTTTTGCACAGTCTTACTCCAGCACCATCTTATTTTCTTGTCTTTTATTTTCACTTTGCTCTTACTTTCTCACCTTTATTTTTTAACTCTAAGCTCTCTCAAATCCTCTTGAGAGACAGGGCAGGTATGCACAAATAAAACTGGGTATCCCTTTTTACAATTTCATAGCACTTTAACCTACTCCAACTTTGTCTCTTAAATTATTCTAAACCTCAGATTAGAAAAGTTGTTCCTTTTTTCAAATATTTTCATTGCTCTCAATTAAAAAAAAAAATCCCAGTTCTTTATAATGACAAACAGGGCTCACTCTGACTTAATTCCACTTCCTTTTTCTAGACAGACTCATAAGTCTTCCTTCTGTTATTACTCCTTCACCTATCATAACCTAAACACTTCAGCACTACTAAATAATTTTCTGTTGCCAAAATAAATCCTTCTGTTTCTCAGTTTTTCTTGAACAGTTCTTTCTTTCTTTATCTGTCAATAAAATTCCTACACATTATTGATGGTCTAGAGATGTATACAATATAAATTTTCCCAAACAGGATAAAGCATCCTCTTTCGTGTACAGTTATATTTCACTTGCATCTCCAATGAAATAGTTAACTAATATTGCCTATAATATAGTTAAGATGTGTCCATGTTTGTATTCCTTGAAGAATTCTTTTTTATATATCTTACAGTACCTCTTAACAACTAACATAGAACTTGTATATAGTATATATTCAATATATGCCTGCTGAACTTCATGAAATGTACATTGCATAATGCAGGCTATTTGTATATTTCTGTTCAGATTTCTTTTCAAAGAACTTCGTATGTGAACACCTTTTCATATATGAAGAACACTTTTCATGGAATGAGTATAAAGAACTAATTATATATTCAAATATATTTCTCTTAACATGTTAATATGGATTTGTGATTTTCTGAGTGCTTAAGATTCTTTATTATATTTATTGCTCAATATGCTAGATGAGTTACTATATTTTAATAATTTTTATACATGAGTATATAAAATTAGCACAATTCTTAAAACTAGGTTATAAAATTATATACTTGCTGATCATCTATGTATATAGTATAATGATTAATTCTATATGTCAATTTGATTGAACCACAGGATGCCTAGACAGTTGGTCAAACATTATTCTGGTAATTTTTGTGAGAGTTTTTGGATGAAATTAACACTTAATTAAGTAGACTGAGTAAAGCAGATTGCTCTCTCTAATGTGGGTAGGCCTCATCCAATCATTTGAAGGCCTGAGTAGAACAAAATGGTTTACCCTTTCCTGAGGAACAGAAGCTATCTTTCTGTGTGACTGCATTTGAACTAGGACATCGACTTTTTTTTGCCTTTGGACTTGAACTGAATCATCAGTTCTCCTGGTTCTTAGGCCTTAGAAGTTAGAAAGGAGTAGAACAGCTAAACTTGGAAAGTGGACTTAAGAAATTCAGGCAATTAATTAGATGTGTGAAAAGGGAGGAGTCAGAGATAAAGATACAATGAAAATGTGACATGGGTAGGAGGGCACTTGAGTGAGCTAGTTAATATAACTCATTTATCTTTATAGTTATAATTTGCTGGATTGTAAACTCCATTAAGTGGAAGGAATTTGTCCCACTTACCACCCTATCTCAGGACCTAGAACAGCACTTGACATATACTGGAAATATTTAGTGGATGTTTACTCTGTGCTGGGTATTGTTCTAAGTATGTTACAGGTATTATTTAACTTCCTAATAACCCTATGAGGCAAGTACTATCATTATCCCTTACATATAAGTCACCTGAGGCATAGAAAGTTAAGCAAATTGTGTGGGGTCACACATCTTTCAAGTGACAAAGCCAGAAATCTTACTCAGAACCCACACTTGATAAATATTTGTTGAAAAATAAAATGAGATAATAATGAAAACAGTCATCACTAAGAAGGCTCACAGAATACTTCCACCTCTACATCCATTCTCTAAAGAGGAGATGTTAAGTCTTCGAAGACTTAGCTAACTGACCGTAAGACACTGGGTAAGATACTGCAGTATGATATACAGATACCTCCCACCTAGTGATCTCTGTGAGGAAATAAGAGCTGCTTTATGTGTGCTATATGGTTCCTTTTAGCAAAACCCCTTGGGATTGTGTGGCTATGCATTTAATAGCAACAAAGCATAAATAGCTTTGGGTGAAAAAAATCCTGAATTGTTTCTACCCATTCAACAAATTTTCAGAGCCTCTAAGTGGCAGATATGGCATAGACCAACGGTTCTCCAGTTTCAACACAGATCAGAATCATCTGGTAAAACATAGACACAGGGTCCTATGTCTAGGGTCTCTGAATTAGTAAATATGGTGTGGGGTCTGAGAACTTGCTTTTCTAACAAGTTCCCATATGATGCTGATGCTGTTGGTTGAGGACAACACTTGGAGAACCACCAGTATAGAGGAGAAGGGAGGTAACAATGAGTAGGACAGGTAGGGTCCCTTCCATCTCAAACCTTCTGCTATAGTAAACAAGACAAGAAAATGTGACATACAAGACAATATACAGAGAGTACAATTGGTGTAAAAGAAAGCTTTAGATCTACAGGAAAAGTTAGCCAGACAATGAGGGGATGAGGCAAGAGCTGAGTGGCATGAAAGAGTACTGGAGACTGAAGGAAAGGAATGTGCAAAGGCTAAGAAGAAAAAAAGCACTTAGCACATCCAAGACACTGAAGTCCAGAATGGCTGAAGCATAGAGCTTGAGATAAAGAGTGCTCAGAGGGAAGGCTGGTGCAGTACACCCTCAAAGGCCATGGTAAGGAGTCTAGAGTTTATTCAAGGGAAATGGAGAATCTGAACTAATTTTTAAGCAGTGAAAGGACGAGATCAGATAGGAGATTTCAAAAATATACTGACTGTAGTTTAAAGAAGACTGGACAAGGTATATTTATATTGTTGTATACCTGATCTCAAGAACTTCTTCATCT
The DNA here is from genome assembly GCA_028533885.1 of Nasua narica. NCBI lineage: Eukaryota > Metazoa > Chordata > Mammalia > Carnivora > Procyonidae > Nasua > Nasua narica. The sequence continues at coordinate 62,334,295 of CM052800.1, read as the reverse complement.
TGCAAAACTGAAACTCTATATCCACTAAATACAAATTCCTCCTTTCCCCTCTCACTAGCCCTGGGTAATCACATTTCTGTGATTGGTTTCTGTTTCTATGGTCTGATTACTTTAGATATGTCACAGGAGTATAATCATACAGTATTTGTCTTAGTGTGATTGGCTAATTTGCTTAGCATAATGTCCAAAGGGTCACCCATGTTGTAGCATGTGACAGGATTTCTTTCCTTTTAAAGGCTGCATAATATTCCGTTGGCTGTGTATGCCACATTTTCTTTATCCATTCATCCATCAATGGACATTTGAGCTGCTTCCTCTGGGGTATTAAAAATAATGCTGCAATGAATGTGGGTATGCAAATATTTCTTCAAGATCTTGCTTTGAATTCTTTTGGATATATACTCAGAAGTGAGATTGTTGGATTACACAGTAATCACACAGGGATGTCCACACTGTTTTCCATAATGGTCACACCATTTTACATTCCTAAAAACAGTGCACAAAGGTTCCATTGTCTCTGCATCCTTTATAACACTTACTATTTTCTGTTCTTTTGATAGTAGCCTCTTAGTGGGTGTGACACAGATTATCTCCACAACCCCAGCATTTAAAATGTTCAGTTTAACAAAGTTACCACATATTGGACTCTGGTACTAGACAGTCCCAGAGTTTCTTTTTTAGTGATTTGTATAGTGCCCATCATATAACAATCGTATTTTTCAAATTTATGGATGAATGAATAGACAAATGGGAAGGAGGGTAAAAATGATGCATTAATAAGATTTAATATAGAGCAAGTAAAGTATAATATGCATAAGGGAATTTGGTCTTTTTTTAAGATTTTATTTTTTAAGATTTTATTTTTTTGTTTAACATAGAGAGATCACAAGTAGGAAGAGAGGCAGGCAGAGAGAAAGGGGGAAGCTGGCTCCCCGCTGAGCAGAGAGCCCGATGCAGGGCTCAAGCCCAGGACCCTGAGATCATGACCTGAGCCGAAGGCAGAGGCTTTAACCCACTGAGCTACCCAGGCGCCCTAAAATTTTATTTCTAAGTAGTCTCTACATTCAATGTGGAGCTTGAACTTAGAGCTGTGAGATCAAGAATCACATGCTCCACTGACTGAGCCAGCCAGGTACCCCAGGTATTTTTTTTGACAAGTTCAGTTGAGGCTTCTGCTACGGCTGGAGAAGTGAATTTCCAGTATTGTTCTTATAAAGACAACCCATGGTATTCAAGAAGCACAGAGATAATAGCAGCCATAATTCCTGACACTTAGACTGCAAGTTAGTGGAAACGAACACTTAAAAACTAAGATTCCTTTAGTTTATCAGGGATATAGTACAAATCCCTGGGGCATATCAATATTCTTGAAGACAAATCACAACAAGAATTTGACTCAGGTTCCAATCCCATCAAATTGATTTCAGAAGAACTGCCCAATTAAGTACATCATGTGCTATGCAAGCAGGAAGTGAACAGTTACCAAGGAAAACAGAAAAGCCAGAGGATCAAAAAGCTTAGTGCTACCTGTATAAACCTGTGTAGTTTTAAAGAGGCATGTCATCTTGAAAAGTAAAATTTTAAGGCAAATAAATGAAAGTGCCTATTTCTAGGGCTGGTAGTGAGGTAAATTTTTTCCAACAACTGTACATATATAGTTTACAAAACAAGTTCCATTGCATAAAGAGAACATTTTTATGCATCAAGATCTTACTAAGCACTCATTATGATTCACAATACTGTGCTAGGCATTGAGTATTATTTTTAAAAATAACAGTAAGCATGTATTGAACACTAGTTAATGACATATCCTTAACTCATAAAAGTCATGAAATGCAGTTACCATCCTCTTTTTCAGTACACCCCTTCCCCCTTAAAAGCAGAATACTAGAATAGTGATTTTTAATTTTAATTTCCATACTAACAATATCAAATTAGTTTCCATGAATTTATTGGCCGTTAGTCATCAAATAGATATATGTTCTTTTGCCCCCCACCACCAAAAAAAGAATACTGGAATATATGACTATTCCTCTGACCTTTGCTTTATATTTACATTGCAAACAGGAATGGAATCAAGAAAATTGCCTTTGATTTTCTTTAGAGTTAGAATTACACTGGAGCTTTTGAAGCATGAGGCAAACTAGAAGTTCCAATTAGATTCATTAAGAAATCAACTCTACTTTAACATAATAATGGCAACAATCCCACACCCATCCCATCCCATCCCATCCCTGGCTCCTCCTAAACACTCAGCCTAGTAATAGGGAGGTGTCAAATCACTTTTCCACTGTGCTCTAACAGTTGTACCTAAATACAGGACAGTTTCCTAGTTTGGGTATCTTGACATCACAGGGCAAAATGGGAAAGCCTTCACAAATGAAAAGCACTGGTGCACCTGAAATTTCTACTAAGTACTTTTTTCTTTTATTGTGGATTTTAAATACTTTCAAGAATTCATAAACACCTGTGCAAAACTTTTCATAATCAGAAAAAACCTTACTATAATTCAGTAGAAAGTTTTAAAACTAAGGCAGGCATGGCTTTATTGCAGTGTTTCTTTGTTTTTCTGAGGTCACCAGATCCACTTGAGAGACTGATAAAGTTAGGGACACTGTTCCTCAAAAGTGCTCAGACATGCAAAACTTGTTTGCTATTTCATTGGTTTGTAGATATCCTGAAGGTCAATTAAGATTTATAGATCCTAGGGCGCCTGGGTGGCTCAGTTGGTTAGGCAACTGCCTTCGGCTCAGGTCCTGATCCTGGAGTCCTGGGATCGAGTCCCACATTCGGCTCCCGGCTCCGCGGGGAGTCTGCTTCTCCCTCTGACCTTCTCCCCTCTCATGCTCTCTCTCACTGTCTCTATCTCAAGTAAGTAAAAAAAAAAATAAAATCTTAAAAAAAAAAAGATTTATAGATCCTAGAACAATGAATCTTGTAACACTGAAAAAATAAAATAAAAGTATTTGGGGGGAAAAAAACAGATTTATAGATCCCAGCGTCCCTGGGTGGCTCAGTAGGTTAAATGTCTGCCTTTGGCTCAGGTCACGATCTCAGAGTCCTGGGATTGAGCCTTGTGATGGGCTCTACCCTCAGCAGGGTGTCTGCTTGAAGATTCTCTCCCTTTGCCCCTCCTCTGGCTCCTACTCTCTCTCAAATAAATAACTCTTTAAAATAAAATGCACATACCTTTTCATTTAATAATTTTACTATTAGGAAATAATTAGGTTAATTTTTACACTTTTGTGGAATAATGTATGGGAAATATATTCATACCCAATTCTGAATTCTCCAAAGTTCCATATCTAAATTATCACAGCTGGCTGCACAGTAAGTATATATATATATATTTTTTTTTCGTAGCCTTGATAATGAAATTAGATCTGATGTCAATGGTATTGCCATCCTCAGACTGGGTATTTCGATCATAAATTTTCCTTAATTTTTCCGTCAAATGAATTGTCAAACTTTGTCAGCTTCACTTCCATTGTATCCCCTTCATCCATGCCTTTATATTCCCAAGGCATTACATGATTTTCAGTTCTTTCCCCAGATTATTAAAACTCCTCAGTTAGATTTTTATACAGTTCCTATACATTCTGTTATTTGTGTCTGCAGTATAGATTCTGTATACTGTATAGATTCCTATATAATACAATTCCTATACAGTCTTGCATCTTACCTACTTAGCCACTTTTGTCAAACATACCCTCTAAAATCACAAATCACACTATATCACTTTCCTAAAAATATGCCTCAGAAAAGTCTCAAGGTTTGCCATTCAAAGTCTTCTTTATTCTGATTAAATAGCCTCCTTCTTTTTATTCACAGCCTTCCGGGTAGCTAATACTCTAGCCTCACTGGTCTAACTAAATATTTCCCTATCACGCTCATTTCTACTTACTTTTACTTTTCTAAATTCTCTTCATTCTTCATAGCCCAATACAAATGCTACCTTTTCTGTAATTATCATTCTAAGCTAAAAATTAATTGGTCCTCTTCCAGCATCCTAATACACTTACCCCTGTATATAGCATTTATTTCAATTCGTATATTACAGATTGTTTTATACACATTGAGCAGGATCAATTTTTTTTTTTTTAAAGTAGGCTCCACAACCACCATGGAGCCCAGTATGGAGCCTGAACTCATGATCCAGATATTGAGACCGGAGTTGAGATCAAGAGTCTGACGCTTAACTTACTGAGCTACCCAAGTATTCTGATCAGGATTAATTTTCTACTTATTTTTGCATCTTTCTCACAAGCACAGTGCTTTATACACATCTGGCATTTAATAAGTATTTTTAAACATGAATTAATAATGGTTCACATTTTAAAAGCATTTTTTCTTAGATCCATAAATTTTCATAAAACTATGTTGGATTCTTACACAAAATAAATATGAACTTCTTGAATATATGATCATTTAAAAATCAAGGGCTGTTTTTTCAGATGGTTGAGGTAAGGTAGCCCAGTGCCTATTACTTTTCCTACTGCCACTAAAATTTAAAAAAAAAAAAAAAATCAAGCAAAAAACACTTAAGAATTACCTTTTCAACATCTGAAAGAGAAGTCAGTGACTGATTTTGAAGAACCTCTGGTGCGGTGAATGCACGAAGATCCTGATTGGAAATATTTTCATCTGTAAATGACACACTACCAGATGGCAGCAACAGCAGAGACCACGGAGAAATGATGAAACCAAGGGCAGCCGGATCAGCTATGCTTACTGGTTTGTAATCACATGGAATAAAAAGGAAAAAAAAAAAAACTGCTTAAAATTATAATTGCAGTATAGATCATTTAAATGACTATCCCAACTTATTCATATTTATGTTAACATGCTGTTACATACACCAAAGCAACATGCTACAAAGAGAATGGGTTTCATGTATCTACTATTGCTAGCATTATTAACAACATCACCTTGATTTGGCTTAACTTTTTAAAACTTAGATGGTAAACCCTGGAGAGCAGAAATAGAAAATTTTCACTGTCAGTCATAAGAATTAAATTTGGATCAAAAACTTGACAACAGTGATGCAGATGTGCATAAGGATCATGTGGTTCTTAAACTTTTGGGAGGGGGGGGATCCATGGATTCCTTTGAGGATATGGCGAAAAGTATGGTCTCTTTTTTGAGGATATAGATAATAAACATAAAATTCTGTATACAAAAGAGTTTCAAGAATCTCCTTATAGCCCATTTATGGACCCTATGTTAAGATTTCCTGATTTAGACTATAATGTTCTGAAACACAGAAAATAATTCTTTTGATAATTCATCAGATTTGGAATTAGTAAGGTTTCAACTGTAGAGAATGTCTCTTGTTTTGCCTGAATTTGCCTGTATATTTGTCTGAATTCAGATTTTTGTCTTGATGACATTTGTTCATTATTTCATTAGAATTTCAGGCAGCTTCTGTACGACCAAATGTGATCATTGGGGTCTCTTACATTTTTTTGTTTTAATGTTTGCCTGTACAGGTGCCTAACAGCACATGTTTAAAAGTATAAAAACAAAACAAAACAAACAACAAAAAAACAACCCCCCCACCAAAAAACATTCCTTAGATTTCAGCAGGCCTGCTCACAAAAGTAAAGGTATATATTAGGCTCAACAAAATAGACTTATTAGAGGGAATTTTATTTTGCCTCCCATTAATCTAAGTTAATCTACAGGAAGTTAATCTACATTTTAAGGTAACTGCTCCAAGAGCTGGCTTATGGACTCAAGAACCTGCTATAGGAGAATCACAAAAGGCCTGTTACTGGCAATGTCATTATTATTTAATCTGAACAGGTTGTACTGATATCTCTCTAGGGCAAATCATAAGAAACTGACCAAAGTCTATGGCACAATTTGTTACACATACTACAATATCTATGCTTTCCTGAAAATAACTTATATAGAACGGACTTATTCATCCTTTCTGACTTTTTAACCAGAATTTGACTTACATTAATAAAAAGTAAACTATTAGAATTCATCCTTTTTTGAAGATTAAAAAGACAATTATATGTTCTCCAGCATTTTTTACAAATCTAAAACACGTCTTTAGTAACTGTGTCAAGGAAGAAAAACGAGTTTGAATGTATCGTTTCATCAATCAGCACATCTCATGTTACAATGAAGCTGAGTTACAGACTGGTGGTCCTTATAGTCCTACCCAATCACACACCAGGCAGCTAAAAACATGGCCCACAATTCTTATGGTAACATACGTTTTAATGAATCATCACAGCTGCTAAAGCCTAGGTATATTGTCTTTCATAGTCACTTTACACATTTTCTGTTAAAAGCTTCTTCTTGGGTGTTTCATGCATAAATATTACACAGTCCGATGAAAGAGAACTCAAACAGGGCAGAACAATATTTTCCTTGCCTAACAATGCTATTCAAAATATCGATATTTCCAATGTCACAGGTATGATAAAACTGTCTACAATCAATTCCTCTCATATTAGCAATGAAAGGGAACAAAAATTAGGAGCTTAATAAGGAAGGCCACTCACTAATATCTGGTATGAGATGATGATGGCCTGCAACCATATCGTGGTAATAGGAGTGGTGAGAACCTGTTGGAACCTGAATGTATTTCAGAGGTAGTGACAACAGAATCCCTGAAAAACTGGATGTGAAGCAAAAGAATGAGAAGAATCAGGATGACTCCAAGATTTTGGTCTCAGTAATGGGACGTATGGAGTGTCTTCAACTGAGATAGAGCACAGGTTGCAGAAGGAGGGGTTGAGAGGTGTTGGTAGGAATCAGAACTTTACTTTGGGACCTACTAAGTTTAAGGTACTATTAGATATTCAAATGGGGGTATCAGTAGGCAGCTGGATTGGAATTTGGGAGAAAGGTCTGAACTGAAGATACATTTTGGGGGTCACTGGCCTAATAGATGGTATTTAAAGTCTTGTGCCTGAATGAGCTCACCAAAAAATGAGTTCAGATAGAAAAGAAATCAAGGGCAAGGACCATACCTGGGGTACTCCAACATTAAGATTACGGCTCCTTGTCAGTCTTTTTTCCCAAGTTGTTCTTCTCTTGGGCATCTGTGCATGCATGGTACTATAATCTCCTTCTCACACTTCTTTCACTCATCACTGCCAATCTCCACCCCACTATTTTAAACGAATCTTATTAGCCTTTCTATGCTGTTCTTCAGCATCTAATCCTAAATCTAACAGAGGAAGCCGGGGTTCTAACTCTCATCTCTGATTCCTGTCGTCTTATTTGGGGATAGAATTAAGATTTTTTTGTATACTTGTTACCACTTGAATTTATAAGTAATTGGAAATCACAGTTAACGGAAAGGCATAAATACCACTCAGACATCTAAAGGCTATGTCCTGTCTTGTCATATTGGGTACTAGTGTCCACTTAGACCGGAAAAGAGCTTATTACACTTCTCCTCCCTCATTCAAGGCCACAGATTAACCATACCCCATCCTTGACAGGGTAGCAGAAAATAGAAACCGCTGAAAGTGAAAGTAATTCATAATTGCTTAGCACTATAATATTAAGAGATCTATTCACCAGCACAACCAACATCAGCAAAACTGCCATTCCTCTGGCAGCAGTTTATCTTTCAAATTGTACTTTATACAACAGGTTTGTGTTTGTTTGTTTTTACTAAACATCTAAGGTGTACCATTATTATAAACACTATTCATATTTAAACAACCTTCCCAACATGACAAGTCATTTGCTCAGAGAGCCCATAGTACTACTAGGGAGATAAAATGTATTTATAAATAAATACAAGATAGAAAGCATGAGGTATCTAAGAGAGAAAAAAGAGCACAAAAGGGAGTTTAGAGGACAGCATAATTACTTCAAGTACAATGAAGAAAGAATTAATTTCTTTTTGTATTTGTGGCCCTTTAATATGAGTAAGTTTTGACCATGGTTAAGAGGGAGATTCCAAAGAAAAGAAACAGCCAAAGCAAAGACATGTGGTCAGGAAATTACTAAGTTTGTACAAGGAACAGCAAGAACTTTGGACAGAGAAATGGTAGAGAGCAGTGAGAAACAGAATTACCAAGGTGGGTCATATTTTCACTTGTTAGAAAACACACACACATAAAGAAATGACAGATATTTTCATTGTTTTCAAATGTGATTTTTAAATGTCTGGTAATAAAGCTAAAGCAGCTGCAACAACAAACTACATTGCTGTCAAACACCCAAAACACATACATTTGACATTTAAGCATTAGATTCTTTAGAGAACAGTCAAACCACAAAATGTATTTTTCAATAGTTGTAACAGGTTATGCAAACCTACAAGTGAGGAAATTTAGAGTAGTGGCTCAAATCAGTGTAATTCACTGTCCTTGTCTAACCACAAGGAAAGAATTTAAAGCAAATGCATTTAAAATCCTTCACAGAATGCTAACAAAAGAATATTTAAAAATGGAATTCCAGAAGCTTGTAATTTGATGTCCTATAATGTTTTACTTGTGTGATGATTATCCTCAAGAATTCTATTATTATGAAACAGTAAATCAGATGTGAACTGATTCCAGTAGTTGAATGATTCTATTTATAGACTTTCACCAACATTCCACAGAAAAAGTTGCTTAAACAGAATTTCAAGTGGCTAGAGGCAAAGTTAAAAATAAGCAAAAATCTGAAACACAATGAAACATCTTACTCAGAGCTTCTTTCTGATGTTCCCTTAAGCTAAGTACCATATCCATGCTTTTATTAAAATTTATTTTCTTAAAGATTAAACTTATCTGAGAGAGAGAGTGCACCCGTGAGCGAGTATGAGTGAGGGGAAGGGCAGAGGAAGAGGTACAGAGAGAATCTCAAGCCGACTCCAAGGTGTTCATGGATCCCGACATGGCTCGATCTCACAACCTTGAGATCATGACCTGAGCCAAAATCAGGAGTCGGATGCTTAACCAACTGAGCCACCCAGGCACCCCACCACACTTGTTTTTCCCCCTGAGGGAGTTTACTTTCTATTATCTCCTTCATTTTATTTTTTGGCCTTCCAATTATGGTATAAAGATTAGGGCAATGATCATAACTTATAACAAACATGATAACAGAGCTAAACAGGAAATCATCTAAAGACTTAGAACAACGACATCACGTAGGCCTGAAAAATCCCTTTGCCTATTTAAGTATATATACAGAAATTGTAGTCCTCCTATTCCATATGTTCTATTAGAGTGCTCGTCAAAAATCTATGCAGTGACCACTGTTCCAAATTCCAAAAAATTTGATGAAGTCATTCTATAATACACAATTCTCAAAAATTCAGTTCATATGTATATACATATACAGTGCTAAATAAATCATCTGGTATAACAATGCACAGAAAAATAATTGGTTCAGAATATTTGAACATTTACTTGAGTAGTAAAACTTTGTGATAAATTATTTAAGAGTCAATGGAAATTACAGGCTATGCCACAGATCGATTCCCAGTTAAAAATTGGTTGATTCCTCATAAATTGTTCCTACTTTTTTAAAACTTCAGTTTCTCTAATATGAATCAGAATAAAATAGCAATCCCATTTTGAAAAAAATATAAATAATTGGAATTAAGACATTTCTTTCTCTCTCTCAAATAACTTTAAAAAATTAAAAGAGAGAGAGAGAGGAATAATGGTTAGAAGTTCAGACTGAAGCCGGAATCCCTGGGTTAATATCCTAGGTTTGACTTTTATAGCTTACACTGTGATCTTAAGTTACCTAGCCTCTCTTTGCCTCGACTTTCTAATCTGAATAGGAAAAGGGTGTTCTGAGGATTCATGGAAAGAGCCCTTGGGAACTGTTTCTGGCACATAGTAAGTACAATACAAAAGTAGTAGCTATTATGCTCATTTTGGCAGCACACAGACAACAGTGGTAGCTATTACTATTTTTAATGTCTTTTCTCTGAAGATACCACGTGCAGATAGTACACCTAAGAAAACACTATATTTAAGTTCAACCTCAATCCCCTACTTGGCTTCCCCCTCCACCCAGTGGAACAGAAGGAGCATACCATATATAACAGATACTGTAAATTTCAGAAGAATAGATCAAATCAGATTTTTCGGAATTTTTGACATCTTATACCTAGAAGTCGTATTAGAAATACAGATGATTTAAGGTATTAAATATCATAAAATATGATTTTTTTCTTTAATTCCTTGGGAGAATGTATCTTCTATAAGCGTTCTATTTATTATATTTATATTCCTAGTTAGCAACGATACCAAATTTAGAAAAACGAGTTTACAATTTTAGAATCAATCCAGTTTGTACTTACTGACTACTCATGTGAAATTGGTGTTTTACTGTACCTAGTGATTATCTTTAGGTGTGACATGAATTATTGGATGAAGATGTTTATTTGGAATGTACACATATCAATTATAGTTATCAGCATACAGTTCTAGAAATTTTTATTTGTAATAGAAGTGATAACATGCTGATAAAATGAAATTAAGCAGACATACCCTCTAAATCGATGTATTTTATGAGCTTTTTTTCACTACAATAGGAGAGAAAAGGCATTTTTTTTTTCTTCAAGATGACATCTACTCACACTAGTACACACATTCTTTTTCTTTTTTGCTTTTAAACACTAAACACATGCAAGCCACCTATCCAAACCACAACCACTGGAATCTTGGTATGGCGTCCGATCAATTAGGTTTCTAGTAGTTTTGTTTTGTTTTGTACTTGCAAGATTCTTGAGGTAATTCCAAACCGTGCCTTTCATTAACAAAACAACGAGATCTGAGTTAACAAAGGCATCTATATTAGTAAAACTAAATTGGTTATGATTATTAAAAGCAACAGGGATTATACGGCTAGATAATATGAATACAGAAGGAAGTAGGTCCCTAAGAATTTGCTCTCCACTTCAGCAAACTTTCCTGGCCACCTAATCCAAACAGCATTGAAAGAAACAGCAGCAGTTCCTTTCACGTCTTCTTTCATTCTAGCATGTTCTGAGGAAGCGGCCTACTTTATTCTTTTCATATATTAAGTTCCTCCTCTTTCTTTGCACCCATCAATAAAAACTACTCACCCAAAAATTATACGCCAAAATACTGAACAAAATGCTTTTGTAACTGTTTTCACACATTCTTCTAGAATGGAAGTGTTTCGAGGATATTAACTATGAATTTCTTAAAGATCAGGTACAATGCCATTACAATGATGTAACTGCAATATCTGGAAAAAAAATGAATTTGTTTACAATTCCACAAGTTAAGTCTTTTAAAGGTGTCCTTCTGCCCTGTTCTGCTATGACAATAATTTCTCAATTTACATTTTGCCAGTCACAAAAAAAGGTTATTTTAGAGCTTCATTATGAAGGAAAACAAAGTTTTCTTTCAACACCAGGAACTTTAAATTATTCACTGGAGATTAATCTTTATTATTCTACAATCTTTATTATTTTCAGTTATTCCAAGTATGAGTCATAGGAAGTGTCAGCTGTGTTAATCCGAATATTGAAACAAACTTTAAATTTACAAAGGATCTGCCTTAGTTAGGGGGGTTGGGGTAAAGAAGAAAGAACACAAGCCTCCTGTCTCCTAGTTTCCTAAGTCTCAGGATTTTGGTGTAAGTTCTGGAGACAGGGCACAGGATTCTACACAGTATTTCCTAAAAGCTTCCTGGGACTCAGACACCCTCACCAGTTGAGCTGACACACATATAAGAACTATTACCCTTAAGAGGGTCAATAAAATGGTATCGCAGCTCAATTAAGTTGCTTCTAGACCTTGTACTTGTTCTGTTTCTATGTCAATTAGTGGAAAGTAACAACATCAGGAGATGGAGAGTATGTATGACTTTATATTCTCCCATGATGCTTATATATATTTTTTCCTTTATAAAGCCACAAAAGAGGCATTTTTCAAGAGATACGACAAACCAGAAAGTGTTTTATGTAAATTATAATAATTAGAAAGGCAGAATGCCTGTCAGAAATAACTAGACTAGAAGCGAGACTTAAATAGTTCTTCTTTAGTCATAAGGAAGGAGTTGAAAAAATGGCACCAAACTGAAGATCCCACTGCACATTTAGAAATAAATTGCCTTACTCACCTAACCAAATTATCTTCATTTGGTTTTTTTCTTTCTTGTCCCCAAAGTAAAGCAAACCACAAATGAACTCCCTATGCATTCTGCTTCTTCTTTGTCCCCTTCTATCTGAGGAATATCTATGTTGTATCTCTTCAGGCCTTGCAGCAAGCACCTCTGATCTCCTACCTTGTCTGATACGTGCATGTGTCCTTACGTATACAACTTGTACTTAGACAAGACACTGGGACTAAAAACAAATTTTATTTCCTGAAAGAGGGTCCATATGTCAAGAGCAAAACTATTTCCTATACATGTAAATCTTTTACATTGTCGACTTCTATAAGACAAATTTGCTTGAAAGTGGTTTCTTGCTTAAAATATGCCAATCATATCTTATTTAACCATCCCATTCAAGTAGTTGTGAAAATGCTCATCTTGAATGGTAAAGTCTATTTCAAAACTTGGTCATATTTTGGAACTCATGCCAAGCTTCTTAAAGCATTGGCATTTTTTTTTTTCTTAGATTTTGTTTGACAGACAGACAGCAAGAGAGGGAACACAAACAGGGGAAGTGGGAAAGGGAGAAGCAGGCTTCCCGTCTGGATCCCAGGACCCTGGGATCATGACCTGAGCGGAAGGCAGACGCTTAATGACTGAGCCACCCAGGCACCCCTAGCATTGGCATTTCTACTGCTTCCTAGAACCTTCCTGACAGCCTCTGCAGATCACACAGTGGCTGCATTACATTTTGTCAGGCAAATTAAACTATAACCGAGGTAATCAGCAATGGAAATAAATTTTAAATTAAAGGCCATTTATAAAACAGCAGGTTTTATTTTTTCTCCTTCCAACACTGTTTTAAGCACCTAAAAAACCATCTTTTTCCATTCCTCCTATCTGAATAAAACTGAAGGGGAAAAAGATTACAAATTTTCAAGAATGAACTCAGCAACTTCTTTCGAGGACCTGGAATTTACACAATAACTGAAAAAACAAAAATATTAAGGGTGACTGGCATTTATTTCATTTTTCAAGAACTGGGTGAAAAAGTCAATGAAAATGAGTTTACATTTTCAATTTCCAGAAAAAGGAAATACAGTTTGCCAGAGAAAAACTGACTTTAATTATGACAACATGATTCCACATAACCATGATCTGAAGCTATTTATGAAAAATATTTTTGTGATTACTAATGCTATTCTCTGCTGCTCTTCAGATATCCCCACCCTATTTACATTTTCAAGAATTTTTCCTTCTAAAGGGAAATGGGAGAAAGAGGCTTGTTTGAATGGCAAAGGATTCCACTGTCCAAAAAGAAATATTAGGACACATTTCTTGTAAAAATGTTAAACATGACTGATACACATCACCTAAAAAGGTAACAATCTTAACTGGTTACTAAATAATATAAGGCATAAAGCTCCCTTTTAATTTCTGTATTTGAGAAAACAGAGAAGTAATCATAAAACGCTTTCTTTAAAAAGCTTAGTCATATAATGTGGATAAATCTCAGAATGTTGAATAAAAGAGGTCAGACACAAAGCAGTTTACGTTGTATGATTCTATTTATATGATGTTTAAAATCAGGCAAAATTTATCTATGTAACAGGTCATAATGATTATTCTTGGGAGTCAGAATTAACTAGGAAAAGAAAGAAACCCACACGTATACGGCCAATTAATATACAACAAAGGAGACAAGAATATAACAATGGGGGAAAAACAGTATCTTCAACAAATGCTGTTGGGAAAACTGGACAGCTACATGCAGAAGAATGAAGGTGGACCACCGCTTCTCACACCATACACAAAAATAAACTCAAAATGGATTAAAGACCTAAGTGTGAGACCTGAAACCATAAAAATCGTAGAAGAGACCACAGGGAATAATTTCTTTGACATAAGCAGTTGTAATGTTTTTCTAAGTATGTCTCTTCAGGCAAGGAAAACAAAAAACAAAAATAAACTACTGGGACTGCATCAATATAAAAACCTTTTGGGGTGCCTGTCAGTTAAATGTGGCTCAGCCAGTTAAATGTCTTGGGGTGGCTCAGTCAGTTAAATGTTTGGGGTGGCTCAGTCAGTTAAATGTCTCTCTTTGGCCCAGGTCATGATCCCCGAGTCCTAGGATCAAGTCCCACATCTGCTGGGCTCCCTGCTCTTCCCTCCGACTCCTCCCCACCTCATGCTCTCTCTCTCTGACTCTTTCTCTCAAATAAAGAAATAAAATCTTAAAAACAAACAAACAAGTAAACAGAAAAATAAATAAATAAAAGCTTTTGAACAGGGAAGGAAACCATCAACAAATAAAAAGACAACCTTCTAAACAGAAGGTATTTGCAAATAATACAACCAATAACAGACTAATAGCCAAAATATAAAACAAGTTACACAACTCAACACCAAAAAACCAAACAATCTGATTAAAAAATGGACAGAGCGGAGATGCCTGAGTGGCTCAGTTGGTTAAGCATCTGCCTTTGGCTCAGGTCATGATCCCAGGGTCTTGAGATAGAGTCCTATGTTTGGCTCCCTGCTCAGCGAGAAGACTGCTTCTCCCTCTACCTGCCACTCACCCTGCTTGTGTTCTTTCTCTGTGGCAAATAAATAAATAAATAAATAAAATCTTTAAAAATATAAAAAAAAATGAATAAAAAATAAAAATAAGAAATGGAGAGAGGACCTGAATAAATAAATAAATAAATAAATAAATAAAATCTTTAAAAATAAAAAAAATGAATAAAAAATAAAAATAAGAAATGGAGAGAGGACCTGAAAAGACATTTTACCAAAGACATACAGATGGCCAACAGACACATGAAAAGATGTTCAACATCACTAATCATCAGGGAAATGCAAATCAAAACTACAACCAGATATCATCTTATACCTGTCAGAATGGCTAAAATCAAAAAGACAAGAAATAAGTGTTGGTGACGCTATGGAAAAAAGGGAAAACTGTGCATTATTGGTAGGAATGTAAATTGTGGCAGCCACTGTGAAAAATAGTATGGAGGTTCCTCAAAAAATTAAAACTAGAAATACTGTGTGATCCAGTAATACGACTACTGGGTATTTACCCAAAGAAAACAAAAATACTAATTCAAAAAAGATACATGCAGCTCTATGTTTATTGCAGCATTATTTACCATAACCAAGATATGGAAGTAGCCTAAGTATCCATTGGTAGACAAATGGATAAGGAAGATGTGGTGTGTACACACACACACACACACACACACAGAGGAATATTACAAGTCATAAAAAAGGACGAGATTTTGCCATTTGTGATCACATGTATGGACCTAGAGGGTATTATGCTAAGTAAGTGAGAAAGAGAAAGACAGATACCATAAGATTTTACTCATATGTGGAATCTAAAAAAACAAGTAAATAAATAATCAAAAAGCAGAATCAGATCTATAAATACAGAGAACAAACCAATGGCTGCCAGTGGGGAGGGGGTGGAGGGTAGGCAAAATGTGTGAAGGGAAGTGGGAGATACAGGCTTCCAGTTATGGAATGAATAAGTCATGGGAATAAAAGGCACAGTATAGGTAATACAGTTAATAATATCATAGGGGACCTGTGCAGCTCAGGTGGTTAAATGTGGAACTCTTGGTTTCAGCTCAGGTCATGATCTTAGGGTTATGAGATCGAGCTCAATGCTGGGTGTGGAGCCTAGTTGAGAGTCTTTCTCTCTTCCCCTCACCCTCTGCCCCTCCTCCCATTCATATGCTCTCTTTCTCTCCCCCCAAAATTAATAATATTGTAATAGCATTGTATGGCAACAGATGGTAGTTATGTTTGTGCTGAGCATAGCATAACATATACAGAAGTTGAATCACTATGTTGTATACCTGAAACTATATAACATTGTGTCTCAACTATAATCAAAGAAGGAGATGCCGAAGGAGGATGAGGAGGAGGGGAAGAAGGAGGAGGAGAATTGAAAGGAAGGAGCATGAGGGATATCTCCCAGGTGTTGGAAAGGCTCTATATCTTGATTTGGGTGGTAGTTATATGAGTGTGTACTTTCATAAAATTCATCAGGCTGTACAATTAACAATAATGCTCTTTATTAAGGTGAAGTGGATTAAGAAGTACAAACTTCCAGTTACTAAAAAGAAAAAAAAATATAACACTTTACTATATACATGGTACCTGAATATTTAAAAAAAAAAAATCCTTAACTGTGAAATTCAAATAATATGTATTTTGAATAAAATTCTTTTTATCAGCCTAAGATGAGGCTAGAAAGCATGACCTGTAGCAACTTTCCTGTTTAAATATATGACTCTTGGGGCGCCTGGGTGGCTCAGTCAGTTAAGTGTCTGCGTTTGGCTCAGGTCATGATCCCAGAGTCCTAGGACTGAGGCCCATGTCAGGCTCCCTGCTCAGCGGGGGGTCTGCTTCACCTTCTCCCTCTGTTTGTGCTTATCACATGCTCTCTCTCTCTCTGTCAAATAAATTTTTTAAAAACGTATGACTCTTTAAATTTGTAAAATGGTCTGTCACATCTTGAGCCAAAAAAATTTCAAATCAAAACAGTGCATTGACTATGTGTTTATGAGGGAGGCGTGGTTTACTACAAGTGCTTCACACACTTGTTAAGCAACTGACATTATTCATTTTAAGAATGCTAGATATTAATTTCATGTTTTATGGTTTGTTTCCAGGGAGAAAAATGGGGTAATGTCGTCTGGTTCAAACACATTTAACTTGAAGGACCTGTTCCTTGTGGCTTTATGAAGACAGGGCAAGATGTAGCTTGTCAAAGACAACTGATACACCCTGTTAATCAAGAAAATTATGATTGTAGATAATTAGGAATGTAGTATATAGAGACTATGTAGGATTTAGTCTTTTAAAAGCTGCATAGACTGTACAAAGATTTACTCAAAAGCTTTTAATCCATAAAAACTTTCTATATTTACTATAAAGGCTTATAAGACAAATAAACCAAGAAATCAGTTTGAAGTTGAGTGCTTTGTCTCTCTTCTCAAGGATGAATTCAGTTATTTATTCTCCATTGGTTCTACCAGATTGGAAGTTGCACATTTCTCTCTTTCTGTTTTCTGATTATCCTTACAAATTTGAAGGATATTTGACTATGCAAGCTCTAAAGTCAGTAAACCTACCATTCCCATAAGTCAGAACCTTAAACTGTTTGAACTCCTATCATTCACCTAGTCTAAACACTATTATCTATAACTTTAAATTTGACATCCTCTTTATTGATGTTTTAATACAGACAATGCTTATTTAGATTTACCATCAAGTTAACTAATTATTCTGCTTATCATTCATTTTTTAAGCCTTCTTCTTCCTTCTGAGTTAAATTTCCTTCTTCCGGAAATATATCTTTTAGTAGTTTCCTCAGTGATGTTTTATTGATGGTAAATATTCACTTTTTCATGAAAATGCTTTTATTTTGACAGTTTAAGAGGATGGAAAATTCTATCTGCCCATAAAATTCTATTCTGATACAGTAGCCATTAGCCACATATGGCTTTCAGGAACTGGAAAATGTGACTAACATAATGAAAAACTGAATTTCACATATATTTTAAATTTTAAAATGAAGGGGCACCTGCGTGGCTAGGTGGTTAAGTGATTTTGATCTCAGGGTCATGTGTTCAAGCCCTGCATTGGACTCTATGCTGGTCGTGGAGCCTACTTAAAAAAATAAATAAATTTAAGAATGAATATTTAATCAGTTCTTGGGAAACTGCTTAAAGTATGCTTTGAATACCTTGAGTATGTAAATATACTTTTTCATCAATACATTTTATAAGACCTAAATATTCTTGATGAAATTTAGAGTGAATTGAGATGGGCTGTGAATATAAAATAGATTTTAAATTAGTATAAATAAGTGTACATCTTATTAATACATTTTTATATTGACCACATATTAGAATATTTTAATATATTAGATTAAATAAAGTACATTAAAATTAACTTCATTTATTTCTTTTTAAACCTTTTTAAACATGGTTCCGAGACTTAAATTATATCTATACATTATATATTACATATAATATATATATTATTATAACTATAATATATTTCCATTAGACAGTGTTGTTCTAGGTTATTCTTCAATAATTTTTCTTCTTTTATTATTTTTAAAATAATTGCAACATATTCTCATAGCAGTTTTAAGATAATATTTTACCAAATTCTGATTCTATTGTTGCTGTTATGAAGTCTGCAATTAGCCTAATTGTTTTTTTTAAGATTTTATTAATTTATTTGGTCACAGACAGAGAGAGAGCATGCACAAAGCAAGGGAGCAGCAGGCAGAGGGAGAAGCAGGCTCCCCATCAAGCAAGGAGCCCGATGTGGGACTCAGTCCCAGGACCCCGGGATCATGACCCGAGCTGAAGGCAGACACTCAACTGACTGAGCCACCAAGGCATCCCAGCCTAATTGTTTTTTCATTGTAACTAATCCATGTTTCCTTTTTTGGTGGCTTTAAAAACATCTTCTCTATATCTCTTGTGTTCTGTATGTCCAAGCCCATGAATCTAGGTATGGATATATCTTTATTTCTTTTGACTATGACTTAAACTTCTCGAATATGAAGATCTATGTATTAATCAATTCTGAAAAATTCTCTACAGTTATATTTTCATTTATTGTTCTATTTCTGATTCTCTCTACTTTTCTTTTTTGGAACTCATATGAGGGGTATGTTGGACCTTCTCATTCAATCTTTCATGAATCCTAACTCCCTTATATTTTTAATCTTTTTTTAAAAAGATTTTTATTTATTTGAGAGAGTAAGAGAGAGCAGGTCAGAGGGAGAAGCAGACTCCCTGAGGAGCTGGGAGCTCGATGCAAGACTCGATCCCAGGACTTTGGGATCATGACCTGAGCTGAAGGCAGTTGCTTAACCGACTGAGCCACTCAGGCGCCCTCCCTTATATTTTTAATATCCAAGAGAACTCCTCAGTTCTACTGTACAGTTTACTAATTTTCTCCATAAAAAGAAAAGGGAATCTGTGTAAACTGTTTTTAAAGATCTCCTATGAGGTTATAAGCTTAGGACTTATATATTTAATTTGTAGATGTTTTAATTTTTTTTTATCCTGCCTATATTAATTTGCTAAGCTTACCACTACAAATATCAGAGCCAGAGTAACTTCAACAATAGAACTTTCTTACAATTCTGGAATCTAGAAATCTAAGAGCATGGTGCCAGTAGGCCTGGTTTCTGTTAAGGTCTCGCTCTTTGGCTTGTCAGTGGCCATCTTCTCCTTGTGTCCTCACATAGTCTTTGCTCTGTGTGTGTCTGTCCTAACTTCTTATTATTAAAACATCAGTCATATTGGATTAGAGCCCACTCAAATAACCTCACTTTAACTTAATTAACTCTATAAAGACCCCACCTCCAAATACAGTCATGTCATGAGGTATCAGGAGTTAGGATTTCAATATAGACTCTTGAGAGAACAAAATACAGCTT
This sequence comes from Nasua narica, assembly GCA_028533885.1. NCBI lineage: Eukaryota > Metazoa > Chordata > Mammalia > Carnivora > Procyonidae > Nasua > Nasua narica. Next base: position 62,314,770 of record CM052800.1, on the reverse strand, counting down.
GTAACACTGCCTGTTTTTAAAAATTTCAGTATCTTGAACTTTCGCCCCTTATATTTCTAACCACTTTAATATATTAAACTTTGTATACTGTTTATATATACTGATCAGATGATTCTATTATAAGAATTTGATATTATTAATTTTTAAAGGTGGGGAATCTCCTTCTTCTATTTGACCAATAAAGAGAAAAATAAACCAAGACAGTGAAGGTCAGCATTTGATTGGAAAATATTTTCTTTTAAAAACACAGAGTTTTGGGGCACTTGGGTGGGTCAGTCAGTTGAGCGTCTGCCTTTGACTTGGGTCATTATCTTGGGGTCCTGGAGTTGGGCCCCACATCGGGATCCCCTGCTTAGCAGGGAGTCTGCTTCTCCCTCTGACCTCTCCTTCTGCCCCTCCACCGCTTGTGCTCTCACTCTTGCAAATAAATAAAATCTTAAAAAAAAAAAAAGTAAGAGTTTCAAAACAAAACCCCCCAGAAATCCCAGAGTTTCAAATTAAGACAAAAGGCTAAGTTCTAAACTCAAAAATAATTTTTGAAAACATTTCATATATTTTTAAAGTAGCTTTATTAAAACATAATACAACACATAATAACAACATATATTAAAAGAATACAATTTGATGTTCTGACATTTAAATACACTTGTGAAAATATTATCACAATCAAGATAATAAACATATCCATCATCCCCCAAAAGTTTTCTAATACACTTTGTAATCTCTACATTCTATCCCTTCTTGAACTTTTCATCCCCAAGCAACCACTAATCTGCTTTATTACTATAGTTTAGTTTGCATATTTTAGAGTTTTAGATTAGAATCATACAGTATGGTTTTTTTTTTGTCTGACTTCTTTCATTATTTTGAAATTAATCCACATTGCTCCATGTATCAATAGTTTACCTTTTTTATTGCTATGTATTGTTTCATTATATGGACACACTACAATTTGTTTACCCATTCACCTGTTGAAGGACATTTGGTTTGTTTCCAGGTTTCGCCTACTGCAAATAAAGCCATGATAAATATCTACATACAGGGCTTCGTATGAACATAGGTTTTAATTTCTTTTGGTTAAGTACTTATAAGTGTATGATAAATGTATATTTAAGTTCTTGTAAGAACTTTACAAGAAACTTTTAAAACGTTTCTAAAACGTGAAACTGGATCATTTTATATCCCCACTAGCAGTATATATATTCTAGTAGATGTGAAATAATATCTCTTTGTGGCTTTAATCTTACCTCTTCCTGATGACTAATGATATTGAGATTTTGTATTTCCCTGAAGTCTAATGATTTCAAGTTATTTGAAATCAGAAATCTGTGTATCTTCTTTGGAATGCTAGCTCTTTAAATCTTCTGCCCATTTTGGGGTTTTTTTTGCTACTTACTAATAAGTTTTGAGAATTCTTTATATATTCTGGATACAAGCCTTTTATCATTTACATCATTTACAAGTATTTCCTCCCAGTTTGTGACTTCTGTCATTCTCTTAATAATGTATTAAGAAGAGTGCCTGGGTGGCTCAGTCATATAAGCTGAGTTAATTTTGTTAATTAACCTGAGTTAATTAACCCGAGTTAATTTTGGCTCAGGTTATGATCTCAGAGTCCTAAGATTGAACACCTTGGGCTCTGTGCTGAGTGTAGAGCCTGCTTAAGATTCTCTCTCTGTCCCTTTCCTTCTGCCCCTCCCCTCATTCTCATGCTCTCTCTCTCCCTCAAAAAAAATTTTTTTTTGCCTCTATGTTCATGAGTTATATAGGTCAATAGTTTTAATTTCTTTAATATCGTTGTCTGATTTTGATATTAATGTTGACCTCACAGAATTAGTTGGGAAGTATTTGCTTCCCTTCTATTTTCTTCAAGTGTTTGATATAGAATTGCTATTATTTCTTCCATAAATTTTTAGAATTCTCTAGTGAAGCAATGTGCGCTTGGGGTTTTCTTTGTGGAACATTTAAAAATATACATTCATTCATCTTCATAGATATATGACAATTCAGATTGTCTACTTGTTCTTGAATAAACTTTGGTAGTTTTTGTCTTTTAAGGTGTCCATTTCAATTTCAACATTGAATTTCAATTTCTATTTCCATTTTTCAACATCTTTGGTCATAACTTTCCCTTATTCTTTTAATATCTGTAGAATCTGAAGTGATGTCAGTTTTGTTCCCTGATGTATTTCTCCAAACATCCTGTTACTATGCTCATAGAAAGGCTATCAATTATTAATTTTACTTTATTGTCATGTATAATGAAGTAATTTTATGGCCCTAAATAGGTATTGCTCATAATGACTTATTTTTAAGATAGTTATATTAGTTCTGCTCTGCCAACATTAATTCTTATAGGTCATTTCAACCGGGCCATGTTCCCTTATCTCTAAAAATTAATAGGTGAAATGCTTTAAGATTTATTTATTTATTTGAAAGAGGGAGAGAGAGAGCATGAGCAGGGAGGAAGGAGAGGGAGAAGGAGATGTTCCGCTGAGCACGGAGCCTGACATGGGGCTTGGTCCCAGGACACCGGGATCATGACCTGAGCTGAAGGCAGATGCTTAACAACTGCACCACCCAGGTGCCTTCCCTAAAAGTTATTTATTTATCTATTTATTTACTTACTTATTTATTTTTAAAATATTTATTTATTTATTTGACAGAGAAACAACGAGAGAGGTAACACAAGCAGGGGGAATGAGAGGGAGAAGCAGGTTTCTCGCAGAGCAAGGAGACCAGTGAGGGTTTTCCTCCCAAGATCCTGGGATTGTGACCTGAGCCCAAGGCAGATGCTTAACGACAGAGCCACCCAGGCACCCTGAAAGTATTTATTAATGAAAGCAAACGCATAAAATTAAAAAAAAAGAAAAAACTTACATTTCACTTAATTTTGATAATAAAATCATACACAACTCGTAAGTGTTTTTAAAAAAGGTATTCACAAATTCTACTTTTTAAAACACTTTTCAAGAAGCGAGGAACAGAGAAGTTTATTTGATATTTGTTCCGGATATTTACAGTAATTTGTTTTCATTCATGCATATAAATGAGTGTTTACAATGAAACACCACCAAAGGTGTCTTTTTGCCCTGCTCTCTGCAACCTTATTCAAATTTGTTTCCCAAAAAGAATAAGAAATATAATAGACTTCTTAATTTTCCAAGGATACTTGCTGTTAACTCTTTGATTGTTTTTATTTAGACAGCAAACGTTGCTCATTTTTCAGCACTTTATCAAAATGCTTTATTCTATTTTTTTTTTTTGAGAATGCATTTGCATTCTTTTTTTTTTTTATTAGAGAGCGAGAGACTGAGAATGAGAGGGGAGAAGGTCAGAGGGAGAAGCAGACTTCCCGCAGAGCCGGGAGTCCGATATGGGACTCGATTCCGGGACTCCGGGATCATGACATGAGCCGAAGGCAGTTGCTCAACCAACTGAGCCACCCAGGCGCCCCGCTTTATTCTATTTTTAACTATTTATTTAATTTACTAATTTCATTAGTTATTATCTCATTTAATAAACAGGGAACCAGAAATGACTACATATAAAGGGATTTATATCCTTGCCTCAGTAAGGGAGATTATCTCTTTTCATTTGATTAGTCATGAAGAGGCAACTTTAGCAACAACCAATCGTCCACACTAATACTTTAAAATCCCTTAGATTCAAAACATCTGTTTTCTGCAAAGAGCAACAGTTCCATAACTAAGGGGAAAAAAATGACTGTTTTGGGGAACTAATATTGCAAACTAAATTTTCCAAGACAGCAATAATTTCAGTTCTAAAGATGATCTAGAAAGCACATGAAGATGGCATTGCTCTTATTAATTAGGACCACTTAGTTCTTGCATGAATTCATCCATAATGTAAAAGCTAAAATCTTAAATGAATATATATTTTCTGACATTAGCTATGCCTTCCAATCAATTAATAAAGTGCACTGAGAAACATAGTTAAAGTGTCACAATATGGAAGTACCCCTAATGAAATTCTACCAGAACTTTTATTTCATTTACCACTTTAATTTCTTAATTTAAAAAATGTGCCAAAAAAAAAAAAAAGAGGGGAGTGTCCCTGGGTGGCTCAGGACATGATCCAGAGTCCTGAGATTGAGCCCCACACTGAGCCCCACATCAGGCTCCCTGCTCAGCGGGGAGTCTGCCTCTCCCTCTCCCTCTACTCCTCCCCAGCTCATGTTTACTCTATCTCTCAAATAAATAAAATCTTTTAAAAAAATAAGCAAAAAAGTAAAATCCAGCTGTCTACTATCTACAAATTATACCTAAATTACAATACAGATGATTTGAAAGGGAAGAAGGAGAAAAGATATACTAGGTAAATGGCAAGGAAAAGCAGCAGAGGTGGGAATATTAAGAGTAGACTGGATAGAATTTAAGTCAATGAATGAGTAGTAAAAGGAATAAAAAAGAGTTATTTTATATTGATGAAATATCCAGTCCATTTAAATTAGTCATTAACCAATATATGCATCACGCAAAATAGCATGAAAACACATATTGGCAGTAGTAAGAAGACAGGCAAAGACATCATTTTAATGGGAGATTTTAGCTATCCCTATGAATTTGACAGATTAAGTATACAAACTAATATGGTTACAGAAAAATTTTTAAAGCACTAATATTAACAAGGTTAATTTATATCCTAGAAATAGAAAATACACATTCTTTTCAAATTCCCACAGAATATTTTACAAAATAGACAATGTGCAAGGCCATAACAAAATTACCCTGATCCCCAAACCAGGCAAAGACCCCATTAAAGAGGAGAATTTCAGACCAATATCCCTGATGAATATGGATGCCAAAATTCTCAACAAGATCCCAGCTAATAGGATCCAACAGCACATTAAAAAGATTATTCATCATGACCAGGTGGGATTTATCCCTGGGATGCAAGGGTGGTTCAACATTCGCAAATCAATCCATGTGATAGAACAAATCAACAAGAGAAGAGAGAAGAACTACATGGTCCTGTCAATAGATGCAGAAAAAGCATTTGACAAAATTCAGCATCCGTTCCTGATTAAAACTCTTCAAAGTATAGGGATAGAAGGAACATTCCTCAACATCATAAAGTCTACCTATGAAAAGCTCACAGCAAATATCATTCTCAATGGGGAAAAGCTGACAGCCTTCCCTTTGAGATCAGGAACACGTCAAGGATGCCCACTCTCACCACTCTTGTTCAACATAGTACTAGAAGTCCTTGGAACAGCAATCGGACAACAAAAAGAAATAAAAGTTATTCAAATTGGAAATGAAGAAGTCAAACTCTCTCTCTACGCAGATGAAATGATACTTTACATGGAAAACCCAAAAGACTCCATCCCCAAACTACTTGAACTCATACAGCAATTCAGTAATGTGTCAGGATACAAAATCAATGCACAAAAATCAATTGCTTTCCTATACACTAACAATGAAAATATGGAAAGGGAAATTAGAAAATCAATTCCATTTACTGTAGCACCAAGAACCATAAGATACCTGGGAATAAACCTAACCAAAGAGGTAAAGGATCTGTACTCGAGGAACTACAGAACACTCATGAAAGAAATTGAAGAAGACACAAAAAGATGGAAAAGCATTCCAT
>CM052800.1:62221647-62308654 GCA_028533885.1 Nasua narica | reverse complement strand
TGTTGGTGGGAATGCAAGTTGGTGTAGCCACTTTGGAAAACAGTATGGAGATTCCTCAGGAAATTAAAAATAGAGCCACCCTATGACCCTGCAATTGCACTACTCGGTGTTTACCCCAAAGCAGCAGATGCAGTACAAAGAAGGGCCAAATGTACCCCAATGTTCATAGCAGCAATGGCCACAATTGCCAAACTGTGGAAAGAACCAAAATGCCCTTCAACAGATGAATGGATAAGGAAGATGTGGTGGTACATCTATACAATGGAAAATTATGCCTCCATCAGAAAGGATGAGTATCCAACTTTTGTATCAACATGGATGGGACTAGAAGAGATTATGTGGAGTGAAATAAGTCAAGCGGAGAGAGTCAGTTATCTTATGGTCTCACTTACATGTGGAGCATAAGGAAAATCATGGAGGGCATCGTGAGAAGGAAGGGAAGGGTGAATGGGGGGAAATCGGAGCGGGTGATGAACCATGAGAGACTGTGGACTCTGAGCAACATACCGAGGGGTTTGGAGGGGAGGGGTGGGGGGGGTTGGGTGAGCCTGGTGATGGGTATTGAGAAGGGTACGTATTGCATGGAGCTCTGGGTGTGGTGCGTGAAAAATCAATCTTGTAACACTGAAAAAATAAAATAAACATAATTGGGGAAAAAATAAATATAATAAATAAATAAATAAATATGGTGTCTTTCAATAAGGTCATGCTTAGATATCATTATTCTATAGATAATAGCCACAGTAATTTTGCTTTAAAAAAGGCTAAAAATCTTTAAATTGCTGGGAGGCTCAAAAAGATGAAGCAGTAACGTTTTCTTAATTTGCGTCCAATAATCCCCCAGTGGAAATGCTTATTTCCAGCCTTGTATTCATAGGAGCTCATCCTTACACTTATATACCGAAAAAGACACAGGAGCCCATATACAAGTTCAAGACGATAGGGGAAGAAACACTACCCATCAGAACCAAAACTAAGGTTTATATAATAGACACAAAAAGACAAAACCAAGGGAAGAAAAAACATTTTAGAAAAACAAACTTCTTAGAGACCACTGTATTTTACTTGCTTTTCCACTGCTAGCATTCCTACTGTTATTCATAAGGGTGTGTACTAGAAAACCAAATCCAACACCATTCATTCACAAACTAGGCAAACTAATAATTGTTTTATTTCAATTTGTTATAATTTCTCCTATTTCAGGACAAGAACTTGGGCCAAAAAGACACCCATGTTTGTGTTATCAAACAAAGGAATGAAAATCTAAGAGATTTCAGATTAAAAAAAATCAAATAAGCATAAATTTCCTCCAAATAAATACAAATTGGCAATTATATTAGTTGGTAATTTCTAGATTGCCAAAGAAGTCAAATTCAATTTCTTTATATTACTGTTGTTTCCCTGCAAACTGGACTGAAGGCCTTATGGTATCCAGCTCCCACTGGACAGTGTTTAAGACCTAAATGCCTCACAAGTCATTTATAACATAACCAGTAAGTCTCTCCATTGTAATATGCCAATACGCTGTGCGCAGTAATTGTATCTTAATGACAAGTACTTTACATTCAGACATTCGATCTCTATTAACATTATAAAATTTGAAAGAAGAAAACCCCCCAGGTATTTGCAGTGTGCCAGATACTCTGTATGAGTCATGGCCAGGGCAGTGATCCTGCCATTAGTATAATAAAAAGAGGTATTATCTCTGCCTCCTTTGAACATCTGTAGTACTTACTGCCCCAATCATTTATTTGGCACAGTTTTGAAGTAGTAAACTCTTCATATGCATCTTGTCTGATCTGAGTGAATCTTTAAGGGCAACAGTGTCATCCTCTACTTGGGATCTTCCACACAAAACCTCACAGCCCACAATTGTTTCTTAAATATTAAACTATTGTTAATTAACAAAGGGATGCCACCAACATATCCTTCCTTTAACAACATCTTTGGAGCATGGTTATTGCTCTACATTCTGGAATGCCCATACTTCTAAATTGTCTGAAAAATTAAAATGAAGCAAACAAAGACAATGTCTACTTAAAATAGCTAGATTTATGGTAAGTGGGATTATATAAAATGAATAAATTTTCCTTAAAGTAATTCTAACTCTAATGAAAGATCCTCAAACACTTAGTTTATAGCAGATTGGGAGGGTTCTAACACTATTTCAAATTCTTGTCCCTGGATTAGAAAATAAAAGCAACTATGACAAAGCTTTATCATCTGTCTCCAAACATTCTTCCTCTCTGCTCTAGACCTTATACTCAATGAGTGGTCACCCCTACACCTTCCAAAAGGTTCCCATGGCTCATGGTCTTCAGCAATTCCACTATATAATGATTCTCTAACATGTATCAGAATATCCTTAAGGACTTGATAAACACAAATTGCTGGGCTCTATACCTTGAGTTTCATTATTCATTCATTCAGTCTAGCATGGGCCTACGTTATATGCACTTCTAACCAGTTTCCGGTGATGGTGATGCTTCTCATCCAGACACCATACTTCAAGAAACTATTATATGCTCAAATCTTCCCCATTTTCTGTAACAATTATTGTGTCTGATTAAATTACTCGAATCAATTTTAAAGTTTAATTCTTCTTTTAGATGAAACTTGGTTTCTTTATCTACTATCCTAAATAGATGTTGGCCATGTGGACTGAATGGTGAATACCATCTTATATAGACCATTTCAGTAGAGTATTAAATGTTTTTGTCCAGAGAGTGACTCCCTAACTTTTCCAGCTCCAAAATGCCACACAGTCATTTGGACCAGGTGATCATCTCTATAGGGAAGCACAAACTAGTTATTCAGTCTACATTATCCCAATTTAGAGTTATAGAGATGCACATATTATTTTCTCTGCCTGGAACGTTTTCCCCTTCTTCTTCTATGGTTAACTTCTCTTCTTTTGGGTCTTAGCTCAGAGGTGACTTATTCAGGGAACCTTCTTTTTCTTCCCCATGACCAGGTCAAATCCTATTAGGGGTCATAGTCACTGATTCCCCTCCTTTGTAGCCCTTGTCATGGTTGCATATTTACATTTGCTTATATAAGTATTTTAACTAATAGCAATTTTCTGCACTGCATTACAAGCTCTAGACAGATAGGCAAAGTTTTCGGTTTTGATCAGCATTGTATTTTTTTTTTTTTACACATGGGGACAGGACCTGTCGGCAGAGAGTGCTGCACCGGGGTCATGAGGAGTGGGCCATTATGTACTTTTTTTTTTTAAAGATTTTATTTATTTGACAGAGAGAGACGGCGAGAGAGGGAACACAAGCAGGAGGAGTGGGAGAGGGAGAAGCAGGCTCCCCACTGAGCAGGGAGCCCCATGCGGGGCTCGATCCCAGGACCCTGGGATCAGGACCCGAGCCAAAGGCAGATGCCTAATGACTGAGCCACCCAGGCACCCCTGATCAGCATTGTATTTTCAGCACCCAGCACAATATGAGCAACAAAGAAGATGTTCAAATAAAGGTAGACAAGATCTGAGCTTTTTTTAGCCCAAAGAAAGATAAACAGTATTCCTTTCTATATTCTGCCTCCTTATCTGTTTTTCAGCTACCTGATATGAAAAAAAAAAAAAAAGATAAGAAAGAAAAAGACAAAAAGACTTACCTTTTCTGAATAATTCTTGTAGACTTTCAGCACTTTGATTTAATACAGCCCATATTTCTTCTTCCTGCAGAGGTCCACCCCGAACCTCCAGGGCCTCGGCTAGTGACACGTGCATATTACCTAAGAAACAAAGGTAACATGGGCTATGCATCAGCAACTTGTACTGCACTTGCAGTAGTGAAAGTTCCATACCAGTGATGAGAGACTGAGGTTCTTGGCTACCTAATTTCTCATTATGGTCTTCAATCTAGGTATCATCCTACAGCTCAAATTCATGGAGGATAAAGGAATTGGAGGGGAAAAAACCTCAAAACAGCTCCTTGCTCTAGCCCCATAGGGTCATCTTTCTGGTGTGAAAAGAAAAGAGGTGGTGACTATTTCATGGAAGAAGACAGAGAGCTCACGGTACCAGGAGTAGCAAAGTGCAGATGATTACATCAAAACAGCCAGATTGAACAGAAGGCCTAAACAGAAGATTAGTCCTAGGCTTCATCCTGTCCATCCCAGGTAGAAAGAGGAGAGGAGCTCCTATAGCCTCGGTGCATGGAGATCAAAGAAGATGGTACACATTTCTTTCATTCACTAATTGATTTCTCTATCTTCGATATATATAGTATAACTATAAATTTTGTACTGAGTGGACTTAACTACTTCTAGATCCAGCTATGATGCCAACTTATCTTTTGCCCTTGGAAAAGTCATTTCGCCTCTAAACCTCAGTTTTCTATCTGTGACATGGGAATAATAATAATTAATAACAATAATAATGCCATTTGGGGGTTTATAATGGAGAAAAAGTCTATTCCTGTAAACATGCTTTAATGTTCTAACTCTATGGAGATTGAATTAATAAAAAATCAGAAGGGTGACTTTGTGGGGATATTTTTGTAGGGTCAGTTTTTTCAATGGCATTCAATTAAGTGGGTGATATAATGACAATTTTTAAGGTTTTCTATGGGGCACAATAATCCTACTTTCATTGTGAAAGGGGGGAATGCAGCTACTCAATATCATCATATTAAGTTTCTCACATTGACATTTCTTTTTTTTTTTAAGATTTTATTTATTTATTTATTAGGAAAGAGAGAGAGTGAGAGACAGAAGGTCAGAGTGAGAAGCGGACTCCCCATGGAGCTGGGAGCCCGATGTGGGACTCGATCCCGGGACTCCGGGATCATGACCTGAGCCGAAGGCAGTCGCTCAACCAACTGCGCCACCCAGGGGCCCTCACATTGACATTTCTTGAAAAGAAAATTGCTCTTGATCACTAAGATTTTTTACCCATCCCAACCAATTTAAGTGTAATGTGCATAATGTACATTTCTTGGTAGGCAGAAGCAGGTGGGTTTGGAAGAGAAGCTAGAGAGAGTGGAAAAAGTTAAATGCTTATTTTCTGTAATTATATCCTTCATTATATCTTAAAATTAACCTATAAAAACAGCTGTTTCAGATGAAAGCTGACTTTGTTTACTCAACAAACAAGGATAGCTAATATTTTAATTTATATTTATGATACTTTAACCCAGACTGAAAAAAAGCAACCCCAGCTACAAATGAAGACAGCCTTGTCTTGTTAATTTCCTTTTCAAATATTTACTATAGGATTTTACGCTTAGAATCTGCCTTGAGGGGTGTGCACTGAAATGCACAATGTAGTAGTTAAAAGGGAAGATATATATTGCTTAGAAAAAGCCAAAGGCATTTTTACTTAGCTTATATAGAAGTGATTATCAGGCACCCATCCCCCCCAAAAAACTGTTTTTAATGCACTTGATTAAATTATAGTACATTAAAAAAATAAGGCTGCATTGCTTTCTAAGAGACGTCTAAGTTATTATCTTCTACATAAAATACTGTACAAAATTTGAAGTTTCAACAGACGCATCAAGATACTATTAGAAATCAGATACCAACAGGATTTGTGAGAAAGTCTACCCTGTAGCAAATTTCCAAAGTAAGATATCTGAGAACTGGTTACCTAGCTCTAAAGCCTACATATCAGATAAAAAGAGTAGAGAGAAAATTGCAAATGAAGAATTTCTTTGAAGATAGCTGTACTGATTTTCATGCCTCCACCAAAGCAGGAGGTGCTTTGTTTGACCTCTACCTGGTAAAAGAGGCTTTTGTGGGACCTCTGCGTTTCCTGATATTAGGGAGGATGCCATTGGGAGGACATCACATGCCGGTGCCTGAGGAGGGCACATGAGATTCAGAATGAGGAAGCATGCTGTTTTGGGGGTGGGGAGGTGTAAATAAGCAGGCCCACACAGAAGGCCAGCTTGGAGCTACCAAATTCCTACTCAGATGATGAAAATGTTACAAATTTCAGGTTGTGGTAATGGATGCATAACTGTGTCTGTACTAAAAACCACTGAAGGTACATTTTAAAATTTTATGATATGTCAATTATATCTCTGGAAAGGTATCTTAAAAAAAAAAATACCAACCCTTCTCAGAGTACTTCTTGAGTTCCTAGAGTACGTCCAGAAGGGGGAAGGTGTGGGAAGGGTGGATGAACAGGAAGGATGAGGGGGTAGGAAGAGAAGGAGAAGGAAGAGGAAAAAGAATTTGGTACTGGCTCATAGGAGGATTCATTTTTTGAAATGTCACAGGAAGTATGGTTCCAGTAAAGATCTCTGAAGAACACACAAAAGTACACGTAACAGAAAAAGTCAGCCTTAAGAACTTAACAAGTTCAAAAAGAGTTACAGGTCAGGTAAAAGATTGTTTGCCTCTCTCTCTCTTTCTTCAGGCCCCTAGTTTAAATTCTGATGGGATCAGATAAAGCAACTTGCCAGTGGGTAAGGAGATAAGCAACAAAAAGAAAAGTCAAGCACAGGGCTTCCCACCTGTAGCTAATCATAGCAAGGGGAGGGAATAGTTTTAGCTTTGAAAGAAGACTGAAGTGCTGATTAATATACTAACTAGGCACTTTTAATTAGGGAATTGACACTGTATTTTCAACTTGAGTAACTATAGTTATTAAGTGACTATAAGGAGAGAATTGTGGACCTGAGTTTTTATTTTTAACTTTTATTTATTTGTTATTTGTTTGTTTATTTATTTAAAGAGAGAGTTGTGTGTGTGTCCACATGCATGTGAGTGGGGGTGGGCAGAGGGAGGAGAGAGAGAGAATCAAGCTGGCTTCATGCCCAGTATGGAGCCCGCTGCTGGGGTTTGATCTCACCACCCTGAGATCATGACTTGAACCAAAATCAAATATCAGGCACTTAACTGACTCAGACACCCAGGTGCCTCAGACTCAGTTTTTCACAGAGGCAAGAGAAGAACTCTTATGAAAGGAAGGAAGAAAGGACGGAAGGAAGGAAGGTAAAGGACAAAATAAATTGTTTATGATTACACCTTATACATTGTAAAAAAAGTGATCTCCATCACACACAGTTTTAAATCTTAAGATTCAGATTTTTACTTATTTTTAAAGGAATAGGTTTTTAAAATATAATTATTTCCTATAAGAAAATGAAAAAGTAAAAGTAACTTCTCAACACAACAGAATTTTTTCAGTGTTTGACTTTTCAATCTATAAAGATTACTAATTAAACTTCTGCTGCTTGACTCAATCAGGCTGAATTATATTTTATTAATCCTCTTTATTAAAAAGTTTTTGTCTATTCAGTGTAGTAGGATCTCTATGCATCTTTGGTTAGAACTTGTTAGAACTGCAAAACATAGAAGGAACATTGTTTTTTAAAGCAATATTATCTAGCTAACAGCACAGATTTGATGCTTGTAATTTATAATTTGCTAAGAAAGAGGTTTAGATTTTTAAAAACTGCATCACCCTTCTAATTGCCCAATCTCAAAACTTAATGTAATTTTAAAGCAGCTTTCTAAAAATCAAACAACGCTATACCTTCTAGATTGTCTACTATCACCACGTTTGGCAACTGCTTACCTTCATCATCATTTTTTTTCTATTAATTTTATTTACCTTTACTACAGCTTTCCAGAGCATTAATTTTGAGGAAAGACAAGACAAAGGAATGAAAGAAAGGCAGAAGTAGAAGGATGCAAAAAAAAAAAAAAAAAAAAAGTGGAGAAAAAGAAGCTTAAAGTCAACCAATAGATGAGGAAACAATTTGTCATGAAAATTAACATTTTTTTAAGATTTTTTTTTTTTAAATCGACAGAGAAAGAGAGCGAAAGCACAAGCAGGGAAAACTATAGAGGCAGAGGGAGAAGCAGGCTCCTGCTGAGCATGGAGCCCGATGTGGGACTCGATCCTGGGACTCATGACCTGAGTCAAAGGCAGATGCTTAATCTACTGAGCCACCCAGGCACCCCATCATGAAAATTCTTGGAAGTGTATTACTTTAGTTGTTTTCTTTAGGGACAGTATCAGAAAACCTGGGGTACAAATGAATGACGAATTATTTTATTATCAAAGAGGTTCAGCTTTACAGTAAATTTAACTGTATTCTTCACTTTTGTTTCTTTGAATACTGTTGGTTACATAAGTTTAAGGGAAGACTTTTAAAGAAGAAAAATGAATTATATTACATAACCAGAATCACTATTGTGTTTTTGGTTAACATAAGTATTAACTGTCATGACCTTAAACCTGTGCTTGGTCCGACAAAGCCACAAAAGGATTCTAACAGATGTCATTTTAATCCTGAGAGATTTGTGTCACTCACAAATAGGGAGCACAGAAAAGTGATTCCAAAAAGAATGAAATAGTAAACAGATTAATTGAATCCAATCAAGTCATGTAACAACCTGTCTGGAGGGGTAGACTAATGAATTAAGTGTGTCTAAGTTGATTCTAAGGAAATAAGGCTGTAAGAGTACCCTGATTTTGGACAAAACAACTATAGAATAGAGCTCTGAGTGTGCCACTAGTTTGGGGCAAAGATCCACTCACCATCCTGGCTAAGGACAACTTTGGCATTAAGTAACCATGAGTTGAGGGGCGCCTGGGTGGCTCAGTGGGTTAAAGACTCTGCCTTTGACTCAGGTCATGATCTCAGGGTCCTGGGATCAAGCCCCGCATTGGGCTTTCTGCTCAGCAGGGAGCCTGCTTCCCCCTCTCTCTCTGCCTGCCTCTCTGCCTACTTGTGATCTCTCTCTCTCTCTCTGTCAAATAAATAAATAAATAAAATCTTTAAAAAAAAAAGAGAGAAACCATGAGTTGAGAAAGCAACCTCCAAAATTATAAGTATCTTTTAACCCAAAAAGATTCACAATGAAGTTTATAAAACGTTTAAGAGAAGTAAGCTCATATATTGGGATTTCTGAAAATTAAAGAATCTGTGGGGCGCCTGGGTGGCTCAGATGGTTAAGTGTCCGGCTCCTGATTTCGGCTCAGATCATGATCTCAGGATCCGGGGACTGAGCTCTGCACTGGGCTCCTTGCTGGGTGGGGCACTTGCTTGAGATTCTCTCTCTTCCTGTCCCCCTGCTCATGCACTCTCTCTTTAAAACAAATAAATTAAAACAAAGCAAAACAAAACAAAATTAAAGAAACTGAATATATTTGGTATTTAGTTGTGTCTAATGTTTAAGAGAACTAGGTCAGATAGAATAACAGATATAATTTGTGATGCCAATTTAAATAATGTAATTGAGAAAACGAGTTTAGACTTGTATTTTATTTTATTTTTTAAGATTTTATTTATTTATTTGACAGAGAGAGAGCACAAATAGGCAGAGCGGCAGGCAGAGGGAGAGGAAGAAAAACAGGCTCTCCACCAGTCAGGGAGCCCGAGGTGGGGCTCAATCCCAGGACCCTGGGATGATTACCTGAGCTGAAGGCAGACGCTCAACCAACTGAGCCACCCAGGCGCCCCCAGACTTGTATTTTAAAATGTACAAAATGCCATTGGAACATCTAAGAGAACTTAAATCTTAGCCTACATATAAGTTTTCATTCATCAGATTTATTTAAGTACTCAGGAAGGGTTTCTTTTGTCAGACAACTGAAATACCTTTTATTTTTTAAAGATTTATTTATTTCAGAGAGAGAGCACAAGTGGGAAGGACTGAGGATAGGCTAGAGAGAGAATCTCAAGCTGACTCCGCAATGAGCAAATCTGACACAGGGCTCAATCTCACGACCCCGGGATCACTACCGGAGCCCAAATCAAGAGTCAGAGACTCAACCAATTGTGCCACCGAGGTGCCCTTTAAATACTTTTAAAAATTTACTTTTAATTGTGTGAGTGCAGTTTAAAATATTTAAGAAAAATTAATTAAGTTTGAAAATGTGATTACACAATCAAAGAACTCCTTAAAAGTGACTATTAAAATCGTCTGCAAGTACAATAAAATAACTAAATTGACCTTAAAGCTTAAGAACTAGGTTTTAGAACTTTTAATTTAATAAAAATTTTAAAATAATTTTCTTTTTTTAAGATTTTATTTATTTATTTGACTGAGAGAGAGAGAGATCACAAGTAGGCAGAGAGGCAGGCAAAGGGAGAGGGAGAAGCAGGCTCCCTGCTAAGCAAAAAGCCCGATGCGGGGCTCGATCCCAGGACCCTGAGATCATGACCTGAGCCGAAGGCAGAGGCTTTAACCCACTGAGCCACCTGGGCACCACTAAAATAATTTTAAATAACCTTTTCTGCATACAATAATACCTCAGCAGCCATTTTTTAAAAAAACTATTTTAGAAAGAAAGAGAGCACACGAATGGGACTGAGTGAGAGGGAGGGAGAATCTCAAGCAGACTCTTCACTGAGCATGGAGCTGATGCAGGGTGGACATGGGGCTCAATCTCACGACCCTGAGATCAAGACCTGAGCCGAGATCAAGACATGAGCCAAAATCAAGAGTTAGATGCTCAACGAACTGCACCACCCAGAGGCCCCCATGCCAAATGGCCCCAGAGGCCATTCTTTTTAAAAGTTAGGAGAAAATTGGGGCGCCTGGGTGGCTCAGTAGGTTAAAGCCTCTGCCTTCGGCTCAGGTCATGATCTCAGGGTCCTGGGATCGAGCCCCGCATCGGGCTCTCTGCTCAGTGGGGGGCCTGCTTTCCCTTCCCCCCGCCTGCCTCTCTGCCTACTTGTGATCTCTCTCTCTCTCTGTCAAATAAATAAATAAAAATCTTAAAAAAAAAAAAAAGTTAGGAAAAAATCAATTAGACAAAGTTTTCTTAAATACAATATCAAATGGAAAAGGGGACCATCTTGCGTGGTTGATGGGAATGCAAACTGGTGCTACCCTGGAAAATAGTATGGAAGTTCCCCAAAAAAGTTAAAAATAGAGTTACCCTATGATCAGACAATTGCACTAGTAGGTATTTATCCAATGGATACAAAAACAGTGATTCCAAGGGGCACATGCACCCCAATGTTTATAGCAGCAATGTCCACAATAGCCAAACTATGGAAATAGCCCAGATGTCCATCTACACATGAGTGGATAAAAGATATGGTGTGTGTACACACACACACACACACACACACACACACAAATATTATGCAGCCATTAAAAAGAATGAAGTCTTGCCATTTGCAACAATGTGGATGGAATTAAAGAGTATTAATGCTAAATGAAATATGTCAGTGAGTAAGACAGATACTATATGATTTCACTCATATGTGAAATTTAAGAAACAAAACAGATGAACATAGAAGAAGGAAAGGAAAAATATAAAAGATGAAAACAGAGGGAGACAAACAGTTGCCTGAGGATGGCATTGCCCTGTGGAGAAGCATGTGGGAGTGATTATAAAGGGACATGAGAGAAAATATTTGGAGATGATAGATATGTTCATTTCCTGTATTGTGACAATGAATTCACAGCTGCATACATATTTCATAACTTACCAAATTGTATACTTTAAATATGTATAGTTTATTATATACATATGTCAATTATACATCAATAACACTGTTTAAAAGAGGAAAAACAATCTAAACTTGACAAAAGCAAGACAGCATTGCTTTTCTTTGTCCCATGAAGTTGTCTGATTTTTTTTTTTTATTGTCAGAAAAAGCCTAGTCTCAACTTCAGGTAACACATGCTTTTAAAAAACAAAACAAAACAAAACCAAAGACTAGTTTTCTAAAAGTTAACTTTTCCCATTAAAAAAAAAAAAAATCTCAAAAAAAAATTTCTAAGACTACAAAAACAAAATCTTTGGTAAGGTCTAAGATCTTCCCTCTTAGACAGCCAAAGCATATCTAAGATGCCATGTAACTTAGATGTCAGTAAAATCAGAATTTGTGCCTTGATAACACAATCTTTTAAAAACCCATTATTCAAGATAGCAATCCTGTTTTTCTCTCAGCTTCTAATTTCATAAGCATTTAAAACCAAAATGATAATCATAATAATTAGAGGACAGATTAAATAATGTGAAATTATTTCTACCTTTTAACTACTGATACAGAATGGTTGACACCAAGACAGATATATTCAAAGTAAAAACAATAAAACCACTATCATAACTCTAGAAGAATAAAAGCTAATCTCCCTAAATAAATAAATACATTACAATTTCCTTCCACTAGAGTATAGGAAAAGTAGATCGAATAGTGGAAGAAGAACATTGTTGTCCAATATAGTAAGGAAAGAATAAGGAAGAATTGGGATTTTTTAGGAGAAAAAGATAAAACTCAGTGAAGTTTCATTGGATGTTGCCACAAAATAGAAAACAGCATGTGTCTAAACATTTTTATTGAAGTTGGAGCAATCCTTAATATTTGTCAACTTTTCCATTTTACTTTACTTTTCCAGTGAGAAAAGAGAAACTAAAACAAACACAAATCTATATTGCCTTTCTGAGCTTCTGGTTCATGTCAACCACTTATCTAAATAGAAATCATATATGCCTGTTCCCTGCTTTCAAAGACAGCTTCAAGAAATAAGAAGAAAACCTCTGGAATTCTTTACTCTCTCTCTGTCATTTAAACTTAGGAGGAAAGTATATGGAGGGGAAAATCCCTAATTTCACATGTTACATTTGTCCTCACCAACTGGGAAGTACCAACAGAAAGTACTGTAACGGTAGAATTTCAGTTTTGAGTTTTGTCTTTCTACATCGCCCCCCCCCCCCTCACTCACTCATTTTTTGCTAAGATCACTGCTTTTTTTTTTGGTCAGACCTTTGGAAATGCCTCCTGAAGGGTCATTGCTTTAGAGTACTTACTGGTCTTTCTCAAGAAATGTATACTTAAAATATATCAGTGGGGGCAGCCACTAAAGGAAACAAATATGTATAGAGCATTAAAGACTAAGAAAAAAAGTCATATTTGTCCCTTGTACCATAATAAACAAATTAGTGGTAGGTGGAACTTTGAGATTGTCCTGAACATTCCTTCTGTGTTGTGAACGGCCTATGTAGGGGGCACCTGGCAAAGACCCAGGGGTGGCCTACAGGAGCAGCCAGTGTACTCCAGCCAACAACCAGCAAGAAAATGGTCTTGCCATCACGAGGAACTGAATTCTAACAACCAGTGAGCATGGCATAGGATTCAGAGCTTCAGAGGATACTGTAGTCCCCACTGACATCTTGATTTCAGTTTGGTTAGATCCTCAAAGGGGAACCAGTTAATCTACACCCAGACTCCTGACCAACAAGAAATGTAAAATGATAAATGTGTAGCTTTAAGATGCTAAATTTTAAGCTGATAATTTGTTACACTAGAAAACTAATATAGATTTTGGTACCTGAACACAGGATGCTGTATAAGAATAAAAACCTGAGAGTGGCTTTGGAATTGGATATTGGATAGAAGCTGTGAGAATTTTGAGAAGTGTAATAGGGAAAGTCTAACCGCCTTGGATAGATTTTTAATAGACATCTGGACCTTAATCTGGATGCTCCTGGTGAGGACTCAGAAGGAAATGAGGAACATGTTGCAGGCATACCTTGGAAATATTGTGGGTTCAGTTTCAGACCACCACAATAGAGTGAGTATTGAAATATAGCAAATCAAATGAAATTTTTGGTTTCCCAGGTCAGATAAATTATGTTTACACTATAATCTACTAAGTGTGCAATAGCATCATGTTTTAAAAAATCACTGTATATACCTTAACTTTAGTGCTAAAAAATGCTAAGTGCCACCTAAACTTTCAGTGAGTTGTCATCTTTTTGCTGGTAGAGGGTCTTGCCTTGATGTTGATGGCTGCTGACTGATCAAGGTGTTGGTTGCTAAAGGCTGGGGTGGCTGTGGCAATTTCTTAAAATAGACAACATTGAAAATGCCACATTGATGGACTCTTTCAGCATTGCATCCATAGTAGAACTTTTTTAAATACTGGAGTCAAGTGGGGACACCTGGATGACTCAGTCAGTTGAGCGTCTGACTGTTGGTTTCTGCTCAGGTCATTATCTTAGGGTTGCGAGATGGAGCCCCGCGTTGGGCTAAATGTTCAGCCGGGAGTCTTAAGATTCTTTCTCTCCTTCTTACTGCCCCTCCGTCCCTCCCATGTGAACTCTCTCTCTTAAATAAATAAATCTTTAATAATAAATAAAATAAAAACTGGAGTCAATCCTCTCAAACCCCGTTGCTGCTTTATCAACTAAGTTGATTTAATATTCTAAACCCTTTGCTGTCATTTTGACAATCTTCACAGCATCTTCACCAGGAGTAGATTGTATCTCAAGAAACCACTTTCTTAGCTTATCCATAAGAAGCAACTCTTCATCTGTTAGTTTTATCATGAGATTGAAGCAATCCAGCCATATTTTTAGGCTCCATTTCTCATTCTAGTTCTTTTGCTATTTCTACCATAGCTGCAGTTACTCCCTCTACTTTGCACTCCTCAAAGTCATCCACCATTGGAGGCTCAGAATTCTATATCAAAGTCAACTTCTTCCAAAAAACCCTATTAATGTTGATATAGTTACCTCTTCCCATGAATTATGAATTTTTTAATGACATCCAGAAAGGTCAAGCCTTTCCCGAAGGCTTTCAATGTATTTTTCACAGGCCCATTAGGGGAATCAGGATCTATGGCAGCTATAATCCTTGCAAAATGTATTTCTTAAATAGAAAGTAACAAATAGTCCTTGATTTATGGGCTGCAGAATGTGTGCCAGTAGGCATGAAAACAACATTAATCTTGTACATGTCCATCAGAGCTCTCAGGTGACCAAGTACATTGTCAATGAGCAGTGATATTTTGAAAGGTATCTTTTTTCCTGAGCAAGTAGGTCTCAACAATGGGCTTAAATATTCAGTAAATCATGTTATAAATAGATTTGTTGTCATCTCGGCTTTGTTGTTACATTGAGGTAAGGACAGATTAGATTTCACATAATTTTTAAGGGCCCGAAGAATTTCAGAATGGTTGAGTATTGGCTTCAACTGAAAGTCACCAGCTGCACTACCCTTAATAACAGAGTCACCCTGTCTTTTGAAGCTTTGAAGCCAGGTATCACCTTTTCCTCTCTAAGCTATCAAAGTCCTAGATGGCATCATCTTCCAATAGAAGGCTGTTTTGTCTACATTGAAAATCTGTTTACCAATGGCTTCTAATTAATCATCTTAGATCTTCTGGATAACTTGCTGCAGCTTCTACATTAGCACCTGCTGCTTCACTTTGACTTTTATGTTACAGAGATGGCTTCTTTTCTTAAACCTCATGAAATAACCTTTGTTAGCATCCAACTTCTCTTCTGCAGATTCCTCACCACTCTCAGCTTTCGGAGAACTGAAGAGAACTGGGGCCATACTCTGGATTAGGGAATGTTGTGTGCTTTAACAAGGGAATGTTGTGTAGTTGGTTTTATCTTCTATCTAGGCCAATAAAACTTTCTCCATATCAGCAATAAGGCTGTTTCACTTTCTTATCATTCCTGTGTTCACTAGAGTAGTGCTTATTAATTTCCCTTCAAGAACTTTCCCTTTGCATTTACAACTTGGTTAGCTGTTTGGCACAAGAGATCTAGCTTTTGGCCTATCTTGGCTTTTGACATGCCTTCCTCACTAAGCTTAATTATTTCTAGCTTTTGATATCAAGTGAAAGACATATGACTCTTCCTTTCACTTAAAGGCCATTGTAGAGTTATTAATTAGCCTAA
This sequence comes from Nasua narica, assembly GCA_028533885.1. Classification (NCBI taxonomy): domain Eukaryota; kingdom Metazoa; phylum Chordata; class Mammalia; order Carnivora; family Procyonidae; genus Nasua; species Nasua narica. The sequence continues at coordinate 62,293,029 of CM052800.1, read as the reverse complement.
TTTCAGTATTGTTGTGTCTCAGGGAATAGGGGAATCTGAGGAGAGGGAGAGAGATGGGGGAATTGTCAGTTGGTGAAGCAGTTAGAATACATGCAATGTTTGTTGGTTACATTAACAATCTTATATTGGCACAATTTGTGGCATCCTGAAACAATTACAATAGCAACAGCAAAGACTACCGATCACACAGCACCATAACAAAATAATTAAAAATTTGAAGTTGATAAGAGCAAGTACTGCTGGAAAAATGGCACTGACAGACTGGCTCAAGGCAGGGTTGGCACAAACATTCAACTTCTAAAAAAAAGAAAGAAAAAGCAGTAACCGCAAAGTGCAATAAAGTGGAGTATGCCTATACTGGAAATTGGAATAAGGGGGATCCTTATTATTAGTAGCAGAAAGCTTGGCAACATTGTATCCTACAGTTATATGGAAAGCAGAACTTATTAGTGATAAAGCTGGATATATAACTAAGAACATTTTCTGGTGATGTGTTGAAGGTGTTGTCTGGTTCACTTTTGTTCTTTATAGTAAAATGCAAAAGGGAAGAGATCAATTGAGGACATAGCTACTAGGGAGAAAGGAACCAGGCCCAGATGATTTCTAAAATGCCCAGCCTCTCCAGATAGAAAGATGCTAAAAATCAAAAATGGTTAACAAAAGCACAACAGAGAAAAAGATAACCTCTCTTTCCTTTTTTTTTTTTTTTAAAGATTTTATTTACTTATTTGAGAGAGAGAGCCGATGAATGTGAGCGGGCGGTTGACGGGCAGAGGGGGAGGGAGAGGGACAAGCGGACTCCACACTAAGCATGAAGCCCAACAGAGGGCTCAATCTCACCACCCTGAGATCATGACCTGAGCCAAAATCAAGAGTCGGAGGCTTACCTGACTGAGTCACTCAGGCACCCCAAAAGGTGACTGTCTGAAAACATTTCAAAAAGATCAAAAGGCCAAAGATTTAGTCACACAAAGGACCCTTTCAATATTTTAAGGGCCTCTAGTAAACTTTGGAGTTGTCCCTTAGCCATCTTGGCAGGAGGCACAGACAGAAAAAAAGGATTATTTCATTTCTTGAAAAACCTGTAAGTGTAGCTTTTGTCAAATGCAGTGAATCCCTGTGAAATCCACTCAAACCCAGAGTTTGAGGAAATTGTTTCAGCATAAACACTACCACTTTGAAGTAAAATGAAACAGAAGGAATATAAAATGCAAAAAGGCTGTTGAACTCCTCCCAAATGCCACTGGCAGAAAGAAGTCTGATAAAACTAAGCAACTGCAAACATATGTAACCTTCTAGAAAAGGAAGAATGTTTCAGAAGGCAGAACCAAGACTGGGAGGCAGAGTTGAGAGCCATGAATGTCTGTTCCCAGGCTTTGAAACCTAACCCAACCCAGCTGGAGTCTGCCAACATGGATTTCAGAACTGTTATGGACCAGTGACTCCTTTTTTAACTTTCCACTCTGTCCTTGCCTATTTTGAACCAAAATGTCTGCAATAATTATCCCATGCCTGTACCACCATTTTATGTTGGGACACTCTTCAATTTTACAGGTTCACGAATGACAAACATCTAATTTAGATGATTTAAATAAGACTTTGAACTTTGAGCTGATACTTTCACAAGATGAGAACGCTGAGAACCATGGGAACAGGTGGATTTTGCTTCTGTGTATGTAAGGGGTGGGGAGACATGAATACTTGGGGTCCAGAGGATAGACTGTGGTAGGCAGAATTCTGAGGTGGACTCCTGCCCCTCTGGTATACCAGACTTGTATAATGCCTCCCCTTGAATGTGAGCAGGACCTATCAGTATCAAAGGATAAGCGCTCGGTTGATTAGGTTATGTTAAAGAAGACTCTGTTGGAGCAGATTGTTTGTTTGTTTGTTTGTTTGTTTGTTTTTAAGGATTTTATTTATTTATTTGACAGAAAGCCCAAGCAGAGGAGTGGCAGGCAGAGGGAGGAGAAGTAGGTTCCCTGCAGAACAGAGATCCTGACATGGGGCTTAATCCCAGGACCTTGGGATCATGACCTGAGCTGAAGGCAGATGCTTAAATGACTGAGCCACCCAGGCTCCCACTTCATGTTTTAATTGACAAGCCATTTGCACTGAGGTGCCTTTTATAATCCATCTCTTTGGGATGTAATGTTAGATGGCCCAGAAAGGTTGACCAAAGCTCATGCTATTCCAAAGTGAAGTACTCACACAAGCAAGACAAACAGTGACAGTCTATTAAAGAGATTCCTGTTACTCTTCTGATTTTCTACCACTAAGCCTTCTCATAATCAAGCGGTATGTCCATTTATGATCTAACTGATAAGAACCTGACTTTTAGAGGTGTTAGAGAAGACAGAAGGGAAGAAACACTACCTATTCAGCAAATACTAGAATATTGAAGGTGAAAGTGATGTCTATCTTCTCCTCTTGTCCTTTCTTACAAATCTATTAAATCTAAAAAGTTTGGGTAAATTTATACTTTGGTAAAATAAAGTAGCAGGAGTCATTCTATGTTAATGTGGACAAAATCAACTTTGATCTAGAGAAAATAAATGAAGAGTAAGCCCAAAGAACTTCAGAAGTCACAGAGGAAGCATAATAAATCTAAGCATATTCCAGAAGTTCCAACAATAATTACAACTTAATATACAGAGACAGTAAAAATTCTACTTCAACTGCTCCGTTCTAAAAATGATATTTGATAATACCAATTTCCACTTTGAAATGTTTTATATAACACTTCAACCTTAAGAATAACTAATTTTTATATCTAAGTAATAAATTCAACAAAGCTAAAACCCAAATCTAAAAGCAATAAGCAGTGACAGAGATATTTATATTGAATGCTGTTGTTCATTATGTCATTTTCATATTATTTCACACATTATAATTGTGATTAACTAAATTAGATTATTGTTATAGTTTAAGTAGTAACATGACTTATAAAAATTCATGAATTTAATTTCAAATCATGAGGTTTGGGCTACTCTCTTATTCTGTTGAGAATCCAACTAACTCGAAAAGGATGTATTTCTCGATGTGTAGTTTTTATATTTATAATTTTAATTTACTTAACTACACAGTTCTCCGGTATAACTGTCATAAATTAGAATTACTAAAATGCAAAACAGTGGAGACCTTTTTACATAAGATAAAGGAATTCTGGATTATAGATAAATGACAAAATCACTTTGGATATATTATTCAAATTTACTGTTAATATATTACAGATTAGAACTGGAATAATATGCTCCACTACAATTCACTTGTCAAAATTCTGACTTTAATTTCTGATTGCATCACATCATCTCTTCTAACTCTAATCAATGCCACTCAGTGTCAGAATTTTTACTTATATAATCTCCATCCATTCTCATAAAGCTAGTGTTTTTTCTATATCCAGTTTTTATTGGAGAATGTACTTGCTACCAAATATTCACCTAATCACATGAAGGCAGTTTATTCCTAAATCTAGCTCCAGCCTTGAGATATCCTTGTTGTAAATAAGATTTGCAATTTTAACTATGTATTGTCCCATTTTTCCCGGAATAGCTACTGTCCTCTGAAATCAAATTCAATAAATCTAAGGCCCCAAACAGTCTTTTTCTCCAAATTAGCCACTCTAACTGTTCCAAACAGATTAATGGGACCACTATGTCTCCAGTGGCCAGGCTTAAGGTCCTGCTTCTTGGTCTTCTTTTTTCCTCCCTTTCCTTTTCATCTTGTCACCAAAAGCTGTTGTTTATCCACTCTTAATCTCTCCCAAATTTATCTTTCAAGTCTCATTTTTCCTACTATCTATTCTTTCCCCTTATTATGTATGTATACATACTTTTGAATTTTTTGAAAAAGTGATTATTCTGTAAATATACTTCTTTGACTTGTTTTCTTCACTCCAAAATATTTTTTTAAAGATTTTATTTATTTATTTACTCATTCATTCATTTTTTTATTTATTTGAGAGAGAGAGCGAGAGAGAGAGAGAGAGAGAGAGCGTGCACGCATTAGAGGGGAGAAGGTCAGAGGGAGAAGCAGACTCCCCGTGGAGCTGGGAGCCCGATGTGGGACTCGATCCAGGGACTCTGGGATCATGACCTGAGCCGAAGGCAGTCGCTTAACCAACTGAGCCACCCAGGCGCCCCACTCCAAAATATTTTGTGAGAGTCATCCATGTTCATTTGTGTTGCTTATTCACTTCCACCACTGATTAGGATTCCATTGTTAGAATCTGGATTGTTTCTAGTTTTTTGCTAACAAAAATAATGTTGTTATGAACATTTTGTACACATGATAACTGAGTAGAATTTCTGGGCCATACAGTATGCACATCTTTGACACTTGGATAAAACCAAATTTCTTTTCTTTTTTTTTTTTTAAGAATTTATTTATTTATTTGTCAGAAAGAAAGAGAGAGAGAGAGAGCACAAGCAGAAGGAGTGGCAGGCAGAGGGAGAAGCAGGCTCCTTGTTGAGCAGGGAGCCTGATGTGACACTTGATCCTAGGACCCTGAGATCATGACCTGAGCTGAAGGCAGAGAGGCTCAACCAACTAAGCCAGCCAGATGTCCCTGATTATACTTTCAAAGTCCAATTTATTTCACTCACTTAAAGACTTAGACTCCCATCATTAGAAACAGATGACTTATATTCACAACAAATAGGTAAGGTTTTTCTAGCCTTCATTTGCTTACTTTAAAAAGGATTTTATGTATTTATTTAGTTATTACCAAAAACTCCATAAGCTTGCATTCTGCATTCCATAACTCTCTCTCAAAACTACAGTATCTGTTTTTGAAGAGTTATACTTTATTAACCTTAGCCACCCCCCAAAATCTAACCTAACCTAATCTAACCTAAAGTAAATGATAAAAAATACTTTACTAATTTATGTTCAGACTGATCTATAAGGTATGGAATAGGGCAACTGCCCTATTTTCATACCATACCAGTCTAAAGATAAATTCAACAGAATTATACTACGCTGTGTGGTAATTACCCAATATGTAATTCAGAAGGAATAAAATAAAATAACCTAACATAACAGGGTTGCAGGACTAAGTCAAATGACATTTTGGAGACAAAGTAAAAATTTTAAGAAGGAATAATGTTTCTTTAAGGTTCTGTCTGCTATGAATTCCATTGTCAATGATGAAATACAAAATGTATTAAAGTCAATTAAAATGTATTGGGGGGGTGCCTGGCTGATCAGTCCATAAAACATGAGACTCTTGATCTCTGTCTGAGTTGTTAAGTTTGAGCCCCATGTTGGGTGTAGATTACTTAAAAAAAAAAAAATCTGGGGGAAAAAAAAACATATTAAGGACAGAACTCCTGGGGCACATGGGTGGCTCAGTCAGTTAGGTGCCTGCCTTTGGCCCATGTCATGATCCCAGGGTCCTAGGATCGAGTGCCACATCTGGCTCCTTGCTCAGTGGGGAGCCTGCTTCTCCCTCTCCCTCTCCCTGCTTCTCCTCCTGCTTGTGCTCTCTCTCTCTCTGTCAAATAAATAAATAAAATCTTAAAAAAGAAAAAAAAGGACAGAACTCCTAGCACATCTGATATTGTTGTGCTGTGCTATAATCCAACTGACTAGTTGGATTATAAGTACTGACTTTATTAGAAAGAGGAAGGAAAGAAGAGGAAGAGGGAGAGGGATGGAGAGAAAGGAGATGATGAGTGACAAAGGAACAATATCAAAAGAATGAGAAAGAAAACGAAAGAAATCTAGCTTCACTTTAGCCTTTATGTCTCTTTATGTATAGGTTCCCAAACATTTCGGTGAAACGCTGGACCAGCTGTGTTAATAATGAAGAATTTCTCAGATTTTAGAAAACTAATGCTGTGCTTATACTATATATTATGAAACATTTCCAGCAAAGGTCTGGCTCAGCATCCAGTAGCCCAACACATGAACATTTCTGTGGCAAACTTACTAACATTCACACTAAGCGGGATAAATAAAAATTATAGTCTCAAGTCAAGTCAAGTTTTGTCACCAAAAAAGTTCAGGTCAGGTTTGCCTTCAAATAAGTTACAAAAATGTTTTTGCTTTTTCTGGAATTGCAGATAAGGGATTGCAAACATAAATTTCACTGAAGAGGCTCACTAGCTTTATAAGAAAGTCTATGATCTTAGGGAACACTTTGGCATAATCCTAGGGACTTGAGAATGGAAATGAACCCAATTACAACTTATATGGTAAAGTCAAGTTTATACTTAAGGACTATTTTTTTTGAAAGTGGAGATTAAAATTTAAAAAAATTAAATATTCTATTTCCTATTGTGAATGTAAGAGTTTTGGGTCCACTAATTGTTAAAGTGATCACACTCATAACAAAGGACTTTCTGCTTACATTCATAGCTTGCAGTGTGAACCCCACATGTGTACACCAGGCCAAGCTTTGTCTGTTTTCTGAGTATAAGGAATTCAATAAGCCAGTGAGACACTGGAAGTACAAGATCCAGGCAGAGGTAGTGGGTAGCCTACACAACAGAAGGTTATACTGTAAATCTACATTTTAGGGATAAATAGGAGAGGCTTCCAGAGACAATAAAAATATAAACAAAAGAGGGAAATCTTCAACAGTAATCAAGTAGTTGTAAACACTCAGGTAATTAGAGGGAAACAGAGCTGGGCTACAAAGGAGTAATAGTTTTTGACATTTATTCCTAAACTTACTTCAAAAGTAGTGACTTTATCTGTTTGAGAAGATCTAAGGGCATCTGCAGCTGGCTAGGTCCCCAGTAATCTGGGTTGTAGAAACAAGACTTAAACACTGGTATCTGATTAATGAGCGTAGTGGTAAGTTAATTATGTTCTGTGTTTTTATTACTTAAGGAGAGTGTGACTCAGTATATATGAACACTATGATTCAAAGAACATGATGCTTAGTATTTTCTGAGTTTTGTTATTTATATCATATGTAATATTCATGACATCCTAGTCTAAATGGACGGAAACCTTCAAAATCACTTCTGTTGTACTATATAAATAAAATACTTCATTTATCTAAATGGATGAAATATCTGGGCATGTTCTCAACTTTGAGTCCCTCCTGAAACAGTCCCACTTTCATTTTTAAAGGTATTAGGGCACTATACCAATACTGCAAAAGATCATTCCAACACAGGGCTCAGGAGGTAGAGTTTTCTTTTTTCTTTGTAAAGTTCTTCATTTCCAAAGACCTCATTCGAAACTGGTTAAAGGGACTTAATTTTGTCAAATGTTTTATCTAAGAACACACACTAAATTACTGACACTGTTTAAAGTGAAGTATGTTTATTCTCTTCAGTCCTGTTGTAAGAACTTTGCAAATTATATACGTATATTATAAATATATTTATTATAATATATATTACATATAATATATAAACAATATAGATGATATATTAGAAATATATTTTTCAAAAAAAAAAAAAAAAGAAATATATTTTTCTCCCTGAGGCCAAACTGCAAAACAAACAAAATGAGTAAAATTTCACTTTTGAAACAAGCTAATTGCAGACTGAGAATAATACAGGAGATTCAGCTCGTTAACAGTGCTGCTCAGTAACACAGGAAAGTGTTGTATTATCTCAACAATTCCATGAGATAGGTACTATGATTACTTCCTGTTACAAATGAGGAGTTGAGGCATAGAGATTAAATAACTGGCCCAGGATTATGCAGTTAGTACATTGTGGAGCTGGGATGTGAACTCAAGCACTACGAATATCATCTGAAAATGAGGATTGCCAAGTTAGTACACGCAATAATGTTTGAACATGTCCCTGGCACATAACAATTGCTTAATAAATGTTAGCTATTATTATTAAAAATTGGATTACTGACATCTCAATAAAGAAATTATTTAAAAAACTGGATTTTTCAATCTTTCTGGCAGCTCACAGATGGAAATTTGATAAAGAAAAGGGGAATGTAGGCTGCATTTTTATAAGGAAACTAGGCTGAGATGGGTTGAACTACAGATGAAGAAAGAAAATTCATGCTCTTTGATCTTTTAAATATTTAATACAAGGGTAAATCTTAACTTAAAGAAGAAAAAGTCCCTGCTGGCTGTTTTAGTAAGCAAACATGCTGAAACTCCCTTAAAATACAGATAGAGAAGAGAGACAATTCTGGAAGCCTTCCATATCCTCAGGCATTTCACTTCTTAGGAGGAGTGGAAAGAGAGCAGTGGGGAAGAGACCCAAATACAACTCCTATCACCATATTATATTTCCATATTTCTAAACGTCTTTTCTACATTTTCTTTTCTTTTTTAAGATTTTATGTGTTTATTTGAAAGAGAGAGAGTGAGAGAGAGCATGAGTGGGGGGTGGGGCAGAGGGAGAAGAACAAGCAGACTCCTTGCTGGGCAGGGAGCCATCTCCAGGGTGGCTGGATCCCAAGACCCTAGATCCCAGGACCCAGATCATGACTTGAGCCAAAGGCAGCCAGCCGCTTAGCCAACTGAGTCACCCAGGTGCCCCTACGGTAGGGCTTTCCTAAGAGTAGTATTTATAAATAAGGAGACAATTTTTATAGCTAAATTTTAGAAAATTGAATTCCACAATAAGGAGTTACTGTTTTAAATTCTGCTTCAATACTTCTGATTAGGTCATGGAAAAAGTCCCAGTTTAATGCTAGTTTGTTTTACTTGCTAATCTCCCTTTTAACAAACAGAGACATGTCCTGAGCTTGAAACCTTGCTGCATAGGCAGGCCACCCTATCATAGCTGACATTTCATAACATGATTATGATTTCATGTGTCAAAATGGTATTGACTTTTGCACTTACCTTCCAGTAATGGGACATCTGACTGGCTGTCCATATAAAGAAATAATACTGATCTAAGATTTCCTTTTGAAACAAATTCAAGCATGAAAATGAGGTATTTTTAAAATATTAAGTAAATGGCATTAGGATATAGCAAAGATTATAGTATAATGGTAGTACTCAAACAAATACAGTATGAGAAATACAAACTAATTCTATTCTTAGGGGAAAATAGGTGAAGATGACAGGCATGTCATTTCTAAAATTCAAAACTGAATTTGTGATTTCAACTACTAAACTTCTCCTCCAGTGTTCCCCATTTTGAAATGGAACTAAGCCATTTATTCAGGTCACAAACTTTAGAATTACCTGACCTCTATCTCTCCCTCATATCCCATATTCAATCTGTTAGAAAATACTAGTAGCTCTTATTTCAAAATATGTCTTGAATCTCTCTGACAAATCTCATGACCTCTATTGCTACCCTACAACCTTGGTTACAATATATTGTCTGGAAGAGTGCTGTCCAGTCAAACTTCCTGTAATGATGGATATGTCTTACATTTGTGCCGTCTAGTATGATGAAGTTACTAGCCACATGTGGCTATTGAGCCATTAAAATACAGCTAGTGCAAGAGAGGAACTGAATTTTAAAATTTTACTTAATTTTAGGGGCACCTGGGTGGCTCCATTGGTTAAGTATGCAACTCTTGATTTCAGCTCAGGTCTTGATCTCAGGATCATGAGTTCAAGCCCTGCATTTTTTAAGTAAAAAAACAAAACAAAACAAAACATTTACTAAGTTTTAATTAATTTAAATGGTCACATATAATTTGCGGCAACTGTACTGGACACTGAAAGTCTAGAAGACTATAACAGTGGGGTTATAATGGGTCTCTTTGCTTCCTCCTTACCCCCTTGTTCTTTATTCCCAATATAGTAGCTATAGCGATCTTATTTAAATGTAGAGCTAGTTAATGTCATTCCTCTGCTTCATGGTTTCTTACCTCACTTAGAATGAAATCTCAGATATCTACTTAGTTTTATAGCTCCCTACAGAATTTTTCTCCAGGCTACCTCTCCTCCTCAACTACTCTCTCACTCTCAGTCCTGACATATTCAATTCCAGTTACAGTGACCCAAGCCCTTGCATTTGTCTGTGACACTCCTGTCTCAAACATCCACAAGGCTGAGCCTCCTCACTTTATTCAGTCCTTGATCAATTACCTCACAGAAAAGTGTTCCTTGAGCACCCAAACAAAAATAGGAGCATCACCTCCTCCCTCTCTCTCTCAATTATATAATATTTCACAGCATTTACAATACTGACCATATATTACAGATTTAATCTTTATTGAAATGTCTCTTACAGCCAAATGTAAAACTCATGAGGATGGAGATTTTTGTCTCTATCTTTAAATGGTATAACCCCCAAATGTCTAGGACAGTGTCTAACACACAGCAGATTTTCAATAAATATTTGTGGAATGACTGAATAAACTTAAATCTCATTTACCCTTAGTCTCACATTTATATAACAAATGTTTGTTCAGTGTTCATTACTTATAAGGCATTGCATTAGACAATGTGGGTAATTTAAACTGACAGCAGCCTAAACCTTGTAAACTAGATCACCACTGGAAAAAAATCTTAAAGTTCCTTAAATCCTAAAATGCTGATTCTATGACTTCAGTTGGCATTAGTTGAGACTTTCTCATGAGGATGAGAGTAGGAATATAAAGCATGTCTGTCCTCTAATATTATAACATTTGCCATCTGGCAGGATGCCTGGGTGGCTCAGTCAGTTAAGCGTCCGCCTTTGGCTTAGGTCATGATCCCAGGGTGCTGGGATTGAGTCCCACATCAGGATTACTCAGTGGGGAGCATGCTTCTCCCTCTGCCTGTAGTTCCCCCTGCTTCTACTCTTTCTCTCTGACAAATAAATACATAAAATCTTTAAAACATTTGCCATCTGGAAGGAGTAGTCTTTTCACAGTATTCCTAACAGAATGCAGAAATGTGACTAATGATCTAAAATTAGATAATTTTCAGTTCAATACATAGACTTTCCAACAATACTGAAAAACTCTTGAGGTAATATCCTAAAGTGGTCAAGCAGAGGGAAATAACTATATGTAGGGGATGACATATTTTCCTTTACTAGGTGAGTGGGATGGCCTTAAGTGACCTCTAACATATTTTCCAAGTTTAACATTATACTGACTGTAAAATGCTATAATGAATGCAAGTTAATACATCAGTCATTTTCTGGCAAGTTGCTTCCTGCTTGTTACAAGTAATAAGTCCCAAAGCCGACAGCAAGGAATGAGAGTCAAAATAGAGTTAACACACAAATAATCCACTGAATAATTAAGAATACTTTGTATCTGTATTATAAAAATACACCCAACTAACAAGTTGAATCACATGAAATGGATCATATACGACCATTTTCATGGTTCAACTTAAAAACAACTTGCTAGATTTTATTACCACAGTCACAGTGTTATTTCTGCATCAGTGCTATTACAGAGTCAGTCAGTCATTTAAAAATATTTGGTTAAGAACAGGGTGCCTGGGTGACTCAGTTGGTTAAGCGTTTGCGATCGGCTCAGGTCATGATCCCAGAGTCCTGGGATCAAGCCCTACATTGGGCTCCCTGCTCAGTGCGAAATGTGCTTCTTCCTCTGCTTCTCACCTCGCTTGTGCTCTCTCACTCTCTCTCAAATAAATACATAAAATCTTTTATAAATAAATAAATAAATAAAAATATTTGGTTAAAAAAACCAAAATCAATTCAATAGCAAATGCTTTTTTCTAAAATTTCACTTGGACCAACAAAATAGAGGTCCTTAGTTCCAGGCAGTAGACCATAAGAGAGTCGGTCTTAAGATCTACAACTAATAAGTCAATTAATTCTTAAGATCTTAAAAAACAGCTAAAACAAGTTGTGTACTAAAATATGTGTTAGTACTAAACATGTAGTTCAGTAGCAGATTCAAACTTTTCAGTGAATAATCAGAACCTGGACAACAATCTCTGACTTCCATTCGTAATTACATCTTAGGTAATCAGGGCAATTTTGTACTCCTACCAGGTTTTATCTTCATTCAAAAACCAACCATAATTTTTAAGCCTGTTCTTTTAGGAAGGGCATTTCAGCGTTCTTAAACCTAAATTTATATCTTAGCAGTGTAGTGTTAGAGGTATTTCCAAAATCAGCAATACTGTAATTGGAACCATTCATTTAATACTGAGATTTTTGCATAAGCAAGTTTACCTTCTCCATTACAGAACTTTCTGTTTAAATGCATGCCCAACACAGAGCAACTTTCATATCCGGAAATGAATTCTGATGGCTTTTGATTGTAAAAACCAAAAATGATTAAATTGGAATCAGTTAATTCCAACTGATTTTTGACTGGACTTGACAATTTAATTGGCCATGACAAAACTACTCTGGCAAAGGCAAAGGAAATACTTGAACATCAAACTAAAGGTAATGACTTCATGAAAAATGATGAAAATTCTTATGATAAATAAGGTGATTCTTCTTGAATAATAGTATCTCATTATTTTGGAAAATTAATCATAATAGTGCAGACAAAAACTCTTAAATGAAAATAAAATTGCACTATAATACAGAAAATTTCCTTTAAACTAATGAGTCAACCTAAAGAGCAATTTGGAGTGGGGTTACTTTGTTTTGTTTATAAATGGGAGTAATGAAGAAATTTGTTTTTCTGTTCAGCTGATTGATAAATGTTTTATCTTAAACAATGTCTACAAATCTGTCATATATATTAGAGTACAACAAAAACTACTTTGAATAGCTGAAAAATTACTGCTATGATGTTTCATACTAAAAGTAAATGCTCTTTGGTATTTACTTTTCCTAGCCATTTACCTGTTACTACCTTACCCTTAAAAATACCGGAACTGACAATTATGAATTAAAAAAATATTCAGTTCCTAACAGACATTTGCCCCAGCCACTCTTCTTCTTTGTTGGCAGAATCTGTCTTCCACTATAGGGGCTGGAAAAGCTGGATACTTCCCAGGCTCCCTCAGTTAGGATACAGACAGGAACCCAATCTAGCTAAGGGTACAGGGTACTGAAACACAATCTAGTGAGAGGGAAACCAGGAAAGACTTTCATCCCTAATAAAAAGATACAAGAGAGAAAATGTCTTTCTTCTTTGTCTAGCTATGCAGAAAAAGAGTTAACACAGCAGGCCTACTGGTGAAGTTGGCCTTCAGCTGGGGTCTGGGAACTTAGGTTTTGAGAGGGTTCCCACCATTCGCACAACTTGGAAGAGTGCCTCACTGTGTGTCTAAACTGTTTGTGCAAACAATGTGGTTTATACTAAATACGTGCTTTCCTTCTGGGAGTCTGGAATTTTGTACATACTAGGCAGAGGGTATCCACCTGACTAGCCTCCAATAAAAATTTGAGCACTGTCTAATGAGTTTCCCTGGTAGACAATATTTAACATGTAACAAATTGTTGCTGAGGGAATTAAGCACATCCTGTGTGACTCCACTGGGAGATGACTCTCACAAGTATGCTCCTGGTTTCCGCTGGCCTTCACCCCATTGCCTTTTTCCCTTTGTTGATTTTATTTAGTATCCTTTCGTTGTGATGAATCTTTTGTGCCAAGTCCCGTGAGTTCTAGCAAATCATGGAAACTGGCTTGATCTTGTTGCTCCAAAACACAAGCCAGTTGGGTGTCTAAAGGCAATATTTGGAACTGTAGCAGCCATATTTATAGCAACTAGTAGAGGACAAAGCCTTAAGAATTGGAGAGAATATTCAGAAAAAGAGTAGGGGGGGAAAAAGGCAAGCAAGAGCAAGCTACAAACCTTATGAAATGCATGATTGAGCTGCTGAATAAACCTGTGAACTTCCTACCTCCAGACATTTATGTTTAATGTTTCAAAAATAAGACTTTTTAGTATTTGCAATGGAAATAATCCTTATAATTTTTCCAAGGTTTCTAAACAAGTGATCATATAAAAGTAAAATAGGATTACTTAAAGACACTACTCTTTGGATATTTTAAATTTTAGATTAATTTCTCCAGAAAAGCAAGAAAATAAAAGAAACATAGTTGGAAAACTTCATTTCATGGTATCTCTTTAAATAGTAATATATAAAGTTGGAGAGTGCCTATATTTCAGTAGATTACTCAAGGCATTGTCTATTTCATCTAAGTTACTAAATTTATTGGCAAAAATCATTGATAATATTCCTTTATGACTCTTAATAAATGCAGAAGCTGTCCTGATGTCACCTCTCTTATTTCTGACACTGGTAATTAGAGTCTTTTTCCTGATCAGTCTGGCTAGAAGTTTATATATGTAATAGCTCTTCTCAAACAAGCAATTTCAGGTTTCATTAATTTTTTTTTTCTTTTTTTGTTTTCTGTTTGATTTCTTCTCTGATCTTTATTCTTTCTTAAGAATAAAGCCCCTAAGTCTTGCTTACAGTAGCTTATACCCCACCATTTTGACATATTATGTTGTCATTTTTATCCAGAACAGTATACTTTCTCATTTCCTCTTTGAACCATGGGTTCTTTAGAAGTGTTATTTAGTTTTCAAATACTTGGGGATTTTCCACAGATGCTTTGTACAACTAGAATACATTTAAATGCATTAAAACTCCTTTTATGGAGGCGCTCAGTCAGTTAAGCATCTGCCTTCCACTCAGATCATGATCCCAGGGTCCTGGGATCAAGCCCCTAGTTCGGGCTCCCTGCCCAATGGGTAGTCTGCTTCTCCCTCCCTCTCTGACACTTCCCCCACTTCTCTGTCTCTCAAATAAATAAATAAAGTCTTTAAAAAAAAAACAAAAAAACACTTCTTTTATGGCCAAGGATATGAACTAACTTGGTGAATATACTGTGTGCATTGTAAGAAAATCTGTATTCTGCCATTGTTGGGTGAGGTGTTTTATAAATGTTATTTAGATCATGTTAGTTGATTGTGATGTTAAAGTATTATACCTTATTGATTTTCGACTTATTCTGTCAGCTATTGAGAGAAACATTGAAATCTCCAACTATAATTGTGGATGTCTCAATTTCTCCTCACAGTTCTGTTTTTACTTTGTGTACTTTGTGTACTTTGAAGTTCTGCTATTAAATGCATAAATGTTTAGACCTGCTACATCTTCTTGATATATCGAACTTACTGTCATTATAAAACAGTATATTTTTTACCCTGGTAAAATTCTTTGTCTTCAGATCAACTTTGTCCAATATTAATATATCTAGTTTTCTTTCAATTAGTTTAGTTGACATGCTACATCTTTTCTTGCATATAGTGGGGTCTTGATTTTTTAATCCAATCTGACAAGCTCTGCTATTTAATTAAGGGGTTAATTAATAATGGGGTTTTAAATAATTTATATTAAATGTGATTATTGAGATAGGTGTGTTTTATCATTTTGTTATTTTTTTTTATTTGCCTCATCTGTCCCCCTTCTTTTTTCGCCTTTGGATTATTAATATTTTTTTATAATACCATTTTATCTCCCTTGTTTGCCTTTAGCTGTAACTTTTTCTTGTTGTTAGTTTAGTCACTGCTAAAGTGTTTATAGTGTACATCTTTACCTTATCCACAGTCTACTTCAAGTAACATAACATCAAACTTACATGAGAATCTACATTTGTATATTTCCATTATTCTTCTCCCAACCTATGTTATTGTCATGCATTTCACTTTTACATGTTATAATCCCCATACTACCTTGTTATTTTTATTTAAAGTCAATTATCTTTTTTCAAAAAAATTTATTGCACATAAGAACATAAGCACATTAAAAAGTACCAATCTTTTATCCATCAACAGATGAATTGATAAAGATGTGGTACACACACACACACACACACACACACACGCACGCACACACAATGGAATACTATGCAGCCGTCAGAAGAAATAAATCTTTCCATTTGCAATGACATGGAACTAGAGGGTATTATGTTAAGCGAAATAAGTCAATCAGAGAAAGACAATTATCATATGATCTCTCTGATATGAAGAATTTGGGAGGCAGGGCAGGGGGTCATAGGGGTAGGGAAGGAAAAAAATGAACCAAGATTGGATTGGGATGGAAACAAACCATAAGAGACTCTTAATCTCATGAAACAAACTAAGGGTTGCTGGGGGTTTAGGGGATTAGGGTAGGGTAGTTGGATTATGGACATTGGGGAGGGTATGTGCTATGGTGACTGCTGTGAAATGTGTAACCCTGAAGATTCACAGACCTGGACCCCTAGGGCAAATAATACATTATATGTTAATTTAAAAAAGTACCAATCTTTATCCATAGGTATTTTTTTTAAAGATTTTATTTATTTATTTGACAGAGAGAGATCACAAGTAGGCTGAGAGGCAGGCAGAGAAAGAGGGGGAAGCAGGCTCCCTGCTAAGCAGAGAGCCCGATGCGGGGCTCGATCCCAGGACCCTGAGATCATGACCTGAGCCAAAGGCAGAGGCCTTAACCCACTGAGCCACCCAGGCGCCCCCATAGGTATTTTTTTTTTTAAGATTTTATTTATTCATTTGACAGAGAGAGAGAGATCACAAGCAGGCAGAGAGGGGGAAGCGGGCTCCCCACTGAGCAGAGAGCCTGATGTGGGACTCGATCCCAGGACCCTGAGATCATGATATCCATAGGTATTTTTAAAGCCATTCCCATGTGACTTCAATGTTGTTATTATTAGTACAAGTCAGATTACCCAAATTTAACCTTTTTCTTCCATTTAGCTGAACTTCTAAGTAAAGCCATAAATGTTACAACTGTTTTTAAAAATGAAAGAGAAACTATTATTAAATTACTTAGGTCTATAGTCCAAGTGTTCAGTGAGACCTGGCTGAGGGAATTCCAGGGTTGGTTCCCTGAATATAGAGGTTCATCACTTCCCTGGGACAAACAAAAATGTGTTTTTTCCTCCTTCCATAACTCCAGAGGGCATATTTTGAACTATGTAAAGCTAGAAATAGAGACTTGGGCTCATTGGCTCTCACATCTGTATAAATTTTTTATCTAAAAAAATATTAGAGTTAAAAGTGCCAACTTGGACGGCCTTGACCATTCAACTAGAAATAATCTGATACATATGAGGAATTAATGACATCTGCCAAGCTGTCTGCTAACTCCTCTTTATTTCTAGCCTCCTTAACTCTTTACTTGGTCTCTTTGTCCTATAATCACCTGTTCTGTACTATTTCCTCCATCCCTGGAAAGACACTGTAGAAAAATGGCAAAGTACCTAAGCTTTAGAGTCGGACAGAATTTAAGTTCCAGATCCTCCATTTACAGTTCTGTAATATTGGAAAGTTAGTTTACCTTCCTAGAACTTATTTTCTTCATTTGTAATAGGAAAACAATAATGGTACTTGATTATAGGGTTGCTAGATAGATTAAATCAAACAATATAGGTAAAACCCCTTGCCCATAGTAAGTGGTCAAATGTCATCTATTATTATTTCTTTACTTTATTTCAGGATTTTTTTAAGTGGGCTTATCAATCTACTTGTCTCAGACTTTCATCAATTGCTTTTTTTTTTTTTAAAGACTTTATTCATTTATTTGACAGAAAGAGAGATCCCAAGTAGGCAGAGAGACAGGCAGAGAGAAGGGAAGCAGGCTCCCTGCTGAGCAGAGAGCCCGATGCGGGGCTCGATTCCAGGACCCTGAGATCATGACCTGAGCCAAAGGTAGAGGCTTTACTCCACTGAGTGGATTAATTAATTAGAGGCTTTAATTCACTAACTGCCTCAGGAGCCCCTCATCAATTACTTTTTAAAGATATTTAAATAATAAGAAAAATAGGACATCTATTACCAAGGTAGTTTGCATTTCCAGTGTTCTTCATTTCACTGTGTAGATCTATTTGGTATGCCTTCCCTTCTGCCTAAAGGACTTCATTTCTTGTAGTGCAGGTCTGTTGGTAATGAATTCCTTCAGCTATTATATCTCTGAAAAAGCCTTTATTTCACCTCAATTTTGAAAGATTTCATTAGGCAGAGATCGAGTATCTCTGGACAGTTTCTTTCAGTAAAGATGTTGCCATATTATATGCTTGTTCGCATCGTTTCTGGCCAGAAATATACGGTCATCCTTATTTTTGTTCTTCCTGTGGATGTCTTTTTTCTCTTTGACTACCTTTATGATTTTCTTTTTATCACAGATTTTGAACAGTTTGAATATGAAGTGCCTTGATGTAATCTTCATGCTCGGATTTACTGAGATTCTGAATCTGTTTACAGCTTTCGTCATAGTTGGAAAAGTTTCGGCCATTATTTATTAGATTATTTTTTCCATCAGGCCTTCTTTCTCTTCTCCTTTAGGGACTCAAATTTCATGTATATTAAGTCACTTGAAGTTATCCTACAACTCAAAGATGTTCTGTTCATTTTAAAATTATTTTCCTCTCTTTGTGTGTTTCATTTTGAATCATTTATACTGATATGTCTTCCAGTTTACTAATGCTTTCTTCTGCAAAATTTAATCTGCCATTAATCCCATCCCATCTATTGTTCATCTGACATCATAGTGTTCATCTTTAGAAGTTCATTGTGTTCCTACTTAACTTTTGTAAATATGGAATACAATTACAACTAATATAAAAAATTTTTAATGCACTTATCTGTTGATTCTAACCTCTGTATCAGTTTGGACTCAGTTTAAATGATTTAGCTTCTCATTATGGGTCTTATTTTCCTGCTTTGCATACTTGGGAATTTTTCATTGGATGCTGAATATGTTTATAAATATTCTTGAGTTTTCTTAGGAATGAAGTTAAATTACTTGAAAACTTTAAAATTTGATCCTTTTGGATCTAGCTTTTAAGATTTGTTAGGCTGGTCCAGAGCAATGCTCAGTCTAGGTCTACTGGAACAAGATTGTTTTGTGTACCCCACCTATTGTCCCATGAGTCCTGAGGTTTTCCACCCTGGTTTGTGGGAACGGACTATTCCTGGCCCTGAAGGAATACACAAGTACTGTTTCTTCTAATTCTTTTGTGTGGTTCTTCTCCACTCAGGAAGTATCCTTATATACCTGTACTTACTGAGTACTCTGCTGAATACTTGAAAGGGACCTTCTGCAGGTCTCTGGGGTTCTCTCTTTGTGCTGGTTTCCCTCTCTATTACTCTGGTCTGTTAACTCTAGCTGCCTTGGTCTTCCTAAACTTTTCTGCAATATCTACTGAAACCAGGGAGCCTACCATTCTCTAACCCGGCTTCCCGTATCTCACACACAGCCCAGAAACCATCTCAGGTAGTAAGCTGAGCAATCACAAGGGTCACCTTGTTTTCATGTCTCAGGGATAGCCCTATTTGACGTCCGGTGTCTTAAAAATTGTTGTTTCCCAAATTTGTCCATTTTTCAGTTGTCATGGGCTGGAGGGTAAATCCCATCCCTGTTATCCTTTTTGACTAGAAGTCTAAATTTCACTAGCTTATTATGTTTATTTCTCTGCACTGAACCACTGTAAATGGCATCTCAGTTCAATCATCCCTGATGGATTGGGGTCAAATCTTACATGGTTATGAGGCTGACTCTTTAGATTGTTTCTGTGTGGGTCTTTTCACTAACTGCCTTAAAGGCAGTCATTCTTCTGTTTAAAAAGCACATTTCAAAGAAATAGTACTAAGGCTAAGGAATTTTAATGCTATGGGGAAGAATGTCTAGAAGTTTGTGCAGCTAAGTAAGTCACAAAGTGATTTTCATTCTACAGAGTTTCTATAAGAAGGATTTTTCTTCTTTTATTACTTTTGCAAATGAAAAGAACATTCAGGGGAGGAGCAAGGAGATACTGAATGTGGAGGCAGGAAAAAGGAAGAATAGCAGAACTTGAGAAGGTACTGAAAATAAAACTTTTCTAAGAAAAATCACAGAAACCAAAAATCTGATACATTTACACAGCAGACAGCAGACATTGTCTTCTATTTATTTTAGAATATAGTCTTTTCTTTTTTCCTACATAAAAAAAATGGTTACTTAACTAATATGCTAGGGTGAAATATTAATCAAAGCAGATAGCTGGAAGCATTATGATTATCCCTTAATAAATGTCAAAACAAAATATGGCAAGTTCTTGCAAGTGTAAGATAGTCAAGATAATTCTTAATAGCATAGATTTTTATACTTGTGGCCCATGGGCTTTATTTGGCCTGCCGACAGGTTATATACAGCCTATAGAGTAATGGCTACACCATATTTTATAAAAATGTTATTTGGTGGCCAATATTTATAAATTGGAAGATTTCATTAATCAGAGAGATTTCATATAAAAATCTTGGGGAAAGAGAAGTGGTAGCACACAAGGTGGGTAGCAGATGTCACTTTTAGTTAGAGTCTGAGCCTTTTAGTTCACTACAGTGTCAGTGTCCATCATTCACTACTGTTTTCCCCCCTTACTCAACTACCCCTGGCCTTCCTTGCCTTTTTCGGTATCTAGGCTAGTGACATCTGATTAAGGGTATGTATGATAATATCCCAACATATTAACTCATTTTTTTAAGTTAGAAAACAAACATATAAAAGCATCACTAGAATATCTTTTTTTTTTTTTTTCCTGAATGGGAGATGGGATTTTTAGAAAGATACATTGAAAAGAGTACTTATTTTCTACCAATGGTAAGAAAGCTGCACCTGGGGCATGTTTTTAAACTGTAGATTCCTGGTAGTCTAGGAGGTATCCCAAATGTTTATTTTTAACTAATTCATAGGTAATTCAGATACAGCTCCCATTTGGAAGCCACAACGCACCCTATCTTCTGCCTATGTTTCAAAAGGTAGACAAAAGGAAAAATAATTACAAAGAGCTAAAACAACTTAGAAAATTATGCTCTGGCACACTTTTTCTCATAATGCACTCTACTTAAACAGGAAAAAATGTAAACTTTAGGTACACAGTAAGAGTAACTCTGTATTTAGTTTTTCGTATTCACTTCAGCCAAGAAAACTAGAAAAGTAAGCATTTTTTTTTAAAAAAGTGCTATAAATCTATAAATTTATAAATGCTATAATATAAATTTCTGTATGTCAAAAATTCCTATATATTGAGGTTTCTTTGCACCTTAGTGCTTTATAAAAGAACTGAAATGAGGGGCCAAGTGCCCCTTCCAAATGTAAAATGACCCGACGTTAGCCTTACCCAATATTTGTCAACCTCAGTTAAAAAAAATTTCAACTTAAACAAAACTGTATTATTACTGATAAGACATTCAAGTTTGCTTTTACTATAACAGATTTTTAACTACTAATAAAAGAATGGGGATTAACAGATCAAAAGTATGAGAAATGTTTGGCTAATGGTAAAAAAGAAAAGCAGAAAAATTAAGCATACTATTATATAAAAAATGAAAACTTTATTTGTAAAAATTCTTTTGAAAATCAAGGAAATTTTTAACATATTAAAATGGTACATGTTTCACATTAAGAAAGACTAAAACATCAGTTTGGCACATCATTCATGAATGTTTCCTCAGGGCTTTGGAGACATTACTGAAAATGAAGGATACAGAAGAGCACTCCAGGGAAGGGACCTGGAGATAGGAATAGAAAGATGACTTACTTTTCAATCTTTGTAGCTTTTAGTCTTGTAAAATATATATGTTTTACCTATACTAAAAATAAAAAAGCAATCTTTATCTACTATAATTAAAGTCTGCACCACTCATCTCCTTCATAGGGCAATAAAACTATTTACTTAACAAAAGAACTACATGATCACTGAAACTATTTGCACAAAAACAGTATACAACTCTTAAGTGCAAAAAAAAATAAAAAGAAAAAATATGTGAAGGCAGTTAAAGGAGAGGGTTAATAAGTGACTTTACGTCTCAAAAAATGTTAGGATACAAATTCTACTTCTCTAAATAAGAGTGAGTGCCAACCAATTATGTTGTGAATGAATTTTAAAACCACATGATAAACTAAAACCTAGAAACTTTTGGAGTTCTCCTATCAGATACTTTTTACACCACCACATACAAAGCATGCAGAGCTACTGAAAGAGCTAATTCAAAGGAGAAGAAAAGAAACTTTGTTAGCAGTCACCAACAGTTTGGGGCTCTGTAAATAACAGCTGTCAACCAAACCAAAGGACAATTTTTAAATGCACTAAGAATGGAATGGAGAGTTGGTCAAAGTATTCTTAATTACCGTACCTCAATAAGTTCATTACTTCTAACCCTAAACTAAAAGTTATAAATGATTCTCACTAATAAAATGTAAACAGGCTTAAGGGACCAGACTGATTAGATTCATAATGCTGGCTCTCCCACTTAACTGTCTGTATTACTTTGGGCAAATCTCTAACCTCGGCTTCTTTACCTGTAAAAATGAAGATAACAGTAGTATCCATCTTAAGGCTGCTTTGAGGAATTAAATATTTTACTACATTAAACAGTACACTTTATAAACATGTATATTATCATTATAATCTAAACATCCTTGTAAAACAATAATCCAGCCTCAGAGTACATCTTCTAGTTGTCTAAAAGCATTGGCTAAAAGAATTCGATGCGCTACAGTAGGTAAGCCTCTTCTTTATTTAAAAAAAAATCTTCGTGTGAAATACTACGTTTCTCAACAGAAAAATTCTGTATGTCATGAGCTCTTCAACATCTAATCTTTTCCTTACATATCAACATTTAGAACATTTTTGTTTCTTTCTGGTCTTTTCTAAAATTAAAGTTTTCCTATTTGTATTTACCCAAAGAATACAAAAATACTAATTCAAAGGGATACATGCACTCTGATGTTTATTAGTAGCATCATCTACAATAGCCAAATTATGGAAACAGCCCAAGTGTCCATCAACTGATGAATGAATAAAGAAGATGTGGGATACACACACACACACACACACACACACACACACACACACACACACACACACAGAGGAATATTATTCAGCCACAAAAAAGAATGAACTCTTGTCATTTGCAACAACATGGATGGAGCTAGAGAGTATAATGCTAAGTGAAATAAGTCAGAGAAAGACAAATAGCACATTATTTCATTCTTATGTAGAATTTAAGTAACAACAACAACAACAACAACAACAAAAACGAGCAAAGGGGAAAAAAGACAGGCAAACCAAGATACAGACTCTTAATTATAGAGAACAAACTCATGGTTACCAGAGTGGACGTAGGTGAGGGATGGGCTGGATGGGTGATGGGGATTAAGGAGGGGACTTGTGATGAGCATTGGGTGTTGTATGGAAGTGATGAATCACTGTATTGTACCTCTAAAACTAATACAGCACTATATGTTAACTAAATGGAATTTAAATAAAAACTTCAAAGAACACGAAAATAAATAAAACCATTTCTATCTCCAAAAAGATGTTTTATTTTAGATCAGTCTATTATTAAAGATTTATTATGTTAAATATATTTAAGACAGTTTAAAATTAATAATTTTTTTCTTAGATTTTATTTTCTTAGATTTTACTTATTCGACAGAGAGAGAGAGATCACAAGTAGGCAGAGGCAGGCAGAGAGAGAGGGGGAAGCAGGCTCCCCACTGAGCAGAGAGCCCCATGTGGGGCTCAATCCCAGGACCCTGAGATCATGACCTGAGCCGGAGGCATAGGCTTTAACCCACTGAGCCACCCAGGCACCCCTAATTTAAAAATTTTAAAAACACAAGACTAACTTCTCTATTTTCATTTAATGAACAAGGCATGTAAGAAAAAATTTTTCTAAATTATGTAAAAAAAAAGTTTTCATAAAAAATAAAACAAAATAAAAACTATGGTTATAATCATGCTTTACTAAGTTTTACCTTTTTTCTACTTAACATATTTCCATGTCATAAACAACCTCTTTTTAACCTAATTTTTGAGAATCACAAAATTCCATTGTAAGGATTTAGAATAATTCATTCCTCCTTTCAGCTACTACATTGTTTCCAATTTTATACCATTACAAATAATGTGGTGATGAGCATTTAAACATTTTTTAAAGATTTTCAAAAGAACACATTATTATCTTTACTTTACTCAACAGTTTATAGAAACTTTACTGCTAAGAAGACCACAGTTTAGGAGGAGACCTTGAGGGAAAAAAAGCTGAAAGGAAAATACACTACCATTCCAAGAATGACTGTTGAAAAGCTCATGAACAATCTCATAAATTTAGATTACAACATAGACTATGGAGTTCTCTTACACATTTTCTATGCAAAATGAGGTAATTTCTTGCCTCTCCTTGATACTGTTCATTTTAAAAGATACTACTCACATGAGGTGCTATGGTTAACATCATTAACTTTGGAGTCAAACAGATTCAAAATCCCTGCTCCACTACCTACTAGCTAGCTGTGTGACCTATGACCACTCATTAAGTCTAAGTCTTAGTTTTCTCATCTATAATTTAAGAAAAATAGCATCCACTGCACAGGATTGTTTTAAAAATAAATAATATTCTGTGTGTCTGATTCTTAAAATAGTGTCTAGCACATAGTAAACACACAAACAACATCACGTCATTTACTGTTTCCAATGTTCAATGTTTTGGTGGTCTCAAAGACATAAATATGTGCGGTCTGTGTATAAATTACTGGCTTAATCGATATATTTTGATGGCACAGATGCATATTTACAAACTGCTATATTACATAATTTTAAAAATATTCAATCTAAAAAGCTATTTGTCAAAATACAGGTATGAAAATCTTTGTAAAATCCCTCATTTTTAAAGGTTAAATAATAGTTTTAATGGAATCAAAAGAAATGAATTTCACCATTGAAACGATTTCTCTTCTTGGGGTGCCTGGGTGGTTCAGTGGCTAAGACTCTATCTTGGGCTCAGGTCATGATCGTGGGGTTCTGGGATCCAGTCCTGTGTTGGGCTCTTGGCTCAGCCAGGAGTCTGCTTCTCCCTCTCCCCTCTGCTTGTCCTCTTTCTCTATCTCTCTCTCTGTCTTAAATGAATAAAATCTTAAAAAAAAAAAGAAACTATTTCTCTTTAGACAGAATAAATTAAGTCTTTTTCACATGAGAAAATAGGTCAAATATAAAGGTCAAATATATTCAAAAGGATGCTAAGTGAACTCAGGGTAATTTATAAGCTAGAGTAACATTAATTCTCCTGGGTTTTTTTTTTTTTTCCTTATAGCTATTTGGTAATACAAAAAGCAGTAGAAAAGGAAAGTGCACCAGCCACCATTATGTACACTTTATTATTCTTTTAAGATTTTATTTTTTTATTTGACAGAGAGACAGAGAGAGCCAGAGAGCACAAGCTGGGAACCCTGGGATCATGACCTGAGCCAAAGGCAGCTACTTAACCCACAAAGCCACCCAAATGCCCCTTATGTACACTTTATAAATCCTTTAGCCCATCTGGCCAGCTAAGACACTATTTTTAGAGTCCTACACCGAATTTTGTTATTACTTAACAATCAACTAGATGACTTTAGACAATCAATCAACTATGTAAATAGCCAAGAGGTTTAGCATTATATTGTTTCAGAAATCAAAGAATAAAGCAAGTCCCGAGTTGGTAAAATACCAGATATATTTTTAAATTGTACTTCCCACATCACACTTGATATAGCAGATAAAGTATTTATCTGAATTTAAAATGGAAAGAAAGGTTTATTTCAAAACTTTAGGAGTTGCTGCCTGCCAAGTATAATGCTAACTTCTAAGAAGAGGATTTAAAAAATGCTGTAGCAAAAGCAAATTGCAGACAACATTCCCAATTAATTTTAAGTTTTGAATCCTACAGATAACTATAATCATAATAAGTATAAAAGCTGACAAGAAAGTCACACAAGTGGCAAATAAATAATCCTATTATGGCAGAACATTAAACAACAGGATGCAATTTTTATTTTAAACACCTTTTCCGAATTTAGAGTTTAGATAGCTCATTTTAAATATAATTCCTAATCTCAGATTAAGTGAACCAAGCAGTAACTAATCTACAAAGCATTTTCAGTTGAACATCAAACATACTTTAGAGTCAAGATCTTTGTCAACTTGTCTTATTAAAGTGGAAGATAGCAACGATAAACATCTTTCAATCAATAGTTGACATAACTCAGTAAGAACTGAGAAAAATTACTTCCCATTTGACCCAATCCTCCCAACCTCAGTGAGATTTCCTCGTTATGTTAATCTTCTTATTTTATTTGACCATCACAGAGTGCAATAATCCTTATACTTACTTTTCATTTTCTATAGACATAGACTAGGGCCATCACTGTTCAAATTTTTATTGTACTTATTCATTGTTTTCTAATATCTAATGGTTTCCTGTCTGCATTTTTTTAAACCTAGATTTTAAGTTTTTTGGTAGGAACCATTTTCCTTTTATTTTTCAATATTTCTCAAAATCCAGAGAAAAATTCTGAACACAGAGTTATCAAATACTTCCCAGCTATATAATTTGTTTAGACAAAAGCCAAAAGACATTCAAGACAAAAATAAATTTGTTACTTATAAAACATTCCTAATTGTTCTTATTTTAACTATAGTCAAACAATCCTGTGGGTATTTCTTTTTCTACCAATTTCGGTATTTTTCACATAGTCAAAGGGATATGGCAGATTTGCTCATTTTATTTCTTTAAAATGTCAACCATTTTAATCTTAACATGACCTACATGTACCTAACATGTCTAAAATGATCTTACATAGGAGTGGGTGGGGCAGTCAGTTAGGCGCCCAAGTCTTGATTTTGGCTCAGGTCGTGATCTCATGTTGAGAGATCAAGGTGCATCAGGCTCCTCGCTTAGTGCAATGTCTGCTTGAGATTCTATCTCCCTCTCCACCCCCCATCTAAAATAAATAAATAAATCTTTAACAAATAATAATAATAAATAAAATAAATAAAAACATCTTACATAAAATACAATCTGATAACCAAGGCATAGCCAATAACCTAACCAAGACAACGTATAATAGAGAGGCTGAAATTTGGGTGATAAAGAGATAAACCATGTGTTAAATATCAAGTGGCAAGTCAATAAAACCAAGCTCCCTTCCATCCGCCCCAAAACCTACCGTATGGTCTATAATTTATCTATGCATACTACAATGAAAATCCACTAAACTGAAAAAAAAACAGAGATCAGATGTTAGGAACTCTGGCAAAAACAATAATTGAATCCAGAATATCTATTCTCCTTAATTAGTTTTGGGATAGCCGGCAAAAAACTAGAATTCCTAGCTTCCATTGCAAGTAGGGGTGGCCAATATAAATAGAAGTCACTAGGTAAGGCTTTCAAGAAAACTTTTTGAAAGGATAGGACTTATCTGGAAGGCACACGCCTTTTTGCCATTTTCCCCACTTCTTCCATATTCTGCCTGCCTGGAAAGACAACACATTTTGAACAGAATGCTGGCAGTCATTCTGTGACCATATGCCATCTTGAGAATGAAAGTCATGCATCAAGGAGGTAGAAAAGGAGAGGTCTGAGTAGTTTCTACCACTACAATTTAAACCTGTCACATTTTTTGCTTGCAAAAAATTGCAGACCTGAAGTCATAGTCCTCCTACTATCTAATAGTAAACTTTGCTTTGCCTCCTCCGCTTGCATTCATGATATAAGCTCATACAATATTACTATAGAGTTCTCTTGCTTGAAACTCCTATTAAGAGAAAAAGGCACCTTTCCTATAAGCAAGTGTTCATCAGGGAGTCTGCTTCTCCCTCTGATCCTCCTGCTCAGCGGAGAGTCTGCTTCTCCCTCTGACCCTCCCCCCATCTTGTGTGCTCTCTCTCTCAAATAAATAAAATCTTAAAAAAAAAAAAATTCCATGAGAGGCCTGATCATTACCTTCATTTTGCAAATGAGGAAATTAAAGTACACTGAAGTTAAGAAACTTACACAAACTAAAACATAGAAATCAAAACCCAAGCAGACTAGCTCCATTGTCTATGCGCTCCATACCATGCTATTCTGTCTCTCTAAACCAAGCAGGAGTGATCAACGCCATGCACAGCTGCATCTAAAAACAAATCATATATACTCAGGTACACATGTGTTTATGAAGTTTACAAGGCAATTTTACATGCTGTTTAATTTTATCTTACAGCTGTTCTATGTCAATATATCCTGTCAAAAGACAGACTTGGTAGGCATGAATTCAAGTAATTAAAGCCATGTGGTCATAGATTATTCCACTTATCTGCTGTCTTAGAAATGTGTCCTTTCTCTACCTTGCAGAGGGTCTGGCAGAGAAAAGGAATTCAATGTATATTTACTGAACAACTAAAAAGGGAGCTGGACATCAGTATGTCCAGCTTAGACATTTATAGATGGTCCCCTTAAACATTTAGATTGTCTAAGATTGGGATCTTAGACAATTAGATTGGTCCTGATTCATCAATAAAGCTACTAGAAAAACATTTAACTAGCTTGCCTCATCAACAGTGATTCTTTAGGATCCATTTAGGTGGAAGAACAGTATCACTCATTTTTCAATTAAATCTTAGTATCTCAATACAATCTTAAAATTCCTTTGAAGTCAGATGTCTTGATGTGCTAACATAAACACTGAGAAAGATTCAGATGTATACTTGTAAACATAATTCAGTACGGTCTTCAATTACACAATGAGTATGATATATTATGTGGCCACATTAGAATATTTTCTTTTATTTAAAGA
Source organism: Nasua narica (assembly GCA_028533885.1). Classification (NCBI taxonomy): domain Eukaryota; kingdom Metazoa; phylum Chordata; class Mammalia; order Carnivora; family Procyonidae; genus Nasua; species Nasua narica. The sequence goes on along the minus strand of CM052800.1, from coordinate 62,264,617 downwards.
TTAAAGGAAATTCCTATTAAATTTTAAAAATGGAAAATACAGTCTAGATTTTTCATTGTTAAGTGTAAGAATTGTATCAAATGAATGTTGAGGGTATGTTAACTTGAATTATAACTAAAGTAACAGTATTGCTGGGTACTATGTAATAACACATTTCCTTTTTGCTATTCATTTGTATACACCTCAAAGCAGTGCCAGAATTTTGAAGTTCTGATTGAAGTGATTTGAATGATACATATCTACAATACAGTTTTATCTATCTTAGGTTTGATAATTGATCATTCTGGAACTAAAGTTTCGATTATATTTTACATATGTAGATAAATATATTTTAATTATCAGGGTTTGGTTTTGTTTTACAAAACTCCTATTCTAGTTTTCATGAAGTACAGCTATTTTAGCTTTGGAAGATTTTCACATAATAAATAGAAAACCGAGATACGTTATATTTGAAACACTGTCTGACACTTATACCTTAAGCTAAATATAGAAACTAGCATCAGAATAAAATTAAAACAGATTGTGTGAAGGATGAATTATACTATGTTCAAATAATTCCATAAAGTTACATCTCAGCACAAGTCAAGAATATGAAAAACACTGAGGAGGGAATAAATCAAAACCTTACAATGAGGGAAATTCCTATACCGAAATACTGATTTTTTACTTCAAAACTGAATTACATTATATTCTCCAGAAGAGATATCTGACTACAATAAGACTTAAAATGATCAATTTCTCTTAATAGTTTAAACGTTTATTTTAAAAATTACACTTTTCTGGAAAAAGTGTGTTAAGTAATACTACAGTGCTAAGAGAAACTAAATTTCTTAAAAGTGTTCCCTTATTTTAAAAAATTCCCAGGCTCTTTCTTCCAAAAAACGCCAAAAAGAAACAAACAGAAAACACCAACTTTGAATATTTCTACCACGTTCTCAAGTTACATAATCATTCTAACCTTAAGTTATTCTACAAGAAAGTTTCATTTTTCTTCCACAGACTACATTAGAGGTAAGTGGAAAAGCATCAAAACATGAAAACAATATTGTATACAAAACATTCCATTAGGCATCTTTTCAACAAAATAACTCTCCTTCCCTGGAGGCAACTTGTCTGATCTAAATAGGTAAAAAAAAAAAAAAAAAAAAAAGCATGTCTTTATGAAAAAGAAATGCACCATCTACCAATAGAAAAAACCCAGAATACTTCTAATTGAAAATAATTTGTTTCCATTTCTATACAGAATCCACTAAAGCAATAAAGAAAACTGATATTTTAGGTGTTTGCAGGGGCTGGTACACAAGTGAGATGAACTACACATTTGGTATAGTTTCTTCTAAGCTGTGCATCGGTAGTTAACAAGTGGTAAACACCAATAAAATTCATGACATAGTATTAGCTTCCAACCACTTCAAATTGTTTAGGAACCTCATTTTTTGTTGAAGGTGATGCTTTCCCTTGTGAGAAAAAATAAAGTCTCTCATGTATCTGTATGTTCATGTTAAAATGAATACGATGGTTTTCTGTTGGAAAATCTAATCATATCATATGACAACTAAGTGTTTTTATAGGAAAACAAACCAACAAAAAACAGAAACACCTTCACCAGATCGAAAAACCTAGAATCAAATTCCAACACTTGAATTGAAATGATGACTTTCTCTGTTTCCCAACTTGAAACTGCAGGAGTACACAAGGGCAATGAAGCCATTGGTTAAATTCAGGGCATACTGATACAAATAATGCACAAAGGTATATTGAAGTTCCACCTCTCAGTTAACTTTGAAAAGGAAAACCTTATAACTAATTATAGCAGATTGAGAAAAGATGTAATGTAAGCACCAAATACGTGGTACTTCTCTGCATTAGAAAAAATAAGTATAAAAATATTATATTTTAAATTGTAAATCTGAAGGAAATGAATATACACACCCACTTTAGATGATGAGAAAATGGAATATAAATTTCAAAACCTCTAGGTAGTGTATCAACTATGCTACAATAAAAAATTAAAATTAAAAAAAATCCTTCAAGTAATACAGAATTTTGTGATTATAGAAATGTTCCGTATCTGAGCTATCTGATAGAGCAGCTACTAGCCACAAGTGGCTACTGAGCACCTCAAATATGGTTAGTGGAAATGGGAAATTGAATCTTAAATTGCATTTAATTAAATTAATGTAAACCTAGCCACATGTATCTGGGACTACAACATTGGACAGTGTAGCACTAAAGAAGTAGAGAGAAATATCTATACCTTAAATTCTGATTTGAATAGTAAAAGTCTAGTAGATGGGCATATACATAGATGCTTCTGAGACTTTTTTTTTTTTTTAATTCTTGTGACTTATGAAGAGGAAAGGACTATGACACAACATAAAAATCTTGCTGCATCTGTGGGGACAAATTTTCTATACTCACTTTCTAGAGAGGACTAGAATATTGGTTCACAAGTTGGCTCCAAGTTGTGAGCTTCCAAAAATATGGATGCCTGGGTCTCATCCCCCCAAGCTTCTGGTTTAATTGGTTTGGGTTAAGTCTGGGGCATTAAATTTTTAAAACTACCCTGGTGATTCTAACATGCAGCCAGAGTTGAGTATTACTAAACTAGAAAGAAAATGAGAAACTGTTTATTAAGCATAGATGCAGTATGCAACTAAAGACATTTCTTTGCTGGTAGCCAAAGAGGTCCTTTGACAACCCAAATTTAAGTCAAAACACCTAAGAGCTACACATTCTAAACATTCAGAAATGATTTGGGTTATACAATCATAAATTTTTCTTATCACTGAATAGTATTCAATTATGTAAAAGAGATTAGAAAGGAAGGAAATAAACTAAATATTGAGTGTCAGCGTGCCTTTGCCAATTTCATGTACATTTAATTTCATCCTCAACATATCTTGGAAGGTAGATATTATTAATTTATTTAAAGATGTGGAAAGTAGATTTAAAGATATTCTCTAGGATTGGACATATGTTTGTCAAACAGTAAAGTCCACACTCTATAGCAGAAGGATTCTCTCTGGGGAAGTTTGTTTCAGTAAAATTTCACACTGGAATCAAACAAACAAACAAAAAAGGCAAAGAGGATGAAAGAAAAAGCAGGATTCAGTGGTGGAGCGCAGGATTCAGTGGTGGAGCACAGGATAAGGCAAACACACTAAAACAGGTGATTAACCAGTCCCTGTGCCCGCATTATCCAGGTCTGAGAGCAAACCCGGGGAAAAGCAGGTTTGTCTGTGGTTCAAATCTACACCAGCCTCTACACCAGACCATTTAGGAGTAGCTGCCTTTTATTCTAAGAACTTAAACAATTGGTCTCCTACTGCCTCATAAGCTATTAGGTAGAGTCACACATTCTTCGGACAGGATAGAACAAGATGCTTATTCACAGCAGCCTGACACTAAATAAATAAAATAGGGGTTTTAAAGACTTTTTCATTTTACCCTCTCCATTTAAAGGATTATTGGAACTCCTCACAGAGCATGTTGTAGACCACCGTTTTGATATATTTACACTGAGCATAGAACTTTTGTTTTAACCTAGGCCATTAAAAGTCTTACATTAATTTACTCATTAAAAGCCATCTTTTAAACTTAAAAGTTTACTTTTAACAACAACCGCGTTTGTTGTTTCAAAGATGCAATTAAACAAACATGACATAAGGCTGTCGAAGAGATTACTTGGAAGTGTGTGGAGGTGTCAAAACTGAACTTAAAAATTCAGTTCCTGAGTTGTTCAACCCATCTTAATTTTCAAATTAAGGGAGAAAGTTTCTCAGAGGAAAAAAAAAAGGTAAATCCAGAGCAACAGACCCCCCACACCTACCTAATCAGCACTAATCCTTCTATCCTGAGACTCTGTATCTTTTCTCTTTTCAGGCTTCTACCCTGTAAAGCGACATTAACACAACTGAGTCACATTTAGTTACATCTGAGGCTAGAAAGAATCCCTTCAGTCACTGTTCTAATTAATGGCACAGACTTCTCCCAAAGCATATTCCAAAATAAGAATACATTGACAGGATTAACTCCTAAATGCACTGGGTTAGGGTATGGTAGTGTTTCATTTCAATTTCGAATGGTATTAATTACTATTTAATTATACTACAGAAAAAAGTTTCACAATGAAAAATTACAAACTCTTGTCAAAAAAGAGGAAGCAGCAGTAGTAGCTTGTCCTCACTAGTTCTTTTCACCCCAATATGTTTGGAGCTGGGCAATTTGATGAGCTGAAAAAAAATATACTCAATAGATATAAGAAAAACTACAATGTTTCCCCATCCAATCCTTAGCCTATTAAAAGTGGACTAAAGCTAGGATTAGACCTGTTTTTTTTCTTAATAATAAAGAATACATAAACTCCATTTTTAAAAAAGAATGATACCTATTATCTACATGGAAACAACCAATTAGCCAATTCTCACATTTACTTCCTGTATTGGAGGCAGGTCTCCAGAAAAAAATAATGTAAGTTCTACAACTTTTGATTCCTATTATAGTGCCAAAATTCACCCTTTAAATTGGCATTGGTTTTAACAGTTTGTGTATGTGTGTGTTACTTGTGACATGGAAAATTATAAATTATATATATTCATATAAATTATAAATTATATTTATAAATATTTTTGGATGCTAGTAATCACCCTCCAAAAACTAAGTAGGCTTTACATGCAGTAAACATTTTGGTGGCACAAATGTAAATTCAAAAGACAAACCTAAATAATGGTAAAAGCCATAATTCTCTAATTGTAAAAGTGGAAGTCACTACAAGTTAATCTTCTCTTAATAACTAACCATAGATATTCTTCTAGCCTTAATTTCAGCTTCCATCCTCCCTTCTCCCCCACACATAACTCCCACAAAGCCTCTAGAACATCAAAGTTAGGACACAATGTTATCATGAAAAAGTCTAATAAATTTGGGATTGGTTAATAAGGCAGTTAGCTCGCCTCTGGATGAATTTACTGAATCAGTACAAGCATAGACTTAATAAAAACTACTAATGATATTAAAAGGAGAAATAATGTTTATCAAAGCACAACCACAAGCAGGCAGTGAGCATGATGCAAGTTTTCACTTTGATCCTGCTAACCCAGTCATCACGATTTTAGGAAAATACCAACACTTGTTTCATAATACAGCTACTTTTCTATATTTTCCAGTCCTTACCAAAACTCTATAGATGTAAATTTTTAAGTCTTGCTAATTAGTTACCAGGGCCCTTCACCCTTCAGATTAGGTGTCCTACATTTTGTTTAGGTCTCCGCCTTGAAAACAAACCCGATTGCCCCATTTTCTGAGAGGTAAACTCAGCTCCAGGCAGCTCCCTATGAAGTCACCGCGTTTGTTGTTTCAAAGATGCAATTAAACAAACATGACATAAGGCTGTCGAAGAGATTACTTGGAAGTGTGTGGAGGTGTCAATCATATATATGGACGACCAATGAAAACTATCGCTACAAATCTATTTAGTTGTAATATTTCTTGCCATTCCCCCTTCTCCAATATATTCACAACATAGGGCAATTAAACTTTGTAAGAACTTACTCGACTTTAGCAAACTTTAGCTTTCCAGCTTTCTGTACTTAGAATCCAGCAATGAGCAAAGGCGGGGTGGGGGTGGAGGATTTAACCGAAGCACGGAGAAGAAAAGCAATAAAAGCTTGCATCAGGCAGTGTCTCTCCCTCTGCCCCTCTTCCTCCCTTCCCACCCCCTCTTCTCTGAGCCCTTACATATACACATTCTTCTGGGCGGCCTCTAACCACACCATGTCCACAGTCATTTACAGAAATTAGAAACAGACTCCGGGATCCCTTCCCATAGCACGCACAGCGCAGAGCTGTACTAGCAAGATGGGGCGATGTCACTCTCTACTACCTCGCAATCTCTTACCGCCCCCCCCCCCCACCGGTTTCATTCCCAGATATCCGGCTTTCCTCCACGGAGAAGGTGGATCTACCTAATTCACAATGAAATTCCATCTCATCCTTCCCCACCCCAGCCACCTCACCACGAAAACCAAAGAAAAGTTCCTTCCCCACCAGGGCAACAGAAGAGTTGGTTTCAGGGGCCAGAGCAAAAGCTGGGAGAGGAGAGGGAGCATGGTGTACTTTGTTTTACACTTCTGCGTATCCATACCAGAGTCCAGGGCTCTCTCGTCCTTACCCGCTCGTCCGGAGACCCGGTCCTGCTACTGGAGCGCGCGGCGAGGGCTGAGGGGACGCGGCGTCGGGGCGGGCCGCCGGCAGCAGCCTCGGGCGCCGAGAGCCACCACCTCTTCTCCGCCAAGCGGCTGCGGGCGTGGGCCGAAGGAGCTGAAGAAGGAGCCTGGGGAGGGGGAGAAGAGGAGCAGCATCTCCTCCTCCTCCACGCCTCAGAAACGCCCCTCCAGCGGCGACCCCCGCCGACCGCCTGACCCCCGAGAGCTGGAGTACCCTCTCCGCCCTCCGGTGCTCGGCGCGCCTCCCGGAGTTTCACCAAAACCCTCTGGCGCGGGGCGGCTCAACTCCTGCAGCCGGCTCCGGGAGCTGCCGAGGGGGCTGAGGCGGACTGGGGAGCTAGGGAGTGCCGCGCGCCAGCAAGCCGGTCTCTAGGGGCCGTGATCATGGTGTGTGACCCTCGCCGCAACGCCGCCGCCGGAGCTACTAGCTCCAGCACCAGCTCCACCTCAGGCACCCGCGCCGGCCCCGCCCCCGTTCCTGTCACTCAAAAGCCTTCCCGGGCTCCAGGAGGAGAGCAATGGGCGACCGGGCGCTCTCCTCCGCCTCATTGGCCCTCTGGGCCTCCAGTTCCGCCCCTTCCCTAGGGACTTGGTCGCCGGGGAGACCAGCGCCCCGGTTCCCATGACAACGGGTGCCTAGGGCCTGGCTTTTAGTGTTCTGGCTAACTAGACGGTCAGGTTGGTCGCGCGGCAGCAAAGTTCCTATCGCCTGCAGTGTGGACTCCTAATTTTAAGCCAAGTTGAAAACGCGGCCGACCGCCCCCACGCTTCCAGTTTCAGAAACAGAACTTTATGGCCCTAGGGAGAGTGAGGGAGCGTGAAAAATGTCTAACTGCTTGCTCTTCCCCTGTGAATCTAAATAACCCCTCCCCCCTCGTCCTCCCCGGCCTCCAGCCTTGTTTCCATATTCTCACCGGGCGGATTTGGGCTTTGAAAGGGTGAGGAGAAGAGGGAAGAGAGGGAAAGAGCAGGGCGGTGCCAGCTCCGTGCAGCAATATAGCAACTTGGAAATGGCGAGGTCAACGAAAACAGCTCGGTGAGTTTTCCCACAGTTGTAAAGTAATCTTCAAAGGTGTGCTGGCAGCACTTTGTCAACCCCAGATGCCCTCGGGGAAACTCAAGTACTCATATTTTTGAAAAAAGTGTGTAAATTCTTTTGTTAAAATTCCTCTGAAACTAAGATAATCCTAAAGTTAAAAAAAATAAGCAGAAGTTTCGACGTAATCGAATAAAATAAAGAATATCCATTTTTCTATGTAGCACTACACATTGCCGCTTGGCAAAGTTAGGTCCTAGCAGTGGTGGCCCTCATGCAGACACAAAGATTGAGGTTTCTACAAACAACAAGAAAGTCTTCCTGGATTCATGAGCAAACAGGATCTATCTTGTCATTTGAGTTTCAAAAGTTTGGGTTTATTCTCAGAGGATAAGGTAACCTGGTCCACTCTGAATAGGGGACCTCGGAATAAACGTAGTCCTGGGCTGATGGTGTGGAGCCCTAGGTGAATCTAAACTTCATGGCTGGCTCCAAAATGGAGAGATCTGTGGTAAAATTAAAACTGCAATCCTAGGTTCCCTAGCCCCGGAGGCTGCTGTGCATGTATGATGAATGAGGGAATTAATAGTAATGATTTACCTTTGGCGAGCACTTGACTTTTCATTATCTCATTTACTAAATGAATAACTGTGATGGATGTGTTTAGTCAAATATGCCTTGCAAGTATGCGCTGAATGTAATTACTCACACTGCTAAATACAATGGAAAATGCACAGCAAAATTTTAAGATAAGGTCCTTGCCCTCAGGGAGCTAACCACAGAGCCTAAGAAAGAAAAGTAACATTCTTGAAACATTTTCAGATTATGGCTGGAATGTGCAGCCAAACTTTGTACTGTAGCAGGTGATAGAAAGTCTGTGGTAGGTTGAATGGGCTGGATTAGTCATTTTAAGGAGCAGGGGAATTTAAACTGGGCTCTGAAGAAGGGTAGGTCGTGGGATGAATGAAGCACAGATGAGGAAAGACAGACAATCCAAGTAAACATTAAACCAAAGTGCAACAGTAGGAATAGAGAGTGGTGATAGTAAATAATAGTGAGAAGACCAGCCAATTGCACTAGAGATAGAAGTGAAGGATTGGAGCCCTTGCCCCAGTCCTTCCTCCATTTTCTGAAATACGAGTTTTTAAGTGTTCTGGTTCATGTATGACAGAGCTGAGGTAGAACATGTGCTTCTGTTTGTAATTGAAAGAAAGTTCATATATTTATTAGAAAGAAAAGCAAATCTGTAACACTGGGAATAGCTTGCAAATTCAAGTCAGAAGGAAAACATGAAGAGTACAGTGTTGATAGTGTTGGAAATTTTCTCAAAAGTAGACAAACCAGTGTTGTGAACATTGTTTTTTTGTTTTTGTTTTTGTTTTCCATTAAGCCCATTTCAGGTGGTTGCCCTCAAGGCTTTTTCACCAGTAATTCTTCTGTTTTGTATGAGGTAAAAGGCTGGTTTTAAAATAAATAGCTGATACCAAAACCTGATAAAGAGTATAAAGAGTACATAATAGAGAATTCTACAAGTTAATCTCCTTTTGGATATAATATAAAATTAAAATGCATACTTAAGATATACTTAGACTCTAGAACTATGGTAACAAATGCTATAGCAAAATTAAGAGAATTATGCCAGGTATATAAGAATGATTCAATAATAGAAAACTTGTTCATTTGGTTGACTATATTAATATGTCAAGGAAGAAAAAAATCCATATGAGTGTTTCAGTTGATGATGAAAATGATTTTGTAAAATCCAACATCATTTCTTAATAAAAACTTTTAAAGAATTTAGGATAGATAATTTAATAATATATATTTTATACCAAATCCAGAAACTTGCTTTATAATGAAACAATTATTCCCATTAAACATGGCACGAATGCTCATCATCATACCATGAAAGGATATGATAGCCAATCCAGTGAGACATGGAATAGAAATACAAAATTAAATACTGAACATGTTAGGATTGTCATTTAATTGCAAATTGTATGAAAACCCCAAGGATCAATTGAAACACTTTTAGAAGCAATAAAAGATGAGTTAAGGTAATCAGTTTTAAAAATTAACATACAAAATGAAGAACTTTCCCATGTAAATCATAACCAGTTAGAACATACAGTATAAAAAGAATCCTAAAGACCACAATTAAATAGCTAGAAATGAAAACTAAAATAAATTAATAAAACTTACTTTAAAAATGAATTTATGAGGGGCACCTGGGTGGCTCAGTGGGTTAAAGCCTTTGCCTTCGGCTCAGGTCATGATCTCAGGGTCCTGAGATTGAGCCCCTGCATCGGGCTCTCTGCTCAGCGGGGAGCCTGCTTCCTCCTCTCTCTCTGCCTGCCTCTCTGCCTACTTGTGATCTCTCTCTGTCAAATAAATAAATAAAATCTTTATAAAAAATGAATTTATGAGACAAAAATGTTTGAATAAAGAAGAGATGGGGGCACCTGGGTAGCTCATTTGGTTGAGCATCTGACTCTGGTATCAGCTCAGGTTGTGAGTTCAAGCCCTGTGTTGGATCCACTCTGGGTATGATCTTACTTAAAAGAAAAGAAAAGAGGGGCCCCTGGGTGGCTCAGTGTGTTAAAGCCTCTGCCTTCAGCTCGGGTCATGATCTCAGGGTCTTGATCTCAGGGTCTTGGGATCAAGCCCCGCATCGGGCTCTCTGCTCAGCAGGGAGCCTGCTTCTCCCTCTCTCTCTCTGCCTGCCTCTCTGACTATTTGTGATCTCTATCTCTGTGAAGTAAATAAATAAAATATTTGAAAAAAAAGAAAAGAAAGAAAGAAAAAAAAGAAGAGAGATCTTTTTAGATTAAATCCCAATACTCAGGGGTTCCTGGGTGGCATAGTTGGTTAGGCGTCTGACTTTTGCTTTCCAAATTCATTTGGAAGATCATCCTTTTAAAAATAACCAAGAAAAGGGGCACCTGGGTGGCTCAGTCAGTTAAGCTTATGCCTTCAGCACTGGTTGTGATCCCAGGATCTTGGGATCAAGCCCTGCATTGGGCTGCCTGCTCAATAGGGAGCCTGCCTTTCCCTTACCCTTTCCCTCTGCCCCTCCCCTGCCAGCTCGTGCTCATGAATGCTCTCTCTCTGAAATAAAATCTAAAAATAAATAAGTAAAAATAAAAATAACCAATAAGACCTTAAAAAGAAAATAAATGAGGAGGAAGTACATTAAAAGCTATTAAAATAAATTATAAAGTACAATGGTTAGCAGCAAATGAGGTATAATATATGATAAAATGATTGACTAGGTACAGTATATAATAAAGGAGGAACATGCATCATTCAAAAATGGTGTTGAGAAATCTAACTATTTCTTGTGTGTCTTGTCAGACACACACATATACATGTTCTTTTTGGAAGTAAGGCTAGCTCACATCCTTATCTAATACATTTTTTAAACATTGTAATATCCTTTGATCTCTATCAGATCCTCTAGATATGCTTTGCTCTTTTGAATGGCTGTATAGTATTCTGTTGCTTAGATGTGGCATAGTTTACTTAACTTTTCCCTTTTTAAGGGACACATAGGTTAGTCCCAAACTTTTGCTATTTCTTACAATTCAAAATACATTTCTTTGTACTTGGTCTTGTCTCACATGCAAAGTAAGACTGTAGGTTTAGCTTCTAGAAGTGTAATTGGTGTATTAAGGAGTAGGCACATTTTGGGGATGCCTGGGTGGCTCAGCCAGTTAAACATCTGCCTTCAGCTCAGGTCATGACCCCAGGGTCCTGGGATTGAGTCCCAAATCCAGCTCCCTGCTCACTGGGGAGGGAGTCTGCTTCTCCCTCTGCCTGTGGCTTCCCCTGTTGTACCTTCTCTCTCTTTAACTAATAAATAAATAAGATCTTTAAAAAAAAAAAAGAGTAGGCACATTTTACACTTTGATAGACAAAACCAAGCTGCCTTCTAAAGAAGTGGTACAAACTAGTTACAGTCATCCCAATACAGATGGAAAGTTTGCTAGCGTACTTTGTTTCCCCACACCCTCACTAACACAGCATTATCAAACTTTTTTGATCATTGCTAATCTAATAGGTACAAAATGCTGTCACATACAAGTATAGTTTTCTTTCTCTTATTAATATTTTTTGTATGCTTACAAGCCATTTTATTTTCTATTACTAAAAAATTCTTCCTTTTTTTTCTTACAGACTTTCATGGCTTTGTTTTCCACATTTTATTCCTTGATCCATATATAATTTATTTTGGTGATAGCAGCAGATACCCACTTGTCCCCCAAATCTGAAAAGAATTTGTTTATTTTGCTACACAAAATAATACAAAGCTTCTATATAATAATAAAAACAATGGATACGAAATTTAAAAAAGAAATTCAGAAAAGCAATGAATATTTGAAAATAAAACAACTGTACAAAGAAAAAAATCAAAACAAAAATAAAGTGCCTGTAACTATCAGATTGGAAACATTTTTATTATTTTTTAGTTTCTTAAGATTTATTTCCTTGAGCGAGAGAGTGCACGTGCACAAATGGGGGTCAAGAGGAAGGGCAGAGGAGAGAGAGTCTGAAGCAAACTCTGTGCTGAGCTTGGAGCCTGACACACAGCTCGATCTCAGGCCCCCGGGATCATGGCCTGAGCCAAAACCAAGAGTCAGATACTTAACCAACTGTGCCACCCAGGCGCCCCTTGGAAAAAATTTTTAAAGACTTATAATATCTGGCATTGGTGAAAACATGTGAAATAGATACCATCTCATAATTGTTGGTAGGATTATAGCTCGGCTTACTGCATTTGGGAGTGCAACTGCAGTGTCTTTCATTATATAGAATGTTTATATCCTTTAGTTTATTCCACCTAGGAAATTTATCATATAGAAATATTTAGATGTCTGACCAGAGATATATTCAAGAATATTCATTGCAGTATTGTTGGTAGTCATAAGAGTAAAAACAAATTGAATGTCCATAATAGTGGAATGATTAAATCAACTATGGTTGCCCATACATGTTATCCAATGACAAAATCAAGTTGCTATACAAAATAATATAATTTCCCTGAAAAAATACATATATCTAGGGAAGTTGAGGTGGCTGACTTTATTGAGCTTCTGACTCTTGATTTTGGCCCACATGATGATCTCAGGGTCCTGGGATCTAGCCCAGCATGGGGCACCATGGTCTGTACAGAGGTTGCATGACCTGCTCCCTCTGCTCCTCCCCCTGCTCTCTCACTCTCTCTCTCTCTCTCTCTCAAATAAATAATAAATAAATAAATAAATAAATAAAATCTTTTTAAAAATACATATATCTAGTTATATGGCAATATTTATACCAACTACTGTTTCTCTGGGGATTAGCATTACAGTAAACATTGCATTTCTGAAATGTTTTTATTTAAAATCTTTACAACATGTGTGTCACTTTTTTTTTTTTTAAAGATTTTTTTTTTTTTTAATTTATTTATTAGAGAGAGAGAGACTGAGAATGAGAGGGGAGAAGGTCAGAGGGAGAAGCAGACTTCCCGCAGAGCCGGGAGTCCGATATGGGACTCGATCCCGGGACTCCGGGATCATGACCCGAGCCGAAGGCAGTTGCCCAACCAACTGAGCCACCCAGGTGCCCTGTGTGTCACTTTTGTTATAGAAAGTCTAGAGTGTTAAGAAGACAAACTGCCAGCTATAAGATAAATAACTCATGGGGATGTAATATACACATTGGGACTATGGTTAATAATACTGTATTATATATTTGAGAATTGCTGAGAGTAGATCTTAAAAGCTTTCATCATAAGAAAAAAACTTTTTTGTAAATTAATTAAATTTAAATGAAATAAAAAATTCAGTTCCTCAGTCCCGCTAAGCACAAGTGGCTAGTGGCTCCTGAGGGGAAGAGCACAGATACAGAGCATTTCCATCATCACTAGAAGCCCTTTTGGACAATGCCACCTTAGAGGCTAGCATAGCTGATGTTTCTTTTAAGGACTAAATAAAAATGATTTCTCTTTTGCCAGTTTCTATAAACAAACAAACAAAAAGGTCAACAGATTATCACTACTAACATAAAGAAACTAAATAACTGGCCTTAACACATATTTAATTGGGCTCCCAAGGGGGTTGTGGACCTCAGAATATTCATCACTTAGAGACCAACCTTGTGTCACACTGTAAGTCAGGAGCATTTTATGTGGGACCCGTGGATCACCCCGTAATGGACTCCTTGAGATTGTATTTCAGGTATGTGTGTTTGTGCATTTATGTAGGGAAAGCATCTATACATTTCAACAAATTCAAAAAGGAGTTCGTATCTTTCCAAAATGTTAAGATTGTGTGCTTCAAATGCCAGCGATTTAAAAATACCACCTTTACCTCGAAGGTTGAAGTGAATTCTAAGCTAATCTAAATCTGTAAATAGCAATGTTTTCCCAGCTGGCTTTTTGTGTTCATCTCAATATGAAATATTTGTATTCTGGCTTGTACCAACTATGTTCGTGTTTTTCCTCCTTTAAGCCCAGAAACACATTATCCTTTTTTTTGCTTACAGAGTAAGGACTGCGATGGAACTTTGCCCAGGGGAGAAGTAGAAGCAAGATAAGTAATCCACCAAAACATGAGCAGGTAATTGGAGCACAAAGTCTGACAGTGCTTAAGGAAGACTTTGTGAGACAGTGCTGACACTTCCAAGTGAACCAAGAATTAGCTGGGGAAAAAAATGCAGCAATGGAAACCAGATAGGACTACAATTACCCTCAGGTCCATTGAATAAACGGGTTATTTTCTTTTGGTGGTAGCTGAACTCTCTTTAGAATGTGAGAATTCCCCTAGGATGTAGAGTTACATGACAGCAAGGGCACAGATCACTCTAAATGTTGGGAGACAGCCTGGTAGTTCAGTACAATGAAAGAGCACAGCATTTGCACTCAAAAGACCTATGTGCAAATCTTGACAAGTCACTTCTCTTCTTTGAGTGTCCTTTTCCTCATTTATAAAGTGAAGGAAATAAGAATAGCTGATATGTCCCACACATACTAGCCCGTGAAGTTCTTCCAGTATTCGACAGGATTATGTGAAATACGTGTGTGAAAACTAGAAAGTGCCGTTTAAGAAAATCAAACAACATTAACAACAAAAGGTATGCAGATTTTTAAAAAAGATTTTATTTATTTGAGAGAGAGAGAGAGAGAGATCACAAGTAGGCAGAGAGGCAGGCAGAGAGAGAGGGGGAAGCAGGCTCCCTGCTGAGCAGAGAGCCCAATGAATGAGCTCAATCCCAGAATCTTGAGATCGTGACCTGAGCCAAAGGCAGAGGCTTTAACCCACTGAGTCGCCCAGGCGCCCCGGTATGCAAATTTTTGGTATTAGTCCTAGACCTATTGAGAAAAAACCTTTTTAAATAGTGCCTTTCATGCTGAAGAGAAACTTTAAAAAATATTTATCAAGTACCAGGGCTAGCTAGTCCTATGAAAGGTTAAGTCAGAAAAAAATTGATTGTGGTGCCCCTGTAACTTCCACTCTTCTTTACCAGCAAGATTCTTAGCTCTTTTCCAATTTACCCCTCCTGGCCCCGAATTGACCAGGGCTTTTTAGTTCCTCTGATGGGGCTGGCGGCATGTTAGGCCAAAAACATTCACCTACTCCTGCATTTGCCAGTTGCTTAATGGCTTTGCCTGAGCCAAAATATTTCCTGAATGCCTTGGCTAGAAACTCTCCCTTTTAGCCACTAATGAGTTAAACTGCAAAGGTGTTAACTTTAGAATGTGGAAGTTAAAATTCACTTTACCTTCCAGCTTTCTCTCTCAGCATGTTAGTGTAGATTGGTTTATCAGATTAGGTAGTTGTCACATTAAACCCTGGGGTGAGAGATACTAGAGAGGTAAATTTTAATTAATGAAGGGAAAGAAGGAAAGAGGGAAGCTAGTTTTGGTGTGAGTGGAAAAGAGAGAGTGAGAGAAGGATTTGGTGGGGGAGAGGTGTGTGCTATGAGGGTGTCCCGCGGGGCTGACGATCGATACCGAGGGAGCGGATCAGGGAAGTATGTTTAGTACTAAAGGGGTGTGGCACTGAAGTCAAACTGCCTAATTCACAATTTTTGCTAGGGCTGGTCCTGTCTCTGACTCATTTCTACTACTTGTCCGGGCAAGTTATGTAACTGCCTATTCAGTTTGGTTGAAGGGAGTATGGGCAAATAAGCATAACCCTTCTGTTTTTTGAAACTAAGCTATGTTTGAACATACACAAAGTAATTTAATATGAACATGCTGTCATCTAACTCTGACCTATAGGGACTTGCCTTAGGGTTCATGATTGCTAATCTTGATTTTCTTAAGTGTTCCCAGAAATGGAGACCAAATCAGAAATTAAGCTTTCTAGTTTAAGTTGTGTCTTAAAGAGGGTGATTTCACACTGGTGCGAGTGAGCTGCTGTGCAAGAAAGTTGATCATTAAAGGCTTTATTAGGCCGCGTTGGAGTGTTTAATAAAACAGAGCATCACTTCGTAAAACTTTCTTAAAAGTTGATTGATTTTTACATCTTATCTTAGAATGTGTAACAGAAAACTGAGGCGGAAAAATAGTCTTATCTGCAGGCACTGAGGATCAATTTAGGGCCAAATCTTGAGCTAGGATACTCCTATGAACTGGAGAAATGCTGAACCTGCCGTATTTTACACCCACAGGAGAGGAAATTTCTAGAGAGTTGAAGCTGTTAGGATGAGTAGTTCTTTAGTTCACCTTAAAGTGAGAGAACTATTAAAAATTATACATATGCAAATTAAGTATTTTATTTTTACCAAAAACCTATCATACAATCATTAGTCAATCTTTTGATGTTGGGCCAAGGCTTTTCTGACCACAAATCTGCTGTTCAGAGTTGTAGGTTGTCTTTTTTACATAAACCTTGCATAAATGCAAAATTTTCAATTTTCTGGTTTGGTTTTTATTAAAGGAAATGTAGACCTTGAGGACACTTGTTTAATATATTCCAGTTTTCTTGCCTCTTTGGTAATTCATGGCAGTAACTTGTTTTTCCATAGCATTCAACTTCATTTGTAAAAAAATCGTGGTAAAATATACATAACCTAAAATTTACTACTTTAAGTGTTTTTAAACTTCAAATTTATTTTCACTTTATTTTCATTTTGCACTTCACACTTAATAAAGTATATAAAAATTAAATTACCTGACTATATTAGCAAGAATAATTCACATTAAGAATTTGGGAAACTAAAACTTTTTTAAAAAGATTGAATTATTTTAGAGAGAGCAAGAGAACACATGTGCACCTGTGATCTGGACTGGGGGATGGTGGTAGAGAAGCAGAGTGGGAGGGAGAAAAAGAATCCTTAAGCAGACTCCCCACTGGCTACCGAGCCCCATGTGGGACTTGATCCCAGGATAGGAGATCATGACCTGAGCCAAAATCAAGAGTCAGCCGCTTAACCGAAGGAGCCACACAGGCACCCCTAAAAAAATTGATTTTTATGTAAGCTTCAAAGGTCAAAACTTTAGTCTGTTTTATTCCCTGCTGTGTGTGTCCCTACCCCATAGAATAGAACCTGTCACATAGTGTACACTCAGATACCGTTCAGGGAATGAACGAATGGCTGCTGGTAGTTATAACTCAGCTGGAGGAAGCATAAATGTGCAGGTATGCTATGATATAGCCCATTAGTAAACATTCAGTGGCCACAGACATCAGTCTTTTTTATAGGGGAATTGGAGAACACCAGTTAATCTTATGGTTTGACTAAATGAAGGTCATTTAATAGAGCTATTTTCTTTTTTTTTCCTTTTTTTAATAGAGTTGTTTTATTTTGAAAAATCCCCATACAGTGCTTAATACAATATCTTGTACACAATAAGTTTCAGAAGCTATTAATCTTTGTTGATTGTTGGTTGATCTTTTTATTCTTGTTACTCTGCTGAGGGAAGGGGAGAGGAGAAAGGGGGGAGGACAAATAGAAGAGATACTAATATTGCATATATACTCTTGGAGTATGGAGAGGAAAAGAGACTTTTCTACTCTCTCAAAACAGTTACTGAACTTTGCCATTAATATGAACTCAAAAATGATGAACTCTGTTCCCTTTGATCAGAGAATATACTCTAATTACTCAGCTTTCAATAAACATTCCCATGCTTCATTGTAGTTTGAGTGATCCTCCATTCGCTTGTCCAGGTCTCTGAATGGGAAAGTCTTCTCAGTACCATCAATGGCAACATGAATTAGATGAAGAGTTAAAGTATCTATCATCCGAAAATATGTTAGCTAAAAATGACTATCTTTAAAATTCTCACCAGCTTGGGCTATAGACTGGATGGATTCTAGTTATATTAGTAACACAGACTGAGCCCCATCTTCTCCATACATAGGACCCCTAGACTCCTGAAAATGTGTTGGCTACCTCCCATACTTCCAGTATTCTCCAAGTGATGTTTCACACATGTTCTGTAATGTTTGACTTTGTGCTTATATTCAGACCTCTTCCTGAAAGTCTAATGCCTGAACATCACTCGCAGTAGAGTGCTTGCTTGTACTCTCCATGAAACAATCAACATTAGTGTCAAGGAGATCATCTCTTGGTGCTCCCAAAGCCATAAACAATGAGCCAGAGTTGGACTGGGCTCAACAGCAGAAGTAAGGCCACCATTGTGCCATACTTGGTCCCCTGATTCTTGAAGCAACACTGCTTATGTTCATTATATCACCATGATGAGGGGTGCTGGGTGGTTCAGTCAGTTCAGTCTGCCTTTGGCTCAGGGCACGATCCCAGGGTCCTGGACTCAAGCTCCACATTGGGCTCCCAGATCAGGGGGAGTCTGCTTTTCCCTCTCCCCAGTGTTTGTGCACTCTCCCTCTCACTATCTCTCTTTCTCAAAAAAAAAAAAAAAAAATCTTAAAAAAATAAAAGTTAAAAAAAAAAAACAGTGTCTCTGATGAAATAACTATTTTAAGTAGATGGAGGTGAAGGCAAGTAGTCATTATGCCATTCCTTTCTCCTTGTTTTCATTATCTTACACACACACTCGCACTCATACACATACTCTTTCCCTGTTCTTCGGCCAAACATAAAAAGTATTTCTGTGTGTAAACTCTTTCAAATAGATGCTTTGAGGCACCATCACCCCTCCCATTCAGCAAAAAGTCAGATTCTGATAATCAGAATATTGCTGGAGGATGTGGTGGGGAATCAATACTATTCTTTTTAGATAGGATAGACAGTCTCTAGTTAGAGCATAATCTTTTACTTTGGACATCTGACCATGTTTTTCTCAGTAGAATATAGACTCTTTGAGGACAGTGCATTGGAAAGGCTATTAACTCCAAGTAATAAAATATCTGATAAGTAGTGACTTAAACAGAAAAGATTATTTTTCTCATAAGAAGCCAGATGGTAGGCAGCTGCTTCTAATGTCCAAGCCTGGGTCACTGCAGTTCAGTTCTTTGCCTTCCTCTTATAATCATAATAGGATGGCTGTAATGCATATATTTAATCCTCTTTCAAGACCAACAGAACGACAGAAAAGTACGGGGTCAACCTTCGCTGTTTTCCTTCTCTCTCTCTCTCTCCATATATATATATCAAATAAAATTTATATATGTTTATATATGTAAATTTTATATAAAATTAAAACTTTTCCCAAAAGACTCTACTCCAGTATGTGTTTACCTACATATTATTAGCCAAAATTGTGTAATGCTAAGTACAAGGAAAGCAAGGAAGCAAGTACTTAGTTTTCTAGCCTCTAGCAAAGGCAGGAAGGGGAAACAGGTTTTGGAAATGAATATTGGGTTATGGAAGCAATCACCAGTATCTTCTACTCTAGTATCCACAGCATGGGTATACTACAGGCGGAGTTTGGTTTTGGTGAGAATAGAGTGAACAAGTTATATGAATGTAGTTACAATAAGTTTCTTCATGAATCTTTAAGTAAACAAGCAAGAACTTTATGAGCTATTTCAATTTAAAACAGATTTTAAATGAATTTTTAAAAATAATACAATAATATTTTCATTAAAAATGTATTATCGTTATATCACTTCAACAATTGTATTAATAACATATTTAACTATAACCACGTTAGTAAAATCAAAATATAAAGGTAGTTATCAACTAAAATGCAGAAATCTTACAAAGGAGATTATATTTTATGTGAAGTATCCTTTGTTTCTCAGTTTCTATAGAAAATATTCTAACAAATAACTAGTCTTTCAGGGTCCATTGGTTTAGGTCCCAATTTCTGTTTGGTGGCCATCAGTGCCAGGCCACTGCCTCTCTCTCCCCCCACATTGTCGTATAAGTGTGTTTTCTTTAGATGACACAGATGATTATTTCAGTCTTGCTCTAGTTATAGATTAAGCCAAGTAAAATGTAACAGCTCTAAGGCACAAAAGGCCTGTAATGGAGGAGAAAACAAAAAGCCAAAGTAGTTAATTTGATGTGATCATGAATGAAGTTAAGGTTTAGATAGTTTTGGTAAAACCAAAGTCGTGAGTTAATATTTGTATGATACATACAGAAACTCTTGTTTAATTTTGCCTGTTTCATACTGCTATTGTAATCATTCTCTGAAAAACATATATTTATATTAGTAATATATCATTTTCCTTGACAATAGTATCATTTTATATGGTACTTCTAACAATGTAAAGGAAAATGTCTTCATTATTTTGCCTTGGACTTTTAAATTTCTTCCTGCCAATATGGATTGTTTTTTACTTTGAAAGAACTAGAAATTCCTTTTGGCTTAGTTTTTCTATTCTTTCATAAATGAATTTGACATTTGTTGTTACTTTCACTTTTATATATATAATAAATATTGCTTATATGTTTGAAGACAAAGAGAAAAGCTTATAGATTCACTATAAGGTTCCTGAGAATTCTTAATATGCTTGGCACTGATTAATAATATTTTAGCAGAAAATAAATTTTTATTTAGGCATCAGCAAATCATTTGATTCACTTGCCACCTCAGTGTTTGAAGATAGCGATTTACTTGTGATTTACGATGTTTTTGTAATTTCTAGAAACTCCCCAATACCAACTAATGATACCCAATGACATGCAGTTCAACTGTTATGCCATTCTTTTATTCCTATTCCTATTTTTAAAAATTGATAGTGTATGCAAAGATACATGGATGTAGATTTTACAAAGAATTTCAAGTTCTTACACCTCATCTTCACCAAAAGAACACATACAAGGATTCACAACTCAAAGAAAAATAACTTCGTTATGCAAACTGAACAAGCGTGAGCGTATAGGGCGCCTGGGTGGCGCAGTTCGTTGAGCAACTGCCTTCTGCTCAGGTCATGATCCCGGAGTCCTGGGATCAAGTCCCACATTGGGCTCCCAGCTCCTTGGGGAGTCCGCTTCTCACTCTGACCTTCTCCCTTCTCATGCTCTCTCTCACTCTCTCTCTTTCCTAATAAATAAAAAATCTTTAAAAAAAAAAAAAAGAGTGAGCGTATAAATTTGTTCTGACAGAACATCTGCCAGGAGGATTTGATGTGATTGAAATATCATTGATGAAGTTTTGTTAAAGTACTTAGCATTTTTCTTTGTTTTTATTTTTGTGTTTGTGAAGATATATAATTTTCATGAAAGAATTGACTTAATTTTCCCAATATAATCTATAATTTGACAGTTTTTCTCATATTTTTGATAGCATATTATTGTTGTTTTTTAACCTGTAGAAAGTTGGAAGGGACATATACCTTCTTTGCTCATGGTGGTTATTAATTAGTTAATTTTTTCTTGTTATTTTATATTTCTTGAAATTTTTGCTCTCATTGTTTTGAAGCAGGTAGCTAATTTTTCCATTTCTTTCTGTAGTCTTTTATTTGAGACAAGGGTATGTTCATATACCCAAATAAATTTAAATAGACATGGTGCAATGACTTCTGATTGTCTCCTAGGTCTCTCTCTATGTTCACAGTAATTTCTTTTCCCACATGAAATGGAAGAGAGACACTAAATTTAATATATACCCCAAAGATAATATTAATTTGAGTTGGAATAGAAGACCATTCATTCAAATACCATTGACATTCTATAATAGTGATTTTCCCATGAACATAGAATAGACTTTGCTCCTGGGAAGAATATTAGAAGGGCCAGAGAAAAACAAACTCTCCTTTGATTTCACAGTTCTAAGCCAAATCAACCATGCTGTGAATCCCTGTGAAGAGGAGTATTCCTAGGCTAACTTGGTGGATAGTTTTGTGCTGCAGTTTTTCTTTCTTTCCTCTACCAAGTCCCCATTATGAGCTAGCTCCACCCTAAGAAATAGGTTTCCAACTGAGCTGCCCAGGGTGCGTGAGGTTGGGATTAGAAAATAAATGTTAGAAAGAAAGTGGAAGTGTTTAATTATTTATATAATTCCAAGCCCCATAACTTCTCATTAAAATCTTGTTGGAAAACATTTGATTTCAATGTGATTAGTTAGACTTTTAGCATTTGTTTTATAATCTTTGACTATACCAAGAATGATATTTTCTTTAAATATGAGAAATTAAAAACTTTGATAAAGCAGTGTGTGCTCTATCAAACACATGATAATAAGGCATGTGTTATTTAAATGTCAAGCAATTACTATTTAACAGTACAGAACATGATACAAAATTTAGCCAAATTGAAACCACTGATTTAATTAATTAAAAAATATTTTATTTATTTATTTTAGAGAGAGTATGCACAAGGAAGTGGGGGAGGGGGAGGAGGAGAGAATCTCAAGCAGACTCCCCACTGTGCATGGACCCCCCCCCCCCCACCCGGGATCGATCTCAAGATACGGGATCATGACCTCAGCTAAAGGCAGACACTTAATGACTGAGCCACCCAGGTGCCCCAAAACATAACTTTTGTTAAAGCACAGTTCAGGTTTTCTTGAAGTTGGCCTAACTAGTAATTTTAAAAATATCTTAAAAATATAGAAATTGTACACCTGATTTTGTTTTATTTATTTATTTATTTATTTTTAAGATTTTATTTATTTATTTGACAGAGAGAGAGAGAGAGAGATCACAAGTAGGCAGAGAGGCAGGGAGAGAGAGGGGAGTAGCAGACTCCCTGCTGAGCAGAGAGCCCGATGTGAGGCTCGATCCCAGGACCCTGAGACCGTGACCCGAGCCAAAGGCAGAAGCCTCAACCCACTGAGCCACCCAGGCACTCCTGTACACCTGATTTTTATTTTATTTTTTATTTTTTTATTTTTAAAAGATTTTATTTATTTATTTGACAGAGAGAGATCACAAGTAGGCAGAGAGGCAAACAGAGAGAGAGGAGGAAGCAGGCTCCCTGCTGAGCAGAGAGCCCCATATGGGGCTCGATCTCAGGACCCTGAGATCATGACCTGAGCTGAAGGCAGAGGCTTTAACCCACTGAGCCACCCAGGTGCCCGTGTATACCTGATTTTTTAAAAAATTTTTTAGTACCTGAAAAACTTTAAAAATTATTAAATAAGTATTTCATAAATAGTTAAATAATTGTTATATAGGTTTATGGTAGTCAATATCTTTAATAGAGAGATGTCTCTCTAGACTTAAATTTTCTAATTTGTTAAGGGATGAGTCTAAGATGGCCAGACTTTAACTAACATAAATTAAAAACAAAAATTGTTATGTGAAATAAAGTAAGAAATAGAACAGTGCATGTGGGAAATAAGAAAATACATATGCATATGTATCTAGATTTGCTTATATTGACATAAAGAAATATTGAGAGGGGGTGCCTGGTGGCTCAGTTGGTTAAGCAACTGCCTTAGGCTCAGGTCATGATCCCAGAGTCCCAGGATCGAGTCCCATATCGGACTCCCGGCTCTGCAGGAAGTCTTCTTCTCCCTCTGACCTTCTCCCCTCTCATTCTCAGTCTCTCGCTCTCTAATAAATTTAAAAAAAAAAATCTAAAAAAAAAAAAAAGAAAAAAACATTGAGAGGATTCAGGCCATTAAAAATGCTATTAGAAGTGGTTACTTATAAGGAACAGGGAGGAATGAGCAGCATTCCTGAATGTGGACAGCAGTAGGAGCAAGACTTCTTACTGTACACATTTTGATATCATTTTGCCTTATGAAACATGTGAAATTACCTAGTCAGAACAAGCACAAAAAAAGGCATGCAAACAGAACCTTAAACAGGAAAAGAAATACCTGAGGAAAGAAAATAAAGCTGGAAGGAAGGAAATAGAGATGAGGAAGATTCTTGAAAATGGCTTTTGTTTTCTCTGAGAATAAAGAGGTACTCTGCTGTTCCTATGTATTGCTATAGGAATGACATGAACTTGTATCTTTCTTCCTTTCTCTGTAGCTCATCCTGTTAAAGATCTGTTTTTACTGTTGCAAGATATTGAGGGGTAGGGATTGGGGGGGTGAGTTTCCAAGTTGGATTTGTATTTTCTATATGGATCTTTAAAGGTTGTGTGATATATATGTATTTAAAAATAATTATTAAGAATAACAGTGTCATCCTTATTTAACTTGGTATATTCTTAAAAATAACTTCATTGTTCCTCTAATATAGATGCTTTTATCTATGTAATTATAGAGCTGGTAATCTATCATTATCTAGTAAAACTATTTTTTCTTGTTTGCTTATAATAAGGTCTGAAATAGCTTTTCCATTAGGAATCTGGATCATCAGGATTTTCTGTCTGAAATGCTTCATTATGTTTCAAGTTGGAACTTGATATGCAAGATGTCAATCAATACAGAAGTTTTCCTTTTATATATTCTGTCTTCCATGCATTTTTCCTACTTTTCATTTAATCAAAATTTACTGAGAGATAACATTTATAAATTGCATTTTTCTGAATACTTCTAAAATATGGGAAACAATGAGTAAGCTGAGAATAGTTTATGATTTGAATGTTCATAATTATTTTAACTTTCAAAAATAAATATAATTCAAATAATTCTTCAGGTCTTTTAAAAAACAGCAAGAAACAAAAAAAGCAAACAACAAACAACACTCAAAAACAAAGAAACCCAAAATAGTCCATTGGCTCTTATTCCCCTCCACATTTTTTGTAGAGGGAACTAGTTTTACTTTTTCCAGCTCTTTCTTCTGATATTTACTTTCATGTTTCTAAATAACATCCATAGGCTGCTATTGAAAGGCAGGATACTTAGGTGATATTCAAGAGCTCCTAGAATGCAAATCCCAGCTCTGTAGTCACCACTTCCCTTTATCTTGGTCACTGTTTCTAAATAGGCACAATTGACATACTGTGCCAGATAGCGTTTGTTGTAGGGAGCTATTCTGTGCCTTTTAGGATGTGTAGCGTATCCGTGGTCTCTACCCATTAGATTCCAGTAGCACCGTCACCCTAGCAGTAACAACTGAAAACGTCTTCAGGCATTGCCAGATGTCCCCAGGAGAAACAAAATCATCCCCAGTTGAGAACCACTGATCTTAGGGAAGTTAAGTTTTCTGTAACTTTGTTCCTTCACCCAGCAAATTAAAATTAGTAGTACAACCAACCTGTAGAGCCAATATGAGGAATAAATGAATAGCATTTCTGAAGCACTTACTGCTCTGCTCCATAAGTATTCTATAAATATTTGCTAAATACAATTATATATTTAATTTTTCAGCTTTATGTTTTATCCATTAGACATCCATTCCTCCCATTTTCCTAATACAATTATCACAATTTCTGTTTATATTAATATTTGGCCTTTATAATGATTATGATCGTATATTATTCAAAATCGAGTCACACAGTGCATTAGTATATTCATTTATATTCAGTGTATTTATTTTCTTGTACTTTTTTCCTACTAGAGTAAATAATTGCATCTTTTTTTGTTTTTGTTTGCTCAGTTTTCTATGTAGCTAAATATCCCTAGGCTCTCTGTTAGAAACATAAATCTAACTGATAAGATTGGACATATTTGGCAAATTAACAATTTTTCTTTCCCTCTCACAGATATTCTTAGAGCTTTGCATTCTCCTGCTCCAGTATAGACTTATTGCTCTTTAGGCCTAGCATCTGGAATTTCTTTGCGCCATTGTCCTGGGATTCCTCTTATCTTCATTGTGTATTTGGCCCCCTATTTCTGGATCTTATGCATTGTTCTTTCTCCTAGTTTTCTCCCTTGATTTAGTGAATTACACCCTCTAATAGATCCTTTGAATGTCTTATATATATATATATTTTAAATATTTTATTTATTTATTTGGCAGAGAGGTAGAGAGCACAAGTAGACAGAGCAGCAGGCAGAGGCAGAGGGAGAAGCAGGCTCTCCGCCGAGCAGGGAACCCAATGCGGGGCTTGATCTCAGGACCCTGGGATCATGACCTAAGCCAAAGGCAGACACCCAACAACTGAGTCACCCAGGTGCCCCTAAAATATATATTTTCAATATAATTATTATATTTTGGAAATTATTTTCCCTCAAAATGTTAAAAGTATTGTTTCATTGTCTCTTAACTTACAGGGTTGCAGTTGAAAAGTCTGATACCATTCCAACTCTGAATATTTGTATATAACTTGTTTCTCCTCAGTGGAATGTTTGCCATTCTTGTCCATTTTGTCCCTCGTGCTCTGAAGTTTCACAATTATGAACATAATACAGATCTTTTTAATATCATTATGCTGGGTACTGAAAATCCAGGCTTTTTAGTTCAGGGAAATTTTCTTGTAATATACCTCCATTTATAACTCTGCTTATCCCTTCCACCCCCCAATACCTCTGCTTTCTCTTTGTGGAGCTACCATTAATCACATATTGAACCTCAAATTTTCTGATACTCTACTATCCCTTAATTTTCGTCTCTTTGCCTTTTCTCCTCTCTTTTCTGGAAAATTTTTAAATGTCTCTTTCTTCCTTCCTCTCTTCCTTCTTTCCTACCTTCCTTCCTTCTTTCTTTTTTTGGCTTACATTTTTAGTTATAGAAGCTCTTTTAAGTTCTTTGAGTGATCCTTTTAAAAATGCACAGTATTATGTTGTCTTTCCTAGGAAGTATTATCTTTTCCTCTCTCTGAAGATACCAGTGATACTTTTGAATATTTTCTTTGCTCGTTATACTGTTTCCTCCAAGTGCCTTTCCCCCCCTGTTTATTTGGTTTTGTCTTTTATGTTAGAGACCTCTCTCAAATGTTATGTAATCCTTGTCTACCCTTTCATGTGTAAGAAATAAAACTATCATTATTTTCAGGTGGCATGATCGTTACCTCCAAATCCCAAGAAATTAAAACTAATGAGTGAATTATTTAGCTGGGTCATAGTATACAAAAATCAATTATCTTTCTTTGCAGTGAAAGATAGAAACTGAAACTTTAAAAATATCATAACAGCATCAAAACATGAATATTATAGGATAAATAAATATAGGATAAATCTACGAGATAAATCTATTATAGGAAGATTTATACACTGAAAACTAAGACATTGGTGAGAGAAATGAAAGAGGACCTAATAACTGGAAGGATATGAAAGAATTGCTTTTTTTAAAGGTGTCAGTTATCTTACATTTATCTATAGAATCCATCAATTCAAATAAAAATTGAAACAACTTTTTAGTAGAAATGGACAGACTTACTCTAAAATTTATTTGGAAAGACAAAGGCAAATTATTTTGAAACAGAAAAACAAAATACAAGGTCAAATGATCTTCAACAAAGATGACAGGGTAACTTGATGTAAAAGATTTTTAAAAGATGGTGTTCGAACAATTGAATATCATGTGCAAAAAATTTTAATGTGAAATTTTATATTAAAACTAAAACCGACCTCCCAATAGATAAAAAGAAATTAACTTGAAATAAATCATAGACCAAAAACTACAAAATTTTCTGGAAGAAAGCTTAAAAAATTTCTAGAAGAAGACATAGAAGAGGGCACCTGGATGGCTCAATGGGTTAAACATCTGACTTCAGCTCAGGTCATGATCCCAGGGTCCTCGGATAGAGTCCTGCATTGGGCTCCCTAGTCAGTTAGGAGTCTGCTTCTCCCTCTCCCTCTGCCCCTTCCCCCTGCTCGTGCTCTCTCTCTCTCTCACTTGCTCTCTCTCAAATTAATAAATAAAATCTTAAAAAAACATAGAAGAAAATATTTGTGACCTTTGGTTAGCAAAGATTTCTCAGGACATAAAAAAAATGAACTGTAATTGAAAGAAATTGATACATGTTATCAAAATGAAGACCATAGGAGTGGCTTTTTAGCTCAGTCAGTAGACCTTAGGACTCTTGATCTCAGGGTTGTAAATTCAAGCCTCAAGTTGGGAGTAGAGTTTATTTAATAAAAGAAAACAAAGCAAAATAATTTAAAAAGAAAAAGCAAAATTAAGACCTTGTGCTTTTCAAAAGACTATTGCAAATGAAAAGACAAGCAGGTTAAGGCCACAGATTAGGAGAAAATTATTTGTCAAAGACACATCTGAATAAGAATTTATATACAGGGTCACCTGGGTGGCTTAGCCAGTTAAGCGGCCAATTCTTGATTTCGGCTCAGGTCATGATTCTAGGGTCCTGGGATTGAGCCTCGAGTGGAGCTCCATGCTCAGCAGGGAGTCAGCTTGAGATTCTCTCTCTCCTCTCCCTCTGCAACTTCTCCTCCACCCCCTGGCTCTCTTGCTGTCTCTCAAATAAATAAATAAATAAATAAATAAATATTTTTAAAAAAGAATTTATATCCAGAATATATAAAGAACTCTCAAAACTCAAGAAAACAACCCAGTTTTTAAAATGAGCAAAAGATTTAAGCAGATATTTCATTAAAGAAGATATCCAGGGACACCTGCATGGCTCAATGGGTTCAGGTCATTATCCCAGGGTCCTGGGATTGAGTCCTGCACTGGACTCCTTGCTCAGTGGGGAGCCTGCTTTTCCCTCTGCCGGCTGCTCCCCCACTTGTGCTCTGTCTGTTTCTCTCTCTGTCTTTCTGACAAATAAATAAATAAAATCTTAAAAAAAAAAAAAGAGGGGGGTGCACCTGGGTGACTCAGTCAGTTAAACATCTGCCTTCAGCTCAGGTCATGATCCCAGGGTCCTACTCAGTGGGGAGCCTGCTGCTCTCTCTCCTACTTGTGTGCACTCTCTCTCTCTCTCTCTCGCAAATAAAGTCTTATAAAAAAATAAAGAAGTTATCCAGCTGGCAAATAAGCACATAATTATTCATAATTATGGCCGAATAATTCATTAATTAATGAATAATCAACATAATAATTCATTAGGGAAATACAAATAAAAACTAAAATGAGATGTCATTATATATATTCCAGGATGGCTAAATTTAACAAGTTTGACACTGGTAGTTACTGGTAAGGATGCAGGTTACTG
This sequence comes from Nasua narica, assembly GCA_028533885.1. Classification (NCBI taxonomy): domain Eukaryota; kingdom Metazoa; phylum Chordata; class Mammalia; order Carnivora; family Procyonidae; genus Nasua; species Nasua narica. The sequence goes on along the minus strand of CM052800.1, from coordinate 62,236,093 downwards.
GAACTTTCAAACTTTACTGGTGGGAATGTGATATCATACAACTGCTCTGGAAAACAACTTAGCACTTTCTTTTAAGTTGACAGTTTCACGGAGGTGAGACCTGTGCAACCGAATGAGGCCTCATGTTCAGAAAAGCCCTACACTTGACTTAATGTTCTACTTTTGTTATTTTGATTCTTAGTAATTTTATCTTTGTTTTGTACTTGTGTTTGAATTTGAACTTCAACTTGTGTTTTGGGTTTTTTTCCTTTTTGAACTTGTGTTTTGTAATTAAAATCCGTTGGAATGCTAGAACACATGCAATATGTCTGCCACTACTTGCTGTTCCATTTGCTTACGGTGTTCAAGATGCCCCGCAAAAACATTATTCCAGTGGGCCCATGATGCATGAGAGTTTAGTGAGACTCGGGATTGTAGGCTAGGTATTTCTATGGTAGGCTAGGTTTATCTATGATGGAGTAAGTGGGGATAGACAGACCCTAGAAGTCATATTTTCTGTCTGACTCAGGATTATTTCTAATGCAGAGAGAAGGTAATGACATTCTAAGAAACACAAATGAGCAAGGAACCCTATCATATTTTTTCTTACTCTTGTTACTTTGCAGCATTGGTAAAACAGTTATGGTGAAATTATTGATGCCAATAAGCCAAAAGAAGAGAAGTGGTAGAATATGTGCATATTTACACTTGAAATAGATAATTGAGTTAGTTTTATGTAGTGTTTCCACTGTTATGCTAAGAAAAAATTACATATGCATGTGTGAGCTACAAAATATGAATTGTGCAATTTCAGTGATTCTATATATAAATCAAATGCCCCTATATTTGCATTTAAAATGGGCATTACCCAATATAAAGATGAATGGTGAAATTTAGGTTAATAATTTAAATTTAAAATTTTCCTTTCCTTAGAAAAACATTAAATAGCAAATGAGAAAAATACCATGATAAAAAAAATAAAAAAGAAAAGAAAAAGGAAAAACACCATGACAAGTCAAAGGAGAGACTGAAGAAGAAAAAAAAAAGACTTTCTATTTCTGTATTTTTTTTTTTATTAGGAAAGAGAGAGAGTGAGAGAGAGAAGGTCAGAGTGAGAAGCGGACTCCCCATGGAGCTGGGAGCCCGATGTGGGACTCGATCCCGGGACTCGATCCCGGGACTCCGGGATCATGACCTGAGCCGAAGGCAGTCGCTCAACCAACTGCGCCACCCAGGGGCCCCTCTATTTCTGTATTTTTAATGACACCTTTTTCCTGCTTTTTGAACAAGGGGCTTAGCATATTATATAGCTGACCTATATGAATTAATTATACGCTTAAGTTATAATTTGCCATGTGACGGGGGCAGCTGGGTGGCTCAGTGGGTTAAGCATTTGCCTTTGGCTCCTGTCATGTTTCCAGAAGCCTGGGATGGAGTCCCAAGTCAGGCTCCCTGCTCTATGGGGAGTCTGCTTCTCCTTCTCCCTTTTCTCCTCCCTCACCCCTGCTTGTGCTTTTGCTCTCTCTCTTTCTCTTGTTTGTTCTCACTCTATCTCAAATCAATAAATAAAATCTTTAAAAAAAGATTTACCATAAGAAGTCAGTTCTTGGGCTTCAATGTAGCATTATCAGGAGGTATCCATCCAGATATCCCAGAATGCTACAGAGAGTATTCTAGGAGCTAAATGGGAGAACAGGTTAATTCTCATCATTTAGAATATAGATTTTTACTTTAATTTAATTTACTAACCTTTATTTGCTTAGTGACCTCAAGTCCCCTGTCCCTGTGGTTTAAAATCTTTGGAGAGTAGTCCTCCAATCTTCCTTTGAGTGGAGGGAGAGTTGTAGCCTTGATTCATGTAGTTGTTAGGAAATGGGGGATTGAGTTGCTTGTTTCTTATTCAGACTTTTAACCAAGCCTCCTATTTGTGGCTCCACAGACAGTCACTTTTTAGAGCTACTAGGTGCCTCCAGTTCCTGAGGTTTTCCAAGGTTTTGTCTAATGAATTAATTTGCTTCTTGACTTTCCCAGTTATAAGTACTTACCTTTCAGCCTCTGGTCTGCTAAGAAGTCAATTACTACTCGACCAGATGCTTTGCAGCTTTCAGTTTATTTATTTATTTATTTATTTTTAATTCTTTAAAATTTGTTTATTGAGTTTATTTTCAGTTTATTTCTCTCTGCCATTTTCTCTCCAGTTTTCCTTTTCATCCATGTTTTATATTAAAAAAATTCCTTTAACTGCCATCATTTTTGTGACATTTTATGAGGAAGGAGGGATATGCATATACTTGTGTTCTATTCATTTTCTGCCACTGGAAATATGTATTTAAAATTTGGATGTCACTGCAAAGATTTTTAGTTTTTTAAAATTTATTTTCTATAAACTTCTGTCACTAAAAAAAACTAAATATTTTACTCTTTTACATAAAACAATGCAATTTTTAAAAATGAACAGTGAATACACTGAAGGCAGGACAAGCACACAGCAATAAGAAAACACATGACAAGGACCCACGTCCATAGGAGGAAGAGAGATTATGGTGTCTTCACAATAGCGTTTCTTACCCACACTCACAGAGCTCTTCCAGAGCTGGCAAAAACACCATCAGGCAACTGGTTGTAGTTGGAATCTAGTCTATTTTTAGGGTACAGAGTGAAGAGTCATCAACACCTGAAATTAATCATTATCTGTTCCTATCTGGGTATCTGCTTATCTGAGGACCTGAATTGACCATGGAAGACTACAGTTTTCCTACCAGCCACCCTTAGTGACCCCTCTACCTTTTCCCCTTGTTTTGTTTATTCCTCCTTAGCTTTTCAGACTCAGTCCTGTGCCATCTACTCACAGGATCTAGCCTGTGAGTAGATCTACCCTGAAACCATTACAAAAAACTAATTTAGATACTCCTCCCCAATATTTTCATCATTACTTCACTTCTTAAGTTATAGTCTTTATCATTGTATTTACCACATTATAGTGTAATTATGTTTAATTATTTCAGGGGTCAGCACACTTTTTCTGTAAAAGTTTGTAGTTAGTAAATATTTTTGGCTTTACAGACCAAGAGGCAAAATCAAGAATGTTAGGTAGGTACTTATATAATACAAGAGAATATAAATTTTAATGATTTTTTATTGATAAAATTAAAAATAAAAAGAATTTTTTATAATAACTGATATAGTTATTGAAGAATGAAATTCTTTTAGAGAGGATACCATTTCTCTTACTTGTGGTTCAAAGTTAGTGTTTCCATTCATTAAATCGATTGCAACTGGTTATCTGTAAAAACCATTCTTAGCTCATGAGCCTTACAAAAATAGACAGTGAATTTTCCTGACCTCTGTTCTATTTATTTAATTCTTTGTTGTTACTATACTTTGAGATCTGGGACCTGTCTTGGCCTTATTTATCTTTGAGTTCTCAGGCAACACACTACCTAGCATGTGAAAGGTGTTTAGTAACTTAAAACATTTTTTTTTCAAGCAATGAAGAGATATGAGTCTTGGTTATCTCAGACTTACCTCAATGGATAATACTTTGACTTTATGTATTACCTTTCCCGTAAGTATTTTCAGATCTGTTATGTCATATCTGTTATCTAATATGCAATAAGAAAAGGATAGATGTTGTTATTCCCATTTCACTGATAGGAAAATGACATAGTAGTCGAGCCAAGACTAAAGTTAAGGAATTCTGATTCTTAGCTATGGAGAGGTTTCAAAGGATTAGAGTACTTATGCTCAGGTATGTATGTTCTTGTCCATTTCAAGAATTATGAATTATCAGAAAACTCAGTGGTCTAAGCAAACCAGCATGGACTAGTGTAGATAAGGAAATTACTATAGCACCTCGGGGGAAAAACACTAAAAATTTGACAACTTAACCAAATTCCTAGAAATAATTATTTAATGTGAGACACCATACTTTTAAATAATATTTAAATGTATATTGTGCAATATGGATAATTTAAAAATGAAGTCTTAGAAGATGTATACCAAAATGAATGTTATTACCATAAATAAATGACAAAGTTGGTGATTATCAGTGAAAACAGGTCACAAGTTACTTTCATATCTATCTGGCAAATTAAGGAAAGAAACAGGATGTTTTCACTGAGGTAAACTTGTATTTTTTGTAGCCAGTAATTTCCTCAGAAGTTCCACCCTAGTCTTTGTTTCCAGTGGATCCATCAGCATCACATCAACATTATTAGCAATGGTATTTATTGAGTACTCTTTAGTTCTAGTTTCTGGGAATAAAAATAGACAGTAGGCCTGATTCTTGACCTCGGGAAGAGGGAAAAATATGTGTAGGATAACAATGGATGATATAATATGAAGTAAAGACCATATGGTTGTTCAGATAATATTTGCCAGATGAATACAGGGAAAGAGGTGTTCTCTTCCATGAGGGTATGAATATGTGGGGATCTGTTGGTAGGTAGATAGTTGGGAAAGCTTCCTGGAAGAGGTAGCACTTAAATTGCATCTTCGAGAAAGGTAAAAGGGAAGTGATAAAACACTTGGGAAGAGTTTGAGCAAAACCCTGAAAGATAGAAAGAATGTGAATGATATGTTCAGGAAACAATAACTAGACCAGTTTATCTTGAGCAGGAGTTTTATGTATGTAAGGAAGTAGTTGGAAATACATTTGAAGTGGTAGAGAGCAATGTGAAGAGAAAGGCCAGGTAAAGGAACTTGAAAGTTGAGTTGAGGAAGCAGTGAGCTGTCGAGGAAATTTAAACAGGAAGATGGGGATGGGATAGGCAGCAAACATTGTAAAAGAGCTGAACTGTATCTATTTCCTGGGTAGAAGCATTGAATACTGAATTATTTTGGTACATAAATGTATGCTACATAAAAATACTATATCCATGTACTTGTTTTTCATTGTGCTTTATTTCTCTTAGAGTTGGTTTACAAAAAGCTAAATGCAATTTTATCTGTAATGAATCAGAAGGAACTTGAAGATCTTTCAGTGCCTCAACTGTGTGTCCCATTTTTTGATCTATTATGATATTGTGGATGAGGTGAAGTATTAGCTTTTGGAGAAAATTTGTGTGTTTGAGAGCATCTTTGTAGTCTACCAGAGTGTTAGGAATTATTTATTTAATATCTTCTACATTTAAGATTTTTGTAGTCTCTCTAGTCTTTTAATATCACTACAAAGTAACAAAAATGCTGGGAATTAAAACTTTTAGTTCATTTTAACATGGATTTATTCTTCTGAGCAAAGTAAGAAATGAGATATATGTAATTTAAAGTATACTCTAAAAAACCAAATGAATAAATAAAAATAAATAAAAATATAATCTGGATTTAATCAATAAAAATGTATTGCTCTGAGCTATTAAAAAAGAAATTTCTCCATAGATGAGTTTGATTTGACTAATGTGTTGTTAGTGTGCAGTAGGAGGCTGACCCATCTTCTCTTCTGTCCCCACCTTCTCATATTCTGAGTAAACTGGGGAGCCATCTGGCCGCCACATGTGCAACCAGATATATTCTCAAGTGGGAGTGGGAAATGTAAGAAGAATTCTTACAGAAGCCCATTTGTAGGGTCAGACTTCCTCCTGCTAGTCTGGATAAGTTCTCAGGATGCCAAACCATTAAGCACACTTTCCAGTGTGGGAGGCCCTTGAACCTCCCCCCCACCATCTCTGGCTTGAATAAATGTAGATTGTTCCACAAGCCTAGGCAAATACTCTATTGTGTTATTCTCTAGAGTAGTTTGACCTTGTATACTTGAAGAATTCTTCCCCAAGACTCTCTTGCTCTACCAGAAATTTACCCTTTTCAGAGCTTTGAGATCTAAATCCAGCTTAAAGAACATTTGCTTGTTCCATCCATTTCCTTAAAATGTGGAGGAAGAGGGGAAAAGAGCTCTCCTATGGCTTCATACCTGAGTAGGATCACACAGACTTCTCTGCATTGCAGAGCGAGGAGTGGGAGAACGGGATTCATTTGGTGGTATCTCAGCATTTCTTCATCCCTAGGCAGGTAAATGCCTTGCACAACTGTTTCTTATCTTCTTTCTGTGGTCAGCTAGAATTCCTTTTGAATCAAGTACTGAATCTGAAGAAAGGGAGGGAAGAAAGACTGTATTGGGGAAACAAAGCAAGAGGCTCTGAGACCAGCTGCTTTGCAGGGAGATGACTCCTGTACTACTTTTGACGGGTGCGGTCTCCTTCCTCTTCTCTCCCTGTGTTTCTTTTTCAAAGCACCATGCATCCAACATTTTTTAGTGGTCAGGAGACAGTTCACCTCATAGCTACGTGAACCGGAAGGGAGTAGGTTACGTGTATTAATTAATCAGAAAAGTTACTTCAATCCCAAATGGGCCTTACCATGATGATACATACCATAAACACAGAAGACAAAATTAAATAGATATTTCAGCACATAAAATCTGGACATTTACCTGTTTGAGTATAAATAATGCCACTATTTTGAATAAGTTCTCTTTTAGGTATTCTGAATTTCCTCTCTCTCCTAGAATTTTCAGAATGATATCCACTGACCTCGATACCTTTTTATACCAAGTGAATGAAATGTTTGTGTGAGAAATTAGACGTTTCTTGTAAGGAAACTATAAATCAAGATACAATTATGAATAAAATTCCTTTCTTTAATTATTAAATTGAATTCAATAATTTAATATTTAATTATTTTAAAGTAAATAATTAATAAAATTACTAAGAAATAATTTAAAAATAAATAAATAAAAATATTACTAAATAATCAATGTATTAATTATTAAATTAAATTAAAGTTCCACTTCTTTATTTCTAAAAAAACTTTACATAACATTTATCTCTACTACGTATTTGCTCTCCTCTCTGCACTTGCTGGCTTCTCTCACTGTAGGCATTCAACACCTCAGAAATATTTACTAACCTACTCAATATATATGACACATGCCAAGAGGTATGTGGGGGTTTTTATATGCTTGTAAGGAAGAAAGAAATAAACATAACAATACAAGGTAGTATTTGACTGGTGCCATAAGAGTGATACAAAGAAAGAACCTAGAGCATTTAGATGAGACAGACAGGGACAGAGACAGAAACGCAGTGAGAAAGGTATCAGTTTCGGCTGGGAGAATTCTGGGTAAACTTTATGGAAGAAGAAGCATATGAACTTGACCTTAAATGGGTGGGATTCAACACACAGAACTCCAAACACAGGGAACAGTATAATCCAGGGTAGAAAAATTGGAAAGTGTATGCCGTATATAGGGAATGATTTGCCACGTAGTTTGCCGTATGTGTGGGGATATTGCAGCCGATAAAGTTGATGAGCAGATTGGCATCTGATTTTAGAAGCATTGAGACTGAGGCTAGACTAAGAAATTAAAACTTTATTCCAAAGGCATAAGTTCTTGAACTTTTGGAACAGAATTATGCAATCTTGTATGAATATGATCCAAATGAAAGTTAAAATGAATAGTCAATCCAGGAAGAATCAAGTGGGAGGATTTACCCAAGCTAAAATTATTTTAGCCTCTTTTTGGAGGACATCATTATAATAATCTAAGCAGGAATTGGTAAATGCCCAAACTGGGATTACAAAAATTAGAATGGGTGGGGGTGGGGGGAAGGTTCATCATAAATTGCAAAGGAGGAAACAGTTTCTTCTAACTAGATTGTCAGCTTCCTGAGTGCAAGGATTTTGTCTGTGTCTTGTTTCCTTCTTTATTACCTAATTCATCCATGTTCACACATTCATTGTGTGCTTTCACATAATTATGTCTTGTGTAGGCTTTTAATTAATATGTATACTTCACTCTATCTATCTATCTATCTATCCATCATCTATCTATCATCTATCTGCAGCTCTAGTTCTTCATAAAAAGCAGAACTCAATAATACTGAAGCAGTTTTTCATTTATTGTAAGTCAATAAGAGGACAACAATGAAGAGTTGATTCTGGAAAAAGAAAAAGGAGGGTTATGAATTGCTCTCAGTGAAAAATGAAAGAGCTTTTGAAACTGAGCTCAAATATGCCTGGAGCACATGAAAGTCTGGTTTATTAAGGCATGATTGAATGATTATTAGAAATACTACCATTACTACTACTATGCATTATATTCTTCACATATCATAAAAAATCATGATACACAGCAACTGACAGAGTCATCTAGGAAACTGAACAGGGCTTTTACTAGAATGTAAGAAGAATTTAATGTGCTTTGCTCTATTTCTAACATGAACTTTATAAGAGCAAAAGGCTTTATTCTTTGTCCAGGTCATTAAATATATTCCATGATGTCCTAGTACACAGCAGGAAAGAATCCACTGACTCCATGAAAATGATTTTAACAGAGTGCCTGGGTGGCTCAGTCGTTAAGTGTCTGTCTTCGGCTCAGGTCATGATCCCAGAGTCCTGGGATTGAGCCTCACATCAAGTTCCTCATGGAGCCCCACATTGGGCTCCCTGCTCAGCGGGAAGCCTGCTTCTCTCTCTCCCACTCCCCCTGCTTGTGTTCTCTCTCTATCTCTGTCAAATAAATAAATAAAATCTTTAAAAAAGAAAAGAAAATGATTTTAAGGCTTTTTGTTTTGAAATGAAAATAGTGTACCAAGTTTCTACCGCCAAATCAGTAAGGATTATTGCACAGTTTGGGTTTTTTCCCCCTTTCTGTTTTGCAATGCTAAGTTTATAGCTTGCTGCATCAGTTAAAAAGGGGAATGCCAATATATTACTACTTAACTACTTCAGATTAGCTGTTAGAGAGATAAGGGTGATGAATGGTGTTTAGCTCCAAATGGTGAAATTGACCTAGTTCTAAGCTACCAGATAGAACAGGCAGGTTTATCAACTACTCCCTAAAATAAATATTTGCGAGTGTGTGGCAAATAAGCGTAACTGATTTTATCCAAATCTTAGAATAAGAATTCCATTATAAGCTGCAATATATATTGAAAGAAGATGTGTCCTTATTTTGAAAGCTCTCTTTTAAGGAAAATGGAATATATCTGTATTTTAGGAAGAAAAGATTATTTTGTAATGTCCAAGCTACATGGGCAAACATACTCTCCAAGCTATATGGCACACTGTATGAACTGTTGACAATACTTAAAATATCTAGCAATTAAAAAAAAAATCCAGCAATTGAGATTTGCTGAATTTGACCCTAATACTTAGAGCAAGTTATTCATTCATAGTGAAAAACCTTGCTATTTTCCCTAAATTATATAAATTATGTATATATATTAAAAATTCTGATATACTTAATTAAATCATAGTAAAGTTCACTATATATACACACACACACACACATATATATATCAGAATTTTTAAACAAAATGTCTAATCCTGAAATCATATGACTAGTAATGTCTTAAATTTAAAAATTGATGGTTTTGGGGCACCTGGGTGGCTTAGTTGGTTAAGCATCTGCTTTTGGCTCAGGTCATGATCTCAGGGTCTTGGGTTTCAGCTCCCTGCTCAGGAAGGGGTCTGCTTGTCCCTTTCCCCCTGATCCTTCTCCTCGCTTGAGCTCTCTCTCTCTCTCTCTCTGTGTCTCAAATAAATAACATCTTAAAAAATTAAAAATTGATGGTTTTATATTAAGGAAGGTGAGTGGGCATGAAGGGTATAGTACAGCATAAAATATTGAATAGTGTAGTTTCAAAAGTTTCAAAATTAAAATGGTGTGTTTTTGCCTTTCCTCTCTTTGTCTTTTCCTCAAAGGTAATGATTACATTGTATTTTACACAATTATCCAAAACAGAGCTGGGGAGAAAAAGACTTTATTGTGAATAGAGAAACCATTTGCTGGTAGCATGATCTGATACAATTTAATGAAGCATTAGGACTTTTTTTTTTTTTTAATAGTAAGACATTTTAAGAAAACCAAAAGTGGAATGCCTGGGTGGCTCAGTCAGTTAAGTGTCTGCCTTCAGCTCAGGTCATGATCCTGGGGTCCTGGAATTGAACCCCACATTGGGATCCCTGCTCAGTGGGGATTCTGCCTCCCCCCTTCCCTCTTCCACTCTCTCTGCTTGTACTCTCTCTCTCTGTCAAATAAATAAAAAATCTAAAAAAAAAAAAAAAAAACCGAAAAGCATTAGCAAACCAAATTTGGAATAAATCTCATAATAAAGATATCTCCCAAAGAGGATTTCCATTTCATTACCATTTAAGGTAAGTTAAATATAATTTTTAAAATCCTGTGATTTTTTATTTTCTTTTTAAAAATATTGAAATACAATTGATAAACAATATTATATTAGTTTCAGGTGAACAACTTAGTGATTCAACAATTCTATACATTACTCAATGATCACCATGATAAGTGTAGTTGCCATCTGCCACTATACAATGTTATTACAATATTATTAACTATATTCCCTATGCTGCTCTTTTCATCTCTGTGACCTATCTATTTTATAACTGGAAGTTTGTACCTTTTTTTTTTTATAACTGGAAGTTTGTACCTTTTAATCCCTTTTGCCTATTTCACCTATAATTAAAAATCTTATTTTTAAAAAATTTTTTTAAAGGGGCATTATCTCTTTTAATAAGAGATGCTAATCATGTGAGGGATAGAAAAACAAAGCCATTGGATTTGGTTAAGCCTGAAGATAAACTTTTGGGGATGTCTAAACAAAAAAATAAGTGATAAGTGATAATAACAAAAACAAAGTGATAAAAAATTGTCAGTTTTCTTTTCTCATTTCAGTAGCAGACATTTACCATTGAATTAAATAGATAGGCAGATTTATTTTCACAGTCAATGTGAAGCATAGTGCAATAGCCGAGAAACTAGTTGTAACTGGGTTTATGCAGGTCTTCAGTTCACAAAGAGCACAAGCCTGAACAAGCCAACATGAGTCACTGTATGAGGTGGTATCATAACAATATTACCATAAAGGTTTTTAAGTGAATGGCCTCCGTGGACTTTAAAATGTCCTTAAAAGATCTGATACTGTGTACTAGAATTTCCTGAACGTTTTATATCTAATTGTAAGTAATGCATACTGTAATTTCTTCAGGGTACCAAGTTGTACGTTTAGTTGCAGAATGTCAAAAATATAAAATAAATCTTCAAAAAGGCGATGTAAATTTTACAGAGTGAGAAAGTAATTCAACTTAACTATGTTGCTAAATGAAAACCTTTTTCTGTTGAGGATTTTAAAACATTGATGCTGATAGGAGGGAGAAATGAAGAAGCCAATGGCATTGTTATCTGTGAGGAATTTCACATAGCTGACACTGAATGAGTCCCTGATTTAGTCTATGTCACTGGGCAAATCTCATACTAATCTCTTTTTGTCTTGGTTTCCTCAACTACAAAAAGGGGATAATAATACCAACCTGTCTCAGAGGGGTGTGGTAAGAATTAATTAAGACCCATAAAAGGTTTAAAGGCCAAAGATGAAAGACACCAGATAAGTACAAAGCCTCATCATTAGCCCTGAAGTTGATGGAATATAAAACTTGTTTATTGGTGGAGAAATTTGAAATAAGAGTTCAAATAAGAATACACTTTCCTAGATTTATGTGACTTAAATTTATGAATTAGTTCATAAGTGTGTTTTATTGAGGTACTCTATATTTAAGTTTTCAATCTAGGCTAATCAAAGAATGAAGACCAAACTAATTTAAAAATAGAAATTGTAGCCTGTTGGACTTAAAAATATACTTATTTACTTTTTGTTTTACCTCTGTGTGTTATCAATAAACTAGTCAGTTATTTATTTTTAAAGAACGGTTGAGGCTGGTAAGAGCTTCTTGGGAGTAGGTGAAAGAATGAAACATTAAAGTTTTTGCCACTATTTAGCAGCAAGGTAACAATGTTTCAGTTTAGGATCCAGATATTATTAAATATTACCTGAGTCAAGACATTGACTAATCAATTGAAGTATGTTCCTCTAAATGGATGAATTTAAAAGCCAATAGAAAGTATATGAAAATAATAATTTCATTTTCAGAAATATGACTCCTAATGGATCCTACTTGCCCCCCATCACATATTTAGTTTCTTGTATGCCAAATAATTAATATGAAAACAAAAAACATTGTGATGAATCAGTCATCTCTATGTTGTGTAATAAGAAAAAAATATTTGTCACCTACTTTTGGGTGAAACTAAACAGCATTTTTTTTAATAATTTTTATTTTACTTTATTTTATTTGACAGAGAGAGAGAGAGAGAGAGAGAGAGAGAGAGAGAGAATGAGAGGGGAGAAGGTCAGAGGGAGAAGCAGACTTCCACAGAGCTGGGAGCCTGATATGGGACTCGATCCCGGGACTCCGGGGTCATGACCTGAGCCAAAGGCAGTCGCCTAACCAACTGAGCCACCCAGGCGCCCCACTAAACAGCATTTTGATTTCATTAAATTTCAACAGCTAGTGCTGAGTAAATGAGCAGTTTTACCCCTTGTAATATCAGTTTATCAGAAGTTGGAAAATGATTACAACTAGAGCCAATAAGACTTTTGAGATATTATTTCCTAATTAAATAATTGCTCACTTGGATGAACTCTTGGATGACATAAATAAGGAATGAAACTGTCATACCTCGGAGTTCTACCTTTCTTAAGCTTCTAAAATGTACTATTTTTTAGTGATAGTCTTTCCTCAGGTTGGTTCATGGGAGCAATTCATTACTGATGTTTATTTTGCTTTGGGTTGGGTTGTAAAACTACTCTACAATAACATAACTTGGGAGGTTGTTATTTTAGAATTATTATATCCTATACTGGTTGTGGTCAAGAAAAAGACAGACTGGAAAACAAGAAGTAATAACATTTTTAAAACATTTACTATTGCCATAAAAAAAAAAAAGATTTGGTTACACTCAGAATTTCATTAACGGAACACTTCATATTTCTTTTGTTAAAAACTCATTTATCCTTTACCCCCAAATTTGAATGTAAACAGTAACTGTCAAAGTTGATAGCCATGCAATTAACCAGCTTAATTTTGGTTAGATGAATGATTCACTGCTTTCTTGTGTCTGAGGAGTAGGCAGAGCACTGAATTTAAAATGGCTTTAAAATGGCTCTGACCCAGAGGGTGAATCTTACTGGTTTCACTGCCCAGGCCACTCGGGAAAAATAAAAGTCCTAGTGGTTACAGCTGAGCAGAGAATGAACATGAAATCATAAGGGCATCTTATAACTAACTTGACAATGTTATAAAAATGTTTTTCATTTTTCAAATTGTTAAATTTAAAAAAAAATTGAAGATTTTCAGACCTTAGAAGATATTTTCCAATTTATCTTTTGGTTTAGTTATTATTATTTTTTATCCATACTTAAAAGAGCTCCATAATAAATAAACACTGTGTTTTTGTTTTGCTCAGCATCTAATTCTTTTTGCAATCACAGTTCTGTGATTTTTTTTCACAGATATTTTTTCTGAAATAAAAATATCTCTCCTTTCCTTAGGATCTGTTTTATGTGTTCTCTTTTAGTTGACAGAGGTAGATTATCTTCATCTCCAGTGACCTAGTCAGCAATTACTTTGCAGGTTCCTCTGGTCCAGGAGTGTCTAAAAATATTTCTTTTCTATTTCTGCTAAATATTACATGAGAGTTAAAGTAAATTTTTATTCTTTTTAATGCACATGTGTTTTATTTTATTATATTAAGGCAATAGATGAGTATATTTTATTAGAATATCATCTAGAACTTTGTAAAGAATAGTAAAGCATTTCATTTAAGATAATTCAATAAAGATATATTCAGAATGCTTTACCTAGAGAGGAAAAGGGATGAATAAAAGCTCTTTATACTCTGCAGTGAAAGCATTTCTAAGAAGGATGTTTATGGCAATACAGGCCTACTTCAAGAAATAAGAAAACTCTCAAATAAACAATTTAACCTTATAACTAAAGGAACTTGAAAAAGAGAAAAAAAGCCTAAGTTAGTAGATAGAAGGGAATAAAGAAAAAGAGAAAAAAAGCCTAAGTTAGTAGATAGAAGGGAATAAAGATCAAAGCAGAAGTACATGAAATAGGGGTGCCTGGGTGGCTCAGTCAGTTAAGTGTCTGACTCTTTTTTTTGTTTCTCCCCAAATATGTTTATTTTAATTTTTCAGTGTTATAAGATTGATTGTTCATGCACCACGCCCAGTGCTCCATGCAATACGTGCCCTTCTCGATACCCACCACCAGGCTCGCTCACCCCCCCCTCCAAAATCTTCAGTTTGTTGATCACAGTCCACAGTCTCTCCTGGTTCATCACCCCCTCCGACTTCCCCCCATTTGCCCTTCCCTTCCTTCTCACGATGCCCTCCATGATTTTCTTTATACTCCACAGGTAAGTGAGACCATAAGATAATTGACTCTCTCCGCTTGACTTATTTCACTCCGCATAATCTCTTCTAGTCCTGTCCATGTTGATACAAAAGTTGGATATTCATCCTTTCTGATGGAGGCATAATATTCCATTGTATAGATGTACCACATCTTCCTTATCCATTCATCTGTTGAAGGGCATTTTGGTTCTTTC